>CM065125.1:24670000-25870000 GCA_033026305.1 Cirrhinus molitorella
AAACAGATTTCAAAAAATGTGTAAATAAAGCAATACCACTAATTAATCTATTAAATACCTGAATGATAAAAGCGTCAGGTTTCTTCATTAAATTGCATCGCATATAGCAAAATAAATAAATAAATAAACGTAAAATAAGTTAAAGTTGTATTTAAAAAACGCTGTAGGCTAAACTTTCTTCAGGCAATAACTTGAACAGAAGTTATCGCACGCCCTCTAGCGTCTGATAAAGCGCGTCACACGCTCAGACAGAAACACCTGAAGTTCATCATCAACAGATCCAATTTATCAGCGATCCTCGCTGTTTACAGGTGTGCGTCGATGTGAATAACACTGTTTAGGTATATTAAAATATTATAACTCTTCCTTCTTTGCTGCAGGGTAATAACACTCGATGTATTGATCTTGACTGCACCTTGTTAAATACTTTTAGAAAAAGGGATATTAAACGCCCCTTTGTAAACAAACATTTGCGTTTGGGGCTGAGCTGACTCGTTTAGGCAAAGACTGTTCTCACGCCGTTTCACCTGAACAGCGTTCGTGCTGGCTGAAATGACAAGCTGCTTTATCGAAAATGACTCTGTAGCATCAATCAGTCTGTCTGAATTATCCAGCTCATCATCTGTGTCTGACAGAGCATGTGTTCACTGGGGTAAGACCATTTCTCTCCTGTACGACGAGCCCTAAATTGCCTAAATTGTTTAAGATGCTTTTACTTGCTGTTTCTTTCCTGAAAGGTTGTGTACTCAGTGGCTCTGAGACCACGGCTGTCTTTCAAGTAGAAAATGACCTTCTGGAGAACCAGTTTTTCATCAAAACGGTAACCTAGATTTGGGCCAGCATTGAAACTGACAACCTTTACTCACCTTCATGTCCTTACAAACTCGTATGACACTTTTTGTTCCGTGGTGTAGGCCTATGCTATTTAGCGTTCCCTCAAGTGAGCTGCTATTCGTTGTGACTGGATCTGATTTAATGATTTGAACTCGAGTACCGGATTTGTGAACGAAGCATCGCGTCATTCGATTCAGTGAATCGTTCTTCTCATTAAATTCTTTGTATTCATGAATGGAACTGGCTCATCAATATGCAAAGGCACTTAAGTTTCTTTCTTTCTTTACTACTATTAATATTATTTTATCTTATTTTCTTTCTTTCTTTCATCTATGGGCAGAAGTTGTGAAATAATTAGCCAAAACAATATATAATATTTCACAATTTTACTATTTGTAATTAATTTTTGATCAAATAAATGAAACTTTGGTGAGCATAAGAGTCTTCTTTCAAAAACAACACATTTTTAAACAATATTTTATTTGTTGAACATCATGTGATCACATCTGATCATTCTAATATTCTGATTTGCTAAAAAAACATTTATTATTATTATTATTATTATTATTATTATTATGTATAATGAAAACAGCTAAGTAGAATTGTTTCAGGTTTCTTTGGTGAATAGAAAGTTCAGAAGAACAGCATTTATCTGAAATACAAATTATTTGTAATATTATAATGTCTTTATCATCATTTCCTTTTAATGAATTTTTGATCAAATAAATAACATTTTGGTCAGCATAAGAGTATTCTTTCAAAAACCTAAAAAAAAAAATCCCCCCCTTTTTTTTTTTTTTTTTTTTTTGAACATCTGAACAATCTGCAACAATAAGCTGGAAATTCAAGTGTGGGTAAGCACTTCAACCTCTGATGATTTGCAATCATTTGATTAGGACAAATAGAAGCTACAAGTACACACTGAGAAATAAGTATTTGTTAAATATGAGCTAACACAAAGTAAATGTAAAATATTTAGACCATAAAGCCAAAACAGTGTTTTGATATTAATCACAGGAAATTTCAATGTTCAGGAAATGGGTGGATATTTAAGAATGTGACAGAGGAACTTAATGAATTCTATAATTTCTGTATCATGCATCTATGTCTATATATGTGACCCTGGACCCCAAAACCAGTCATAAGTCGCTGAGGTGTATTTGTAGCAATGGCCAAAAATACATTGTTTGGGTCAAAACTGATTTTCCTTTTATGCCAAAAATAAAGGATATTAAGTAAAAGGCATGTTCCATGAAGATATTTTGTAAATTTCCTAAGATAAATATGTCAAAACTTAATTTTTGAAAAGTAATATGCATTGCTAAGAATTAGGACAACTCACTGGATTTTCTTTTTTTTTTTTTTTTTTTTTTTTTTTTTTGGTCAAATTTCAGTATATTTTCAAAAAGTATCTCCGCCAAATATAGTCTGATCCTAACAAACCATATATCAAAGGAAAGCTTCTTCAGCTTTCAGATGATGTATAGATCTAAATTTTGAAAAATTATGACTGGTTTTGTGGTCCAGGGTCACGTATGTAACATTTCTAAGTCTTGAAATAATTTGCCAAACAATAAATAAAGACAAAATTATAATGTGTCAGATTCTGAAGTTACTTCATAGTCATTAATGAAATTCTATAATGATTTGTTATCCAGCTGTCTCTCCAGTTAGCTGGTAATAGTTGTGCTGGATCGTTAACGATTAGAACTCAAGTATTGGATTTGTGAACAAATCATCGCTAATCAAATCATTCGATTCACTGAATCAATCTTCTCAGTCAATTATTTTCATTCATGAATCAAGCATTGCTCATCAACATGCAAAGGCACCCATGCTTGTCATTTGATTGCTGGGATTGATTGATTTATTTATTGAAGGATTAAAATAATATGCAGAAGTGATTGAAAAAACATCTTTTTAGCAGTTATAATATATAATATACATACACACTTTCATTTAAAAGACTGGCCAGGATATTCATGAAGTTCACCTTTTGTGTTTACGGGTCACATTTTTTTGAATTATTTATTAAAAAGTGTATGAATGAGCCTGATACCCTACACCCACATCTGAAGTCTTGAGTCGGTTTGTTATTACACTAAAATGACCTGATTTCTATTTTCACAGATATGTCTTAGTGAGGAGGCAGGAGACGAGATGCATATGGTGGCCGTCTGTGACGGTGTAGGAGCTTCCAAACCATTGCCCATTGCCACCCTCCGCCACTGTATGCCAATGGTGAATTATTATTATTATTATTATTATTATTATTATTATTATTATTATTGTTGTTGTTGTTGTTGTTGTTGTTGTTGTGACTCATAGTTTAACTGAATTGAATTCAATGACTTTAGAAAATGCTTATCATATATGGGCCATTCTACAGAATTGGTGCAAACTGCTGTCCCACAAGCAAAACACACATTTAAAAAGTATTTAAGTATTCAAATCTTAGATGTGTAATAAGATCACAATAGTATTTCAAATAAGCTTAAGTAAGCTTAAAGGATTAGTTCACTTTCAGAACAAAAATGTACAGATACTGTACTTGCCCCCTTGTCATCCAAGATGTTCATGTCTTTCTTTCTTCAGTCGTAAAGAAATTGTTTTTTGAGGAAAACATTTCAGGATTTCTCTCCATATAATGGATATGAATGGTGCCCCAAAATTTGAACTTCCAAAATGCGGTTTAAATCTGGCTTCAAAGGGCTCCAAATGATCCCAGCCGGTGAAGAAGGGTACATTATCTGTAAATTTTTGCTCTGAAAGTGAACTAATCCTTTGATATTTTTGATTATTTTAAAATGTGGAGCTCAAAAAATATTTATTTTGTGTTTTCTTTGTAAATTAGGAAACATTCATGTATCCCTCTCTCTCATAGCTACAAGGTATGAGTAGATAGGTCCCATCATTTTGAGGTAAATGTTTAAAAATCTGTGTAACTTTAAGGAACGTCACTACCGAACACCTTTTTTCTGCAATTAAGCACACTTTTTTGGGGGAGTTATTCTGTAACATTTAGTTTTTATGTGTACAACTGTTCAGAACTGTGATGGCTAACTATGTGCTAATTAGCGTCTTTGAGCTAGGTTCAAAAGTATCTAAAATTGTCACTACCAAAATGTTTGGTGACGTTTCGGTTGTGACATTTGTTTTTTGTTTGTTTGTTTGTTTTTGTCCTATAAAATTGTCACTATCACGAGCGAAACGTCATCATTGTTTTGGTAGTGACAAAAAGGAACACACAGTCCTCATATTTGGGGCAAATAAACACAATTTTAGTACAGTTAAGCTTTTTTTTGTTTTGTTTTGTTTTTAGTATGTGGGTTAAAATTCTGTAATGTGATGTGGTCACTATCAAAGCATTAATGTCACTACCGAAATTGGAATGTTGTGTTTTTTTTTTTTTTTAAAGATTTATTTTTGGCCTTTTGTGGCTTTATTGTGACAGGACAGATCATTAGTGACAGGAAGTGAAGTGGGAGAGAGAGAAGGGGTAGGGTCGGGAAAGGTCCTCGAGCCGGGATTCAAACTCGGGACGCCCGCAGCACAACGGCGCTATATGTCGGCGCACTGCCCACAAGGCTGGAATGTTTTGTTAAAAATAAAGTATAGTGAAATATCAACTAAGATGTTACTTATTTATTATTATTTATTTTATTATTATTATTATTATTATTTTTTTTTTTGTTAAATGTATATTCAAACGAATGAATCCTTAACTGTGAAATCAGTATGATGAAATCAGTGTTTGCCGCCTTCAAAGAAATTTTTTTTTATTCAAAATAAATCTCATAAATTACATTTGAAATTTTGTTACATTTAATTGTTATTGATTTTTTTTTTTTTTTATAAAATGACAAAAAATATATTTACAATGTAAATGTAAGCAAAATCCTAATAGGTCAATATAACCCTTCTAATTAAATTATATATTGCTGTTTCGGTAGTGACAAATTTGGGAAGAGGACAAATATTCCAAAACTGTCTGAAAATACAATATGAGAATTAACTGCACAATTACTAGAAATGTGTACCTTAGGTATTATGCAATTTGCATATATAATATATATATATATATATATATATATATATATATATATATATATATATATATATATATATATATATATATAATATACACAATTATTATTATTATTTATTTATTTTTTCCCCAAGACATTTCCAGCTCTAACTTTGGACTAGTTCTGTAGAATGGCCCATATATGAATGGATATTTTGTCATGTTACAGATCAGTTTTCCAGGTTTGGAGCTTATTCCTCCTGTCACCTTTAAACTGTGCTCGGGTAAAGGACCAGTGTTCATCTCTGCTCAGCATATAACATGTAAGAGCTTGCATTTGGAATATTTAGATTTAGTTTTAATGCGTTTTTCAGCGTTGGGCAAAACTCATTATTTTAGCTCCTTGGTAATTCACAAGTGTGCTTTTCGATCAATCATTTTACTCAATCAAAAATGTCAGCCAAGGAGTTTCAATAGTCCAACACAAGCACTTTTATTATTATTATTATTATTATTATTATTATTATTATTATTATTATTGTTGTTATTATTGTTATTATTCAATTAATTGCATACATTAATACTAAGAAAACAAACAAGCAGCTTTTCAGCAAGATTTTCAGTTTGCTACACACTGCAAAATATCCACCTCAGCATTTTCAGATAATTTTAGAAATATTGACATGAAAAATTGTTGACTTGGATATTTTAAATTCCCCAAATAGTCCATTATTCCAATGTATGTAAATGTTAGTATTGTAATTGAGAGATATATATATATATATATATATATATATATATATGTGTATATGTGTATATATATATATATATATATATATATATATATGTATATATATATATATGTATATATATATATATGTATATATATATATATATATATATATATATATATATATATATATATATATATATATATATATATATATATATATATATATAAATATTTGTTTGTATGTATATATGTGTGAGATATATATATATATATATATATATATATGTGTATATGTATAATATATATATATATATATATATATATATATATATATATATATATATATATATATATATATATATATATATAAAATATAATTCAATTTCAGTTGAATTTTCAGTATTGGTGAGAAGTAATTTCTGCCTCTCTTTTACAGTGAATCCCATTGAAATGACAGAGGGGGAGGAGGATGAGGAGGATGAAGATGATTAAATGCCAGCGATGAGAGCTTATTTTGACAGTTTGAACTATGATTGGTCCTGTGGGACAGTGATTGTTCACCCTGTCACTATTTGTTACTAAAGCATCTCACTGTTTGTCATCATTGAAAAACTGTATTAAATTTGAGTGTTTTAAAGCTAATGAAAAAGAGTAATAAAATAAGTCTCACAGTGTAAATAATACTACATAATTTTATCTGATGTATTTTCCCCAACTGTAGACTGAGATGCATACCTAATTGTACAACAACAAAAAAAAAAACTTTAAAGACACAGTTGACTTAAAATGAGAAATAAAGTATATACTGTAGGTATAATATTTGTGAATCATAAAATTTATTTTATTTTAATTTCTGTCTTGGTGAGGATATAACATCATGACCTATGGCAGAGTTTATATGAGCTGTTGCTAGGAAACAGTCACGCATCTAAGCAACAGACAGTAAACAAACCCTTGCACGTTGTCATTGACAGAGAGCTGCAGAATGACTCGTTGTTTACAGTGAGAAAAGAAGTTAATGCACCGCCGCAAGATGTCTGCTCGCTCTGTGTTTGATGGCGCTGTATTCATGTCATCCGAGATGAAGCTTCTAGAGGATTTCAAGCGAGACTCGCACCCTGATAAAGTGAATCTGGCAGGGAGGGGTGAGTGATTTTACCGCCTCTGCCCCACACTGGACACGGACTACCGCCTGTAATGATTATGGTCATATAAAAGAAATCTATTAAATCACAATTTCATTTTAGCTTGTGTGTTAGACTCTTAAGGTCATTTACATGCTAATGTAATCATAAAAGTTCAGAAATATAGGGGAAATAGACAACACAAATTGATGATGCAGTCTGCACAGCTGCCAAATACCACCTAGTTGTTGTTTTTTTTTTTTTTTTTTTTTTGCAAAAAATATTGTATTCTCAAGGAATACTTAAGAATAAACCTAAAGAAATGACTAACCCATTTACAAGACAGGTTAAAAATGTGGAATAATTAGACAGATAGATGAAAAGTGACAGTAAAGTTTTTAATTTGAAAGTTAATTTCAAATAAATGATAGATGATCTTATTATCAATGTTAAACAATTTTGATGTTTAATATTTTCTTTTTAATTATTAATGAAAAGTGATAGTAAAGACATTTATAATGTTACAAAAGATTTCCATTTCAAATAAATGATGTGAATCCTTGCATCATCAGTTATCCTGGCAAAATAAATACATAAAATAATAAATAATTACATAAATAGATAAATAAAATTAAATATTATTATTATCAATATTGAAAAACATTTTGATGCTTATTTTTGTGGAAACCGTTACCCTTTTTATTATTAATGAAAAGTGATATTAAAAACATTTATGTTCCAAAAGATTTCCATTTCAAACAAATGGTGTGAATCCTGGCAAAAAATAAATAAAATCGTATTATCAATGTTGAAAATTTTGATGCTTAATATTATTGTGGAAATGGTCATACATTTTAATCAAAGTGACAGTAAAGACATTTATAATGTTACAAAAGATTTCCATTTCAAATAAATTATATAAATTCTGTTTATCAGTAATCCTAAAAAAAAAAAAAAATTAATTTCTTGGAGAAAAAAAATAAATAAATATATATATATATATATATATTGCAAAACTTAAATACTATATTAAGCAAGCACAACTGTTTTCAGCATTGATAATAATTTAAAAAAAAAACATTTTTTAAGCATCAAATTAGCATCAGAATATATCACAGGAATTAATTCGATTTTAAATAGAATTTAAGATATTAAGACAGAAAATGATTAATATTCCACAATAATTTTTCTGATCAAATAAACAGCTTTGGCGAGCAAAAAAAAAAAAAGGTTTAAAAAACATTAAAAATCATAACAATTCCAAACCTTGACTAACGCACACATAACAGCTTATAATCAAATGTACATTTCTAAATTTCTACAGAGTATGTTGGAGAGCATGGACACACCACATGGCTTCCTCTTGTGCGAAAAATCAAGCAGCAAATTGCCACAGACCTGACTCTAACCCCAGAGTACCCACCCATCCTTGGAATCCCAGAATTCACCAGGAGGGCAACCGAACTTGCATTGGGCAAAGATAGCCCAGCCATTGTGGAAAGCAGGGTAACATCATTTTAATTATTTTCAGTAACTGACGTCACACCGTAGACCATCTTCCTATATTCCCACAATTGTTGAAAGCCCATGTTAATCCCGGTCTCGCCTGATCAACAGTGACTCGCAAGCTGAATACACTGATAGCGCAGAGGAGGCTTAGTACATACCCACTGTGTAGTTTGTTTGTTGATGATATAAAGCCAGTCGCCTTCAACACTATCTGGAAATGTCAGTGCAAGCTGTAAACCACATATAGCTTTTGATTATTGAACAAGGGAGACGATGTGACGCAAATGGGTTAGTCATCCACGTCAGGCATTAGAGATTATTAAAGACAATTAAAGGCCTGTCTTCACATTTCCTTCAAACTTTCAGCTAGATGGAACAAGCAAATCCACAAGATTTAAACGGGGAATGCAGACTGATGATTTTCTACCAGGGGTCATGTGTACCCCAGGAGGTACTTATGGTTGTTAAACCTATAAAACAGAAATGGCAACTTCTGGTTTCTTTTATAAATAAATTTGACATTTGGTCTTTGTTAGAGAAAGCTTCTCCATGATTGTCCCTCAGAACTGTCAAAACCTGTGAGGGACAAACAAGCTCAGGTGTCTTATTATGGCGAGTCAGTTTTTCACATGCAGCCAGGATTGGGTGTCATGGCCAATTCAGAGGAGGGGACGTGTGCCCATTAGCTTAGATGTTTGAGTTCATTTTGAATGCAATTTTCAGAACATTGATTTACATTTACACATTTATCAATTATTTTGTTGTTGATTACTCACCCTCACGTCATTCCAAACTCGTAAGACCTTCATTCATCTTCGGAATAGAAGTTAAGGTATTTTTGAAGAAATCCAAGAGCTTTCTGACCCTGCACAGACAGCAATGCAACTGACACATCCAAGAACAAGAAAGGTAGTAAGGACACTGATAAAATAGTCCATGTGACATCAGTGGTTCAACCGTAATGTTATGAAGCTACAAGAATACTTTTTGTGCCCAAAGAAAACAAAAAAAATGACTATTTTAATTATGTCCTTACTACCTTTTTGGGCCTTGAACGTGTGAGTTATGTTACTGTCTATAAAGGGTCAGAAAGCTCTCAGATTTAATCAAAAGTATCTTAACTTGTGTTTTGAACATGAACCAAATGAAGGTCTTACGGTTTTGAAATTATATGAAGGTGGGTAATTAATGACAGAATTTTAATTTTTAGCTGAACTATCCCTTTAAATAAAATAAATAAATAGCATATAGCTGAAAGTGATTACTTTAGTTAAAGCATTTGAGGTAAGCACACATGAAAAAAGACATTACATATTATTAACCAAGCCTTTAACCACCTAAATTAATGATAAAAAATATATATATTTTTGGCAAATCCAGGTATTTTACCATAGAAATATGATGTTTTTAACATTTATGACTATTAAAGAGCCAGCTGTGGTCCGATCCCTCTAAAACTTTGCACACTTGTAGAATCAACTGTCGCATATTTCGCAGGTTTCTTGAAGTTTTGAGTTTTCACTTAGGTTTTATAGTCTTTTGGGTGTATTTGGACAGGCCGCTTTTTAAAAAAATTTCCTTTATAGTTTCCCAAATGGTAAATTTCAACATTTTTTTTTAAATTATTGACCTAGAGAGTCCATTGAATTGTACTACAGTGTTTTTTGTTTTTTTTCCAGATTAAGCGAAAAACCGACTAGTTTGCAAAAGTAGTTTTTATTTTTTTACATTTTCTCTGTCATTTAACAAACAATTTGATTGACAGCAGTGGTTTTAGAGGTAAAGTTTTTCTGAATGAGGAGGTCTATTCTATTATACAAATATTGTGTATATATCTGAAAAAATGCGCTATACACAATAGTTTCCAGTGGCCAATTTCTCACAGACCTTTAGGGCCGTGAGTGAAACAGGCCCACCGAGTTTTGTTCCTATATATCAACCTCCATTAAGCTTGTCTCATGGGTGCTCAAAGTTCATCAGTCCATGTTTTTTGAGATACACAAATGTCCTTATAGCCACTTGTGGCACTTTGGACTAAGCCCGTTCGTACCAGTTTTGATGTTGATAGGACCAATTGCATAGCTATGGCCATTTTTATGTTTTTTTCCATCGTATAGTGCCACCAAGTGGCCAAGCTTTGTGACTTTTTTCTTGTGACTTCAGATTCAGCTCTTAAAAGTTAAGCAATTTCAGTAAAGGCAGCCCTACCCTTTTTAAACATTTTGGTGTCCCTTTGCAATAAAGAGTCGAAATTATTGATATTCACACTCCAGAGAATCTTCCTGCACTGGTTTGGTTCCAGACAGGTGAAAAACCTAGGACTAGTTTGCAAAAGTAGTTTTTTTTTAAAAATGTTAGCCAAGGATTTCAATGACATAAGACACTTGAGCCTGTGGAAAACAGTTTAGGACAGGGGTGTCAAACTCAATTCCTGGAGGGGAACAGATCCCTGCAGAGTTTAGATGCAACCGTAATTAAACACACCTGATCCAACTAAACAAGTCCTTCAGGCTTAATTGAAAACTGCTTAGTATGTGTGTTGGAGCAGGGATGGAACAAAACTCTGTAGGGCTGTGGCCTACAGGAACTGAGTTTGACACCCCTGGTTAAGGAGTTAGAACGATTTCATACTTTTGAACACTGTAGCGCACCCTTCAGGCTGATTGAGGCGAGCCTTGGTGACGTTGTAGATGTTGTGAGCACTACCATCCCTCCAAGTATGGTCTGCCTAAACAGTTTTTTTACATGGAGATCGCTGATCCTTGGCCATTCTAACAATTATAATAGGGTTTCAGCGATACAGAATCAGGAACAGTATAAAAGGCCACTTTCATCAAATAAATGATTTTTGTATATTTTATAATATTAACACATTTCTGGTTTGGCGTTGATTTAACAAGTATTTGAGCCTTGCTGAGGGGGTGAATAAGACAAAAAGGTTTTGGGAAATACTATTGTTGTGGGTTAGATTTTGCTTCCAAATCACCAGCTCAGATGAAATGTGTTTGGAAATGCGGTAGGTGTTTGGCGTCCAAACAGTTGGATGTACTGGAGCAGTGCGTCTGGGTGCTGAGTTACTGAGATCCTGCTGCTGTTCAAACTCTTCCTGGAGTGGACCCATCCTGCTCTCCTCTCCCTGTGACGGTCTGTACAAAATGTGCACATGCCATGCAAAGATTGTTCTGTTATGTACACATTTAACTGTAATTACAGCTTAGGGGACATTCTACCAGAAATGTACATTTCAACTTTAAAAAAATCTTGGGGGAAAAAAAAAATAAATCTAATTATTAAATCTGAACATTGGATCATAGAGGACATGTTAAACTATGAGAAACACATATCATCCCATCTCAGCATTTTTTCGTGAATGAATAAAATACATTTTTATATGTATTTCACCCCTAAAATGTCAGGCCCTGTCACAGACAAATTTGTATATGTTAGAATGGTTTCCTAATGATTTTTTTTTAATACAAATAGCATTTTCTTAATACAAATAGCATTTGTATTCTTTTTTAATACAAATAGCATGTTCCTGATTACATCTAACATGGTTTTGTAATTCCTACAAGAAATATAAGCAACTTTGCGGTCAACTGTAGTACACAAAATCACAGAATACTCATCCAGACACTCATATAGTTTTAAAAAAAAAAATTACCTTTACATAGATTTTTACAAAAATATAGTATTGGATATATACCCCCACCTTCATCTACACCAGGGTTCCTCAACAGGCACATCCGGCCCGTGAGAGAAAATTATTTGGCCCGCGCTAATTTCAAATAATGTGGCATGAAAATTCAGCCTTTTAAGGTCTTTTACACCAAACGCATAAAGCACTGCGCTATTAAATTTATTCAATTGGCTTAGCTTGCGACTCGCGAGCACGGTTTGGTGCTAAGTCGACTTTTAAGCGCACGAGCAGCGGAGCACCACTGGCGCGCAAGCCGTCAAAGTTTAAAATAGCTGAACTTTTCCCACTGCGCTCTGAAGGGCTGCGCTGAACCCCACTGCCAACGCAGCACTTTCCGCGTTCGGTGTGTAAGCCGCTTCACACTCCTAACTAGACGCGATGCAACAACGCAATGCGACAGAATCATTTAAATATCACAGCCATTCAAAAGTGAGAACCACACTGTACTCACAACGAAATGGACAAGTTTGTAATCTAATTAATAAATGTTAAACCTATATAAATAGCTATTTAAATATTTAACATTATTAAAACTACATACTGAGTGACTGATACCTCCTTTGTCATGGAAAACACTTGTTGGTCCACATTAAGTTCGCAGTTTTAATGTTTGGTTTATTTTATTTTTTAGATCTGATGTAATCTGTTGTTGCTTTCAGTATGGCTATAAATGTCACGCAGTATGATATTCAAACTCACATTAGACTATTTTAATAATGAATAAAGCATGTAATCAATACCTGGGATTATCACTGTCATAGTTGTATGCCAACATGTCCTCCAATTTATACGACCGACTAAAGTCGTTTTCACAAATCCTCAAATACGTCTCTGTAAAGCGTATTCAACATTTGCTCCCTTATCAGTAACAGGTATCTGATTCAACCTTAGCGTTATGTGTAGGTCAAGTAGTAGCGCGTTGCACTGCGGAGTGCTATAATCATATGAACACAGGTTCGATTCTAGAGAACGCATGTTTTCATTGTATGTTTTTTTTTTTTTAAATATGCACTAGAAATCATGATTTTGCACTATTTCTGTAAGGGGTAGGTTTAGGGTAGGGTTAGGTGTGGTCATATATACGAATTACACCTAGTAAAACACGTTTAAATTACCCTGAAATCGTATAAAAACTCATACGTCATTCGATGACGTCAGATCCAACGCGACACTGTCATTATTTTTTACGACCGCTAGAGGGCGCTTAACTTTAAAACGTAAGAATGGATCGTATTTGGTCGATTCAAAAACGTACAACTGGGACGTATTTTCTTTGTCTCTGTCCTCAAATAGTAAATTTTTAAAATAGTAACAAATCAGAATTTTCTCGTGAATACTTTTTCCTTTTTCTGCCTTTCTGACATTTAAACTCATTTACTTTTTAATTGTGTGTATAAATTATTTTGTTAAACCTAAAAACTTGTGTCTTTGTGTGCATCGATCTGAGTTGTGCATGTCAAATATAATCAATTATAATAAATGTATGTTTTTGTATCAGTTTTTATTTATTGATCCTCTGTCATTTCTATGAAAGCCTGTTTCCTCCACTGAACTAACCTGATTCTAACCTGATCTCACGGCAGTTTGTACATTTTTGACAAGGTAGCAAATTCGTACAACCTCACACATACATATTTTATGAGGTGACAAATTCATAGGAATGCGTACCACTCCTAAACTTAACCGTCACAGAAAACGTACCAAATATGAGTGTGGCCGTTTCGAATTAGCTAATGTAAAAATATATACAAGTTAGCCATAAGGCAGCATTGGCAGTTCTGACTTTCTAACTCGCATTTGCGAGTTTATATCTCGCAATTAGAAACTTGATCTCATGGCAATTCATATATTTTTGACAAGGTGGCAAATTTATACAACCCCACTTTTAAGAATTTATATTATTTGTAAATTTATGTACTACATATTTTACGAGGTGACCGATTTTGTAGAAATACTGACAAATGACCACACCTAACCCCACCCCTAAACTTAACTGTCACAAATAAACGCGCAAAATAGTACAAGTGTGGTTGTACGAATTAGCCACCTCGTAAAATACGTAGCAATAGGACGTGAGATAGCGCTGGCAATTTTTACTTTATAACTCACAATTACGAGTTTATATCACGCAACTCAGAGGAAAAAAGTCAGATTTGCAAGTTTATATCTCGCAATTCCAACCCGATTTCACTGCAATTTGTACATTTTTGACAAGGTATCAAATTTGTATGACCTTACTTGTACGAATTCATACGACTTGTAAAAGAAAACGTATTTTACGATGTGACGAATTCATAGAAATACGTACGAAGGACCACACCTAACCCCACACATAAACTTAACTATCACAGAAAACATAGGGAAATAGTACGAGTGTGGTTGTACAAATTCGTACAAATTGGCTGTGAGATAGTGTTGGCAATTCTGACTTTATTACTTGCGATTGAGAGTTTATATCGCGCAACTCAGATTTTTTTCTCAGAATTGTGAGATATAAACTCACATTTACACGTTATAAAGTCAGAACTTCAAGATATAAACTCACAATTCTAACAAAAAAAGAGAGAGAAAAGTGAGATTTAAACAATATTGCGAGTTTATATTACACAATTCTGAGAAAAAAAGTCAGATTTCAACCCGATCTCACAGCAATTCATACATTTTTGACAAGGTAGCAAATTCGTACAACCTCACAAGTACAAATTCATACGTTAAAAATAAATTATGAGGTGACAAATTCATAGGAACCCCATGTACGAAGGACCCCACCCCTTAATTGTCGCAAAAATTATACAAAATAGTACAAATGTGGTTGTATGAATTTGTACGAATTAGCCACCTCATAAAATACATACAAATTGGCCATGAGATAGCGTTGGCAATTCTGACTTTATAACTCACTATTACGAGTTTATTTCACACAATTCTGAGAGGAAAACAAAAGTCACAATTGCGAGGTGACAAATTCGTACAACCACACAAGTACAAGTTCATACGTCTTGTTAAAAAAAATGTTATGAGTTGACTAATTCAGAGGAACCACACCTAACCCCACCCCTAAACTTAACGGTCACAGAAATCATACAAAATAGTACAAGTGTGGTCAGACAAATTCAAACAAATGAGCCACCTTGTAAAATCCGTTGGCAATTCTGACTTTATAAATGTATATATCTTGCAGTTCCAACCCAATTTCAAAGGAACTTGTACATTTTTGACAAGGTGGCATATAAATTCGTAAAAAAAAAAACAACTTTTTTTTATGAGGTGAAGTCGTAGAAATATGAACAAAATACCACACCTAACTCCACTCCTAAACTTTTTGTCACAGAAATTGTGCAAAATAGTAAGAGTGTGGTACAAGATAAGAGTAAGAGTTGTACAAATTTGTACGAATTAACCACCAGAACAGCATTGGCAATTCTGACTTTATAACTTTTTCTTTTTATAATTTTAGAGATTGTATTGTATTGTGATTGCAATTGCGAGAAAAAAGTCGGAATAGTGAGATAAATGTCACAATTACCTTTTTTTTTTATTCAGTGGTGGAAACAGGCCTCCATATATTTCAGATAAAGTTTCTGAATAAAAATATTATATTTATATTAACATATAAAAACATCTATTATGCTTGACTTTACATTCCAATTTAAGTAAGAACTTCTGAAGGGCTGGTGCAACCCTAGCTAGCATTTCTGACCAAACCTAAATATATGAACCCTACAAATATTTGAGTTTTAAATATTTAGTCATAACACATGTTAATTTCTCTATAATTTCTTCAAGATTCACTGCTAGGCACCTTTAAGGCAGCAGGAATTGAGGATGTGCAACATTATCGATACTGGGATGCTGAATCCAATGGAGTGTGTGTGGAAAACATGGTGCATGACTTGGAGAACGCTCCGGAACGATCTGTGGTTGTACTGTTTGCTTCAGGCCACAGTCCCACTGGTGCTGAACTTTCTCAGGAGGACTGGAAACGTTTGGCTGAGGTCATGGTGGTACGGGCTCACAATGAAACACAAAATCGAGCTTAAAAACTGACATCTTTCCTGACTTGGTAGAGTGAGAGAGTTCAATAATTTACAGTATTCATTATCAGGTGTGTAAGGCCAGTTAAACCTTTCAAGGCAAGATCAAATATACTTCAGCTTCACTAAACATCTCACCGTGAGGATGAGAGACTTTCTGAGGTTTTTAAACACTTTCTTTGATGTTTTCCCATCCATAATTCATAGTCTCTATGTGCTCTTGTTAAAACAAGTAAACAAATAGTTATGGTTTATAAATGCTATCAGATATATAGAGGGCTAAAAGCACACCTTTAGGAAGATTGCATGTATAGTGCATCACTACAGGAACAAAAATCAATGTTTTTTTTTTTTTTTTTTTTGATCACTTACTGAGCAACACATTTTGTTAGAAGATAAATCATTAAAGTGGTATGTTTTGTTACATTTTTGTATTAAATTAGCGCAGAATCAACTTTGCATTGTTGCCCAACATCGCGTCAATGATCAGCCACATTTTCACATAGTGAAACGCATATGTTTAGGAACGTGCTGCGAGTTTTTGTACCATCTATGGTTTAGAGGAGAATAAAATCAAATTCGCCTATTCCCATGGTGCGCTTTTAGCCCTGTTGAACCCTAATACTAGCCTGACCATTAATGGCTTTGATCTCATCACAATTAGTTTATTTATAGCATAGTTCAAGCTTTTATCACTAATAGCCCACAGAGCGGATGAGTAGCGTTTGATATATAATGGTTCCTTGAATGAAGCACCTGATAAGCATAAGTCGGTCGTCGTGATTTTGCCAAGTAAGACATATTCCTGGATTAACACCTCTAAAACTAACTCTACCCATATTTTTTTCCTAAAATCAGAGGGAAATGATAGCTGATTAACAAGTGTGTAGAAGCACTTAATCCTGATCGTAAGCCTGAAACTGACATTTTCTGAAAAGTTAATCCTCAATTCTGATTGGTTGAATGGAATGTTGTACTTGGTGAAATCACGGTCAGTCTTCCAATCCCATTCTGTCACTTTCTCTTGAATAGACGCGCCAGTTATTTCCATTCTTCTTGATGTCTGCCCAAGGCTTGTGCAGTGGCTCTCTTAAGCAAGACGCCTGGCCTGTTCGCCATTGTGTGTCTTTGGGACTTGAACTTCTCTGCGCTCAATCCTTTTCTCACAACTTTGGCCTTTATGGTACCATTTGTAATTGGGCTATAGTTTAGAAATGACTCCAAAGACATGTCTAAATGTGATTTACTATGTAAAACTTGAATTATATTGGATATTGACAGGTGAGAGAGTGGGGCATCTGCTCTGCGTGTTGAAGCAGAACCTGCTGGCTGTGCAATCTCAAGCTGAGAAACTCGTTCAGACACTTTGGTCCTGCCCGCCAATGGAAGGAGCCAGGGTGGTTACCACTGTACTAAATAATCCTGCCCATCTAGTTGAGTGGTAAGACTCATTGCCTTCATTTATGCTTTTTGACATAAAAATGCTCATTTAACATCTGTATGTCTGTGCAATGCACATTTGCGACTTCACGCATTGTGTAATCATTTTGGAAAGGCTGATCGTTTCGCAAGATAAGACCCTTTTTCCTTGGCTGGGATTGTGTAGAGCTCTTTGAAGCTGCATCGCAACTGCAATATGGACCTTCAACTCATTGACCCCATCGAAGTTCACGATATGTCCATATACAGTGCCTATTCATACTGTTCAAATATTCTCCTTTATTTTTTTTCACATTTTGTTATGTTGCTACCTTATGATAAACCCACATCAATCTTGCAATTAACATATTTGCAAACGTATAAAAAACTTAAATGATTCCATCGCATAAGTATTCATAGTAGTAGATGTTACTACACTTTTGAGTGAAGTTAACCTGTGGCAAATTCAATTGAATATGATTTGGAAAGGCACACATGTCCTAATAAAAGATCTAACAGCTGACAATGCATATCAGAGCAAAAACCAAAAAAAAAAAAAAAAAAAACTTAATTACTCTGGGCAAGAGTTCAGAAACATTCTGCTGCATTGAAGGTTGACAGAAGCATATAGTCTCTGTTACTCTTAATGGAAGCCATTTGAAACAACCAGGGCTCTTCCTAGAGCTAGCCTCCTGGCCAAACTGAGCAATTGATGGAGAAGGGCCGTTATTATATATGTAGATGGGAGAACTTACAGAAGGACAAACATTGCTGCAACACTCCACCAATCTGGGCTTTATGGTGGTGTGGCAAGACTCAATCCTCTCCTCAGTGAAGACACATGAAAACACACTTGGAATTTGCAAAAAAAAAAAAAAAAGCACTTAAAGGACCCTCAGACTGCGAGAAACAAGATTCTGTGGTTTGATGAACCTCATCACCTGCAAAGTTCCATCCCAAAAGTAAAGTGTGGTGATAGCAACCTCATGCTTTGGGATTGAGGGACTCAGTGCACCAAAATACTGAGATTTAATGGAAACCCAGTCCAGAGCATTCAGAAGGTTCACCTTCCAACAGGGCAATGACTCTAAGTACACAGCAAGAGTGTCTTATAGACAACTCTGTGAATGTCCTTGAGTGGCCCAATCAAAATTTCTGGAGAAACCTGAAAACATCTTCCAGACCCCATCCAAGCTGACAGAGAGAGAGGTGAAGAGGTGAAGTGAAGAATGGCAGATAATTGCCAAATGGTTATGTGCAAATCTCATTGCATCATACCCAAAAAGACTTGAGACTGTAAAGGTGATTTAGCTAAGTACTGAGTTAGGGGTATGAATACTTATGCAATGTACTTATTTCAGGGTTTGTTTGTTTTTGTTTTTTTAATGAATTCATGAAGTTGTGACACTTCTGTTTTTGCTTTGTTATTATGATGTGAGTGTAGATTGATGCAGGGGAAAAAGTAATTTTAAATAGTTATCATAAGGCAACAAAACATGAAATGAATTGAAGGGGTATGAATAGTCTACTGCTGTGAAGGTGATTTTTAGTAGATGTAGGCAGTTAGTTCTCCTCAAGATCACACAAGTACAGAGTAAGATCAGGTATCTATCACATAAATGTATGACAACAAATGACTGACACCACTTTCTGTTAGTTTTGAACAGTATTTCTGCTATTTTATCATTTTAAACTCATCTTTATGTGAAATTATTTGCTAAGGGATGGTTTCTTTTATTTTCTCTGCCATTTGGTTTGACATTGTGTCACATAATGCAAAGGCATTCATACATTGTAAGATTGGCTTAAGTATACAAACATATTTTTTGTGTATGTGGCCATGAATAAACAAAGCTTTTAAAACCTCCACTTTAGTATTAGAACATCTGATTGTCACAGTCTCTTTACACTAATGCTGCCTGAACAGATGAGTTTGTTCTTGACCATGAGCATATTAGTAAAGCTAAATGTTCAAATACAATGTCAAATCAATTACCCCTGAAATTGCTATTGCAAATTAAGAACATTTCGATCTGAACATTACACTCGTGATTATGATTTTGTGATGAACATTGCCCAAGGCTTTCTGTTCTTTATGCAAAAGCTGTGCTGAGATTAAAACTTGCTCTTTTTATTATTCCGCAAATGAGTCTGAAGTTTTTCTCAGGCAGGAGAGTGTGAAGGCCATCGCTGAGCGCTGCATGCTAATACGAGAGCGTCTGCGTGAGAGACTGAGGCTTCTGGGTGGTCCGTGGCATTGGGATCACATAATAAAACCTGGAGGGCTTTATTGCTGTTTTGGACTTAATAGTGAGTGATGCATAATATATGCATGTGGTTATTATATTGTAACCTGCTAGCAGTTCAACGCTAACAATAAAGGGGAGCTCTATACTACAGTATGCTTTTAAAATGCACTATTGAAGCTCTATAAATAATCAATTTCTTGTTCTCTATCAGCTCAGCAGGTTGAGTTTCTGGTTCAGAAGAAACATATATACGTGTTACCCAACGGATGTCTGAATGTGAGTGCCATTAACAGCCGTAACCTGGACTACGTTGCTGAATCCATACATCAAGCCTTAAGCTCTCAACTCTGATCTCTCTTCACACTGAAACTTCTCTTCATCTGTAGTATGCCTTTCATCAGCTATGCATTGGGAAGTTCTGTTTTTGAATGATAAGCACATACATTCAAAAAAACTGTTAACTTTCTCTGGCTTAACTTTTAATGAAGGCTGTAATGCAGACAGAGCTCCAATTGACTTTACTGGTTTCCTATTTTCTGATTATTTGTTATTTTGTTTGTTGTGATATATTTATAGATATGTTTTTGTTAAGGCTGAAAGAAGTAACTCACAAGAAACAAAAGTACACCACCCACAGTGTGATGCCACTTATCAAGCAAGATTCTCACATTTCTTTTCCATAGAGTATTCATTACCATATTCACACATCAGTATCCAAAACATGTAATGGCATGCTCTGAAATGAAAGATACCAACTGTTTTTTTTTCTCCAGTTTTTGATGAGCATATATATATATTTATATATTTATATATATTTATATATATACAGTGGGTATGGAAAGTATTCAGACCCCCTTACATTTTTCACTCTTTGTTATATTGCAGCCATTTGCTAAAATCATTTGTTCATTTTTTTTCCTCATTAATGTACACACAGCACCCCATATTGACAGAAAAACACAGAATTGTTGACATTTTTGCAGATTTATTAAAAAAGAAAAACTGAAATATCACATGGTCCTAAGTATTCAGACCCTTTGCTATGACACTGTGTTTGATTATACTGATTGGACTTGATTAGGAAAGCCACACACCTGTCTATATAAGACCTTACAGCTCACAGTGCATGTCAGAGCAAATGAGAATCATGAGGTCAAAGGAACTGCCTGAAGAGCTCAGAGACAGAATTGTGGCAAGGCACAGATCTGGCCAAGGTTACAAAAAAATTTCTGCTGCACTTAAGGTTCCTAAGAGCACAGTGGCCTCCACAATCAAATGGAAGTCATTTGGGACGACCAGAACCCTTCCTAGAGCTGGCCGTCCGGCCAAACTGAGCTATCGGGGGAGAAGAGCCTTGGTGAGAGAGGTAAAGAAGAACCCAAAGATCACTGTGGCTGAGCTCCAGAGATGCAGTCGGGAGATGGGAGAAAGTTGTAGAAAGTCAACCATCACTGCAGCCCTACATCAGTCAGGGTTTTATGGCAGAGTGGCCCGACAGAAGCCTCTCCTCAGTGCAAGACACATGAAAGCCCGCATGAAGGACTCCAAGATGGTGAGAAATAAGATTCTCTGGTCTGATGAGACCAAGAACTTTTTGGCCTTATTTCTAAGCGGTATGTTTGGAGAAAACCAGGCACTGCTCATCACCTGTCCAATACAGTCCCAACAGTGAAGTATGGTGGTGGCAGCATCATGCTGCGGGGGTGTTTTTCAGCTGCAGGGACAGGACGAGTGGTTGCAATCGAGGGAAAGATGAATGCGGCCAAGTCCAGAGTGCTCAGGACCTCAGACTGGGCCGAAGGTTCACCTTCCAACAAGACAATGACCCTAAGCACACAGCTAAAAATAACGAAGGAGTGGCTTCACAACAACTCTGTGACTGTTCTTGAATGGCCCAGCCAGAGCCCTGACTTAAACCCAATTGAGCATCTCTGGAGAGACCTGAAAATGGCTGTCCACCAACGTTTACCATCCAACCTGACAGAACTGGAGAGGATCTGCAAGGAGGAATGGCAGAGGATCCCCAAATCCAGGTGTGAAAAACTTGTTGCATCTTTCCCAAAAAGACTCATGGCTGTATTAGATCAAAAGGGTGCTTCTACTAAATACTGAGCAAAGGGTCTGAATACTTAGGACCATGTGATATTTCAGTTTTTCTTTTTTAATAAATCTGCAAAAATGTCAAAAATTCTGTGTTTTTCTGTCAATATGGGGTGCTGTGTGTACATTAATGACGAAACAATGAACTTAAATGATTTTAGCAAATGGCTGTAATATAACGAAGAGTGAAAAATTTAAGGGGGTCTGAATACTTTCGGTACCCACTGTGTATATATATAGTCAAACCAAGTTATTAAGACACCAGATATATTATACTAGAGGGTGCAGGACACAAAAAAAAAAAAAAGAAAAAAAAAGAAAGAAAAGTAAACTGTGACATAATAAACCCAAAAATTCTTAATACAGTGGACTACTAGTAAAACTAATAAAAAAATTGAGACCAAAAATTTGATTTGACACTTTGACCTGACTATGTTTTGTGACATATCATTCTATCAAAGTTATTATCAAGATGAATTTGTTCTGACACTCTTAACCAGTGTTGGGGGTAACTCATTACAAGTAACCCAAGTTACGTAATAATATTACTTTTTTCAAGTAACTAGTAAAGTAATGCATAACTTTTTCATTTCCAAGAAAATATCTGTTACTTTTTTGTTTCCTTTATGTATTTAATCCCATTTTATTAACCAATTACTTTGCTGCTGAGCTTTGTTAATCCAGTTCAACCGTACACTGCAAAAACTTATCAATATAAAAAAAAAATCTTAAATCAAGAAGGATTTTCTAGACAGGTAAATAATTATTTTCTTGTTTTCAGAAAAAAGAAGTCAAAATTAAGTGAGTTTTTGCTTAGAACAAGCAAAATAATTCGCCAATGGGGTAAGCAAAAAAATCTTATTTCAAACAGAAAACAAGATTATTTTGCTTGTTTCAAGCAAAAACACACTTAACTTTGACTTGTTTTCAGAAAAAAAAGACAATAATTTTTACTTGTCTAGAAATTCCTTCTTGTTTTAAGAATTTTTTGATATTTTGGCTAAAGACAAAAAATCTAAGTATAAAAAGCATTTTTTGTAGTGTACTAATAAGCAAAACTTACTTTATATTAACTAACATTTGTACTTTTTTTTCCTCATTGCTGAAGAGTGTTTTCTACTACTTTCTAGTCTTTCTACTTTTTTTTTTTTCCTACAGTTCTACTGTACAGGCGTGAATTTAATTTTCCTTTAGCCTTAGGCTTATTCACTTATTCAATTTCATTTTGGTGTGAAAGGGCTTTTACATTTGCTAAGAATCAGACATTTTTATATTTAAAACAAACAAGCACGCCCTGCCCAGATTTAAAAAGTAATGCAAAAGTAATGTAACGTATTACTTTCCATAAAAAGTAACTAAGTAACGTAATTAGTTACTTTTTTCGGGTGTAACGCAATATTGTAATGCATTACTTTTAAAAGTAACTTTCCCCAACACTGCTCTTAACTCACACAGTTTAACTCTTAAGTTCTTGTCATATTTTATTACCACTTTCTAAACTATAGCAAATAAACTGTGATACTGTGAGAAATTTAGATGGTGCCTGAATACATTTTGGTTTGACTGTGATTTATATGTGATTATTCAGCTTTGTCTCATTGTTTATACGTAGGTGTTTATATGTAACGTTTAGAGGCACAAAACGTACATTTTTGTTCATTAATGCAAAAACGTACAATTTTATTAATACGCGTTTCCATTTTTAGCTTCCTTAACCTACCTCCAAACCTTAACCTACCTATTTTATAGCCAATATAAAAGGATATAAAACATAAATGACCAAAATATGCAGGGAAACTGTCATTTTCATAATAATACAGCATTAAAAATATTTTTATAGTCATTATTCCCACTCCTACCTCTAAACCTAATGTTAACCATAAATCTCTCTCTCTGGACAATAATAAAGAAACACATGACAGACAATCATTTATTTATTACAAAAATGTCAACAACCGTACCAAAAAGTAATCCAAATGACAACGCATTTGCAGCCGCTGTCCTCTCTGGTGGAATACAGGTTTGTTTGAGGTGCAGAGCAGAATTTAAATTGTTATTAGCTAAAAACATCCTTTGCTGCATCCCAGTTCACCCACTTATACTATGCCCTAAAAATATGTACTCTTTTTGTGAAGAAAAAGTACATACTGAATAGTAGGTAAGCTTTGGGACATACTACAT
Source organism: Cirrhinus molitorella (assembly GCA_033026305.1). Lineage (NCBI taxonomy): Eukaryota > Metazoa > Chordata > Actinopteri > Cypriniformes > Cyprinidae > Cirrhinus > Cirrhinus molitorella. The sequence continues at coordinate 24,693,911 of CM065125.1, forward strand.
CATAGCTGTGTCTTTAACGGACACTCTGTTGCTTAGTTACGTGTATCTTGTCACTGTTTAAACTGCCCTGTCAATCATCTTGTCAAATCATTAACATCATCCACATTTCGTTTAATTTGATTTCCTACCGTATTGGAAATTAAGAGGCACGTTGATCTTTCATGGCGAGAACTCTGCTCATGTGTTTGCATAACGATGCATTTAAAGGGTAATGACCAAACGTATCATTATAAAAGTTCACAATGTTGCTATAGATTAAATATAATGCGGATAACATTAAATAAATATTTTTTCATCAGGTTAGACACTAATTATTTATCACTCAAACCCCTTTCTCTACCTGTCTGTCGGTCATGCATATCGGCCATGTTTGTAGTATATTAACACTTTTTATACGCGTTTGTAGTTCTAATCGAATCCTCGTCCACCGCGCAATGTGTTGTGGGCAATATTAGCCATTAGAGTGTGGATCGATCTGCACTTCGAATCAGCTTGAATTTGGGTCTGTTTCTCGCAATCGTATGGATTCTGGAGATCTGGATTACAGTTCACAAATAAAATTGTTTCATTTTGTAATTATGATCCGTGACCTGTGTATATTATGGTTCTATTGTTCACAGCATGTCAGAAAAAACACCTTTTGTGTCCCACCACAGCAAATGAAGTTAATGTTACATGAATGGTTAAACGATTGCAGAAATTTAATTAATTTTAAGGGTTTAAAGTGCAGTCTTGTTTAACATTTTGTAGACCTATTCTTGGAAACGAGCTGGCAGGAAAAATCACAGAACAGTGTATGGTGTAATTTCATAATAAGTAAACGATTAAACTATTTAATAATGCAATTGAAAACATAAGGCCATTGCTATGACAACTAAAAACAACAATGATGAAATTAATGCCACAATTTCAATATTCATAAGGATTAATTTTTAGGTGTCATCAAAAAGTCAATATTGTATGTTAAAATGCTAAAAGTACGTAAGTATTTGTACGTTTAGATGCTGTAAATACGTCACTATTGTACATTTTTGTGTCTGGAAAAACGTAAGTGAATGTACGTTTTGTAGAACCACATTTTGCATAAAATACATACAAAACATCATGAGATCACGTTGTATCAAGATGAATTTGTTCTGACAGTTTAACTCTTGAGTTCTTATCATATTTTATTATCAAGTTATAAAGTCAAAGCTATGAGAACAAAGTCGTAATTCTGAGAAATAAAGTCAGAACTGTGGGATATATCTTGAAATTGTGACAATTGTGAGTAAAGTCAGAATTGTGAGATGATTCATTTTTTTCTGAGAAATTGTGAGGAAAAAAAGTCAGTAATTCTGACTTTATAACTTGCAATTGCGAGTTTATATCATGCAATTCTGAAAATTTTTTATTTTTTATTCAGTGGCGGAAACAGGCTTCCATACATAAACTATTTATCTAAAAATGTAGTCATAACTTTTGCCTCTTTGTCGCCATCTCTGTTTGAAACCTGCAAATTGCAATTAATTGTGCAAATATCTGCAAGGTTCCTCAATGCGGATTAATCAAATGTTTTAAGGTGTATGTGTGGCTGTCAAGCAAATGCACCAGTAGGTGCGTTTCCATTACAGATTTGCCTGAAACGTAGCGATATTTTATAAATGTCAATAAAAAAACTGTTTCCAAATGACGCCATTAACCGATGTCATGCCTCTCACAATAAGTCAATTCGCAATTTCAGTTTGTGCAATTTGAGTGGTAATGGAAACGCAGATAGTGTTTCACTGTACTTCGGAGTTACAGATACTACATCTTGGAAGTATGTCCAAAATAAGAAATTTTACCTGAAAATGCCATCTGAACTAGTAAATACAATGTCTGCCAGTTTTGTTCTGACCAAATGAAAAAGTTTTACAATACATTGCGCTACCAATGGTGATTAAATCAAACGATCGCAAAGTTAGTTTAGATTACGTCAAACCGTGAAAATTATTATTGTTATACTTTGTTCTCAAATTGTTAGTGTTAACAACAGCAACATTGCCTTGTTGCAATTTCAATTTCTGTACAATCTAATCTCTAATGGCCACCATTCGAATGTCATTGAAAGAAATTGTTCTTTTAACCTTCAAAGTCAATTTAATGCTCCTTAGAACTCTCTTTGAAATACAAATCTTTTGTAAAAACAGCGCGTATATATATATCTGATGTTAACACCAATGGTCAGACACAAGATATCACGGCAGGCATCATACTTGGTTCCTCCTTTCAGTAGAAATGTAAAGAGTTAACAAACCCACACTTACAGTTAAATGAATATGGTAATTTCCCTTTTGTAGTACTGCTGGGTAATAAAAGTAAATAGTCTGTTTTATTCTTGTATAATAAAAAAAAAGAAATGCCCAGGATGCTAATAAAAGTGTCAAATGTCCTTGAAAAGTGTCCAGTGTCCACAGTGTACAGACGGTTACCATGTTATTTCTTATAATGGTTCTGTAAAATTGAAAACGACATGGCCACAACCCAGCAGAGCTGTTTTCGAGGCTGTATCTAGGTGACAAATCGTGACAGAACAAGATGACTTCCACATTAAAAGTGACAGACAATCTATTGTACTGTAAGACAAAACTGCACCGAAGACAGAATTGATCAAAACAATTCCAACCGGGACAAACACAAGTTCACTTTCCCCTTATGGGTTTCAAAACGTTTAACATTAATCAAAGTATATTACCTGAGCGATTTGAACTACGTGTTTTTAAGATATCAATATGCCTTTTGTGCCTTCCTACACCCATAAGTCGGGTCTAATAGTCTCTTATCTTTAATAGCCTTGTGCATTTGTTCTCCACTGATAATTTACTGCTTTCTTTGTAAGTGACATCAAGGACAGCACAAGCGAGCCGCCCACACAGTGACAGTTCAATACAATCTAAATACATCTGGAGAAGCCCAACAATCACTTCAGTTCTGACAGACATTTCTTCCACATAAGTTTTACTTTCCGCGGTTGATGACTCACAGCTCTTGACAAGTGAAAACGAATCTTTTTCTGGTTAACCATATGATTAGCATTCAAAATCCAGTGTGAGAGTCATAAGTGCTTTGGTTTCCTGAATCCAAAACCTTTTTGTTCTAATATTTCACATTATACTATACAGTTTATTATGCTCTTTAATTTTAATTGGCTGAACGGTGCTTCAAAAGTTCTACAGTTCAGCAGCACTGGGAGTTTGTGGTGAGTGATCTGTGCTTTGAGTGAACTCAGGTAAACAGACCTCAGTCAGGGAAGACACCATATTGAAATTTAAATGGGTGAAAACAAGGTCGTTACTGTGGCGTACACTGTATAAAGATCAAATGCAATTTTCAAAGATTACAAAGAGTTTTTGTTTACTGAAAGTGTTTTGGAAAGACATTGAACCCACTGAATATCTGTCCCTCACAGCCATTAAAGCAAGCAATTAATTTTTTCAGTATAACAATGTTACAAATATTTACAGTTTTTCTTAATTGCTTTTAGCACATTTTTCGAAACAGTCTTAACATTCTCTAAACTGGGAGTGCAAACGTCACAACTGTTTGCAGGAATTTCAGAACTTTATTGCATGTCAGCAAAATGTAGTTACTCACCCAAAACATTTAATTCATGCTTCAAAACCTTGTTATTGTGTCAGTAATTTGGCCAAGGCCATCAAAATATGAAGTATTTTACACACCCCTGTTAAAATGCCAGGTTTATGTGATTAAAAAAATAAAATAAAATACCACAAATAATTTCAGAACTTTTTCCACCCTTATTGTCACCTATAACTTGTACAACACAATTGAAAAACAAACTTTCTTTTTTTTTTTTTTTCTGTGGAAAGTAAAAATAAAAAAAAAACAAAATAATGTGGTTGAATTAGTATACACACCCTTCTGATTTTATTACAGCAGTCTTTTTGTGTATGAGTTTATCAGCATGGCACATCTTGACCTGGCAATATTTGCCCACTCTTCTTTGCAAAAACACTCAAATCCGCCAGATTGTGAGGGCATCTCTTGTGCACAGCCCTCTTCAGATCACCCCACAGATTTTTAATTGGATTCAGGTCTGGGCTCTGGCTGGGCCATTCTTTTTCTTGTGAAGCCATTCTTTTGTTGATTTGGATATATGCTTAGGGTCATTGTCGTGCTGAAAGATGAAGTTCCTCTTAATCTTTAGCTTTCTTGCAGAAGCCTGAATGTTTTGTTCCAATATTGACTGGTGTTTGGCACTGTTCATAATTCCCTCCACCTTGACTAAGGCCCCAGTTCCATCTGAAGAAAAACAGCCCCAAAGCATGATGCTGCCACCACCATGCTTCACTGTGGGTATGGTGTTCTTTTGGTGATGTGCAGTGTTGTTTTTGCGCCAAACATACCTTTTGGAATTGTGGCCAAAGAGTTCAACCTTGGTTTCATCAGACCATAACACATTTTCCCACATGCTTTTGGAAGACTTCAAATGGGTTTTTGCAAAATTGAGGCGGGCTCGGATGTTTTTCTTCGTAAGAAAAGGCTTCCGTCTTGCCACCCTACCCCACAGCCCCGACATATGAAGAATACGGGTGATTGTCGTCACATGTACATGTACCACACAACCAGTACTTGCTAGAAAAGTTACCACAAATACACAAAATAACAAATAACTACAAAATAACATAACAAAATTATTCTTGGTGGACATCCTGTCACTCTTGTTGGTCAGGCCAAAGATTTTCATCAACATCACATCAGATGTTTTCCATTGCCATGCACCGGGGGAAAAATCTCCTTGAATCCCTTCATTTGCTAATTTAGCAGACATTACAAACAATGTCAATGTCAGATATTTAAGGAATATACATGCGTGTATACCAATTTTTAATAATTGAATGGATCGTTTTGAATATGATGGCTTACACAATAAAAAATTATTGAGAAGTTCTGAAGTGTTTGACAGTTTAAGTGAGAATCGACTCATCAGTTTTGATCAATAAGCCATATGCAATTAGTTGTTGTGCAAACTGCAGACAATTTTACTTACTGTTTGCACATATGTGCCAAAGCATTTGCAATTTGCTCAAATCAATAAAAAATTAGATTCTGGGGAAAAAAAAATAAAAATTGAGAATTGAGCCAAAACTATTGAGAAAAACCGTATTGCAGTTAATGCAGGGTTGGGTTGGCCACCCCACTCACAACAGCTGTTTGTCTCTTTTTATCTCGCCAAGAAGTGCATGTATATAGACAAAGAACATATTTACAACCACATCAAACAGGAGAATATTTATAAAATATTAAAAATATACTGTCTTTGTTGTTTCTACATTCATTTGAAGTAGTATATTTAAAAACGTTGATGTTAGGTGGGAAAAATGCGTGATTACTTAATTTTTTTAATCGTTTGACAGTACTAAAAACATTTTGATTACTTTAACGGATAGAAAACTAAAAAAAGACAAATAATAAAACTAAAAACTTATTGTATTTCAGCTACATTTTTAAGGCAACATTTTCTTTTAGTCTCACCTTAAGTACTAAAATAACTAAAACGTAATCAAATCTACATGGTGATTTAAAAGACAAAAACACCCAACATAATAGACCCTTTGCAAACATATTGATTGACAGGTGATATGACCAATCACAACGCTAAATCTGCCATTTTGTCTGACAAACAAATTAGATAGTAGGATTTTTTGCATACTTTTGGATGTAAGGCAATAGTGATCTTTTGAAGAGCCACAAAACTGTATTTTAGGTTTGAATTTCTTTAAAGAATGACAACATTTTAAAGCTGAGATCATGAGCTCTGTCATGCCTGTTTTTTTTTTGGAGAACAGAAAAGCAGTGTAGAAAAAAGATATAATGAGAGATTTTTTTAAAAGCATGTTACAGTACACCCCATAACCACAATCAAGCCTTTGAAAAAAGCCTATAGACCACCTCTTTAATCATTTTGAAACATTTAAAGCAGGCCGATTTAAACTAGTAGTACTCAACACTGATTACTGTCAGACTTTCAAAATCCCTTGAATTAATTTGATAATAATTTAATTTTAAAGCACAGCCACCACAAAATCAGACTTCAGCACCTTTTTTAACTTTGACATCATTCTGAAGTTAAATACAGATGTAAAATCAGGATATGACAGGAAACACAAAAAAAAAAAACAGTAATCAAATAAAGATGTCATATTCTGTGTCCTGAAATATTGGTGTCTAATATTTTAGAGCAGTCAAAGCAATTTGGGACAGAAATGAAATAAATCTGTGTGTGTGTGTGTGTGTGTCCATTTCTGAGGTCCTAATGAGAAAACAGGCTTATAAATCATACAGAATAAGTAAAAGTATGCACAGTCTCCTGTGAGGGCTAGGTTTAGGTGTAGGGCAATAGAAAATATGGTTTGTACAGTATAAAAACCATAACACCTATGGAATGTCCCCATAAAACATGGAAACACAACGTGTGTGTGTGTGTGTGTGTGCGAAAATATTTGGATGAACACTTTTTTAATCAAAATTTTCATACGGAAATGTAATTTAATTACACATATTTGTATAACAAATTAGAGTTATTCTGTTATTAAATTACGTAACTCGTATGCGTGTAACTACATTTGAGGTCAAAAGATTACACCCCCCTTTCAGAATCTGCAAAGTGCAAATTACTTTACCAAAATAAAAGGGATCTTGCAAAATGCATTGTTTATTTAGTACTGAATAAGATATTTCACATAAAAGATGTTTACATATAGTCCACAAGAAAAACTAATAGTTGAATTTATAAAAATGACCCCTTTCAAAAGTTTACATCTCTTTGATTCTTAATACTGTGTTGTTACCTGAATGATCCACAGCTGTGTTTTTTGTTTGTTTGTTAGTTTGTTTAATGATAGTTGTTCCCTTGTTTGTTCTGAACAGTTAAACTACCTGCTGTTCTTCAGAAATGTCCTTCAGGTGCCACAAATTCTTTGGTTTTTCAGCATTTTGTGTCTTTGAACACTGAGGACCACTGACGACAACTGAGGGACTCATATGCAACTATTAGAGAAGGTTCAAACGCTCACTGATGCTCCAGAAGGAAAAACTATGCATTAGGAGAGTCTTCTGGGAAACATACAACTATCTTATGTAGCCTCTAAGGGCAGTACTAAATGAAAACAATATGATATTTAGGCGAAATAAGAATTCTGTTCAAAAGACTCCCCAACACTGCTGTAAAATAACATTAAGCACAATCACATGCTATTTTGCTTTTAGCAGTATGCTAAGAAAAAATCATGCATGACTTTATTATTATGTTGACAAAAAATGGTGTCAAATTAAATTCAACAACTTGAAATGTTGTGAACATCTCTTCTGCTTTTTTTCTCCTCTGAGGAGATTTGAAATGAACCCAATCTTATGACATAAAATAGATGGATATTCTTTTGATAAGATGGTCAACAAAATGTAAGTGATGGAAAAGTGTATGGGCCACTGGCCTGACCTTGTGCAAAAGGACCCAGACATGTCAATCATTTTTTTTCTTCAGGCTGAGATATGAGTTCAGATCAACACGGTACAGGCACTTAGAAGATCACAAAAACACTCTACCATCATGAAAGAGTGCTCTTTGAAAACCAGGCAGAGATATCCACACATTTCAACCTTTGTTTCCATGTCTCGAGCACAGGAGAAAGCAGAGAGATAATATGCTCTTGTCATGAGTGGTTTATATATAAAAACACAGTACGTCATATTCATTTTCAGCAAAAGCGTAGCTGCTTTTTCATTTGTTTGTTTGTTTTGTTTTGAGCTGACCTGTGCTCTGGATGAGTGTTGTTTGCTCAGAATTGGACACGTTTCATCAGTGACTTGTCACAGATCTGTCAAGATTTTCCAGGTATTGTAAAGAGCATAAAAAAAAAACACACACTGAATTATTCAGCGTAGAACCTTATTCATGAGATGATTCAACAGTGAGAAATATTAGTGTGAAGAACCTTTCATTGATTTAAGAATGATAGTCTGCCCAGAAATAAATATTCTGTCATCATGAACCCACACTCATGTCATTTCAAACCTGTACGTGATTATTTTTTCTTCCACAAAACAAAAAAAAGATCTGTTTTGAATATTGTACTGATGGCCTTTTCAGTTATAATAATAAGGGATAGTGGCTTTCAAGCATAAACAGTGTCATAAATGTTGTCCATATTATTATGCATTACATTCCAAGTGTTTTGAAGCTTTGTGTACATTCTGTACATATCGTACAGTACATTTATATTCACCACAGATTTAACAGTTTTCTATTTTAATATATTTTAAAAAGTAATTTATTGCAAATTATTTTCAGAAATGAGTTTCAGTGCTCAATAAACAAAAAAACCTGCATTTATTTGAAATAAATATATAAATATACGTCACATTATGTCTTAAATAAAAAATGCATCATTGCTCAATAAAATTTAAATAATTTCAATTATTGTTTTTTTTTTTTCCTTCCAAAAACCACCAACCTACAGGAAGTTAATATTAGTAAATACCGGAAGTAAATGTCATTCACAACCCGTTTTAACTTACAAAATATTAAAATATGACATTTACAAACACTACCTTATGATTCACCAGTGACTAAAGCAAAACCTAAAAAACAGAGGTCTTCAACCCTGTTCCTGGGGACCCACTATCCTGAAGAGTTTAGCTACAACCCTAATCAAACACACCTGAAGCGGCCAATCGAGCTCCTCAAGACTGCTTGAAAATTGCAGGCAGGGGTGCTGAAGCCAGTTGCAAATAAACTTTCCAGGCAAGTGGGTCCCCAGGAGCAGGGTTGAAGACCTCTGCTATAGGATGTTTAGTCAAAGATATACTCTTTCTTGAAACTAGACTCCAGAGCACTGAACTGAGTAGTGTGCTCTGTGGTCTTTAACCCAGCTCTTTGACATACTGCAGCAAAACTCATTAGGGACAGTGTTTGTGATTCACATGCAAAGAGTGTAATTTTGTAAAGGCCAATCCAGTAAACAAAGTCAATGTGACAGAGCAAGGGGTCGTTCACAGATTCCCAGTCCAAACAGGTAAACAAAAATACTAAATATGTACAGCGATTCCAATTTTTTTGCTAATGGGCACTCAGTTTTGCAGGCAGTCAGTTTTGAGTCAAATACCTGAGCTTCGAATGTGACTAATTACTTTAGAGCTGCAGGAAAATTACATCATGACAACACCGATTATCAGATGCCACCACAAGAATATACTGTACATAGTCTTTAGTATTCATACAGAATGTACAAACCCTTCACTAGTGACTCCCTGGACTGTGACATTAAAGACAGCAGACATAGTTCATGTCATGATTTGGTCACTAGCAAAATATCTAACAAAATATGTAAGGGATTTGCATGGCTGTGCATTACACAATTTTAATGCACGATGCAGAGGCCAAGAAGAACCCGACACATGAGGTGCATTAAAATGGTTTAATTATTTAACTGATATGCGGGATAATGCACAGCTGGGAAATTAGCTAATGAGCAGAGCAAAGCTGGTGATAATACCATACAGTATACACTCATTGCCAAAAATATCGGCACCCTTGCAATTCTGTCAGAAAATGCAACCCTTCTTTCAGAAAATTGTTGCAGATGCAAATGCTTTGATACATGTTTATTTTTTATTTTTTTACATTGGAACAACTCACACACACACAAAAAAAGTCAAATCTGATACAATTCCACACAGAACCCAAAAAATGCACTGGACCAAATTATTGGCACCGTTAACTTAATATTTGCTAGCACCCCCTCTGGAAAAAATTATTGAAATCAATCGCTTCCTGTAACCATGAATGAGTTTCTTACACCTCTCTACTGGAATTTTGGACCACTCTTCTTTTTCAGATTTGAAGGATGTCTTCTCCAAATCTCTCCATAGGTGTTTTATGGTATTCAGATCTGGACTCATTGCTGACTTTTTCAGAACTTTCCAGCGCTTTGTTTGTAACCATTACTGAGTGCTTTTTGAAGTGTGTTTTGGGTCATTGTCCTGCTGGAAGACCCATGGCCTCTGGTGGAGATGCAGCTTTCTGACGCTGCCCACTATGTTGCACCCCAAAATTCTTTGGTAATCATCAGATTTTATGATACTGTTCACACAGTCAAGGCATCCAGTGCCAGAAGCAGCTAAGCAACCCCAAAACATCTTTGAAACATGTTTGACTGTAGGGACTGTGTTCTTTTCTTTGAAGGCCTCATTTCTTTTGCTGTAAACAGTGCCATGATGTCCTTTACCAAAAAGCTCTACTTTTGTCTCATCTGTACGTTCTCCCAGAAGGATTGTGGTTTTGTCACATAAGCAAACTCCAGTCTTGCTTTTTTATGCCATCGTGTCAGCAGTGGTGTCCTACCATAGCATCCCTTTTCATTCAGATGGCGACGGATAGTGTGAGCTGACACTGTTGTACCCTGTGTCTGTAGATCAGCTTGAATTTGTTTGGAAGTCAATCTGGGTTCTTTATCCAACATTCAAACAATCCTTTGTTGTAATTTGTCATTACTTTTGCTCTTCCATCCAGGGAGATGATGATATTGCGCACAGTGTACACAGGAACATTAAGATCTCTGGAGATGGACTTGAGATGTTTTTCCACAATTTATCTCTCAAATAAATCTCACAGACAACTCTTTACACTTCTTTCTTTTCTCCATGCTTTGTTTGACACACAAAGGTTGTCAACTTTGCAAGTGTGATTACTATATTGTCCACACCTGTTATTTCTTACAATTTTGACAAGGTGCCAATCATTTTGTCCATTCCATTTTTGAGTTCTGTGTGAAATTTTATCAAGACAGACTTTTCTTCTCTGTTTTGTGTGTGTGTGTGTGTGTTGTTCAAGTGCAAACAAAAACAGCCATTACTTTTTTCGCCATACAGCACTGCCTCGAATACCTTTGCTTACCACACAATAAAATATGTTAAAAATATAAAAAATATGGATTGATTATTATTATTATTTTGTGAAGCAAGCTCGTTAAATGCTGTCCTTCTGCTAAAAATAGTTTCTGACAGCAACAGTAAACGACAAGAGAATGTTCCGATGTAACATGCCTCATCATAGGAACATTTCTATTCTCTCAATTTTTTTTAACACCATATATGATATTTTCTCACACACATACATCTGCTCATCTCTCATCACGAGAAAATTTCTGTTTTCCGTCTTTTAGTTTTAAAACAGACCAGCGTTTTTAGTTTTCGCAGCACATTGTGAGTTTGCAAGTGTTATTATAGTGTAAACTGATGGACATATAGACATACAGAAACTGTGGGCTTCCACACCGCATGAGAAGATATTCTCTAATGGGGGAAGGGCGTGCTCTCAAAATCACTCATACTTCATTAAATAAATAACAATTAGTTAATTCTACAAAAATACATGGGTCAATATCACTGTACGGTGCCTTTTGGTGTCCTGTACATAACTCATTTGCCATGATATCTCAACATAAAAATGACTATGAAAGGGTGTGTTGTATTAGTCTAAGTTTGTATATTCATAACAAAAGCATTACTTGGCTCTATAGATACATTTTCTAGATTTGTGTAGGAGGATGCATGTTATTTTGCTATGTCCCACGTACTGCTCATTAAATTTGAATGAAAGTAGAATATAGTCAAATCATAAAATTAAAAAAAAAAAAAAAAAAATCCTGTTAATATTTTGTTAAATAAGAGATTACTAAATTTGAGTGTATTGATCATTTGGTAATAAAAACAATGATTTTATTTAATAAAAAAGAAGAGTCTGTCCATGTCCCTTGAATTGTTGTCCACCCTGTCGTATTGGGGAATCTGCCCCTTTAAGAAAAGGCCATTTTCTTTAGTGACATCAGGACAGCCGGTTTTTTGTGGGGGAGAGGGTATAAATGTGATTGAGAATATAACTAGATTATTTATTATTATTATATTTTTTCAAAGCTGAATAAATGTTTCATTGTCATATTTTGTCATGGTTTGTGTGTTTTGCTTTATGTGTCCACCCCGACGTGTGCTGGTCCACTCTGTCATATTGCTATTTTAAAATAATATTTAGAATAATAATTTAATCATATCTATATAATCCAGTGTTTTCAATAGCTAGCAAAAACATGCAAACAAAAAACTGCATCCAAATTTCACTGTTTTCTTCAAATAAGAAAAAATACATGTGGTAATTGTATGAGTTTCTTTAAAAACACATGATTTACATAAAAAATTGTATGTATTTATAATTTGAAAGCAAACAAATAACCCTGTTAAGGAAAGAGACATCATACCTTTCAGAAAATATAATTTGCATCTTAATATTGCAATGAAAATGCATTTAACATGTCAATGACAGGGTGGACATACGTTATGGATTATGCTTCAAATAATGGCCCATAATTATCTAAAGAAATGTGTGGGAGCTCAGCTAATGTTTTTATAGGACTTGAGTGTCTACTCTTTATGACATGACATAAAGCGAATGGGAAATTAAATGACAATTTTTGAGTATTGTAAGGCTTGAAAGGCAGTCTATGGTGATATTGACCCACATAATACATTTATGAACAGTTTTGATGCTATACTGGGTGAAGCAGTCATAGCCGTGCTTTGTCATGAATAAAACACAGCTGGGGACTGGAACTAACCATTTTATAAACTGTCTTAATGCACACCTACCTAAGTATTCAGACAGACCATGGTGTAATACAAAATATTTGCAATTTTTATACTTATAAAATGGATAATCATTAATTTTGATTGCTTGAGTCACCTAAGACATTCTTTCAAAATTTCATATTTTTTGAATGCTGAAAATATCTTTGAAATCTCTTTCCCTGCCAAAAGAGTTAAAAAAAAATACATTTTAAAAAAAGTGTCCTGTCACGGCCAGCATTTTTGAATATTTTCGCAAAGGTTACAAAAGCCATTTCTAAAGCTTTTGGAATACAGCAAACCATGGTAACAGCCATTATCAACAGATGGAGTTGGAACAGTGTTGAACCTTCCCAGGAGGGGCCAGCCTACCAAAATTACTCTAAGAGGGCAATGATGACTCACCAGGAGGTCATAAAAGAACCCAGAACAACATCTAAAGAACTGCAGGCCTCACTTGCCACAATTAAGGTCAATGTTCAAGCTCAACAATAAGAAACAGACTGGGCAAAATGGCATCCATGCGAGTGTTCCAAGGTGAAAGCCACTGCTGACGAAAAATGACACAAAGGCTACTCACATTTTTCAAAATCCATTTTGAATATCTCCAAGACATTAAAGTAAATGTTCCATGGACTGATGAGATAAAAGTTGAACTTTTTAAAAGGTGTGCACCCCGTTACATCTGGAATAAAACTACCACAGCATTTTATAAAAAAAAGAACGTCATACCAACAGACAAACAAAGTGGTGGTTGTGTGGTGGTCTGGGGCTGCTTTGCCACTTCAGGACCTGGAAGACTTTCTCCGCTCTACCAGAAAATCCTGACGGAGAATGTCCAGGCATAAGTTTGTGACCTCAAGCGCACTTGAGTTATGCAGACGGACAATGAAACACACCAGCAAGTCCACCTCTGAATGGCTCAAAAAAAAAAATCAAAGGGATAGTTCATACAAAAATGAAAATTAAACCCTGAATTTAAAACCAAATTAAACCCTGCGACTCGTGACGATACTCTGATGTCCTAAGACATGAAACGATCGGTTTGTGCGAGAAACTGAACAGAATTTATGTAATTTTTTACCTCTGATTCGCCACAACATCCATCTGTCCTGAGCGCATACACAGCATCCAGCGCGTGACGGGTACATGCTCTGGCATAGCATCCACATTGAAAAATCCACATTGTCTGATGATATATAAAAATCGTCTTCCATTGCTATGACCTGTACTACTGCGTCGCATCCATTATGAGCACCATACCGCACACCTACATTTGAAATAACGAACTTGAGCGTGCAAAGGAAGCAACATGTGAACGGCCCTTTAGATCTTCAGTGAACACGTCCGCAATCTCTGTGCACTGTGTAAACAATGAGTGACGTATAAGCAGAGCTGAGTAGATTACTTACAAATTGTAATCAGTTACTGATTTCAGATTACATGACAAAAATTTTAGTCAGTATAATGTAATCAGTTACATTACATATTTTAGGTAATATAATCAGATTACTTTTGACTTAACTCGTTTATCACATTGATTTAAATAGGATGATGCAAAGAGTAAGAAACTATGTTCTATTCATTGTAATTTACAACATGAAGTGCATTAAACATTTTATTACATCAAGGTTTCCCAAACTAGGGTTCGAACAAGAACTGCAGAAGGTTTGTGGGTTTAATGAAAAGCTAACAAATAATTAAATCATAAAAATAAAATTAATAAAAATAAATAATTTTAAAACAAAGTCCTTTTCAAGGAAATTTCTTTACTTGGTGGCCATATTTGCAACACCTCCTGGCAAGACCAAGTCCTATCTTAAAGAATGGGAGAATCATGAAATCTCGCTGAACTCACAATTAAATTACATATATCAAATCAGCAACAAAAATCTTAAATTAATTGCCCCATGAATGTTGTTCCTTATGCTCAAATAGTGTTTAAAAGGCTTATTTTTCAGGCTAGACCAGCCAATGCGCATACGCAGTCATAATGTACTTATTACATGCGCATGCGCATTGGCTGGTCTAGCCTCAGGGTTCTATGGGAAATCTGTCTCTTTCATTTAGAAGGTGGGACTATTCCTCCATATTGCAGTTTCTCCTATTCATAAGTACAGGAGTGAACCGTTGTTTTAAAATAACAATTAAAATAAAACACTTACTAAAAAATATTTATTTACCTGCATGCCATGTGACCATTAATCAACATCAAAGAAACTGTAAACATGCAAATGTGAAATTAAATTATTAAAATATTTATTTTAAAACCTCCGGGGTACTTAAAGTAAATATATTTGGGGGATAAGGCTTAGATGACAAAAAGTTTGGTAATGCATATAATAGGAAATAACGTTGCATTTTAATGAGTATGAAAGGCCTTCCAAAGACATAATAATAAATGGTTAAAAAAACCTTCCGAGTGATAATTTAAATAAAAATTAATGTGTTCATCAATAGCTGATGCAATGTTGAAACCCTTTTGTAAATCCAGTGGCCAAATGCTGTGTCGCTGTCATGAACTGTGCCTGTGAACTGTGAATGTTGTGGCTCCCTCCCTTCACCATCAGAGGGAGCCTTCATTTCAGTATGTCTGCTCCACCCTGGGGGGCTTCCATGCCGCCCTGGTGGGCGATTGCTCTGCCTGCGCCGCCCTGGAAGGCATCTGAGTCGTCTACACCGCCCTGGAGGGCACCTGATTCTTCTGCTCCGCCCTGGAGGGTACCTGCTCCGCCTGATCCACCCTGGAGGGCGTCTGTTTCGTCTGCCCTGCCCTGGAGGGTGCCTGCTCCACCTGATCTGCCCTGGAGGGCATCTGCCCCACCGGCTCCGCCCTGGAGGGCATCTGCTCTGCCGGCTCTGCCCTGGAGGGCGTCTGCTACGCCAGCTCTGCCCTGGAGGGCGTCTGCTCCGCCGGCTCAGCCCTGGAGGCTGTCTGCTCCGCCGGTTCCGCCCTGGAGGCTGTCTGCTCCATCTTTGCGGTCTCCTAAGCATCTTTGGCAGCTCTGTTGCTCTGCTGCCATTCTGGCAGCTCCTGGACCATTTGCCCTGCCTAACTCTGTCAGCCCGCATGGACCTGGTCCTCCCCTCTGTACTCTGTCCCACCCCCCCTCCCCTTGGTGTTATTGGACTGTGCTGAGCGTCTGGAAGCCGCTCCTAGGGGGGGGGCTCTGTCATGAACTGTGCCGTTGTGGCTCCCTCCCTTCACCATCAGAGGGAGCCTTCATTTCAGTATGGACTTTAACTCACTCTATTAACTCACTACATCTCCCATAACCCCTTTCTCATGAACTTCCCGTTTCCTTTCACCTCTCACCCCTGTCGGCCATCTTGCTCACATTGCATAAATAGCCCGGTTCATTCACCATTTGCTCGCGAAGTCTTGATCAGTGTTCTGTCATTTCTAAGCATTTATTCCGTGTTGGTTTTCCCGTGTTGACCCCCCCTTGTTCCCTGGCTCCTGTGTTTGATCTCCGCCTGCCTTCCGACCCTTGCTTGTTTTCTGGATTTTCCCTTTGATCGCCGCCTGCCTCGACAATCTGCCTGGACTATCGTTTGCTCATTTGGATTACCTGTGTTGTACCCGTCTGTTGTGACCACGACTGTCGACCATGAGTTTGTATAATAAAGCTATGCACTTGGATCCACACGCCTATGACTCCTGCATGACAGTCGCCACCCAACTAATGACTAGTCTATGTGTGAATGTCCACAAAACTTTCTGAATGTATATAATCGTTGGCTGTTTTAGAAAGGAAAATTTAAAAGATGAAAAAAAGAAATTAGGGGGAATCAATGAATTATGAATAATTTATTACTATTGTGTGAATAATATGTAATCATGTAATCCATAAAAAAGTAACTGTAGTCTGATTAAAATGTAACTTTACTCTGATTACAAGTACTTCATTTTTAGAATCTGCTTACGTAATCCAGATTACATGTAATCAGTTACTACCCAGCTCTGTACCGTATAAACACATATCGCTTCCGGCGCTTGCGTATACTACGCCAGAACGCCCAGACGCTGTGCATACGCTCAGAACAGATGGACGTTGTGGTAAATCATAAACAGGCTGTTCATGCTCCAAAACCCTCCAATGTGACTAAATTAAACAATTCTGCAAAGAACAGTGGGTTGAAATTCCTACTCTCTTACTGCAAACACTTGACTGAAGTTGTTGCTGCCAAGGGTGCCACAACCAGGTAATAGATTCAGGGGGCAATTACTTTTTCACTTAGGGCCAGGCACGTTTGGACAGCTTTTTCTCTTAACAAATTAAATCATCATTTAAAAAAAAAAAAAAAAAAGAAAATTGTATTTACTACGGTTATCAAAATTAGTTACATGATCTGAATCATTTAAGCGTGACAAATACTTTTTCACAGCACTGTATGTCAAACACACAAAAAACATTTTGAATAAAAAGCTGTAAAAATCATGCTTTCAAAAAATAAGTCTGGTACAGATTCAGAACCAAGATCAAAACATGGATGGACTAAATAACTTTCATGGATGTGCTCTATAGAGCTCTAACTTCATTGACAACTTTTTCAGTTCATTCTGTTCAGTTTGTCAAGGTCAGACATGAATAAAAGCATGAACACACTGAAGTGCTGCTTTATAGTAGAAAGTGAAGTTGTAATTTTAATTGAAAGCCACACTGACATTCATGTTTTCTTCATGTTTAATCCTGTAAAGCTACTTGCTTTAAAGAAATATGTTCTAAATAGCACTATGCAAATAAACATGATGTGACAGCATTGTTTATATGTAGGTATTAGTGCCTAACGTTTACAACCACAAAACATACATCTTTATTTATGCTGAATTTGTACATATTTTAAAGTGTAAAACATTAATGATCCAAGGCAACCATACTAATAAGCATAAATTACTCAAAATAAAACTAACATTTGTTTTTCTTTCTTTTTTTATTGCTGAAGAGTGTTAAACTTTCTTCTTCTGTGGTCTACTTTACAGAGCTTTTGGTGGAAAAGGGCTTTACAGTTGCCAAAACATAACTTTTTATATTTACAACAAACAAGCAAACACTGCCCTGATTTAAAAAGTAATGCACAAGTATTGTAACACATTACTTTCCATAAAAAGTAGCTAAGTAACGTAATTAGTTACTTTTTGTAGGGAGTAACGCAATATTGTAATGCATTACTTTTAACTAGTAACTTTCCCCAAACCCTACACTGTTCATAAGTGAAGCAAAAACTTAAAATTAAATGTTGGCTGGCTCGGTTATCTTTAAAGTAAGTCATTTTGTTCAACTGTCAGATCTGACTCACTTATACTGACGTGCATAATGGCTGGCAGTTCTTTTATAGCTATTTAAGGTAAGCTTTTATACTGGTTAAGAGTTTCTGTGACAATTTAGTCTTCACATGTACAACAACTGCTAGCCAGTCGAATCGCACAGCTGGCACACTAAGAGAATATGAGCACTTGGACTACTTCCGCAATTAAGGAGCTTCTAGACTGCTTCAATCAAATTGACTGGAATGAATTTAACAGTCACATATGGTGACGCTAGTGGATTCTGATGCTCAGTGGTTTCTTAGCTTCCAGACAAATTAGACACAGTGTGTTCAAGTGTCTCCACATGTTTTAAAGTACAAGCACAGTTACATGCCATGGTTATGGGATGTCTGCTTTATCTAGCCATTCTACACCTAAATGTTATGTTAGCAATATGCTAATTCATGCTATTAACATCCTAATCATTTAGCTGTTTTTGTTGTTGTTGTTGTTTGTTTTGTTTTGTTTTTTTGTTAAATCAGCTGGTTTTAGTTTATTTATTATTATTATTATTATTATTATTATTATTATTTAGCTAAACTGGTTTTAACTGTTCTGTTTTTTAGCAGTTTTTAATAAATTAACTTGTTTAGCTGGTTTTTAGCTTTTTGTTAAATCTGTTGGTCTTAGCTTATTGTTGTTGTTGTTGTTGTTTGTTTGTTTGTTTGCTTGCTTGTTTGCTTGTTTTGCCCACTGGTTTTAGCTGGGTTTTGGCTTTTTTTTAAATAAGCTGTTTTTTTTTGTTTGTTTTTTTGGCCCTAAATTAATTGGGTTGTAGGTTTTTGATAAATCAGCTTGTTTAAACTGGTTTTAACTTTTTTGTTAAAACTGTTGGTTTTACCTGGTTTTAGCCTTATCAGAGTCCTGCACGCGGGCGGGTACCCGCGGGTACCCGACGGGTGAACCGCAAAAATGGACGTAACGGGTGGAATAATATTGACGTGTCGGGTGCGGTGCGGGTGCGGGTCGGACTGGAGACAGGCGCGGGCGGGTTGCGGGTACAATTATAACCAAGACTATTTCGACTTAATCCGGTACACGCTGATAGGCAGCTCCTTTCAAATGGTCCCGTGCTTGTGTTCGCGCTCTGTCTGAAGACCGGGCTTCTACAGCGGGATTTGCAAACACCGAGCACTGTAGCCAATCGTCAGCTGTATTGACATTGATTGACAGCTGTAGGTCTAGTGATTATATTAAAGGGAGTGCTCTTTGCTCGCGTTCTGTATTTAATCTATAGATTAGGCTACTATGTTTTTATGCAGAATAAAGTTGACTGTTTTTATATATATATATATATATATATCCCTAACAGCACACATACGTTGGGCCGACGTCGTCCCGATTTACAAAATTCCATCGGTACGACGTCGCTCAGAGATGCGTTTGCTAATCGGCAAGATGTCGCCTCGACATCGGCCGCTGATCGCAAATGCTCTCCGGCCGACGTTCGGACGATGCAGCCGTAAATCCCGGCTGCTCTGCCTGGGCGAGGTTCACCGGCGGTTTGCTCATTATTATTCTAGTCTAGTGGACCACCCGCGGAAGCAGCCGCTGGTTTATAATAAAACAATACACACCAATCTCAATAACAATGTAATTTTATTAATATTTCCAATGAACATATTAAATATACAAATACATTTGCATTTAACAAATACATTTGCTTTTATCAAAAGAGACTTACAAATGAGAAGCATTCAATTCAATTCACGATTATTTGTACTGTATTTGTACACAAAACATAGTTTTACTACAGTAAACATGGTTTAACTATGACTGTTGGAGTAAAACCATAGTAACTACCAAATGTACCATGATTTCAAAAACTATAGTTACTATAGTCAAGGTTACCCCAGTTTTACTAAAGTATTACAACAAACAAACTGAAGCATAATTCATGGCATTACAACCTTGTTATGAAAAAAAAAAAAAAAAAAACTTTTCTGCATGGTTATTGGCCATTATGGTTGCTACTGTTTTACTATAGTAAAACCATGGTTAAGTGTTGTACAAGTATACGCACTTTTATGAACACTTATTTCATGCAGTAAATACATGTTTTCAAGGCTACAATGAAAATGACTCATTGTGGAAGATCTTCTGGTAACAAAGTAATGTCCATATGAGAGCAACTCAAAGATAAGTTATAAAAAATAACTTATGTGTTGAGTACTAGTAATTATCTATTTTTATTGCCACATCAGAATCTAAGACTATTTTTAATGGCAAAAACAGTTTCAAGAGCTACATGAACACAAAATAAAAACCAAGCAAACACTACAAAAGTTTAAATGTTTTAAAATATGATACAAATTCTGAAAAATTATCTGATAAAATCTCACTAAAGTCTCTTGAAGGGTTCCAATCCTAACCTTCAACATTATTAAAGGGTAAGTTCAGGAATTTTCAGTCCACTTCGTATTGTTACAATGTGGTTAATACATGTAAAAGAACCATGTTTATTCTTTCTCAGAGATAGCAAGTTTATTTGTCAGCAAAACTCTGGTGCATGACGCAAAAAAAAAAAAAAAAAGTGGTTTGTCATTTTGATGATGCAAAAAGTGTGTTTTTCAACAAATTTGTATTTGTGTCATCCACCAGAGTGTTACTCACAAATAAAAGGGGATATATAGATACGCATAACTCTGAGTTAAATACTGTTCATTTATAGATATTAGAAACACTGCATTTATACAAAGCATCAAATTTACACTTAAAGGCAATATAAGGATAATATCTGTCAGTTTTGTAAGTCCATGTACAGTTGCCATTATCTGAAGTGTTTGTGAGTGTTGGTGCCATCTGAAGTCTTCACAAGTGAGGCTGGACCCAATCTGGAACTGGTGTAATCTCTAGTAACTTTGGGATGGCATCCAGAGATAGAAACAGGAAAGCAAAAGGAAAAAGATTAGTATAGCAGCAGTTTTTCAGACAAAATATGATTTATTTACATATAACTGTAGTGCAATGTTATGAGATGCTTTATGTGAATGTTCAGCTAAAAATTTGTGCCTGCACCCTGAACATTATCAGGAAGGCCATTTCAAAGTTAAGGAATAAAATACAAAAAAAAAAAAAAACTCTCTTAGTGGACTTTGATATAACCTTACTACTGTCAATAGTCCAGAGTTTTGTGACGTCATTACAGGCCAAGTGCCACAGCTGCTGTTGCCCATTTGTGTGTATTTTGCTACTATCTGGTTTAAATCACAATCAGAATTTTTTTAGATCCCTTGTTAAATATATTATTTGCCCTCAGTATTTGATGAACAGACACAATCTATGGAATGGACTACATATGCCACAGTATCATTTAAAGGGATAGTTCACCCAAAAATTAAAATTAATTACTCACCCTCATGTTCATCTTCAAAACACATTAGGATATTTCTGATGTAATCCGAAAGCTTTCTAACCCTGCATAGACAGCAAGGATCTACCACTGTCAAGGCACAGAAACACTGTCAGAAAAAAAAAAGGTACGAAACTGTACCTTTTAAGGTACAGTGGTGTCTCTGGGGTGGTACCCTGAAGAGTACAATTTTGTACCTCTAGCCAGAGGTGGGACATTCAAGTCACAGGCAAATTTAAAAAATGGCACCTTAAATATTGAGGAAAAATATATTGGTTCAGGCTTTTAGACATGAAC
The DNA here is from genome assembly GCA_033026305.1 of Cirrhinus molitorella. Taxonomy (NCBI): domain Eukaryota; kingdom Metazoa; phylum Chordata; class Actinopteri; order Cypriniformes; family Cyprinidae; genus Cirrhinus; species Cirrhinus molitorella. The sequence continues at coordinate 24,715,528 of CM065125.1, forward strand.
ACTTGTCATATGATCCTCAACAGTGGTGACAATGATTATTCATACAGCAGTGCATGATGGGAGTTTTTACTATGTTGTTACCCAACATTGCAGCATGAAGCATTTTGTTGATTGTCAACATTGTTGAGATTCATATTCTGGTTCTTGATGTTTGTGTGTCTAAATAATTCTGGGGTTCAATTTATTTTTTATATGCATTAAATAGTTCTAAAATCTGTTCACTGTAACTATTCCAGCAATATTTTGTTTGCATGCTGCAGTTTCACAGGATTGATTGTACAAAATCTAAACGCGTGCGTGCGTGCGTGCGTGCGTGCGTGCGTGCGTGCGTGCGTGCGTGCGTATAACTACTTTGATTGTAATTCAGCCAGATCATGATGACTACCTCAAAATCTCAAGGGTCAAGAGCTCAACAAAAGCCAATGCTGATCTTCATGATGGTGGCATCATTTTAACCAATAAAACATCAACATCTGAAGCTCTGTAATTCTCAATAACAGCATCACTAATGCACAATCAAATCAATTAATTAGTCAATTAGTTCATTAAATGGGATTTGAGATTTGCCTGTGACTTGAAAGTCCCTCCTCTGGCTAGAGGTACAAAATTGTACCCTTCATGTTACCACCCCAGCGATGCCACTGTACCTTAAAAGGTACAGTTTTGTACCTTTTTTTCTGAGAGTGAAGGTGGTAAGGACATTGTTAAAATAGCAGCAGTTCAACCGTAATGTTATGAAGCTACGAGAATACTTGTGCACAAAGAAAACAAAAATAACTTTACTCAACAATTTCTTCTCTTCTGGGACAGTCTGCCATCATTATGGAGAGTATCATGACTCATGTGTGATGTTGCTGATGTAGAACACAAACAGAGGAAAGCACATGCATCATGTTACTTTTGATAATGGCAACAGACTGTCCTAGAAGGGAAGAAATCATTGAATAATGTTATTTTTGTTTTCTTTGTGCACTGAAAGTATTCTCGTACCTTCCTAAAATTACAGTTGAACCACTGATGTCACAAACTATTTTAACAATGTCTTTACTACTTTTCTGTGTCTTGACCTTGCTGTCTATGGAGGGTCAGAAATCTCTTGGATTTCATTAAAAATATCTTAATTTGTGTTCAGAAGATGAACGGAGGTCTTATGTGTTTCGAACGACATGAGGGTGAGTCATTAATGACAGAATTTTCATTTTTAGGTAAACTATCCATTGAAGTGGGAGGAACATTGTGACTTTAATTTGCACTACCTTTCAAAAGTTTGTAAATGTTTTACATCTTTGAAAGAAGTCTATTCTGCTCACCAATGCTGCAATTATTTGATCAAAAGCAAAAACAACAATAGTATAAAATATTTTATACAATTTAACATTAAGTTTTCTATGCAAATTTATTGTGAAATGAAATCTGCTCATTCTAATATGCTGATTTGCTGCTCAAGAAACATTTCTAATTATCATCAGTGTCTTACCATCAGTTACCAAAAGTTAAAGCAAACATGTTTGTTTCAAATAAATGCTGTAATTGTGAAGCAGCAGAACTGTTTTCAAAATTGATAATAAACAGAATTGTTTCTTGAGCAGCAAATCAGCATATTAGAATAGGTGTGTTCGACTTGAACCACAGCTACAGACGGCGGTCAACGAGATTAGCCAAGAGCGCGGTGTTAAGTCGAACACACCTAGTGATTTCTGAAGGATGTGACATTGAAGACTAATGATGCTGAAAATTCTGCTTTGTATTACTTCTCTAACTATATTAAAATGGAAAATAGTATTTTTTAATTTTACAATATTACTGTTTAACTATATTATTAATTAAATATACAAAGGTGTATATATATATATATATATATATATATATATATATATATATACACACACACACACACACACATATATACACATTTATGTATGTATTTATTATGTATTTTATTTACAAAATAAATAAAATATATAATAAAAATATAAATCTATAATTAAATGCTGAAATAAATAAATGCAGAAATTCATAAATGTATAAATAAATAATTTTGCTATTTTTATACCATTTGTGTTATACTACATTTATTTCTACATTTATTTATTTTTACATTTATTTCTGTATTTCTGTGTCCGTATGTTAATAAGGTAGGCGGTCCTAACCCCTCTCAATGCAGGATCATTACGGCTGTACTACAGTGGAAACTACTAGTACCGTCATTGCTAATGATTTAATAGCAAATGCACCAAGTGACTATGCCTTCTGTTTCGTTTGGAGCATGTAGTCGATGATTTAGTTCAGCTCAGTGCCGATATGGATGCAGACCTTGATCCAGCTGTGTTCGCTGGTGTTACGGTTCAACTGGTGGTCATGTTATCTGGTGACCAAGTTCCTGGTTCAGGTCCTCCACTCCAGATGTAATTTAATTTGGCAATACTGAAAGCAAAAATAGGGCTGTGCGATATTAGGAAGCGAATTATCATGCGTATCTCGTCAGTAATGCCGGTTCTGTGATTAGTCGTAAATCTCATTCACGTGTTCATTCATGCAGCCACGTTTACTACACAGAGCCAGATATATCGATTATGCACGCAAAACTGCATTGCTTTTCAGTGAACTACGGCTCTGTGTAGTAAACACGGCTGCATGAATGAACACGTGAATGAGATTTACGACTAATCACAAAACCGGCATTACTGACGAGATGCGCATGATATCGCGTCCGATTATCGGCACAGCCCTAAGCAAAAACTGACATGATATTAAGCTTTCTAATAAAGGCAGACTTGCTCATTACACAATTTTGGAAAAATGAAAAATTATTGGTATGATTGCTTAAAGCAGCTTAAGTACAGAATATGAACAAAAAAGTCTGGGTTTTGAACGCGCGCTGAAAAAGCCTCCATGTGAAAAGTCATGAATGCAATGAGCTATCGAACCGTACAGATTACGCTGAGATTCACTAGAATACTAAAATGCAATGAGCAAGTCTGCCTTTATTAGAAAGCTTAATATCATGTCAGGTTTTGCTTTCAGAATCGTGGAATGCAATGACATCTGGAGTGGAGGATCTGAATCAGCCACCAGTTGAACCATAACACCGGTGCGCTGGATCAAGGTCTGCATCCATATCAGCGCTGAGCTGAACTAAATCATCGACTACACTTACCAAATGAAACGGAAGGCAGTGGCTGGATGCATTTGCTATTAAATCATTAGCAATGATGGTACTCGTAGTATCCACAGTAGTACAGCCGTAATGACAGCGATCCTGTTTAACCAATCCTGCATTGAGAGAGGTTAGGACTGCCTACCTTATTAACATACGGAAACAGAAATAAATAAATGTAGAAATGCAGAAATACATATAGACGTTTTCATCGAACACACGCGCATTGCCATGGTCTCGCGTCTGGCCCTAAGTTGAATTCTGGTCTGTCCTCCGTAAACAATAAAAACAACAGAGTAGATTATTTATAATAATTGGCGAAAATAAATAAGTAAATTAGCCAGCAAGTTGTAACTATGTCTAGTCAGTATTATTTTAGGCTACCATTAGAAGAAAAAAAAACGTTATTTGGCCAAACTTATATGCGACAAAGTTGCACTACCAGACCCGTTCAACAAAAGGTTGAGGCAAGAATGCTTTTCTACACGCCTGTCTGATTTACCGGATATCAGTCAGGTACACATTTGAATACCTAGTGGAGAAGGAATGTGTATATACACGGGTGGTGTTTAAGGCATATCGCAGCTTGGATGCGTATAACTATTCTCTGGAAAAGTTAAATGCATACTAACCTACACAAATGGAAACACCCGTGTTGTTTACGGTGAAATCGAGGCGGGTCAGACGCTTTCAAAGAGTTACTCTGCGTGGATCATTGCTAGGAAATCCGGCGAAGTCCAGAGTGGGCATTGTACATGCATGGCAGGGTAAATATGGCTGGCTAACTAAACAATAAACTAAATTTATATTTTACAGTAGCATTTAGATTACACCTTTTTCAATAAAATGTCTATCTGGATCTGTGCAGCAATGGAGAGGTGTGTAGTCATGTCGGTACGATTTTTGTTACTGTGGAGCAGTGCGTCCAGGATGGTCTGCAGAGTGGCCCATCTGTCACTTCAAAACCAAGTGTTTGGTCAAGGGTGACTAAGAGGGGAGTCTTTTTGCAGCTATTATATTTATTATATTAACTATATCCTGGTCTTTTCAGTGTGAAGTTAGTGGTATTTTGTACAACATGACATATATCATGGCTAATTTCTTTAATAATTATTGTTATTATAATGTATATTTATGTATAATGAATATTTCAAATATTCTTTTAGGCCAATCCACAACCAATAACCGCAAAAAAACTCCCCTTATAAGTCACCCTTGACACTTGGTATTTCCAACAGCACGGGTATTTCCATTTGTGCAAGTTATTATGCATTTAACTTTTTCCAGAATGAAAATAGTTATATGCATCCAAGCTGCGATATGCCTTAAACGCCTCCCGTGTATATACACACATTCCTTCTCCACTAGGTATTCAAATGTGTACCTGACTGATATCCGGTAAATCAGACAGGCATGTAGAAAAGCATTCTTGCCTCAACCTTTTGTTGAACGGGTCTGGTAGTGCAACTTTGTCGCATATAAGTTTGGCCAAATAATGTTTTTTTTTTTTTATTCTTCTAATGGTATATTTTCTTCTAAAATAATACTGACTAGACATAGTTACAACTTACTAGCTAATTTACTTATTTATTTTTGCTAATTATTATAAATAATCTACTCTAGACGGACTTTGCTGTTGTTTTTATTGTTTGCGGAGGACAGACCAGAAGTCAACTTAGGTTCAGACACGTGACCATGGCAACGTGCATGCTCGATGAAACGTCTACATAAATACACCTCTGACAATTATTTATTTCTGCATTTATTTATTTCAGCATTTAATTGTTTATTCGTTTATTTATGTATTTCTACATTTATTTATTTTAGCATTTAATTATATATGCATTTATATATTAATTTATTTGTTCATTCATGTATTTTTTTTTATTTCTGCATTTATCTATTTATTTATACTTAAGTAATTTCTCGTCCTCCATAGAAAATACTTCACCATACCAAAATTTATGAAACAGTAGTGCATGTTTGAGATTTTACTTACTAGTCCCATGTTTTACTTAGAAGAGTTTACTTACTAGTCCCACTCTGACTTGATGTGCAGCAGGCCATCAGCATGGAAAAATCTAGGAACAAAACAAGCTGTCACAAAGACAACCATATTTAGTATCCAGTTCCAGCTTTATTAGAAGGAAACAAACTAACTTTTTTAAAGGAAAAAAGTAAGAAAATACAGAATATAAAAATACTAATAGGAACTATGTTTTAAGTTTTAGGTAAAGTATCACTTACACAGCAAAAACGCTCAGTGTTAAATTAACACTCTGAGTGTGGACACATATAGACACTGAAATAGTGTTAAAATAACACTGAGCAGTGTTGAAGTTAATGAGATAATTGGGTAATTATGAATAAACATTAGTATAGACACCTGATGATAACAAGCAGAATCAGAAAATCAACATTTTTAAGCTACCATTACAGTGGTTAGTGTCTGCATTAGTTGGGATCTTGACCCTTATATCTTTAATATTAGATTTTGTTTGGCTGCTGTATCTATGTTAAAACAGACAGACAAGTCAACAGCAGCAGTCATCAGGTGATCATGATTATGTTTTAACAACATCATCATCGTTATTTCACCTAGAGTCTAATCTTTTCCTTCACTGATATTAACAGCCTTGTAAACCAATGATAGATCCTATATTTTCTATACATTTTGGATAAGTTTCATTTAGACAGCTCTTGTTCAAAATTCAAAAAGATTTATTTTAGGCACACACAAACATCAAGAATCAGCATATGAATCTCAACAATGGTGATGAACAGCATATTTGGAAAAACAGATGATCTCAAAACAAATAGAAAGACAATGTGGCAATGCATGATGGGAACCATGGATGAGTTTTGATTGGCTAACACATGCTTGTTTGATGCTCACCGTTGTTGTGATTCTCATGCTGATTCTTGATGTCTGTGTGTGCCTAAACTATATGTTTTTTTTTATTATTATTATTGTTCAGAACTACTTGAAAGAAATCTTTTCAAAATGTATAGAAAATACAGGAACTATTGCTGTCGGTTTACAAGGCTGTTATAGTCAATAAAGGAAAACTCTGAGATTAGACGCTAGGTGAAATTAAATATGATGTTAAAACATAATCATGAGCGCCTGATGACTGCTGCTCTTGACTTGTCTGTCTGTTTTAACATAGACACAGCAGCCAAACAAAATCTAATATTAAAGATATAAGGGTCAAGATCCCAACTAATGCAGACACTGACCACTGTAATGGTTGCTTAAAAATGTTGATTTTCTCCTTTGGTGATTCTGCTTGTTATCATCAGGTGTCTATACTAATGTTTATTCATCAGCTGTTAATTACCTAATTATCTCATTAACTTCAACACTGCTCAGTGTGATTTTAACACTACTTCAGACAAACCATTTCTAAAGTACATGTTCGACAAAACATGTCAATTACAAATAAGAAAAGTGTCAGGAACAGTTTTATGTAATATTTGTATGGTTTTAGGCACTACATTTACTTGAAAACAGCAGGGACAGAGGAGTATTCCTGCCAGTTGTGGTGTTGCCGCCCCGTTTCCACTCCAGTGTAGAATGACTCCAACGTCACACAGCATTTACATAAACAAACATATAAAATTAAAAAATTACATTCATATTTTACAGTGTTTTTCAATTACTACCCAATGATGAATTTAAAACTCAAAAACGAACCATAATAGCTCACCGTAGAGACGTATTATTTTGGTCAGAGCCTGTTAGCCTACCTCGTTTGGGAGATGCTAACGAACTTTTTCGAAAACACTAAATCATTTCTATGAAGTAAATATTCGACAGAAATATTCAATTACAAGTAAGAAACGTGTCAAGAACAGTTTTATGTAACATTTGTATGATTTTAGGCATTAACTTACCTGAAAACTGTAAAACAGCAGCGAGAGACGGAGTTATTCCTGTCAGTTGTGGTATTGCCGCCCCGTTTCCATGGCAACTCTGCTTTCCGCGCCAGTGTAGAATGACTCGAACGTCACACAGCATTTACATAAATAAACATCTACAATTAAAACATTACATTCATAATACAGTCTTTTTCAATTATCCAATAATAAATTTAAAACTCAAAAACGAACCGTAACAACAGCTCACCTTAGAGACGTATTATTTTGGTCAGAGCCTGTTAGCCTACCTCGTTTGTGAGATGCTAACGAACTTTTTCGAAAACACTAAATCATTTCTATGAAGTAAATATTCGACAGAAACATGTCAATTACAAGTAAGAAACGTGTCAAGAACAGTTTTATGTAACATTTGTATGATTTTAGGCACTAAACTTACCTGAAAACTGTAAAACAGCAGCGAGAGACGGAGTTATTCCTGTCAGTTGTGGTATTGCCGCCCCGTTTCCATGGCAACTCTGCTTTCCGCTCCAGTGTAGAATGACTCGAACTTTACCACAGCATTTACATAAATAAACATCTACAATTAAAACATTACATTCATAATTTACAATCTTTTTCAATTATTACCTTATGATGAATTTAAAACTAAAAAACGAACATTTACAATAGCTCACGGGATTCTTTCTGGCAGAGCCTGCAACAGTTAAAAATATGACGAAAAAGCAGTTAGGATTTGGCTTGAAGGATCAAACACGTCAGCCCTAACTTTTATTGTTTTAACTGTTTCTTAAGCCAGATCAAGAGCTTTAGTCTTTGGACGTTTACATTGTGTAAAGCGGTATAAACATCACTGCCCGCCCGGTCATGGTGAAGCAGTTTATCCGTGCCTGACCGGGCACTATATACATTTGGACAAGAACACTAACGTTACTGAAATAAAAACAAACTAAGGTAAACTGATCTGACCTAAGCATTCCGTTCTGTCCCGTCTATTCAGCATCTAACGATAGCTCTTCCTCAAATTGCTGGAAACACATTAACGTTAACAGTAATTTTAAATACTACCAACTGTTAGATAATTAAGGTAACGTTAGTTGTAAATGAGCCAAAGTTTTCTCACCAGCGCTACAGTAACTTACATCGAGTGCCGAGTAACTTTTAAGTGTAAGAATTAACAAAATATGTTGTTTACATCAAGTGAAAACTTACCTGAAAACAGATGTCGCTGGGATGAGTGTCTTCTCTCTGGTGTGTTGTTAAGAGATGAATAACTGGGCAAACGTGCAAACAAATAAGCGCTGCATCGGCCTGAGGTAGTGATCCGACTCAGGGCCGACGTTTGATGAGCTGAGAAAATAGAGCACCGACTGAATATACCCGCCAACGCTTGGCCGACGCTTATTAGATGTTAAATTCCATGAGGCCGACGTTCCGTTCACGGGCCGACGTCGGCCAGACGTACTTGTGCTGTCTGGGATATATATATATATATATAATTTATGACGGAAAAGTTCATATTTGGCTATATTTTTAATCTAATCCTTTTAGTTTAAAATAGATTGTTCACATGTAAGCACGTAGCCTATATTGTTGTTGGATGTTGCGCGCGCGCGCGCGCTCTCTTTCTCGACTCCGCTGCCAGTTCTACATATTTTTATGCAGCCTAGTAAAGTTGATTGTTGTTTTTTTTTTTTTTTTTTTTTTATTTATGAAGGAAAAGCTCATATTTGGCTTCTTAAGCCATTTAGACCGATAGATCGTTCACATGTATGCAATAGTTTTATATTGTTTACACGTTGGATGTTGCTTTCTCTCTCTCTTGTTGGGTTGCGTGTGTTCATTTTAAACGCATAAACGCATCAACTCAGAATGACTTGTGCTTGTTACATTAAAAAATAAAGGTGTTTTGTCTGCCTCATGTCACTCGGAGATTTAATGCGGGTGCGGTTCGGGTCGCGGTTTTAAGGTCAAACGGGTCGGGTCGGGTTCGGATTTAAGTTAGTGTTGCTGACGGATAACGGGTCGGGTATTCTGTTAACTACTGCGGGTGCGGGGCGGGTGCGGGTTTATCAAACAGGACCCGTGCAGGACTCTGAGCCTTATCTTTTTTTTTTTTCTGGCTTTTAAAAATACTTAATTAAAATGTCAAAATACCAAATCTTTAAACTTCAAGCTTTTAAAACTACTTCACAATTTCTGTCCAGGCTTACAGTTTGTCTACAAATCTTTAGATTGTTATCTAGTTTTATTTTTTTGTATTATTTATAGTAATTAAATTTAATGCTAATTCATGCTAGCAACATCTTAAATCATTTAGCTGGTTTTAATTGGGTTTAGTTGGTTTTTCACAAAGTCTATCTGTCCTGAGCGCATGCTCACATGTGACATGTGAAAGGCCCCTTAGATCTTCATAGTGCAAGTGAACACATCTGCACGCTTTGTGCAGTGTTAACAATGAGTGATGTATAAGCACAGATCACTTTCGGCGCTTGAGTATACTACGCCAGAGCACGTACACGTCACGCCCCGATGCTGTGCATGCACTCAGGACAGATGGACGTTGTGGCGAATCAGAGGTAAAAAAAAATGACATAAATACTGTTCAGTTTCTTGTACAAACCAATCGTTTCGTGTCTTAGAACATCACTGTATCGTCACGAGTAGCAGGGTTTAATTTTGGTTTGTGCGAGTTTTTTTTTTTTTTTTACTCTCAAAGATTTGGTAGCCATTGACTGCCATTATACGACTGTGTGACTGCAACGATTTGAATTAAAAATCTTCGCTCGTGTTTTATTGAAGAAACAAAGTCACTATCTTGGATACACTGGGGGTAAGCAGATAAACATCAAATCTTAATTTTTGGGTGAACTGTCCCTTTAACTGTTTTTACTAATGTTTAATGTAATAATGTTTTTTTAATAAATCAACTGGTTTTAGCTGTTTTTTGACTTTTTTTAATCAGCTGTTTTTGTTGTTGGTGTTGTTGTTAAAATAACTAGTTTTAGCTGTTTTTCGCTATATGAACTGGTTTTAACTAGTTTTAAAGTTTTTTTTATATCAGCTATTTTTGTTTGTTTTTTAACAGCTGGTTTTACCTGGTTTTGGCTGTGTTTTTGGCTTTTTTACTGATAAAACTTTTTTTTTTTTTTTTTTTTTTTTGCCAAATCACCTGGTATTATCTGTTTTTTTTGTTTGTTTGTTTATTTTTTTAAACAAATCAGCTATAAATTAGCTTATCTTTTTTTTCTTTGTCTTTTAAAAATACTAAATTAAAACTTCATACAACCTTCAGATTTCAAGCTTTTAAAACTACTTCAAAATTTCTGACCAGGCCTTTTTTATCTAGTTTTATTTTATTATTATTCATAGTAATGAAATGTATATATAAAAAATGTATATAAAAAAAAAAGGGGGGGGGGGGGGTAAAGACAAGTACAATGTTACAAAAAATATTCAAATAAATGCTGAAAAATAAGACAAAATAGAAAAAACACAACACTGATAATAATAAATGTTTCTTGAGAAGCAAATCAGCATATTAGAATGATTTCTGAAGGATCAAGTGACACTGAAGACTGGACTAATGATGCTGAAATATAATCTCAAATAGTTAAATACATTAATTTGTAATAATATTTCCAAATATTTTTACTGTCATTGGTCTTTTGCTTAATTAAATTCAAAGCATAAGCAAAAGAAAAGTCTCTTAAAAAGCCATCTGCATTGCTGGTGTTGTCAGAATTGGAATGAAGTGTTTTGGATTATCTGTTTGGACTGGACTGTTGAATCTGCAAAAAAAGACCCCTTTCTCTCTCTCACTGACTTAGATGATTGCGTTGCTCTTTACAAAATTAAACTCTCTGTACGTGGGTCACATACACAGTCCCAAATGTATGTATTTGTTTACTTATTATTTATATTTACTGCACTATATATTAAAATATATACATGAACTGTGTTAAAAAGTTAGAATATTATTTACTTAGCTATACTTGCAAATACTGACACAACAATCTCCAAAGAAGCAGAAAAATAACTTCTATCATGAAGCAAAGCAGCACATTTACTATAAAAAAGGGGCAATACACAACTACAACACTTTTACAAAGCTGTTATCAGAGGATTATCATTTCCTCAATCTTCCTCTGGGTCTCTTCTGATGCACAGTCTAAAGATCTGCTGAAAAATGGCTGCAATCTTCCATTCCTCGTCAAGCTCTGTAATTTTAGGGCAGTGAACATGACCACCTCACCCTGGTTGTTATTTATTCCAAAAAAGCTACGCTCCAGAAAATTCAGTTCTAAATTAAACCTAACCTAACCTGCAGAGTACAAACTGAGTCAGAGCTCCAATTTCATTGCTGGAATAAATTAATTCATTCTAAGAATTATTGCAGCTCCATTCTCGTTCTGTTTTATTTGAAATAATGTAACTGAAGATTGGTATTTTAATGTTTTGTAAAGTTCATAACATTTCATTTCATAGCATTCATGACTTTTAATTGAATATTTTATTTATATATATATATATATTTTTTTTATTATTTTTATTAAATAACAACAAATAAATTAAATAATTTAATAATAATAACTGTAAAAAAAAAATATAGATGGTAGTGTACTGAAAACAAAATGAATATATGTAATTTCACTTTCAGCTTTTTCCCTCATCTCCATCTGTTTTTTTTTTCTTTTCGAATTTCAGATAAAATCCCCTAAATGATAGTGAGATATGAGTCATAATAGCTTCTGATTTTCCTGTCTCAACCACATTCTCGCTCTCTCTCCCTGTGTGTCCTGTAATTAGAGGAGCGCTAGCGGCGCTGTGTATCTGATAATACAGGCTGAGAGGGGATGTATTATGTTCCTGCGCTTCCATTTCACAGGTGCTCATTGACATGGTTAACAATGAAGAAAATTAATGACTGTCATAGTGCAAACCCATTAGAGATTTGGCCCAGCTCAACCCTTCACCTCCAGGTACACAAAAACACAGACAGAATACTGCAGAATATGAGCCGCTTCGTATCTCTCTAAAGTAACTAGATCAGATGCACAATAATTTGTGAACTTTAAAATCTAAGCAGAGCAAAAAAACACCCTCAAACCATAGTCAAAATACATTCAAAAACTATTATTGCTCTCCTCCATTGCCTAACCTAAGGCTAACAGGCGCAACTCCTTGATTGTCCTTTTTTTAAACAGCAGCTTACAGAAAAAGCTCAAATATTCAAGACCCTCTGTATATCTTTTAATCATAGTGAGGAGGGAACATCAAAGATGGTAACTAACATAATGCCAGAAAACATTATAACAACTGACATGACAAGAAATTGACATTTTGCCCTTTGTGGTTTCATTAACATCACAACTGTTTGCTAATGAAGGGCTTATCAGCTTTATTATTACAGCTTAGAAACACCATCAAGCTAAGAACATGTTATCTGTTTTCAGATGCAGAGAAGCTTCATGCATTCATACTTGAAATGTTATGAACATCAACTCTGAATCAATATAAAAACTGCTCAATTTTCCTTACATTCGACTATATTCATTATGATCAAAACGTGCAATCACTGCTTGTATCATGTTTGTCGTTTCTGCTTGAATATATGACATTAACTAATTACATGATTTGCATTATCCTACAACTCTATTCACTCTTTATGGTGGTGGGGCCAAACTCAATCCTCTCCTCAGTGAAGACACATGAAAACACACTTGGAAATATGCTAAAAAAAAAACATTTAAAGGACCCTCAGACTGGTCTGATGGACCTCAATTCCAAGCATCATGCTTGAAGGAAACCAGGCACTGGTCAACACCTGCAGAGTATCATCCCAAAAGTAAAGTGTACTGGTAGCAGGCTGTTTTTCAGTGGCAGGGACTGAGGGACTTAAAGAGTAGAAGAAAAGCTCAATGCACCAATTTTTTAAGATAGCCTTAATGAAAACCCAGAACATTCAGAACCTCAGACTGGGCAGAAGATTTACCTTCCAACAGGCACACAGCAAGAGTGGCTTATAGACAACTCTGTGAATGTCCTTGAGTGGCCCAGCCAGCCAATCAATCCTTTTTGGAGAAACTTGATAATGTCTGCCAGACCAAATCCAAGCTGACAGAGCTTGAGAGGTGAAGAATGGCAGATAATTGCCAAATGTTGATGTGCAAATCTTGCTGCATCATACCCAAAAAGACTTAAGGCCACGTGTCCACCAAAGCATTTTAGCCGGCTGAAAACGCTAGGCGCTCTGCTGAAAATGCCGAGCTGTGAGCGCTTGAGAGCACAGACCGTTTTTTTCCGTTGAGACGCTGTGGATGCTATGAAACCAAATTTTCGGCTGAAGTACTGGCAAATGCATCGCTAATGAAATGTTTCTCCAAGCATTATTTTTCATAGCACTATTATATTAGTCTGTCAATTCCATCTTATAAAGACATAAATACTCGAAGACAAGCAATATTAACTTCTGCAATTGGGGTGGTCGGTAGTCCCGCCCCTCCTCCACTCTGATTGGTTAGCTGACTAGAATGTGACAGTGATGAGTGCAGCGTTTTACTCAAAATCGAACATTCTTCAACTCTTGGTGCCGAGAAAAAAACGCCCGAACGCTCAGCGCCCGGCACGCTCTGGCCGTTTTAAAAAACACAGCGCTTCCATTCAGAACAATGGAAAAAATGCACTAGCTGCAGAGAAAAACACCTTGGTGGACACGCAGCCTAAGGCTGTAAAGGTGATTCACCTAAGTACTGATTTATGAATACTTGGGTATGAATACTTATGCAATGTACTATTAAAGTTTTTTATTTTTAAGACATTTTTTTTTTTCACAAGTTGTGACAATTCAGTTTTTGCTTTGTCATTATGGTGCATGGTGTGTAGATTGATGTGGGGGGAAAAAGTAATTTAAAAAAGTAGTTTAACATAAAGCAGCAACATAACAAAACATAAAAAATGAAGGGGTGAATGAATATGAATTTAAATAGGAAATATGAATTTACCAGTATTTTGAAACTGATGTGTGAATGGTACATTACCGGTAAATAGATGAAACACTGTTGCCTGTGTGAACAGCATGTTTATATTTACCGGTAGATATTTCACTACAGTACGTGGTCAAAAGGTGGTTGTCCTGCATCATCAATAAACAAGCTACAGTTAGTCCAAAACACAGCTGTTAGAGCTCTAACCAGGCCAAGAAAATATGATCATATTACCCCAATTTTAAAGTCTCTGCACTCTGCATTCTTACCTACAAGGCCCTTAATGGTTCAGCTCCTGCGTACTAGGGCTGTGCGATATTTGGACGCAAATTATCATGCGTATCTCATCAGCTCATGAATGAACACGTGAATGAGATTTACGACTAATCACAGAACCGGCATTACTGACGAGATGCGCATGATATCGCGTCCGATTATCTGCACAGCCCTACTGCGTACCTAACTAGTCTTCTACCGTGCAACAATCCATCATGCTCCCTAAGGTCACAAAACTCTGGACTTTTGGTTAGTACCTAGGATAGCAAAGTCCACTAAAGGAGGTAGAGCTTTTCACATTTGGCTCTCAAACTCTGGAATAGGCTTCCTGATAACGTTCGGGGATCAGACACACTCTCTCTCTTTAAATCTAGATTAAAGACACATCTTTTCAGCCAAGCATTCAAATAATGCATCTCATAATCTTTTACTGCAGTTACAGGGGTTGGACAATGAAACTGAAACACTGACCAATATAGTGTTGGAGATTTCATGGCTATATTTGCGCAGCCTAGTGGCCAATCTTCACTTATTGCACATTCCACCAGTAAGAGCAAAGTGACTATGTGCACCTAATGGTTCAGACATTGTACCCTAAAGGTGGTGCCATGTATAAGGATGATAATGCACTAATACACACAGCCAGACTGGTGACAGAGAGGTTTGATGAACATGAAAGTAAAGTTGAACATCTCCCATGGCCTGCACAGTCACCAGATCTGAATATTATTGAGGCACTTTGGGATGTTTTAGAAGAGTGAGTCAGGAAACGTTTTCCTACACCAGAATCATATAGTGATCTGGCCACTGTTCTATAAAAGGAATGGCTCAAAATCCCTCTGGGTACTGTGCATGACATGTATTTGTCAATCCCAAAACTAAATGATGCTGTATTGGCCACAAAAGGAGGCCCAACACTGTACTAATTGTGGTCTAAAACCAAGTGTTTCAGTTTCATTGTCCAACCTCTGTATATCTGATCAAATGCACATTATTAATCTTTAACTTTGGTTGAACAAATCCTCTTTGCTCGGTTTGAACAGCAGCTACACTAATTATATTCCTGTTTGTTCTGTTTCTGCCATGGGATTGATATCCTGTGGTAACTAGGAATTACACAAGCTTCAGTCTGGATCAAGAACACATAAGAAGCGATGATGCCAACACCTCGGAGGACTTCAGATGATGTCAGCCCTGAAACAACATCTGTCACTACCGAATTTTACTACAGTAGTTTGATTGCAACATAAAATCATTACTGTTAATAGTGTTTGTATGTTCGATTACATCATTAACTGATCATTACCATACATCTGTGCTATATGTACATCAACTTGACATAGTCAACACTATTAGGCTACTACTAAATATATTGTACAAACTTTAATTTGCTGTAAAGTTCGCTTTGGAAAAGCGCTATACAAATAAACTTGACTTGACTTTAGCTGATTATCTACTACACCAGGTGCCTGGACCTAAATGAACCCAAAGCTTCAGAGTGATTATCACAGAACTTAATAAAAGTCATTACTTTAGTTTTCTTTGTGCACAAAAAGTATTCTCATAGCATAAACATTAAGGTTGAACCACTAATGTCACATGGACTATTTTATCAATCTCCTTACTACCTTTCTGGGAAGTGGCAGAACTAAAGTTTTATACATGGGGTGGCTAATTCAGGGTGTCCATAGTCAATTACAGAAAATCACACCTATACGAGCGCTCATTGCTTCACATTACCACACACTAGCTATACATTCCTACCGTAACATCAAATGTTAGTCTGCTGGAACATATTTCTCTAATTTCTATCATCTGATTAACCAGCGGTCGGAGCAAAAGATCTAACATTAACTTTTTGTAAATGTTGTAAATGTTGTTCAGGAAACCTAAAAATTCTACTTACTTTAAATAGGGCTGCAAACTTTTGAGTTCAGCCTAGAATTAGCATTATTCATAATTACCACATTAATTATTAAGTACATGTAATTTTTTCTACATTTTTCTAAGCTAATCTCTTACCTTGCTGTAAAAAGTTATTTCTTTTTTTTTTTATAATTCTAGTCGACCAAGCAAATTAAAATACACAGGAAGTGGACGCAGTCCGTGACTGCGATTTGGGCAGGACATCCAAACATCGCTCAACTATCATTCATCAACCTCAAATTTGGCTTATCATTTGAAATATTTAAGTAGCAGCAACTTTACTTTGCTGCTCAATCTAATGTTAACAGAGAAAAATGTGCTCTACTCAAGTGTCTGTGCTGATTGTGGAAGCTGAATAGTATCACACTTACTGCATGACAGATGGAGGTTCCAGTGCGGCCACTTGCTCTTAAAATTCTTGGTCATAAAGATAAGAGTAATTCATCTTTTGAATCTGTAAAGACTCTATGTTTATTTGTGTGAACTCACAATCACAACATAATGTTGCGTTTTTGTAAAATAATGAAAGCAAACAGGATGCACTTTCTGCCGTCTCTGTCTCTGTGAACTTGAGCACGCCAAGAAAAAGAAGAATTAACCAAAACTCTGTGTATACTTGCCTTACAGACATGAAAAATACATCTATATAGAGCAAAATGCCTACTTTCAAATAAACTAATGGAAAACAAATATTCTTAGATTATGCAATCCATGCGATGCACCGTAGGTAGAGATGACGAGTCAATAACAGACTTCTCGTAAGCTGAAAACAAAGAAAGCACTAGTTTTTTTTTTTAAATAAATGATTACAATGTTGACCTTACTGTCTTTCCCTGACACATTCATAATCACTGCAGTGTGCTGTGGCAAGCTTTATGTGCGCTTGAGTGCTTATGAGTCTACAGAGTATGTATGCAAGTAAAGGCTCATTATTATGATTTAAATGGTTTATTAATAAACGTGTGATTAGTCAACTAATGCTTAAAATTAACGACTTTTAGTCGACCAGAGAAATCTTTAGTCGAGGGCAGCCCCATCATGCTAATTAGAGTGCGTTCTAATTAGTATGATAAAAATATGATTTGATAATCATAAAGAGCTCCAAAACTGTATTCACCTTTTAAAATTTTATTAAAACAAACAGAATTTGATTCTGCTCTGTCTTGTCTATCAGCATGTTGTCTGTGTCCTCTTTGCTCTGCAATGTTTTTCACTCCGTAAGAAAATGAATGCGTGGAGCGAGAGAGCATACGTGAGAGGATGGTACACTGGAAGAGATAAAGCGTGATGTGACACACCATGCTTGTCACATCCTTGAGCTTGAGGCTATTATAAATGCTTCTTTCAGTATGATTAAACAAAGAAATTAAATAGTAGCAAAAAATTGGGGGTGGCTAATCAGATGTCAGGCTGTCCAAGGTGGCTCCTCCACTGTTTCTGGGCCTTGAATGTGGTAGCTGCATTGCTGCCTATGCAGGGTCACAAAGCTCTCGGATTTCATCAAACATATCTTAATTTGCCTTCCGAACAAGAAAGGTCTTCCGGGTTTGGAACAATGGAACATAATTGATGACAGAATTTAAATTTTTGACTAAACTAACCCTTTAAGTTCTGTATCGATCACAAAATATAAGGCCCTACGTTTAGATTTTGTTTACTTACCAGTCTTCTTCCACACTACAATCCATCACTCTCTTTAAGGTTGCAAAACTCTGAAGTTTTGGTAATACCTAGAGAATAGCAAAATCCACTAATGGAGGTATAGAGATTTTATATTTACTCTGAAATAGCCTTCCTGATACTGTTTGGGGCTCAGATACGCACTCTCTGTTTAAATCTAGATTAAAGGCACATCTGTTTAGCCAGGCATTCACATAATGCACTCATAACCTTGTACTCGCATTATTGTACTGGGTTTGTAATGTTATGAACAACAACTACGCTAATTATTCTCTATTTCCCTTTTAGTTTTTACCTCAATATGCCGTCCAGATTGGATCCAGCATCTTATAAAGACTTCAGATGACCCAATACCTGAGAGGAAATGATGCCAACTCTGAGTCTGAACCAATATAAAAACTGCTTAATTTTCCTTAAATGATGTTCATTATGATCTCAACATGCAATCACTGCCTTTATCATGTTCATTGTTTTTGCTTGAATATACATAATATTAACTAACTGCATGATTTGTATTATTCTGGAACTGTACATTTCTACCATATGGATATCACTTTGACATCTCTGATAACGAATTCTTCCGTTCACTACAGTACGTGGTCAAAAAGTCAAAGCTTCAACTAAATTATCTAGTACACCAAGTGCCTGGACCTAAATGGACCTGTGCCTGTTCTCAACATGTTCAACAATTTGCCCATCAATTTCCTCCCAGATTTTTATAATATTAGTCACCAGTAGTCTCTGAATTTGTGGAAAAAGAGCTATAAAAGCTGCTTTAAAACAATATGTATAGTGAAAATCACTATACAAACAAAAAAACATCAATACTATTACATTTTGCGCTAGCTTCAGAGTAATTATGACAGAACTTATTGCACATTTACAAGGCATATATTGAACAAAAAAGATATTGTGAAAAAATTTACGAATTAGTTCTCTCAATTTATTAATTTGTGGCCATATTTATCTTGTGAAAAAGTGTGCTTAATTGTATTTAATGTGCACTTCAAATCTTAGAAGTATAAAAAAAAAACTGTACTTGCAGAAAATATATTAATAAAATAAAATCCCCTTTGTGACAAATTAAGTTTTACTTTAATATAATACTGCACAAAAAAACTTTTGCCATGCTTTAACCCTTTAATTGTCACTTCCATTTTTGAACACAGCTGTGAAAATGCAGTATTTAAAATACTTTTTTTTTTTTTTTTACAATTCCTGAACAAAAACATTTTGTGTTATGATTGTGAAGTTTTCAAGTGATATACAGGTGCTGGTCATATAATTAGAATATCATCAAAAAGTTGATTTATTTCACTAATTCCATTCAAAAAGTGAAACTTTTATATTATATTCATTCATTACACACAGACTGATATATTTCAAATGTTTATTTCTTTTAATTTTGATGATTATAACTGACCTGAGCAGTGCCACAGACTGATCGACTCCATGCCACGCCGCATTGCTGCAGTAATTCAGGCAAAAGGAGCTCCAACTAAGTATTGAGTGCTGTACATTTTCATACTTTTCATGTTCATACTTTTCAGTTGGCCAAGATTTCTAAAAAATCTTTTCTTTGTATTGGTCTTAAGTAATATTCAAATTTTCTGAGATACTGAATTTGGGATTGTCAGTTATAATCATCAAAATTAAAAGAACACTATATAAGTACACTTATTTTGATGTGTTTATTTTCATACTAAAGCACATTTACTGTACTTAATCATAATTTATTCAATATTACATTTCAAATTAATATATTTTTAAATGTACGATTATAATTTAAATGTGTTGTTTTGATGTTCAAAGACCACAAGAGTAATTATTTCTCTCTCTCTCTATATATATATATATACATATATATATATATATATATATATATATATATATATATATATACATATATATATATATATATATATATATATATATATATATATAAAAGATATCCTACTTAAGTGGGTTATATATAGGTTATATATAGTAAAAAACAAATAAATAAATAAAAATAAAGTTCAGCTAAATTCAATTTAATATGAATTTAAACTGTAATAACTTGTAAATAACTTGCAGTTAAAAAAAAGCATTACATTCAGTTCACACTTATTAGCTTATTAAGTATATTATTTTCATAATAAAGTACTCTTTTTAAAAATATGTTGCTTCTTTTTCTTTTATAATTCAGTGGCCATAATTCAAGTGAACAAATTACCAAGATGAGAGAATAAATACCTAATTATTGTGTCTACATGATCTCATTTCTCCCCCACATGTCAAGTTCATATTGATTATATATATATATATGTATGGCCAAGGATAAGTATTTAGGAGTAACTATTATGTAGCTTTAGTGAATATTTTATGTAGATTACTACAGTCCGGATTTTACAGTTTAAAATGCTTCACACTTCTCAACTGTTTTGTTACTAATTATCTTGAAATGAATCTCGTATGAAAAACAAATCATTAATCGGGCTCTGCAATCTGAACTTGACAGCCTCAAACCTCACAGTCCTCAAGTTCACTACAGCATGCAGCCAAAAAGTCAAAGCTATAACTGATTATCTAGTACTCCAAGTGCCTGGACCTAAATGGACTCGTGCCTGTTCTCAACATGTTCCCCAATTTCCCCATCATTTTCCTCTCTGTTTCAGATTTTTATAATATCAGTCACCAGTAGCTTTCCAACCATCATCCTAATAAACCAAAGTCTAATTGGAGCAGCATGTTGCAGGTGATCAACTGGCTTGATTGCAAACCAGATTTGTCCTGTCACAACCTTTGTCTTTAGAAACACATGTTGGGAAGATACCCAGCTTCACACAGCTACTTCTTTATTGACTTTAAAGCTAAAACCAGGAGGTAAATTGTTGGATATTGATTTGTGAAAAAGCAATCATTCTGGAGGGAGTTCTGATTGAGATGGTCTGTGAAGCTGAAGCTATAGCTATTAAAGACTGAAGGATAAACTAGACAAAAACAATGACACCTGCCTGTCAAACCCTACAGGGGTTAAACTGCCTCTCTAAGAGGGACAAGAACTGCACGAATCCAAGAAAAACAACTCTTACCCCCACAAATTTCACTTTTATACTGGGGGTTTCACAAAAGCACTCAAGGGAAATTTTTGCGCTAAGAGAACATTAAATGTATTCCTTTTGTAAAAACACAATTTGAGTACAAACCATGACAGCAAAACAGCATTAGGGACATTAGTGATGTGCATAATAACACATTTTCTGTGAGTCAGACCATCGTAGGACAGAATACAGTAAATAAGGCCGGATTGCATCACTGAATCACTGGATGTTTACAAGGCCGATAGCAGAATATTGTCTCTTACATCCAAAATGTCAGGCCACTAACCCTACTGCTGGCTTTATCAGCAATGAAGGTCAGTGAGATGAAGCAGGTTTCATTGTTTGAAATTTACAATGACTGACACATTATATTATGTCTACATAAGCTTTAAGAAAACAAGCCAAAACTGAGATTCATTTGATCTTCCAGGTAGATTGTATACGACATGTTCTAGGTCACATTTCCTGGTGTACTTACGCATTAACTCCATGTTCATCGTGTGTATTCACGGTTCACCGATGAAAGCTGCACTGCTGTACAAATTCAGTTTGAACTCATGCCGAGAGGAGAATTGAATGTGATGATCTTTGCACAAGAGTTTCCTGTGTAGGTGCGAGGCATATCAAACAGATGAAGCTGGTAAAATTGAGCACATACTTCAAAGTCCAACAGAAAAAATGGGAAAACATCATATAACGTTACTCATCATCATCTACCAGTGCACTCTGCAAATGTAGCCTATTTCCCTTCCGAGGGTAAACGCCGCATTTTTCTAGTACGTTTGTGCTAAAAAGGAACCGTTGGATTATAGTGGTGCTTGATGTCAGACAAAGCAATTTGCGGCACGAATTAGCTCGAATTAATATGTGTATGACGAATAACAGTCATATACATATTGATTAACATTCCAGCCTAAGCCTGAATAAAGTAATTTTGCCAAATGAAATCATCCTTCATCCTTTCCATCGTCTGTCATGGAAAACATTTGCGCATTTTGTTAGCGGTGAGGATTAATGGTTCTTACGTTTTAAATCCTCAGCAAAGCCATAAGAACTGAATTTTAGCTAATGCTCTCACAGACATATTCCAGTAGATTCATAAATTAATCCATTATGGTTATGTTCTCACGAATGAATAATATTTGATATTCCAGAATGAAACTATCTTAACTAATGCTCTTTTCCAAACACTGCCCCGTCCAAGACACATTTTCTCCTTTTCAAACTCCTGCATAATTGACGACGACGGGACGTTCATTAGCAGGAAACAGTGGGGAAGCTGATTCTTTCACTGTGGGTTTGTACTACTCTGATTAAACTGCGAGGTAAGCCGTCCGAATGCTCCTGGCACTGGCTAGACAAATTAATTAGCCCTCTTGACGATAAGACTGAAAACTGAAATCTTGATAAGTGATTGTCTTGGAATTAAATATATACCAAACCATTTTACTAATTTCTCAATGTTTGCTAATGATATGAAGCCTGTTGCCGCGAGACTGGGGGGTTTCCATCACTGAATAAATATTTTTAAAAACAGGTAATAGCGGCTTTTTATCTCACAATAATTTTTTCTCTTAATGGACCCTTTTCACAATACTATGATGGCGCATTTAAGTTTTTTATATTTTTATTTTTAAAACAATGTATGTACATTTAAAACATCAGAATTTGTATTATACTACGGTCACGAATCTGGTCCGTGGCCTTCCGTCTGATTGCCACCAGATGTCGCACTCTCATTACAGTAGGTGCATTTAAATGGACACTTTTTGCTTCCATCGGAATGAATTCATTCTGATTGACGAATCCGAACGGAGTGTTTACATGAACGTGATCCGATTCATATGGGCGTTTAAATGTTACAAGCTTCTGATCGGATTTAATCTTTTGACATGCGCACACTGCATGAATGTACATAGTTTCCCACGTTTGTTTGAAAAAGTGCACTTGATATTTATCTATTCGGGTCCTAATTAGGCGACGACCAGCACATGAACTGTTTTTGCTGTGCTGCTTACTTTAGAAAGCCGCAAAAGTGCTCCTTCCCGCACCCAAAAACAGTCGCCTGTTGATAAGAGTCTTAAAACAAGAACTAGTGGGGCGTTGTGCTGCTCCACTTCACAGACGCGGAGTAAAAGCATAATTTTAGAACGACCAAAACTCATTTATGACACACTATTTACCAGAAAGGACAGCTAGTTCCAGGTGTCACACGTCATTACTCTATTGTAACGTCGCTGCACATGCGCAGTACTTTCCAATTTTGATTTTCAATCCGATCAAGTGTTTACATGTCCTCTCGCTCAGATTACAAAAGGGATAACCCACCCCTTACAATCGGATCGAAATTTTAATCGGATCTGGCCAATTCAATCCGATTGACGTGTTTACATGTGACTTTTTTATTCCGATTATGCTTCTAGTCCTATTATGATCGGATTACTAGTGTCCATGCAAACGCAGCTAGTGACTCTCACACTACACAGACTATTGCATGTCACCACGGACTACACTTCCCATCATTTATTGCACTGACTGCACTCACACAGCTGCAGCCTATCACACACACTATATCCACAAGTTTCCTACACACCATGAGGCCTTGCGTCAAACGTGGGAGTGTCTTCTGGTTCAAAGTAAACAAGCAGGACGTGACACTCATTCATTCAACAGTTGACAGAACTGATGGGCAAATGAAGACTTCCTCTGAGAATTTCCGCTGAGTGTTTCGGCAAATGATTCCAAGATTTAAGTGTTGAAAACAGCACTTTCTGGTGCTTAGTAAAAAATGAAGCAGTCAAAATCCTGTGAAAGAAACTTCCTCGGACGAAACATTTACCACACATTCCATAGGCCGATTCATATTACATACATAAATAAAAGCGTAACAGTGTGTGTGTTTGTTGAATTTCTGCCTCTGATAAATTCATTTACGCAATAAACTGTGCCATTAAATGCCAGTATCAATATCAATATGATGTAATAGAAGAATAATGCGTATGGAAAATATATTTTTTTTTCTGAAATAATTAGTATTTTTCATATTACCTGTAAGATTGGGTATTTAAAAATGTAATGAAATAAATCTGAATAAGATCTGGGGTTCGAACATTCCAACACGCAAAGTATATCTCGCACAGGACTGGACAGAAAGTGAGGCTTCGTTTGTCACTGGTTTTGTGATTTCCACATTAACAACACAAGCCTCGAATCAAGGCTTCATTTGGCACACCCCTTAACACATGCTCCGATGCCACAGTTCAAATGTAACATCACTAGTTGACAGTCATTCAAGATTTAGCGATACAAACTTGCTAACGATGTGCAAACACAACTTTGAACAGCACATGTTGTCCCTGAGCACCGCAACAACATCTCTTATAAAGGTTTGCAACTTTACAAAGTAAACAATGATCCAAAAAACACCTAGCCTCTTTGCTAATTAGCACACAAACTACCAATGGTATACTAGTTCCACCGCAGCACCGGAAGTTGTACCCGCATTCTTTTTTACAGTAGCGCCACCCAGAAACTTGTGGATAAGCCTTGGACTTCCTCTCCCTCCTTGCTGAGTACTGCATTGCATTTAGCACACCCTTGTGTTAGCATCTCTACAAAGCCTTCCCGAGTTTTTCCATATCCTAGTCTAGTTTTTTCCGTGTCCTTGATCCCAGCCTGGTTTCCCTCGTCTTGTCTGCCTTCTGCCTGCCCTGGAACATTCTAGCCTGGCTTTTGGATTACCCTTTTGCTTAGCCCATTGGATTAGGTTCGCTGCCAATCGACCCTCGACTGTTCAACGGATTACTCTTATGTCTATGACCATGTCTATGTTTCTGTTAAATAAAAGCTTGTACTTGGATCCGCCCGTTTCACGCCTCTGTCTGCCCTTTACAATTACCTTTGCATCAAAATACAATAAACTAGTTAACACTAATGCGAGGATGTTTCTAATGCCGCGTCTATGGAAGGGACTGACATTGTTCTCTCTTCTGACTGCCATTATCAGTCTCTCTTTATTTTATTTCCTTTTATTGATAGTAATGAAAACACTTTCGCAGAGTTTTTCTTTTGATATTTGAGCAAATGGTAATGCAATTGTGGTACTCTCACAGTCACTGCTCTTCAAGTTAACCCAACTATGACAACTTCCGCTGCTGAGAAACCCAGAAAGGTTCATCGTGAGTTTACATCTCGTAATTTTTTTTTTTCTCCGAATTGTGAGGTAGTCTCGTATACACACGTAATTGCAAGTTAGAAAGTCAGGGATATAAACTTGACATCACGTAGCCCACAAAACAGCAATGGCAGCCCCTACGGATGCATTTCCAAATATACAAATAACGTAAAATAAAAGGTATAACAGCTTCTCTTGCCTTATGCGCCATTTTTCCCTCAAATAAGCAAGGAGTAAGCACCTTTGGCATTAGAAATGATAGTAAATTAGCATAAGCCCTGTACAGTCCACCATGCTGGTTTGGGAGCTACCACAATTCCTTGCGCTCAGGCAGTTAGGCGTGACTAGCCTGGAACGCTACAAATTTGTGAGTCGTGGTTTGAAGTCGTGACTTACGGACTCAATACCTGCCTGTTGCGTGTTATGAAGTCTGGATTGTATATATTATATATATGTATATTGTATATATATATATATATATATATATATATGTCAGAATTCTGACTTAATTAGTATATGGGCAGACTGCACTAAAGCAAGTTCAAAATATAATATCTGACCTATTCTCCATTTTTAGAGAATAATATCTTGCCCTCTGGTAGCTGATACAGAATCGTGTAGGTTGAATCGTTTCAGAAACTCAGTTGTGCCCACTGCCCATATTAGACTTTTAAATAAGCTGTTTGAGATGGGTATTTACCAACTCTTTAATTTACCTACTCATTATTTATAATATTGACCATTTATGCTGTTTTATGTTTTTTTAATGTTTTAATGTATTGATAGTTGCATACTCTTGGGTGTATATGTGTATGCTTGCACAAATCTACTGTATGTATTGAGTTTAGTTTTAGTTTTAGTGAACAATAATAATCTTGATTTAAACAAAAGTTTTCATACAATGTGACATTTATCATTTCTATTCTATAACTGGACATTTAGACTGTTTCAGACGGAGAACATATTGTCATCATTATGATTATTCTCTCAGCTCACCATAAGTACATTACATACAGTCCTTTCTCACCAATCCCACATGTATCCAACTGTGTATACAATAAGTGTTGTTATTTTCTACATTATAATTTTGTTTGCTAACAATCAAGCAAATGTTGCTGTGAGACTCGTTAGCAGCATGCAGCTTTAACTTAATGGCAACTTGATGGGAGCTGTAATCACTTGTGGCAAATCTCTGACTGTATAATGTACCTTCTGTAAGAAAGTTACCAATAAAAAATATAGTTGAATATCCAAGGTGAACAACCCACTCAGTGGGTCTCTTTTAAAATGGGACAGTTTTCAAACAAATCTCTGCATGTTTTTCATTATTATTTCTTTTCACATAAAAGCTGAAGTTACTTTTTATGCTTTAAGAGACTCAAGGGTGATAACAGGTGAGCTTGTAAAATGTTTCATAACTTTAATTCAAGCAGTGACTTAAATTATAATTTTATTTTATCATAAAAACAGCACATTTTCAAGGTAAAACAGTATGATTATGAACATAACACCTTGCAGAATACGCAATTATTTTACCAAAATAAAAGGGATCATACAAAATGCATGTTATTTTTTATTTAATACTGACCTGAATAAGATATTTCACATAAAAGACATTTACATATAATCCGCAAGAGAAAATAATAGTTGCATTTATAAAAATGACCCTGTTCAAAAGTTTACATACACTTGATTTTTAATATTGTGTTGTTACCTGAATGATCCACAGCTGTTTTTTGTTTGTTTGTTTGTTTGTTTGTTTGTTTGTTTGTTTAATGATAGTTGTTCATGAATCCCTTGTTTGTCCCAAGTAGTTAAACTGCCTGCTTTTCTTCAGTAAAATCCTTCAAGTCCCACAAATTCTGTTTGATTTTGAGATCCATCTTTACACAACAACAAGGGCAGTATTAAACAGGCAAAATAAGAAAAATGTACACATCCTCATTCCATTAAAAAGTTTACATCCCTGGCTCTTAATGCATAATTTTTCCTTCTGAAGCATCAGTGAGCATTTGAACCTTCTGTAATAGTTGCGTATGAGTCCCTTAGTTATTGTGAAAAGATGGATCTCAAAAATCATACAGTCATTGTTGGAAAGGGATCAAATACACAAAAATGCTGAAAAACCAAAGAATTTGTGGGACCTGAAGGATATATCTTAAGAACAGCAGGCAGTTTAACTGTTCAGGACAAACAAGGGACTCGTGAACAACTATCAAAAAAAAAAAAAAAACCTGTGGATCATTCAGGTAACAACACAGTATTAAGAATCAAGCATATCTAAACATTTGAACAGGGTCATATTTATAAATCCAACTATTATTTTCTCTTGTGGACTATATGTAAACATCTTTTATGTTAAATATCTTATTCAGGTCAGTACTTAATAAAAAATAACATGCATTTTGTATGATCCCTCTTATTTTGGTAAAATAGTAAACTTTTTGCAGATTCTGCAAGGTGTATGTAAACTTTAAACTTCAACTGTATTTAAAAAAAAAAAAAAAAAAAAAAAAAAGTCTTGCAAGATTTGTCCAACTCCTTGCAGCTATTCCGCAATTTCATCAAATACAGCCACCAAACAGAATTGCAAGAATACAGTTAAATTTACTAATGCAATCTTCCACTGGTCAGATAAACAGATAGCCCTGCCCCCAGCTCACACTATTGGTTAAAGGATAGTTCACCCAAAAACTGAATACTTTGTTCAACCACATACTTTTTATGTGCAAAGAAAACTAAAATAACAGCTTTTCACATAACAGAATATCGTTTAAACTAACTTTTTTATTTAAACTTTATATGCTGCTTTAGTTCATTGAAATGATTCGTGATAAGTCATAATAGTGAGCAACTGTCAATATATTCCTTTGATGGGATTTCAAGGTTGATCATCAATGCCTTGCCATAACCTTTGCCCCATTGCTCACCATCTGAAAACATTCTGGGCTTGTCTGAAAGCTATTAGCTCAGAGCTGTTCAAGTAAATTCAAAGCCTTATTCAACACGTAGTATAAATGCTCAATGTCAGTTCCCGTCTGCTGGCACGCTCAGCTCTTATGCAATCATCTGGAGCCGACGGATGCACTCATATCAGTGCATATTCTCCTTCTTGTAATGTCTTGTTGCTATGTTGCAACATGTCTTCCACAATATTGTCACATTGGGCTAAGCATATTGCAGCAGATAAAAATTAATAATAATGTAAGTGGAGTGGATAATTATAGAGAAAGACTTTTTTTAATGATGTGGTAATCTATATTTGAATAATTCATTAACACAAGGTTAGTCAATTGAAATAGCCCCTAGCACTCATTTAACTACACTGATATTGGATTCACATTAATACCCTACTGTACATGATGAAGCTCTGCTTAAACCTGTGCATCTGAGAAAACACTGGAAATTGCACTGAATATGCAGAAGTAGTGAAGCATTTATTTCCATCAAGAAATGAAATGAAACTGGTAAAAACTATTCATCCGAGGAACTAGAACTTGGGAATGGAAAGCAATTTATTCTGACTGTGTAAATCTTACACAGCTACACTCTTTACCAAGCTTTACACTTCACCCAGGTGCTGAGTAGTTTATGCTAGCTTATTATTATTTTTTAACCCAAATCTGAGTAGAATTTGCATGGTAAGCCACTCCCCCATACACATGGGTATATAAGATGGCGGCGTGCATCCACTCATTCAGATTTCTGCTTCAGAGCCGATCCACTGCTGAGCAAGCCTTCGTAGAAGAAGATAAGAGAAGAAATCTGCTCTCGGTTATGCGGAGAAAAAAGAGGTTTCTCACCTGCAATCCAGCAAAGTCCCTGCCTGAGTGCACCATTGTGCCACGGTCCTTTTCTGGGCAACCAGCCTAAAAGAGCAAATTTCTTACACGGTTGTTGAGAGTGTCTTTCGGGATGTCTCTCCGACCGTGTGTTTCTGCGATAGTTTTCCTGACTTCCGACGCAGACATGATCACAGTCTCTAATGGCTGGGCCATGAACATGCTGAGATTGCGTTTGTGGATGGTTTATGCGCTCATTGTGACTGCATAACCATGGCTACGCATAGTCATGCCTCTAATTCATGATGAGGTTTCCCTTGTCTGATACCCACACCAGTCTGGCGGGCTCTAAAGAACTCCTCGGCTGCCCTGGTTAGAAGCAAACAAGACCTGAGGTTCACAGTCAGAGTATTTCCGCCGGGTAACCACCCACAGAAGTTTGATTTCTTATTCATAGCCCCGTGGAGCTTCCGACAGATGGTACTGCTTTCTACACCGAGCCCTGCGTCTCTCTTGGTACTCCAGAGGAACACAGGATTTCTATTGTTGCATCAGAGAATGAGCAATCATCTGCAGAGGCTGTTGATTCTGCTAAGGAGCCCCCCGCTGTGGCAGTTGCCAGTCGGAATCTGACGCCGAACTGATGGGCATGCTTCTCCGAGGGCACCGGGTTGGAGGTGTAATGCCTTCTCCCGAGCACTCGAGGCTGTATGATTGGCTGGCCCCCAGCCCTTTCTTCCTGGAAGTGCATGTAGAGCACTCAAGACATGGAGCGCTCCGTTAAGTTGTAATTATGCCTGCAACTCGTCACCACCTGCTGGAACTGTCCGTACCACCCGTTCAAAGCCTGTAAGCTCTTGTCAGCTCTCGCTGCCAAGGTTACAGTGCTGTAAGCGCCGAGGCCATCCTGCAGATGAAAATCACCAGGCAGAGGCACTTTAAAATTGCGCACGGCGACCGACTTCATTTGCCAGGATGAGTAGGTCTTGGCACAGTCCTTCGGTCAGGTGATGTCTACTATGTAGTCCAGGAATGCCATCTCAGGCTGAACCTGACGTAGATGGTGGGACGAAGGTAAGTGCTGATCTCAGCAGCTTCTTTTACTTCAGGATGCCCCGTTTCCTGGGTTGAGTTACCTTCTTCCCCTCAGCTGCCCCACGAGTTCGTCAGCGACCGTTCCGTTGATCCCGCTTGTGTGTAGGCTACAAGCCTGAAGCGCTGTCCAGCCTGCCTTTCTGGCTGATCCGGATGGTACGACTCAGCTATACGATTAAATTCATCAGGTGTTCGCCCAGGGTCAATGGGACTCTTGTCCTTACAATGGACAAAGATGCCGCTGTCCTGTGTGCAGAGATTGCAGTTCTCCTGGAAGAGCGCAATCGAGCCTGTCCCTCCATCCGAGATGAAGTCGGGACTTACAGTACAGTTCTTCTTCATTGTGCCCAAGAACAAAGTGGTGGGTTATGACCCTTCCTGGACTTTTGGGTCTTGTATCTGTCCCTACCATTCAAGTTGTTAACCTCGAGATGCATTTCTTCTTGCAGTTGTCACCAGAATTGGTTAGCAGCCATAGACCTGAAGGACGCGGACGTTTATGTCTCGTCACAGACCATTTCTCGGCCACTCGGTCCAAGGCCACTCGGCTTGCTTCATATGAAACCGCTTCAGCGCTGGCTAAATGACCAAGTCCTGAGATGGGCATGGCACAGCCCCTGGTCAGCCCCTGCTTTCCTACGGGAAAGGGTACCCCTGGGATAGGTGTCGAGGCATGCTGTGGTCAACCCATATGCCTCCATGACGGGCTGGGATGCCATATGCAACAAGTAGACAGCCTCGTGCTCCTGTACAGGACCTTGACTGCAGTGGCATTTCAATTGCCTCGAGTTGTTAGCCGTGTTTCTGGTCCTGTACCGGTTTCTTCCGGTATTGCGCTACAATCACGTGCTGGTCCGTACAGACAATATATCTAACTGTAGTGTACATCATCCGCCAGGGTGGTTTACGCTCCTGTTGCAGGTTCCGCTGGTTGTGCCCTCAGGTACACCCGAACCTTGTTTGCTCATACTTCTCGTAAACAGCCCCTCCCTGATAGATTCCCAGATGGAGGACCTTCTTCTCAAGGGATGCACACCATCTGGCACCCGCACTCGGATTTTAGAACCTACATGTGTGGCTTCTGGATGGGACACAGTAGACCTTATCTATGTATCTTATGTTATCTATCACTCAGACTAGAGCCCCCTCTACGAGGCAGCCTAAGTTCTGAAGTGAGGACTTTGAGAGGACCCACAGAGATGCTTGGTCAGAATGGTGCTTCATTCTGCATGAAAGTTGGAGTGGAGATCATTCCCTTCCACTTTGGGTGTGTATGTCGTGACTGTATTGGCAGTGGATGCAGTGTCCTTGAAAAAGGAGCATTACCTGATTGTCAGGTTCCTGAGAGGTGCGAGGGGGGTAAAACTTTCCTACACCGCACCTCATCCTCTCCTGGGATCTCTCCGTGGTCTCCCAGGCCTACGGTTAGCTCCCTCTGAGTGGCTTGGTTTAGTTGAACCTAAATATTGTCGCTTAACCCTCTGGGGTCTGAGGATGTTTTGGGGCCCTGAAGAAGTTTTGACTTGCCCTGACATTTGTGCTTTTTTTAGTATCTTAAAAACGTATTAATGGCTAAAGTCTGATTGCATTGTAAACAACACAAACTGGGCTACAATAATATGTAAGCAACATGAATGTACATGTTTGTGTTTTTGAGAAAGCAACGTTTATGTGTGATTAGTGAAACACAAAAAAAATTAAAGTCACTGAAATAAGGACATGAAAAATATACAGAACATCTGTTCACTTCAGCAGAAGGGAATTCTGTCCCTATATAGAGGTTGACCTATTGGATGGTAATGCCAGCACCTTGGTGTATGAATCCCAAGGTGAACCGCACCCCATAGGAGTTAGAGCTCACTCCTCTGGAGTGCTGTCTCCTTCTATGCGTTGGCATGCGGTGCCTCTATAACAGATATTACAGTGCTGCGGGCTGGGCGACACACCTTGCTAGATTTTTTCTTAGCTCTTTAGCGTAAACCTGAATGAGTGGATGCATGCCATCATCTTATATACCTCTATGTACGGGGGAGCAGCTTAGCATGCAAATTCAACTCGCCAATGTTCATTGGCCTTCTCTTCTAAGGCTCAGGGGCGATTGGGCTCCCAAGTGAGACCCCAAAGTACGTCACTATACGACATTACGTTTCCCTCCTTCAGGGAACAAGAGTTACCAAAGTAAACTAGACGTTTTTCTGCACTTAAAATATGTTGGGTTATTATTATTTTTTTTTATTATTTTTTTTTATTATTATTATTATTATTTTTTTTTTATTATTTTTTTTTGCTGGGTAGTTTTTCTGGATGCTAAAAAAATGCTGTGTTATTTATTTATTTAATTAATTAATTAATTAATTATTTAAACACAAATGCTGGGTTATTTTTAATATTTTTTACCCAGGTGCTCTGTAATTTTTCTGGAAGCTAATAAATGCTGGGTTAATTTTTAACCCAAATGCTGGGTTCAGCTTGTTGGGTCATTTTATTTAGTTAATTTTACTATTTTTACAGAGGTGCTTGGTAGTTTTTCTGGATGCTAAAATATGCTGGGTTATTTTTAAACCCAAATGATGGGTTTAGTTTGTTGGGTCATTTATTAGGTTATGTTTTATGTTTTATCCAGGTGCTGAGTAGTTTTTCCGTAACTCAGCTGCTGGGTCATGTCAATTCAATTGATGAACCCCCTCACATAGTCTGTGCCAAACTGGTTAAAACTGGTTACATTTGTCAGTGGCCATTTTGTGTATTACACTGTATTTCTTTCAAAATATCACTGTATAAATAGAAAACTGTCTGTTGTCTCACATTTTTCTTTTCTTTTTTCCTTTTTTTTTTGAAACGCTAGCCTTAATAGCAGCATTCACTGGATCTACACTCAAAGTGAATGGCGCGCCGGTGCCACCATAGGAGTTTTACCTCCCACCAAATGTATGTGCGACCAGGGCTGAAACACGACACAACTTTGCTGTTACATGTAACAAAGTTACTGTATGCTCCACTGACTACAATAGGAGCACTACTGATCTAGTGTACCATTGCTGCAGCTGTGGTCCCACTTTGCATTTGACGGGTTCAAACTCTAATGGCAGGGGCGGAGTGGGACACTAAAATCCACCAGGAATATTCTGACCGCACCGGCCCACTACCAGCCCACCACCAGCCCAACCAAATCCCTCAACCACAACCACTTTACATATATTAATTTAACACAAAGAAAATGTAGGTCCACTAAATCTAATACTAGGTCTATTTTTTAAATCAGATTATGTTGTGTTCTGTGTTATGTTGAGTGGAACTTCATCTGTTCCAACACCAGTCTACACATTTAGGAAGAATTTTACAGAAATAGGAAATCTGACCACTAGATGGCACTAGGCAAATTATTGACAATTAAGTATAATTTAAGGCTACGTCCACACGAAGCCAGGTTTCTCCCTATCCGATCTTTTTTTTGCCTAGCTTTAAAAAAAATTCCGTAAATACGGAGTCGTTTCAGGAAATATCTGCGTACACACGGAATCACTGAAACCGACTGAAAACGATGTAGTACACATGCCAGACCAATATGTGGTGCTGTAATTGGGACGCCGGATTCGTGTGGATACGGTAAAAAATGTATGCGTATACAGCGAAACGTGTCTTCGTGTGGACGGGGCCTAAAGCTTTTATATATTATATTATTAACAGGTAAAACTATCAAAATAAAATTATAAAACTACATACATATTTTACTCTAGCTCTAGTAAAGGCCCAGGCTTCTGTAACTATTAGTTATCAGTCAACCTTTGTTACGCTGAAACCATATATGGATTTTGGCTGGATAATCTTGAATTCAAATTCACTGGCACAGCTAGAGAAAAAAAGCTCAAATGAGGTGAAGACTAATCCATCTCTGACGTTCCCTCTGAAGTAACTCTCACTAGCCTTGTTGCCTCAGGTTATCACGCATGAGACCTTTTACAAAACGATTCATTAGCTCTCAGAGGAGGTAAATGAAAGTGTTTTTTTTTTATTATTATTATTCACTCGTATTAGTTCAAACAAATATGCTATTACTGTATGAATGAAGAAGATATTTTAGCAATGTGTTGGTTGCTTGGTTTCATATAATTATAATAACTGGGGGCAAGAGCTGTGAAGCAGCATTTATAAACTATATTAATATTTATACTTGTGCAATATATTTCAGGCCTTCTGAAGTCATATTATGATTTATGTCAACAAAGCCCAATGGGGTAATTTTTTTTATTATTATTTAATTTTACTTATATTTTTTTTTTTTTTCAAAAAATAATGTCAATTTCTTTAAATGTTATTTATTTTATTTATTATTTTATTATTTATTGGAAAATATTTTGTATAAGTAATACAGATAAAAATAAAGTCATTCAGGTTTGGAAATGGTTAGAATTTTAATTTTCATTTAAATAATTTCTTAAAATTTTATTCTACTTACAAAAGAAAATATTTTCTTTTGTAAGTAATACAGATGAAAAATAAACTCATTCAGGTTTGGAAATGATTAGAATTTTCATTTAAACTATTTCTTTCTTTCTTTTTTTTTCTTTTATTTATTTATTGGAAAATATTTTCTTTTGTAAGTAATACAGATGAAAATAAACTCACTCAGGTTTGAAAATTATTTGAATTTCCATTTAAATTATTTCTTTAATTTTTATTCTATTTATTAATTTATTTAATTTTATTTAAACCATTTCTTTTTTTTATTTTATAATTTATTTATTGGAAAATATTTTCATTTGTAAGTAATACAGATTAAACAAAGTCATTCAGGTGTGGAAATGATTAGAATTTTCATTTAAACTATTTCATTACATTTTATTTTATTTATTATTTAATTCTTTTTTATTTATTGGAAAATATGTTTTGTAAGTAATACAGAAAAAAAAAAACATTTGGAAATGATCTGAGTTGTTATTTTAAAAAAAAAAATCTTTACATTTTATTTTATTTATTGGAAAATATTTTCATTTGTAAGTAATACAGATGAAAAATAAACCCATTCAGGTGTCGAAATTATTAGAATTTTTATTTAAACAATTTCTTAAAATGTTATTTTATTTATTTATTTATTTATTGGAAAATATTTTCTTTTGTACGTAATACAGATGAAAAATAAACTCCTTCAGGTTTGGAAATGATTTGAATTTCCGTTTAAACTATTTTTTAAATCTTTATTTTATTTATTTATTGGAAATTATTTTCTTTTGTAAGTAATACAGAGAAAAGATAAAGTCATTCAGGTTTGGAAATGATTCAAATTTTAATTTTCATTGAAACCATGTCTATACATTTTTGTTATGCTATTATATATTTATTGATTTATTTTTCATCTGTAAGTAATACAGATGAAAAATCGAAATGAAAAGTAATTTAGGTATGGAAATGGTTAGAACTTTCATTGTCATTTAAACAATTTATTTACATTGTATTTAGTTTAGTTTGTTTATTTATTGAAAATATTACTTTTGTAAGTAATACAGATTAAAAATTAACTCATTCAAGTTTGGAAATGATTATTTCTATTTTTATTACTCCAGATCACGTTGTGCCATGAGAGCACACACACCACCTGCCTCATGTTTTACAAAAATGTCCTGTCCTCATTCTAGAGGATTGTGTGCACTTTTATATTGACCACGTACACAACTACATTTGATAAGTCGATCGTCCCAGCTTGTTAAAAATGCATGACATTATATGTCCTTGCTCTTGGCTGGGTCACAATTAGCTTTTCCCTTTTCATTCAGGCAGGTGTAATTTGAAAGAAGAGAAAAATTAGTGGAAATACTCCAGACTTCCCAAAGATCAAAGACAACCATTACAGGTTGAGCTGCTTTAAGCAATGGTTGTGTAAGTGCCACACAGGAACGCTGTGTCACTGTGGGTGGTTTTATTCAAAGAACACAGATGGAGAGATGTGAAGGAGAGGACTGCTAAAAGATTCCTGCTTTTATATTTCTACTTTCCTTTTAAAAAAATAGCCAATTATTTTACAGAAACATTTAAAGCTTACTCAGATCCCAGCTTGATGGCTTATTTCTCCCAGAAATGAACATTTTGTCATCATTTAGTCATCCTCATGTCATTTCAAACCTGCATGACTTCCTTTCTTCTGTTCTTCAGAAGACATTTTCAAATGTCTCAGGATTGTTTTTTATTTTTTATTTTTTGTTTGTTTTTTTGTTTTGGACCCCACTGTCTTTCGCTGTATGAACAAAAACAACATTCTTCAGAGTATTTTCTTTTGTGTTTTATGTACATTTACAGTACATGAAGCAATGTAAATGTAGGGCTATCAGAACTCTGCTCTGTTTGTTTACATGTCCAAGCCTACATTCCCAAGGGATAGTTCAGTCATGCCATGTCATGTCATTCTAAACCCATAAGACCTTTGTTTATCTTCAAAACACAAATTAAGATATTTTTGATGAAACCCAAGAGCTTTCTGACCCTGCATAGACAACAACGCAACCAGGGATGTTCTGGCCATCGGGAGTACCAGGACATTCCCGGCGGGCCGGTCTAGTAGTGGGCTGATCGCCAAAGTGAGGGAGACCTCCCAAATATTATGTGAAACTGCAAAAACCAAGTATTCCAAAAGTGTACGGCGTTACGCAATGCATTTACGATAAACAGCGCAAGTCACTTGATCCATTCAGATGTCACACAGAACTGTGTTATACAGCTGTGTGTTATGATAACATTAAAGGTTCTGATGCTGGCTGAAAACAGCGATGACAATGTAAACTGCATGACGAGGTAAATTGGAAAATGCCAATACATCAGTTAGTCAACTTAGCACCATAGAAATTTAACTTGCAGTTTTTAACACTGTACAAATAACCAGAAAAGTATTTATTATTAAATATAATTTTAGTTTTTTTTTTTTTTTTTCAAAAACCATATGAGAGTCATGGTTTTGCTTCTTGTCACCACAATCTTACTAACAGGACTAGTTAGCTCTGAATTCTATAGCAATAACTTCTTACTCTTTAGATGTTTCGAGTTAATTTAAATTGAAGTAACATGTTGATTCAGAGTCTGATTAAAGATAAAGTGTCTTATATAAATTACGTTTTTACTAATTACAAATATTAAAGTTCTTAAAGGGATCGTTCACCCTAAAATGAAAATCCTCATAATTTACTCAACATCATGTCATCCCAATTTTTATTTATTTATTTATTTATTTATTTTGTGGAACATAAAAGAAGATAATTTAAGAAATTATTATTATTTTTCTTTTGTCCATACAGCAGAAATCAAGGGTAACCCAAATGGTTTGGTAACATTCTACAAAATATCTTTTGGTGTTCCACAGAAGAAAGCAAGTCATACAAGTTTGGAACGACATGAGGGCGAGGAAAAGATGACAGAATGTATTAGCAATAAATTTCCTGCATTATAGCTCAAAATCAATACTTTACTGTCAAGTGCATTCACAAAAATGCATTATTAATTTGCATTTGCTTTCAATTCAGTAATATCTATCATTGTTTATTTATTTACTATAATTGAAAGCCATATAACTAGCAAAACATTCACGGGGGAACTTGTGTGCCGGATAGGCTGGATTTGTCCAGGGCCGAATTTTAACCCCAGTCTAGCCCTGAACGCAGCTGACACGTTTAAGGCCCAGAAAGGTAGCAAGGACATTGTTAAAATAGTCCATGTGACATCAGTGGTTCCTTTAAGAATACTTTTTGTGCCCAAAGAAAACAAGAATAATTTTTGTGCAGTTCCTTGCACAGTACTGTGTTACCACCTCTAAACACTTTTACCATAGTAAATGATTTGTAAACAAGTACATTTTTACATTTGCATCACATATGTGTGCCTTTTCTGACATAGTAAACTTGCTCGGTAGCACACCTGGTGCAGCTTTGCATTTGTGAAGCAGTGAGTCATGATAACAGACCTTAAAAGATTTGTAGAAGCAAGCTAAAATGGCATGATTGCTTCAGGAAAAATGTTTTTATGTAACATTTGCATCAGAAAATGTGTTGTTAATGTAACATTTGCTTCAGAAAATGTTTTTATGTAACATTCTGCATTAGAAGCCAGGGGTGTAAACTTTTGAACATAATGAAGATGCGTACATTTTTCTTATTTTTGCCTAAATATCATATTATTTCATTTAGTACTGCCCTTCAGAAGCTACAGTAGATAGTTACACGTTCCCCAGAAGACAAAATAAGCAAAATTTACTCTTCAAATCTTCAAATTCAACAAGTTTTCACCCCCGGCTGTTAATGCATCGTTTTCCCTTCTGAAGCTTCAGTGAGTATTTGAACCTTCTGTAATAGTTGCAGTCCCTCAGTTGTCCTCAGTATGAAAAGATGGGTCTCAAAATCATACAGTCATTGTTGGAAAGGGTTCAAACACACAAAAATGCTGAAAAATCTAAGAATTTGTGGGACCTGAATTTTTTTTGTTCAGGACAAACAAGGGACTCATGAACAACTATCACTAAACAAAAATGCTTCTCTCTTGACTCTTTTTGTGTGGTAAGTGAAATTTTATGTAGCCTACTGTAATGTAACAAGCTACTGCTAGCAAGCGGCTAACCATGTCCCTTTAGTAGCCCCGTAGAACACTTTATTCACTTTCTGTGCCTGTCCGAATACAGATTCACGCTTCTGGCACATCCCTAACCCAATCAATGGTTTGCACATATTTCACGATTTGGTGAGTTACCTAGATGTGCAGCCATATTAGCGATACTCGGATGTAAACAACACCATGGATTGTATGGTTAATGTACAACTGAATACGTTGTTCTGCTAATTTATGCCACAGAAAAAACATGTGGCAGCTGCTAAATCATATAGAGAAGGACTTAGTAAACAGGAAAGGGAACAATAGTTTGACAAACTAAAGTTAATAGGTTGTAAAGATATGTACAAGCAGTATTAATTAAGATATTAGCCTAATATTTCCCTACCTGACTGGAAATTATAAGAACAAACATGAATGTTGTCAAGATTCTTGCCCTGGAAATCCTGGTTCAGTTTGGCCAACCACAAATGCCTATTGTTCCTCAGACAGTTTTTTGCATTCTTCTCCTTGATTTGTCATAACGTTTGTCAGTCTATAGTACTCCAAATGTTTTTCCTGGTCCAAACGATTAGTACAGCCCCAAAAAATGACAATAATTAACCATTTTCAGCAGCAGTCATCAGCAAAATGTGGGAGTTTAGTTCAGTTCAGTGCAATTGTTTACATTCAGTGCCACCAATATGGCCAATTGATGAAGCGTCATGAAAATATATAATATATAATATATATAATATATATATATTATTTATTTAAATAAAAAGCATATCAACAAACTCTTTCTCTCTGTCAACTGAGAAAAGTTTTTTTTTCCATATTCTGGGCAATGATGCTGGAAATGTGGAAAAGGCCTTTTTGAAGATTGAAAGTTATGCATTTATACGGAAATTGATTTTCAAAAATAATCCAACTCTGAGAAATATTCAATGGAGTGAAAAATAATAAATAGAAAATGTCCCTGGTCACTCTTTTTATATGCGGCATATATGAATGATAATAGAAAATCCCTTATTTGTGAATATGAATTTGGTTTTGAAGCACAACCCAGCTTAAGGCATTTCAGGATATCTTTCTGATTAGGTAACAAGCACTTGTTTGCTACATTCATTTGTAAACTACTTAAAGGATTAGTTCACTTTCAGAACTAAATTTGCAGATAATGTACTCACCCCTTTGTCATCCAAAATAACATTTCAGGATTTCTCTCCATAGAATGGACTTCAATAGTGTCCCCAAGTTTTAACTTTCAAATGCAGTTTAAATGCAGCTTCAAAGGGCTCTAAACAATCCCAGCCGAGAAAGAAGGGTCTTATCTAGCAAAACAATCGGTTATTTTCAAAACAAATTGACATTTGTATACTTTTTATTCTCAAATGCTCATCTTGTCTCGTCTCTGCAATGCGCAGTATGTGTGATCCGCGTCAATACAGTTAGGGTATGTCGAAAAACTTCTTTCATTTTCGTCTTCAACTTTAAAATTCTTTTAAATGTTAAATGTTTTTAATTGAAAACATCACAATTGCTAACCTTCACCTGAGCTCATGCCATGCGAACTTTATTTGCGTCACACTGTTCCTCTCAAACGATTTCGGGGTGTATATAGCATAAATATTGCATATATCTCTGACCCTATCCTGTACCAGAAGCATTCATTACCAGAAATCTCAGAAGCCTTCTATCTGGTCAATGAAAGCAGAGGCAGAGGTTACTGGTGTCTAGATGGAAAAAGCACAGCAGTTGTCTGCTTTGTCTAGCGAGAACAACAGGCAGCCTTCGACAATGATGGGATAGGGGTTTTTTTTCTGCATGAGAGACAGACCTGAGGGAAAACAAGCTGAACCAAAGAGTTCACAAAAAGAGTTGAGAATGTTTGCTCCAGGCATTGCCTAAAGCATGTGTTGAAGGTGACATTACAGTAGGTTTTCTTTATTTTCACCTCTATATTTAAAATACACAGTGGGTTGTGAAAATTAATTAGCAGGAAAACAGAAAAGGAATTGAATTTGGATATGTTGCAGGCTGAACTCGAATCTGCGACAACCAAATAGGCACCAACGTGTCTGACTTAGTTTTAATGTTATCTATACTTCACAGTAGAGACGAATACAAAGGTTAGATGTTTTAATACCATTTATCATTGTCAGTTGTAATTAGGAGGTCAGACTGATGGCATTTGAACACAGGAGCTTTGATAATGGGGTTGTGCTGTCTTTCCTGTCCACTCATTCTTCTACTAAATAGGCAAAAAAAAAAAAAAAAACTCTTATCATATACTCACTCATGTCGTTCCTAAGCCATATGACATCCTTACAGCCCTGAAAAACAAATAGAAAAGTTTTAATAAATGTTCATTCTGCACTTTTTTCACAGACATAGAGCAGTTCATGCTGCTCCACAGATGAAGAGAAATTCATAAAATTTAGTTTTTTGTGCCTCCAGGAACAGGGTTGGAAAATGCTGTTTTTATCACTAAAACATTTTTGTGTATGACCAATTTAAGTGTACCCATAATTACACACATACACTATTTCTGGCACATTAATGGCCCTTCAAAAGTACCATGTATTTCCCTAAAGGTAAAATAATAGCTTGAAGCAAAACGGAAACGACCATTTAAATGCTTTAAAAGCCCTTGATTCAAAAAATAATTATACTGTGATGTCATTCAAATATAAACTACCATTTCATTTTTTATTTTTTATTTATTTATTTATTTATTTTTTTGTGCAATAAATTGATCAAAAGTGACAGTAAGGACATTCATAATTTTCCAAAATACTTTTATTTCAAATAAACACTGTTCTTCTGAATTTTTTTTTTTATTAATCAAAGGATCATGAAAAAAATAGTCATGGTTTCCACAAAGATATTAAGCAGCACAACTGTTTTCATTATCATCTTGATATTTCTTGAGCAACTAATCAGCATATTGGAATGATTTCTAAAGAATCATGCGATACTGAAGACTGGAGTAATGATGAAATGAAAATTCAGCTTTGCCATCAAAGGAATATATTACATATTAAAATAAATTAAAATAGAAAACCGTTATTTTTATTTGGACTAATATTTCACAATATTGTTGCTTTTACTGCATTTTTGATCAAATAAATGCAGCCTTGAAGAATATAAGGGACTTCTACACTATAAAAAATAGTGTATCCTAATGTCACTTAATATCTCACAATATGGCTATATTCACATTTCACCATTGCTTCTCATAACTGTAACTTCATATCTCCAAATTAGAAGTTTTAAAGGTGACACAATGTAATTTTTGGTATGATTTTTTGGGGGTCTTTATGAAAGGTCTGTGTCTTGTATAGGGTCGATAAACAAGAACAAAGATGTTGAAGATAATGGTAAACAGTTTTTAATAATTGCACAGATGTAAATCCACATACAAAAAGGCTGATGACACACGTATACAAAAGACAAAACCCAACAAACTCAAACTGAACAGACAGAACTTAAGTAGGGTAGCTAACGAAGAATAGGTGAAGATGGTCAACTAATAAAGACACAATCAGAAACAAGAGGGAAACTAGGGCTGTGTTCGAAATGGCATATTGCTTACTGCCCAGTACACAGTACATACAGTACATACCTACTATTCACTGTAAAAAGTGATACATTGTATTTACTCAATAAAATTGTGGCAACAGATTACAAGCAATATTATTAATTAAATTTAACACGTAATAATTAATTAGAATTAATCAAATGAGATGCTTACAAATTAGCCATTCAAAATGAGTAAAACTGCACAAAAAAATAAAATAAAATAAAATTTAAACAAAAATATTGGATTCATTGGACAAAAAAAAAAAAAAAAAAAAACACTATGCTAATGAATACTGATATGCAAGCCAGGCCAGTAGTTGGCGATCAAGAAACACCCTGCAAAAACATAATACACATAGTATTATAATATAATGTTTGTTGTTTACATGGCGATGATACAGGCATCATATTCAAAAAACTTGTATTTTCAGGCCCCCAAAACAGAGTTATTGAAGAAACTTGATGTTAACAAACAGAATCACTGAAGGAGAATTTTTTAGGTTACCATTACAGTGGTCAGTGTTTGTTTTAGTTGAGCTCTGGATACTTGTCTTTTTATCATTATATATTGTTTGACTGCAGTAACTGTGTTATATCAGCTAGACTAGCTAAGCGAAAATGTGGTGTTGGTTGTGTTTTATCACAATCACCATTTGATCTGAGTTCATTAAGAGCCTGATCTCTGAGTTTGATTTGCAATGATTACAGCAGAGATGTGATTCTGCAATGTAAGATTTTGCATGTTCTGTATAAACCAAACCAAGCAATTAAAAATTATTCTGATAAAAAATGTAGTGAAAAAAGTGTTCTTTCAGGCACACAGTGACGTTAAGAACCAGCATATGAATCTCAACAACGGTGATAAACTGCATATACAGATAAAGAAATTTTATGCAACATGCTTTTTGATGGTCACCATTGTTGAGGTTCTCATATGATTCTTGATGTCTGTGTGCCTAGACCTAAGATTCTTTTTATATATATTTTGATCAGAAGAGCTTTAAAAATTATTCTGGAAACACCAGACTTAATTCTGTGCAACCACAGGATGCTGTAAATGATAAAGCAACAGAGATTCATGTCAAACAACGACAATAATGATGATGTCAAAACATATCCAACCCAACCATCTTTTCTCTTGGCTTGTCTAGCTGTTATAACACAGTTACAGCAGCCAAACAATATCTAATGTTAGAAAGTCAAGTGTTCAGAGCCCAACTAAAGCAAACACTGACCACTGTAACGGTAACCATCAAAAAATATTTTCTTTTCCGGTGTTTCTGTTTGTTTACATCAGGAGTCTTAAACAACTCTTTGGGGGCCTGAAAACACAAGTTTTTGAATATGATGCCTGTATCATCTCCAAGTAAACAACAAACAAATGTGAAATTGTGAAATCATGTGCATGCTTATTATGTTTTTGCAGGGTGTTTCTTGATCGCCAACTACTGGCCTGGCATGCATATCAGT
Organism: Cirrhinus molitorella; assembly: GCA_033026305.1. Taxonomy (NCBI): domain Eukaryota; kingdom Metazoa; phylum Chordata; class Actinopteri; order Cypriniformes; family Cyprinidae; genus Cirrhinus; species Cirrhinus molitorella. Next base: position 24,759,180 of record CM065125.1, read on the forward strand.
ATTCATTAGCATAGTGTTTTTTTTGTCCAATGAAAACAATATTTTTGTTTAAATTTTATTTACTTTTTGTGCAGTTTTACTCACGTTGAATGGCTAATTTGATTAATTCTAATTAATTCTTATGTGTTGAATTTAATTAATAATATTGCTTGTAATCTGTTGCCACAATTTTATTGAGTAAATACAATGTATCCCTTTTTACAGTGTGGCCTGGCATGCATATCAGTATTCATTAGCATAGTTTTTTTTTTTTTTCCTCCAATGAAACCAATATTTTTCTTTAAATTGTATTTCATTTTTTCTGCAGTTTTACAAATTTTGAATGGCTAATTTGTAAGCATCTCATTTGATTCATTCTAATTAATTCTTATGTGTTGAATTTAATTAATACTATTGCTTGTAATCTGTTGCCACAGTTTTATTGAGTAAATACAATGTATCACTTTTTACAGTGTTTTTAAAGAATAGTGTGTGAAACAGTATACAATAAGTAACAAATGTTTCAGAGTAGTATGCTTAAGTGTCACATGACAAACACTGATCATTAATTCAGAACAGCTGTCGAGGTCGTTAATGTGCTAACAGTTCTTTTTACAAAGGCTTGTTACTAAAGGTGCGTTCACGGCATATCGGAATTCCCGTAATTATGAGATTCCAACTTGTAAGTGTTCACGTCCTTGTAGAACTCATAATTACAACTTGTGAAATGGGAGTCTTCTGAGAGCTATGACTTGTACCACATGACTACTGTACCACATGACAAATGTAGGCCTTGTTTAGGCGTTGATAGTATTGCCATAGAAAAGCATAATTGTGAGTCTGAGGATGTGAACAGCTCTGAGTAGAACGTCATGTGTTGTCATCTATTGGCCACTATCACTATTTTATAATCACTATTCCCCGCCTCCAGTTTACTCATTTGAAGATGAAACATCACATGGTGTGAACTGTATTCTGGGTAACAGCATCTCATGCAGTGTCTTCAGATGCATACATCAAATTTCAGCAAATGTAGCAGGCAATCTGGGCATTTAATGCATACAAAAAATTCACATACTATTCACAGTATATACATAGCATACTGCAATAGCAACACTTCTAGAGGGTGCAGTGGTGTAATGTAACAAAGTAATAATACTTCGTTACAGTACTTAAGTATGTTTTGGCAGTATCTGTACTTTACTTGAGTTTTTATAATTCAGCCTACATTTACTTTTACTCCACTACATTTCCTAATTAAAATGTATACTTTTACTCCGATACATTTCCCTAAAGCATATTCGTTACTTACTACAAAATAGTCAGAAGACCACTGACTGCAGGAAAGCAGGGTTGACAAATCAGTGGTCTGGTGTTCGCAAGTTAGAGAAGCAAGTGCGCACAACCGCGGATGATTCATTTTCCACTCAACTGGAGCCTGGGGTGTGCGATATGCAGTATATCTTATGCAATAATGTGGTAAGTTTTGTTGTAATGACGTGTGATATGACATTATCAAGTAGGCTATATCACCAAATCACACACAGAGTGCATGCACGTCAATTTATTAGTCTATTAAAACTAAAAATTCCAGGCTTTCTAAATTGTAGATGACAAAATGCTTCTGTATTTTATATTTATATAATTTGATCTAATTAAATTGATCTATATCCCACAAAGAGTACCGTTTTTAGCATGATAACACATTTAATAATAATTGTATACAAGTTCAGTAAAGCAATTAAGTGACTTACATTTTAGAAATAATATTGCTTCTTTTTGCTCAATTTTGCCAACGAAAATTCCAAACAAAGATCACAGCACTGTTTTGCGTCTCTGAGTAATGGACGTATTTACTTATTAAATGATTCAGCGTTTTGAACGAATTGGTTGATCAAAATGATTCAGTGATTCGCTCATTAACACAGTCAGATGCTTTTTGCTGAATGATTCAGCCGTTTGAATGAATCGGTTGAAACTCAGTAACTCACTCACTTGTGCCACCCACTGGTGGTTTTAATTTCACATTTCAACTCATTTTCATGTCTTAAATTATTTCAAATATCAGTATTCAACGTTTTTAACTAAACATTACACTTATTAATGAATCTGCAACTGCAGTTTAAATGCCTTAATGTCCCCCCTATACATATAAAATGCAGATTCCAGAAATGTTTTCTTATGTTGGAATGAAAGACACTAAGTACCAGATGAAGTGCTTCTTATTCTTACCCAAAAATACAAAATGGAAGAAAGAATTAAAACAGAACACAATTTTGCTACTCAAGTTGTGTATGAACATTTTGCTTCTTTTCTATTTTGCATTTACTTGTACTTTTACTTTCAATACTTAAGTACATTTACTATAAAACAAATACTTTTTGTACTTAAGTACAATAAATATCACATACTTTAAGACTTTTACTCAAGTAACATTCTAAACGGTGACTTTAACTTCTACCAAAGTCGTTTTCTGGTAAGATATCGGCACTTTTACTTAAGTATGGCTTTGAGGTACTTTATACAACACCTCACGCCACAGAAACAACAAAGGGTGGGAAGAGGGGAACTTAGGAAGACGACAAAGGAGTGAAAGTGGGATGGTAACAGAGGACGGCGAAGGACCAGCAGGAAGGCAGGCAGATAAAACTGGTGGAGGTTCAGGAGGAGGACGGACAGCTGGGAGAAGGATGACTAACAGAGTCCAAGGTGGAGATGACAGAGGGAGGAGCCATAGTGGAATCTGGAGGAACCAGGGCGGATCAGACGGAGGTAGAAGCCAGGGTGAAGATGGGAGAGAAGGGGCAGGAGAAGCCAGGCAGCACCCAGGCTGCAGCCATTAGGGCGACCCACGGTGGAGACGAGTCATGACGCCAACGGAGACTGGCAGACCCGCGGTGAAAATACACCACTGATTGTGGACTGAGAGTGAGCTGAGGGGCTGGAAGGATGCAGTGGCAATGATGCAGAGGACACATAAGAGAAGATGGTAGAGGAAGGCTGGGTGGAAGTTCAGGGATGCGACCCCCAATATCGGGAGAATGGCGGACAGGGGAGCGACCTCCGTGGTCACGTCATGACAGACAGGTTGACATTTCAGGATAGACAGACAGTTTCAAAATGCTGAAGAACAGGACAGACAGTGAGTTCAGGGTCGTGGCGGGCTTTAGTTCTCCGTTTGAAGTCTCTTGTGCGGTTCTCGAGAGAGAGCGATACCCCTGCTCCAGCAGGAGGTGGAGCAGGAATTCAGGACGGTCCATAACTGACATGTAAACACCATGTAAAAGTGAATTTTGCATTCAATGTCCCCTTTAATGTATTTTTGATCAAATAACTGCATACATAATATGTGTGAAATAATAAAACTATTCTTTTCAAAGAGCAATAACAGCATAAAATTGTGCATACTCATTTTCTGGAGGATAATAGATGGCTTGCACTCCTCTCTTCTAAATGTTAATATATAGGTCTTGCAAAAGATGCTTATTACCTACCAGACTAATGACAGCCTCAATACCTCTGTATCTGTGGGGATGTTTCAATTGCTAACACGCAGCCAAATCCAAAGCAGCAATTAATCACAGCTATGTTTAAGTGTGAAAGGCCTTGGCATCACTATCTAGTTTCAAGAGAGACACAGTCTGTCTATCTATCTATCTATCTATCTATCTATACAAAAATCTATAAGTCCCCCTGTCCGTCCATCCATCCACCCAATCTGTAAGAGTCTGGCATTGGTTGACTCGTTGTATAAGCTGATCTTGTGAATCCACCTTACACTAAGAAAATCTGTGAATTCCCACTGCTGAAGTGCATGAACACATACGCAGGGCATCAAACTGTGAGCTCTGACTGTTTGTTGAGTCAGGATTTAGCGGAATCGCCATGAATATTTATCCACAGCTGTCTCAGCACTCACACATCAGTATGTTTCTGCACTTTATTCTCCATGTGTTTATGTGGAATAATTAACCCCACTGTGCAGAATCATTTATTTCCTTATGGGCTATAGCATTTTGTATTCTATTTTCCAGGGTTATAATTAATAACAATACGGCCACAATTAAAATGTTATTTGTACTCACACAGCATGTTGCCCAAGAGACAAACACAATGTTTTCTCTGTATGTGTGGGCATGTGTTTGTGTGTGTTTCTGGATGTTTGTACACATTGTAAATCCATTCATAGTCTGAATAAAAATATCTGGACTGCCTAATACTGTATATCCATGTTATTTAGCATTAATATATTATTATATTTTTATTATGGTTTTGAATTTTTTTCATATGTTTTTCATTTTTATCGATTTTACTTAAAGCTTAATTAAACTTCAAAACTTCACTAAACTTTAACATAATTACATAATTATAAGCACTACAGAAGCAAGCATCAGACCAACTTCAGCGATGAGTAATCAAATCAAAGTAATCAAATTTTATGGTAATGTGATTTACTTTTGTCATCACTTTTTAAACCAATAAGTGCCATGTTATCAAAACAATGTGTCATGTTCTGTGTGGGGTGACAATGACACACAAAGTTTGGTGTCGAAATATGTCAAAGCTTTGCAGAGATACAGCCTCCGAGTCATTTTGGCATCATGCCTCAAACGGTTTTGTTTATCAACATGAAATCCATAACTTTTTGTCAACACTGTCTGAAGATGATCTGACTCAATTTTGGTGAAAATCAGAACAACGTTCAAAGAGGAGTTCGGAAAATTTGGCTTTCAACATAAATCAAAATGGCGGTCAGGAAGTCCGACCAACTATGGCATAATTGGTATATATGTTATTGGCATGACAAAATAAATATTTAGAGAATATTAATAAGTTTCATTCCAAAAGGCTAATGCAATTAAAAGTTTATAAGCATTTTTGGAATTTCATTATTGTGGGTTAATTAATGATTTATCACTTCCGACCAATAGGTGGCGGTGTTATTGAATTGATGTTGAATTGTTGTCTGAAAATGTATGAATGAGATTTTCCAAAAACAAAAAAAACGTAAAAAATTGCCATGAGAGTTTTGCTTTAATGTTACATAAACCATTTAACTGAACTCAGTTGAACTACCACTGATCTCTCACGCAAGAGCCACAATAATCTTGTCACCACGGTTACCATCCTTCATAACAAGGTCTTTGTCCATCCATCCTTTGTGTGAGTCTCTATGAGAGTCATGATCCCTAATCAATAGTCATTTTTACCTTGCATGCCATGCAACCGATTCCTTTTAAATGGTTTGCAGGCTATCTGTTTATGGTATAAAAATAATTCAGTCAGCAGCCATTCCTAAAAGCAGAGGCTGTTTGTATGCTGTGATTGATTGGATTGCCTCCCACACGTATCAGGTGAAAGTCTATATCACATCAGTATTTAATCACAGAGTGAAAGTTGCTTTGTGTTCCAATCCCAAGGCCTAAAAAAAGGTACAACATCTGTAGAAATGATGTTTTCGCATACTTGAGCTAAACCTTGACATCTTAACATCAGTCTGGACTACAATAATCAGCAAAGATTGACTCTTTTTTCTTTCTGGACTTACTGACTGAGCTTTGACCTGGTGAACTGGTAACTCAAAGACGACAATGGAATTGGCAAATATTCAAGTCAAATATCGCTGTAAATGAACCGTACAAGAGATCAAGTGCAAAGATCAAAGAAAACATACTGTTTTCATCTAAATTACTCTTCAAGCCCCGAGTTCAGCTCACCTCTGAGTCTCTGAATTGTGGCTCAGCTTGGGAGATACGTGGTCAAAGAGTAGAGCACTGCGTGTGTTTGAATCCAATAAACCATCAGATAAACATACTTAACCCTGGCTACAGCGCACCAGCAGCACATCAAATCTTTAGATAGACTAGTAACTGTTCGCAACACTGCTTGACCTTTACCGTACAGCAAACGTGCTTTTAGACGGTTTACATAACAGCGATGTTAAAAATATACCGTATAGTAATAATATACTGTAACATATAGTACAATAATGCACATACATGAACATCTGAGTGAATCAATATTATTACATAATAATTAAACTACATTTTTCACTTCACTAAAATGTAATCCAATAACAGTTCAGAATAAGCAGTGTTCTATATATATATATATATATATATATATATATGTAGAGTTCAGATGCAAAACCAGCTAAAAGCCATCTCAGTCAAAAATTAGATAACGATACTGAGTGAATGCTCTCGACACACAGATACATCCATCATTTACTTTTACTTCAAACTCGCTAAAATCCCACCCTCAGCCCAATTAGAAGTACCAGTATTTACATAGAAACCTATACATCGGAGCCTGATAAAAATGCATTTTTAAAGAAAGATGTCAGATGGATTTAGAGGCCTTTGCATCTAAACTCTTCATATAAACTACCAGTCAGAAGTTTGGACACACCCTCTCATTTAATGTTTTTTCTTCATTTTCATGACTATTTACATTGTAGATTCTCACTGAAGACATCAAAACTATGAATGAACACATATGGAATTATGTAGTAAACAAAAACTGTGAAATAACTCTAGATATGTTTTATATTTTAGATTCCTCAAACTAGCCACCCTTTGCCTTGTTGACAGCACTGCAAACCCTTGGCCTTCTCTCAATGAGCATGACGTAGTCACCTGAAATTATTTCCACTTCACAGGTGTGCCTTGTCAGGGTTCATTTGTGGAATTTCTTGCTTTCTTAATAGGGTTGGGACCATCAGTTGTGTTGTGCAGAAGTCAGGTTGGTACACAGCTGACAGCCCTATTTGACAACTGTTTAACATAAATAAAATTCATATTATGGCAAGAACCAATCAGCTAAGTAAAGAGAAACGACAGTCCATCACTGCTTTAAGAACTGAATTGCAAAAACTTTGAATGTGTCCCCAAGTGCAGTTTCAAAAACCATCAAGCGCTACTGACGAAACTGGCTCACATGAGGACCGCCCCAGGTAAGGAAGACCAAGAGTCACCTCTGTTGCTGAGGATAAGTTCATCCGAGTCACCAGCCTCAGAAATCGCAAGTTAACAGCGCCTCAGATTAGAGCCCAGATTAATGCCACACAGAGTTCTAGTGGTAGGCACAACTCTACATCAACTGTTCAGAGGAGACTGTGCGAATCAGGCCTTTATGGTCAAATTGCTGCTAAAACAACACTACTAAGAAAAAGCAACAAGTAGAAGAGATTTGTTTGGGCCAAGAAACACAAAGAATGGACATTAGACCAGTGGAAATCTGAGCTTTGGAGTCCAAATTTGAGATCTTTGGTTCCACCTGCTGTGTCTTTGTGCAACGCAGAAAAGGTGAACGAATGGTCTCTACATGCATGGTTCCCACTGTGAAACATGGAGGAGGAGGTGTGATGGTGTGGGGGTGCTTTGCTGGTGACACTGTTGGGGATTTATTCAAAATTGAAGGCACACTGAACCAGCATGACTACCAACGCATCCGGCAGCGACATGCCATCCCATCCGGTTTGCATTTAGTTGTACCATCATTTATTTTTTTAACAGGACAATGACCCCAAACACACCTCTAGGCTGTGTAAGGGCTATTTGACCAAGAAGGAGAGTGATGGAGTTCTGCGCCAGATGACCTGTCCTCCACAGTCACCTGACCTAAACCCAATTGAGATGGTTTGGGATGAGATGGACTGCAGAGTGAAGGCAAAATGGCCAACAAGTGCTTAGCATCTCTGGGAACTCCTGCAAGACTGTGGAAAACCATTTCAGGTGACTACCCCATTCATATATATATCATATAAAATTCAAAGTGTTCCAAATGCAAATGTTTTGGTAAAACTGAATGACCTGGAGCAGTTTGCAAAAGAAGAGTGATCCAAAATTCCAGGAGATAGGTGTAAGAAACTCATTCATGGTTACAAGAAGCGATTGGTTTCAGTTATTTTTTCCAAAGGGGGTGCTACCAAATATTATGTTAAGGGTGCCAGTAATTTTGTCCAGTGCATTTTTGCGGTCCTGTGTGGAATTATAAGATTATAAGATTTGACTTTCCTTCTGTTTTTTGTGTTGTTCCAATGCAAACAAACAAAAAAATAAATAAACGTGAGTACCAAAGCCTTTGCAACGCCAACAGTGTTTGGAGAGAAGGGTTGCATTTTCTGACAGAATTGCAGGCGCCGATATTTTTGGCCATGACTGTATTTATATATACACTCCAAGCTTTTGAATGGTATAGTGTTAATGTTACAAAAGCTTTTTATTTCATTTAAATACTGATCTTTGAATATTTCTATTCATCAAAGAATCCTGAAACTATTTTAAATATTGATGTCAATAATTATATTAATAATAATAAATGTAAATCAGCATATTAGAATGATTTTTGAAGGATCATGTGACTATAATACTGATGCTGAAAATTTAACTTACATTTTAAAATACATCACAATAGAAAGCAGTTATTTGTAATAGTAAACATATTTCACAATATTACTGTTTTTACTCTATTTTGAAACAAATAAATGCAGGCTTGGTAAACATAAGAGAATTATTTTAAAAAATATATAAAATCTTTTGACTGGTAGTGTACACAAGATCAGCCTTCTGGAATATGGATACTGTTCATCACATCAAGCCATCACCTTATTTCAGGAGACTTACAATAGCGCATGAGTGAAATTTAAGGAGCTTATGTATTTCTGTTGTCTTTGGATTATGACAGCTGTGGTTATGGACTGCTGTAAACAAACGAAATAGCTGTATGATGATTCACGAATGAATTTCCATGAATTTATTTCTATGATTTCTTCTTGGAATAAAATCCGCGTTTGGAACAATATTCGAATGAGTATTGACAGAGTTTTCATTTTTGGACGAAATATTCCTTTAAATGGCACGAATGTGGCAACACTACATGATAATTCATATGCATACAAAACGGATTGAGTCACTTCTGGCTCATCGATATTGCGCACCTGACACCCTTTTGACTTAAAACTCAACCCAAAATATCTCTCTCTCTCTCACACTCTCACACACACTCTCACACACTTGACCCCGCCTCTCCAGTGGGAAACACGAGTCTGACGCTCTCACTCAGGTCCGGTAGCGCATCTCATGATAAACGAACGCGCACGAAGTCCGCTGATTGAGAAACTGCGCGTCCACGAGGAAGCAACTAAATCGCATCCGTGTTTAAAAGGTGAGACGTCTCATTTATCGTGCTATTGCATTTCTCAAGAGTCTGTGACTAGAAATACTGAGTTAGAAGTGGTAAAATAATCAATTTCAGACGCATCCACAAAACCAAAACATAAATGAGTAACATTGTAATTAGAAGTGTAGTAATACAATTTACAATGCAATGCTTTAATATATGAATATAAGTAGCATATTATATATATATTAATAATAATATATTTCAGAAGTGGAGTAGGCTGCAATCTCATCACTTCATACTTAAGCAATGACAAGATTTTAATACAAATTCAGCTTTGTATTAACTGGTAGCCTAGTACAGTACAAGACTGCAATTAAAAGTATGGTTCACGCACATTTTGATTCATACATTAGTAATTAATTCTGTACTCTAGGCTACTGTTATTCGACTTATAAGATGCATTTATTGTTTGTCTGTTACCTTCCCTGTTAATAATACCTCCTCGTTGCGTTTTGATTAACTATTTGTGGACCGGCAACATAAAACGAAAGTCTGGCAATTTCGGCAGTTCGGTTCTTTTGAACGGTTCATTTCAAACAACCGGTTAAAAATTCGAATTATTTATGTGTTCTTTGAAATCCCGCGTGCATACTATATTATTAAATACTCTAACATTCCGATAAAGCATTATGTAATATATTACTGTGTATTACTCTGTATTGCTATAGATTGAGTTTTATTAATAAGAGTGTTTATTTATGATTCAGTTTTAGAATAACCTAAATAAAATGTGCTTATCATTCAGTTTATTTAAAGATTTCAGCCCGTTTTAATAAAACACTATCTATTAAAGCCAACATTGTGTTTTCATAGCTGTCAAGTTATAAACATATTTCCAATAATATTTTCAATTTGGATACTGAACACTGAGTGAAAAACACTAAAGTAGTGTGCTAAACAAGTTGAGATATATTTTTAGTACACTACCAGTCAAAAGTTTATGAACAGTAAGATTTTTTGTTTTTAAAGAAGTCTCTTCTGCTCACCAAGCCTGGATTTATTTAAACCAAATTACAGTAAAACAGTACAATTTGTACATATTTTTAACTCTTTTCTATTTGAATATATTTTAAAATGTAGTGTATTCCTGTGATCAAAGCTGAATTATTAACATCATTATTTCAATTATATGATCCTTCAGAAATCATTCTAATATTCTGATTTGCTGCTCAAAAACATGTATTATTATTATTATTATTATTATTATTATTATTATTATTATTATTATTATTATTATTATTATGTTTTTTCAGGTTTCTTTGAAGAACAGAAAGTACAGAAGAACAGCATTTATCTGAAATAGAAATCTTTTGCTACATTATAAATGTCTTGGTAATATTGGTAAGCAGTAGTAATAATAATAATAAATGGATCTTGAACAGCAAATCAGCATATTAGAATTATTTCTGAAGGATCATGTGACACTGAAGACTGAAGAAATGGGAATAAATTAAAATAAATTCAAATAGAAAGTAGAATATTTTAAATTGTACAAATATTTACAAATATTTTCCTGTGTTTTGGATCAAATAAATGCAGGCTTGGTGAGCAGAAGAAAATTAAAAAAAAAACATTTATAAAAATGTTTGCCTGGTCGTGTACATAAGAATAATTATGTTTGAAAAAACATGCTGAAATGAATACTCATATAATAAAAAGAAAGCCCTTGGTTCAGTTCACAGGAATGATTCAGCCCACTTCATAAATGAAATACGTTTAGACTGTATTTGTGAACAGGTTCAACGCATTCACTGAAAATGAATTCAAAAGAACAATTCATTCATACATCACTGTACCTCAAATGTGAGTGTGTGGATATGAGAGCGTGTGAGTTTGTGTGAGTGCGTATATGTCAGAGAGGCAGTTTGGCTGTGAACATGAATCAAATGAAAAGCTTCACACCTGGTGGGGCAGAGATTGCAGATTTCCAACCTGGATTCACAATATGTATGAATGAGAGTGTTTGAGAGCAGCTGGCTTGTAGAGAAGTTGAAATGATTAAACACAATGCCAGAAAATCGACAGCTGAATTAAGTGACTTCTAGAGAGATTAATCTTCGCTGTTTCCAGTCCTTCTTCTGTAGGACATAAGCTGGCTATTTAAAGGCATTACTGCACATAGACATCTGGGGAGAATAACTGACTTGTATGTATTGCTTTGACAGGATATGGCATTACAAAGTTTTGTCATTTTGTTGAGTAAAGTGAAAATATCGTAACACCTTTGATCTACTAAAAACAATTCTTGTTTTTTTTATCTCCCTCCTTCTGAGGCAAATCCACAAGACTGAGTCACAACAAATAGGTGCTGTTGAAATGGATGTGAATGTGTTCAGCTAGACAAAAGGTCTTGTCTGACACTCAATCAATTTAATTTGCATTTAAAGGGAAAACAAAAGTTACTTTGAGAAGGGGGACTGTTGTTGCATGAACAATGCATGCTGTCACATATTTGATCATTGGCCGCTCATGTGTCTCACCCGCTGCTAGTGTTAGATTTATCGTGCAGCTGATGTGTCAGGCTATAGGAAAGGTGTCAGTTTAAAAAGACTTCACAGTGTTAACAGCTTTGTCGGAGCGGCGTTATAGAGGTTACAGGCAGAGTTCACACAAAAATAAAAAATCTGTCATCATTTACTCGCCCTCATGTCATTTCGAACCATATGACTTTCTCATTTTTGACTATAGGTTGTATTTTACATTTGACTTGTACGTTTCAGTGCAGAGGAGCAGCACAGTGCTTGTTAAGAGATACAAGTAATGAATTCTTTTGGAAATCTAGCTGATTAATTTGGATTTAGTCAATATGCACTTGAGATCTACATTTATTGTCCTGTGCTTGTGTGGAAGCATCTTAAGGCTGAAATACAGTTGAAAAGTTTACATACACCTTACAGAATCTGCAAAATGTTAATTATTTGACCAAAATAAGAGGGATCATTCAAAATGCATGTTATTTTTTTATTTAAGACTGGCCTGAATAAGATTTTTCACATAAAAGACATTTACATATAGTGCACAAGAGAAAATAATAGTTGAATTCATAAAAATGACCCCGTTCAAAAGTTTACATACCTTTGATTCTTTATACTGTGTTGTTACCTGAATGGATCCAAAGCTGTGTTTTTGTTGTTTAGTGATAGTTGTTCATGAGTCTCTTGTTTGTCCTGAACAGTTAAACTGCCCGCTGTTCTTCAGAAATATCCTTCAAGTCCCACAAATTCTTTGGGTTTTTAGCATTTTTGTGTTTTTGAACCCTTTCCAGCAATGACTGTATGATTATGAGATCCATCTTTTCACACTGAGGACAACTGAGGGACTCATGTGCAGCTATTACAGAAGTTTCAAATGCTCACTGATCAGAAGGAAACACAATGCATTAAGAGCCGGGGGGTGAAAACCTTTTGAATTTGAAGATCAGGGTAAATTGAACTTATTTTGTTATCTGGGAGACATATAAGTATCTTTTGTAGCTTCTGAAGGGCAGTACTCAATAGAAAAAAATATGATATTTAAGCAAAATAAGAAATTTAAACCTTAAATCTTCATTCGGTTCAAAAGTTTACACCCCCACCACTTAATGAATTGATTTTTCCTTCTAAAGCATCAGTGAGCGTTTGAACCTTCTGTCAAAGTTGCACTGTTGAGTCCTTCAGTTGTCCCCAGTGTGAAACGATGGATCTCAAAATCATACATCATACACTACATGACTTCTGCCTATCTCATGGCAGTTCATAACTTTTTCACATAAATTAGTGGCTAATTGGTATTCATACAATCTTATTCATATTCCATATAGTTATATTTAGGGGTGGACCTTCAGGGTCACTTTTTTCCTAAAAATTGGACGTTTTCATACAATGTATGAAATCATATTAAAGCGCCACCTTGTAAAACACTTATCTTTCTAGTGATATCAGGTTCATTTTTCAGTCTGAACTCAACACTAGTCAACTAGTCAACACTAGTTAGTGAAAGCCAGAGCTAGTCTGTGGATTTTGGGCAGTTACAGTTTCATGTAGAAATCGCATATTGTATAATAGGCACAGACTATATTTGTGTCCCAGTTCAGGGGCTCTATTCCTAGAAAGACATGGAATTTAAAGGGGTAGCCAAGACGGCCCGATCATTGTTAAATGGGACGGGTAACCTCTGGAGAACTGCTCTTGTCACCTAGCAACTGTGACAGATGATGTTGACTAGTGGCAGTATTGTTGGTACTGGACTTTCTTAAAAGTGATATCAACTGTCTGGAAACAAAACAGGGTTTACAAACAATATAGATATTCTCAATATTAGAGATGTTCCAAAACCCTTTTTCCCTTCCCGATACCTGGGCTCGGGGTATTGGTCGATACAGAGTGCTGATCTGATACCTGGGTGTGTATCTGTATATAGAGCTGTAGATACTACTACCCCTGTATGAACTGAGTTTTTTTGTTTTGTTTTGTTTAAATAGTTGTTTTGTGGCTTAATATTTACAAATATTAGTCCATATCACGATTTGATTTAAGTGTAATGACCTACTTTTGATTAATTCATTCAAACTTTGACGAATTCCGCAACGTTACGAGTTAAACTGTAAGTTCCGCTTTTTGACCGGATTCCGTGATTTCGACCACGTTTTTTCACATCACAGAAAACATAGGGCCCTACATATGAGATGTGTCACCGTTTTACTGGCTGAAATACTGCCAAACAGTGGACATCCTGCTAGCACGTTTGTATTTCTTCTTCGAGTATTGATTTCCGATTTGTAGCGTTAAGCAAAGCTAGTGGGCATAACTAGGTCTTGTTTAAGAAAATGGTATCGGATCAGTATGTGGGCTCAAGTATTTACAGATAATGATGCTAGATTTTTTTGTGGTATTGGTGGCATTTCCAATAATAGTATCGGAATCGGAACAATCCTACTAAATATATTCACTATGGTAAACTCATGTACATTAAATGTACATAAAATATATCTTGATAAAATTTAAGTCAACATTTAAATTGCTTAAAATCGCTAGATATTTGACTAAGTTAAAACCCAACACTTCGTTTAAAAGTGTAATCTGGCATTACACTTTTAAAAATCCTGTTATCACTGGTGCACAATAAATCTTGGGATAGTTTGGGCCATGAAGGATCAACACCTAAGTGCACCTGAGCCATGTGCTTCAGAACATGTGCTTAGATTTTTAAAATATGGCCCCTAATCTTGTAAAATGTGTGGAAAGTACTGCTGCTTTATGAGTATGTTTGATTATAAATCTCAAAAGTGAAAGTAAAAAGCGAGTGCGCATTCAAAAGCAATTTCAATGCCCTGCATGCCGACTCCCTGATGCCCACAGTATATACACAGTATAATTACCCAACGATAAAATAGTGAGAGAAAGCATTGAAAGCATTTTTCCTCCCATCTCGTAGTCATTGCTTTTATGTGTTCTTTAGTACATGTCATTTTCTTTATGAACAAGGTATTTGGAATCAGTGGGCTGAGGGATGTAGGGTGGAGAGGAGGAATCACGATGCTGGCTCATCATTGTGATGTCTGTCGATCATCAGCAATGGACCAACCAAAAGTTTTGTCCTCTCTGTCGGCATGTTGTCAGTTTCCTTTTTGCTCTGTGATATATTTTTCACCGTGAGAACATGACTTGTGGTGTTGTGCCATGGCTTGTCGGATATAACAGTAACTAAGGGGGACTGGTTTTTGATTGATTTGGACAGCCTTCATTGCACTGCTGTGGCACATTCTAAATCTAGAATATACAGACAATGAACTAAGACAAATGGACATTCTACTTCGTAACTGACTTTGAAGAGAAGAAATTGTTATTTTTGCTATTTCTGCACACAAAAAGTATTCTTGAAGCTTCATAACGTTACAGTTGAACCACTGATATCACATGGACTATTTTAACAATGTCCTTACTACCTTTCTGGGCCTTGAACGTGGTAGTTGTGTTGCTGTCTATGCAGAGTCAGAAAGCTCTTGGATTTCATCAAAAATATCTTAGTTTGTGTTTTGTATATGAAGGTCTTACGAGTTTGGAATGACATGAGGGACTACCCCTTCAACTAGTGTTTTAAATATGTCCAGATTTTAAATATGTCTAAGTCTTGTAGTGTATCCCAGCATTAATGTGGTTTCCACATGCTTGAAGGTCACTATTCTTTCCATTTCTTTTTTTTTTTTTTTCAGTCAGCTTCCCTCTTCAGTTATAATGTGCGCATCTGATGCATGACAGAAATAAAAAAAAAACACCCATATGAGGTGTAATATATGTATATAAAAAAAAAAACTTTAATAAAATAGGGCTGTAACAATAAAAATCACTGCACGCTGGTGCTAAATGAAAGCATCGCACCTTCATGGAAATTCCTCGGTTGATTTTTTTTATTGTTATAGCCCTGTTTTAATAAAGATATTTTTAGGGCCTTGTTTCATAATGTGCTAGCCCTTGAAAGAGCACCTAACAGCCTTGAAGCGAACAGCTTCTTGCTGCAGTTATTGGTGACCGTTTATACTGATTTTGACATTTTCTATCAGCCTAATTAATTAAGAACATGTTTTCTAAGACTTTTTTTTTTGACCACAGAATTATTATTTTTGTTAAATTGTAGTTGTATTAAGGGCAGAGCAATATATTGAATATTAGAGATATAATTGAATGATCAATATAAAATTACAGAATATTGTAACTGATAATACTGAATACTGTTGAAAATTAAGATTAATGTGCCAAAGACAGCCCCAATAGGGAATTTCACTTCTCCTGCAAACTAAGCCAAGAAGTGCTTATGTGTTCCAGCAACTAGTTCCTCCTTCCATCTGAAAGTGTTTTATGGTTCTAAAAAAGCTGCCAGAAGAAAATCATATTTTTAATAAGTTTAAAGCAAATGTAAAACTATCGAGACGACGCAATGTGAAAAAAATATTAAGATATAGCACCCAGGTCTATATGTAGGTTGTTTCAGCTATTTTTGGTTTGTTTCAGTTATTGTGCACATTAAAATCTGTTGACAGCATTGTATGTACGGCAAACCGCAGGGACACTTATTTGGTTCTGTTCGCCTGGGCTCTCGCTCCAACGTGAGCACTAAAAAACACCTCAATGCTTCCATTAGTCTGTGTTTTTACCGGCCAAACATAATTGAAGCACCCACAGGGAGGGGACGCTACCACCCAGAGCGGTTTAAAGAAACTCACAGTATGCTGGAGGCTGAGAATAACACATACCTCACGTGTCTGTTTACTTACAGATATCAAGAGCCGTTTAGTCTGGGTGCAATTCACAGTTATTGCAAGTTTTTGATCAATGTGTTATAATTAGACCTGGGAAAACAGCTATAAAAGAGAGCCCACACATTTTTTGAAAACATTCAATACACATCTTGATGTTAGGTCTAAAATAACTTAAAGGAACAGTTCAACCAAAAATGAAAATTTGCTAATAATGTGGTCATCCTTAGGCTATCCAATATGTAGATATGAGTGCTTCTTCATCGGAACAGATTCAGAAAAATGTAGCGCTTGCTCACCAACGGATCCTCTGCAGCGAATGGGTACCGTCAGAATGAGAGTCCAAACAGCTGATAAAAACATCATAATTCACAATTCACATGACTCCAGTCCATCAATGAACATATTCTGAAGTGAAAAACAGTGTTTTGTAAGATACAAAACACTGTCAAACCGTTTAGCTTCCAGCTAAAATTTAAGTCTTCTTTCCATAATATTGCTTTCTCCTGTGAAAAAAAAGCAATCTTGGCTAAATCAGAAGAGAAAGAATCACAGATCAAGCACTGTTTACAAGCAAAAAACAGTTAAAAACAGTTTTGAACAAATATGTGGGTGTATTTTGATTTGAAAAGACAACAGAGGATGGACCTTTTCACTGGAAGAAGTGCTATAACTGGCTTGTATTTTGTCAAAAGTAGCGGTTTAAAGTTAAAACATCTTAATGATGGATTGTTTTCTATCAGTTGTTTAGACTCTCATTCTGCTGGCACCCATTCACTGTACTGCAGCGTTTCCCAACTCGAGTTCTCGCACCCCCCTTCAATGCCTCAACGCAGCTTTACAGAAAATCATGATATTTGTAATATTTTAATGCCTTATAGTTTTATTTAGCAGATTAGAGATAATATAGTTGATATTGTCCTATAGGAGTATATACTGTGTGTGGAAAATTTGGATATAGTATTTGCAGGACCAACTTTATATAAAGAGCAGGATTATAGTATAGTTACATTTTTTGAAGAAAAAAAAGGTCTTTGTTTCTCATAATTGTATCTCACATCTACTTTGTTTTTTATTTTGTTTTGTTTTTTGTTTGTTTTTTTACAATATGATTCAATTTTGTTACAATTTTAACAGCTTAAAAAATAATCTTTTAATAAAATTATATATATATATATATATATATATATTTTTTTTTTTTAAGACTTTATTATTATTTTATTATAATTTTATTAGATCTTATTTACTAATTTTACAATATTTTAAAAATGCCACGCAAGGTCTTCGGTTATGAGTAATGATGCAAACTGGTGAATCTGTTGTTCAATGAGATTCATTGAAAAGACCTAGATTAAAGCATAATGGACCGAGATGTGAAATTAATTGCTAAAATTAATCAAACTTTCCAAAGCAATCTTCATTTTTGCTAAAGTGGTTTAAACTAGAAAACATCCATGGTAACATCTCTCCATTAGTGTCAAACAAGACGCAAGGCAGGTAGGGAGCGTAAAACTAGCCCACTAACACAGCGTTTAAGAAACTTAAACTGTCTCTTTAAGATGACTGTGATATTCACTTAATGTCGTGTAATACTGAAAATGCATTGTAAATATTCAATATCTAATCCAGTGAAGGCAAGCTAATTTATTCTCATATAACCCTGTCAACACCCTGGGGATATTTATTCAATCTCATCTCTCAATGTGCTTAATAAAGATTTGAGCTAATTAAATATGTTGTCTCTGACATTCAGCTCCACATGCAGTTTATAATTAAATGGACTGAACGTATGGCCATTTTTAGTACTATATTGTCCATAAAAACAATTTAAAAACCATTTCATCTGCGAAGAGTGATTAGTGCTTCATTAGTCCGATTCTGAATGTGAACATATGTTCTGCAAAAAAAAAAAAATGATTTTATGATGATGAGATATGCATTTAAGACAAAAACGAATTAGGCAGCATCTACTGTTTTTGCAACAACTGACTGATTGGTAAAGAGACAAAAAGAGAAAACACAATCACTGCTTTTGCGGTAGCTTGTTACAGGAAAGACCAAAGAGTGTTTATGCTTAATCTCTGAACCATTTACTTACTTAATTAGAGGGCGCGAGTGAATGAGGCTCATTTGCATTTCAACAGCAACGGCCATGTGTGATTGCAGCCGAGACGCATCTTTGACTCAAATCATGCTGGCTTTCATTAGCGCCCTTACAAGTTTCTGTTTACTGCTGTTTGGACTGACAGAGCATATACTGAAAGGAACACACAAATCTCAAGTCCTGCTGATTCTTTATACCAGTAACCTGCTACGGAAACCAGCCATCCGAAGTAAGTCAAGGCTGTAATGAAGGGCTTTTTAGACGTGACTCCTGTATCTCTAATGTTCAGAAGCACTGCTGTGCGGAAAGTGGTTCGGTATAGAGGACAGGAACTTTGAGGAAAATTGTAGCTGTGCTCATTAGAGTTTGAAAAGTCACTTCATTATACGAGCCAACTCAACTTTCAAGACAAACTAGCACCTATAGATTGCGAACTGCTTGTTTGGCACCACACGCCTCCACGGGATGCACCCAACTGGCTCACTTTTTCCTCACGGACATTCCAATCCATCTGTTATTGCTTTAAAATTCAGCTTATGAAGAAAACTAACCAAAACGTATCTCTTTTCCTTGTTAAAATGCCAAAACACCCACTCTTTAGGTCTCTACAAGCCGTAAGGATGGATGGCAGTGGTGGCGAATGGCTCAGCACCTCCATGCCCTCGTGTTGCCTGGAAAACGTCACCGCGGAGAATTCCAGCGCAGGCCAAATCTACGAAGTCGTGCTCCAGTCGATGAACACGACTAAGCGCAATCCGCAGTTTGTTGGCGTGGAGCTCCTTCAGTCTTTTAAACCCCTCATCATCCCGTGCTACACTCTCGTGGTCCTGGTTGGAGTTTTCGGGAACTACCTGCTGCTTTACGTCATCTGCCACACCAAAAAAATGCACAACGTGACCAACTTTTTCATCGGCAACCTAGCGTTTTCTGACATGCTGATGTGTGCTACCTGCGTGCCCTTTACCCTGGCATACGCTTTTAACCCTCGCGGGTGGGTTTTTGGAAGATTCATGTGCTACCTGGTGTTCCTCATTCAGCCGGTGACGGTATACGTGTCGGTTTTCACACTGACAGCTATTGGGGTGGACAGGTGAGTGATGAATGTGAGTGTTTTGTCTCTTGGCAGAGTGACTAATTCAGCATTGCATGAATGTTTTACGAGCATTCTGTGGCTTTTGTGCAGCACGATTATGTAACAGACTGATTTGGCTGACTAGTCACGTACACTACTATTCAAAAGCTTGACATGAAAAGAGAAAAAGTCTCATACTCACCATTTTATTTCAATACAAATACAGTAATACATGTTGTGAAATACTATTACAATTCATTTTAATATATTTTCAAATGTAATTTATTCCTATGAGTCAAAGCTGAATTTTCAGCATCATTACTCCAGTCTTCAGCATCACACGACCCTATTAGGGCTGGGAAAATAAATTGATGCATCGCAAACCGAGAAACGATTCTACATCGCTTCTGAGATTTTCCGAATGCATCCCGATCCATTCTCGAATCAACATTTTAAAAAGTAGATGGCACTGCATGCTTTAGAAACAGTCTTAGGGGCTGTTCACATGTCGCGTCTTTTGTGCACCAAAGTACATTTCAAATGTAGACGTGCGGTATGTGCGTTCATAATGGAAGTGATGCAGTGGCCACACGATGCGCTCGTTTTTTCAGGCGCGTCCGCGCCGCATCGACTTTTCAGAATTCTGCAAGCTCACCACAGGTCATGTGACAAGAACCAACCAATCAGCTTCATCCTTTCCCGTAACATCAGGGATAACCATTTTTAAATAAATTTAGTAGCAGGGCTACTGCAAGCGATGTTTAGTGCTGGAAATTCATTTATCCTTTGCTGTTACTTCCATGTCTTCGTAGAGAGCGCAGGTCATTGTCGCTTAGAGCGCTTGGAAAGGAGAAAGCGGCGTGCCTCGTGTTTTCCACACGTTTTAGGCGTGACGTGAACAGCCCCTTACTCTGCTTGCTTCCAATTTCCTACACTTCAATCTGAAATAATCAAAGTTCAAAAAAGTTGAAGCAAATTAGAAAGGTGTTCACTAGCTGGATTTCCATGCAAAGTTGCGAATATGAACTGGAATATTGCATAAAACATTTGCGAGAGCCGCTTTCATCCAAAGAGTCAACGAGAACAAAATCGTTATTTCCTCATAAACTGGCACTAAATATCACTAAGAAAAGTAGGAGAAGCCACTGAATATAATAATTTTCA
Source organism: Cirrhinus molitorella (assembly GCA_033026305.1). Taxonomy (NCBI): domain Eukaryota; kingdom Metazoa; phylum Chordata; class Actinopteri; order Cypriniformes; family Cyprinidae; genus Cirrhinus; species Cirrhinus molitorella. The sequence continues at coordinate 24,779,916 of CM065125.1, forward strand.
TATATAATATTTACTTACATACTTTAATACTTAAATAATTACCTGCACCCCGGAAAGAGCTGATGAACAGAGCTGGGTAGATTACTTACAAAATGTAATCCGTTACTGATTCCAGATTACATGACAAAAATTGTAGTCAATAACGTAATCTGCTACATTACACATTTTAGATTACTTTTGGATTACTTTTGGAATACTGTTGACTTAACTCGTTTATCACATTGATTAAATAGGATTATATTTTACCATAATAATGTAAAAATATATGATCCATTCATTGTAATTAACAATATGAAGTGCATTAAACATTATATTACATCAAGGTTTCAAAAACTAGGGTTCGTAAAGGAACTGCAGGGGGTTTGTGAGTTTAACAAAAAGCTAACAATTAATTAAATCATGAAATATTTAAATGAAAATAAATCATTTTAAAACAAAATCCCTTTCAAGGGTATTTCTATAGTCTTTGTTTTAAAATAACAATTAAAGTCACGTGACTTTTTGGTGCGCGTGGAGGAATTTATTTGCAAAATGCATTTCCATCTCCCATTATTCGCATCAACCCTTTTTCGCACAAGTCAAAAACCACCTCAAGCAAGCGCAAAAACTTTTTCGGGAATTAAGGGATTTTTTTTTTTTTTTTATTTAGCCATTTCCATCACTCACTTCTGATGCAATACTTCAAAATGTCCATAAAAACAGGGTGATAAAAACAAGCTACAGTGGGTGGTTTTCATCAATCTCGCGTCATAAAAGCATTCTGCAATAATGGATTACATGACATTCTTTCATTGCTCTTCTTCGTAAGCATTTGAGTGTGCGGTTAAAAACGCCATCTGCTGTTAAAAACTAAGCTAATGTATTTGGAAAATCTCAGAATCGATCCGTAAATCATGATGCACTGATTTATCATTGCAACCCTACTAGAAATCATTCTAATATGCTGTTTTGTTACTCAAGAAGCATTTATTATTATTAACAATGTTTACCATCATACATACATGGATATTATCAATGGAAACCATCATACATAGTTTTTTTTTTTAAGTTTAAAATAGCAGAATGTGTTGTAACTTATGTTATTAATGTCTTTACTCACTTTTGATCAATTTAATGCATCCTTGCTAAATAAACGTATTAATTTATTTCAAAAATTAATCTTACGAATTCAAAAATCAATCTTACTAACCCACTCACTTTTGAATGGAGTATATTCAGTATTTAAATTTGTCTGTGTAACAGGTTGTCGAAACCATATCATTACATGCATGGTACAGCGCAACACAATATAAATATAATCTAAAAGTTAAGTTAATTAAAAGCCATATGTCGATCAGTTTGAATACATGCATAGGTGATCTGGATCAGGTAATGTGAAAATGATCAATTTCTTTAAAGGATTGGTTCACTTCCAGAATAAAAATTTCCTGATCATTTACTCACCTCCCATCCAAGATGTTCAGGTCTTTCTTTAGTTGAAAAGAAATTAAGGTTTTTGAGGAAAACATTCCAGGATTTCAAGTGGACTTCAATGATGGCCAGTGGGTTGAAGGTCCAAATTGCAGTCTCAATGCAGCTTCAAAGGGCTCTACATGATCCTAGCCGAGGAATATGGGTCTTATCTATCCAAAGGATCAGTCATTTTCCCAAAAAACAGAAGATATAGGCTGCGTCCGAAAGCCTAAGACAACTGACTTGCTGCCTCGCTGCCTTATCAGGCAATGACTTCGCAGGCAATGACTTCGCAGGCAGCGTTTTTGCACGAAGGCGCCTCATGAAACTGATTTCGGACAGCCTTCTGAGTCAGCATAATGCCAGTTCAATAATCTACAACAAAATAGAATGAGTTTTGATGATAACTGAACGAATATTTAATTACAATAACACTGGTTTTCGCTAGAAAAAAACATCAAAAGTGCAAAAGGTTAGTCAGAAATATACATTCACACAAAAACTGACCACCAAACGCAAACGCGCAGGTTTGTGGGATATCAAGGCAGCGAAGAATACATCTACAGTGCCACTTGAAAGTTTGTGAACCCTTTAGAATGTTCTATATTTCAGCATCAATATGACCTAAAACATCATCCAAGTCCTGAAAGTAGACAGAAAAACATCTGCTTTGTCATTTATTTATTGAGAAAAATTATCCAGTGTTATATATCTGTGCACTGCAAAAGTATGTTAATCTTTGCTTTCAGTTATCTGATGTGACCCTTTTGCTGCAGTAACTGAAGGTAAATTTTCTTGTGAATGCTGATTAGTCCTGCACAAAAACATGTAGGAGTTTTAGCCCATTGCTTAGTGCAGAATCACTTAAACTCTGTGATGTTGGTGGGTTTCCTACTATGAACTGCTTGCTTCGTTTCTTCCACAACATTTTAATTAGATTTAGGTCTGGACTTTGACTCAGCCATTCCAAAACACTAACTTTGTTCTTCTTTAAACATTCTTTGGTAGAATGACTTGTGTGCTTGGGGTTGTTGTCTTGCTGCATGACCCACGTTCTCTTGAGACTCTGTTCTTAAACAGGTGTCCTGACGTTTTCCTTTAGAATTTGCTGGTATAATTCATAATTTATTGTTCCATCAATTATGGCAGACTGTCCTGGCCAAGATGCAGCAAAACAGGCCCAAGCCATGATACTACCACCACCATGTTTCACAGATGGGATAGGATTCTCAAGCTGGAATGCAGTGTGTTCTTTTCTCTGAAAATAATAGCTTCTCATTTAAACCAGTAAGTAAAGTAAAGTGATCTTAGGCAAGCAAACAGTGGCTTTCTTCTTGCAACTCAGTGTTCTCCTGATGGTGGACTCATGAACATTAACATTAGCCAATGTGAGAAAGATCTTTAGTTGCTTAGAAGTTACTTAGAAGTTACCCTGGGAACTTTTGCAACCTCACAGACTATTACACGTTCTGCTTTGGAGTGATCTTTGTTGCTCGACCACTTCTCAGGAAGGTAACAGTGGTTTTGAATTTCCTTCATTTGTACACAATCTGTCTGACCGTGGATTTGTGGAGTCCAAACTCTTTAGAGATAGTTTTGTAACCTTTTTTAGCCTGGTGAGCAACTTCAACTCTTTTTCTGAGGTCCTCAGTAATCTCCTTTGTTCATGACACAAACATGATCAGACTTCCTGTTCTTTAAATAAAACTGGTCACATATTGACATTTGATAGTCATTGCACTGACTGAAAACAAACAAAACTTTTAACTTTAAATTAACTGCTAATCCAAGAGATTCACATACTTTTGCAACACACAGATATGTAACACTAAATAAATGACAAAGAAAATATTTTTCTCTCACTTGTTTGATGGGGTTCTCTTTGTCTACTTTCAGGACTTAAATACAAATCTTATGATGTTTTGAGTCATATTTATGGAGAAATATAGAAAATTGTAAAGGGTTCACAAACTTTCAAGCAGCACTTTATGCTACCTTCAAAATTCGATCAGAAGAAGGTGCCTCTGGAGAAGGAAGTGAAGCAGAATTTGGATTTGGATGTGCCAATCTCTTTTTAACTGAAGAAATAAAGACATTAAGATCTTGGATGACATGGGGGTGAGTAAATTATCAGAATTTTTTTATTATGGTAGAGAACTAATCCTTTAAATCTTTAAAATGTAAAGTTTGTTCTGATTTACCAAACAATGAGGCTTTTCTTTAAACTTGCCAATTTCTTTAAGGAGTAGATTTTAGCGTTAACAGTTTTTGAACAGATTTCTGTTTGAACAGATTTCAAATTTTCTTTTTGCTATAGCAAGGTCATAATAAAAATGTCTTGGAAACCTTTTTACCATGTCTTCTTTATTTATTTTTGCTGATTTTTAAATGGCTTAATAGCTTGTCCTTGTCCTAGTCCTAGTCCCAGAATTTGGCAGTCATATACTGTCCAATATACAAATAAATAAGATATTTCAAAGTATGATATTAGAGAGAAATAATAATCAAGCATTTTAATATTTACTGTTTAAAAATAATCTTTTTTTAAAATATGACATCAGTGCGCATAATACATCATTTGTGCTAGAAAAGACACTGATGAGAATTTTAATGACTTTCAAAGAAGACAAATCACAGAATTGTTCTGATACATGTCCATGGTTGAACGCTAGTAGACTTCTTTTATTTAAAAAAAAAAAAAAACACAATCTTTTGTTTCAATCTTACATGCATCCGTTTAGTTGTTTTTCAGCTCAATTTGAATGATGCAGTAATCAAAATGACTCTTTTTCAGGGTGTTAGAAGAGAGTAATTTCAACTTATGATACACAAAAAAAGGCCTTGAGCATGCATGATATTATGTGATACATAGAAAGCTGGAAGGCTAAAGTAACGTTGCTGCCTTGTGAAATACCAAGGACACCTAAAATAGATGAGGACTTCTTATCCCCATTCTGAAAATAAATTCATAGTGTATCTTCTCTGTTAAACTTTGTGGCTTCATACAGCCTTTAACCTTTACGCTTCCCTCCCTGCGTAGGCATGTGAGTCAGAGATGGATGATGGTGCTGCACCATAGTCAAGGAAAATGAAAAATTGTTGATTTGTAGCATAATAGGTGCATTAAGAATCCATTTACCTTACAGTGAAGCCTTTTTTGCGCAGACTAGCAGACTGGCGTCATCTCCTGTACGTGCTCTGGTGGATCATCTGTGTTTTTACACGTGCAGCAGCCTAGGTAATACTGTCTTTAAAAGCCCTTGATTTTACCGTGGGTTTTGGATGCAGACCCATTCATCCAGGCTGGATCGGAGGCGAGGAAATGTGTGTCCATTGAAGAGCAAGCTTTTGCAGCAAAACACCCAACAGGTCCTTCACACCTTAAAGCAAATAAAAAGAGTTCATTTGGAGGTCTTGTTTTTATCCTGTTTCTTACAGCCCACTGATTAAGCCTTTACAAAATCAATGTGTAAAATATCCTATTTGCTTCAGCTATTACGTTGTCTTTACATTAACACAAAGCGCTCAAACACAAATTAGGGCCACTAGTCAGCTAGCATTCCCAAGGTCAATGACGCAAAGGAGCGTCATTTAAAAGCCTAATTTGAAACACAAAAAATAAAACAGTATGCTGGTCGCTTGAAAAACAAAAACAAAAAAAGTTTATACTATCTTCAGGATTTTTTTTTAACTAAATGACTAAATGTCATGAGGTGTAACTATCAAATAAAATGATAAAGAAATGTTTCAAATATTCTGAATTAAAAACGAATAAACATCACTGTACATGTTTAGGTTTTGGAATCAAAGACAATTCGAAAAATCAATTCATAAATATTATTTAGTAGGCTAATTCTTATTGCAAAAACAGTTGTATGTGTAAGTTTCCAGTAGGGCTGCCCCCTAATAGTCGACTAAACGTTAGTTGACCAAAAAAGGCTTGGTCGACCAAAATTGTATTAGTCGCAGAAAAAAAATAAATAAATTGATAAATAAATATACAAGCATCTACAAAAATTATTAACAATAAAAGTGTCGAGGGAAACAGTAAGGAGATATTTAATGATCCATTAATAAACTGGTGTATTCTGAGATAGTGTCGCAAAGATCTCCTGTTTGAACGCACCTTTACAAAGAAATCTTTACGGATTACAAAACTTATATTTAACGAACAAAAAATGCTCCAAATATTTTTCTAAATTAACATAATAAAAAAACGAAACGAAATATAATCACTTTGCCATTACATACAAAATGTAACTATTATTTTTAGCTGAAACAGCTATTCTGGGAGAAGGGGGAAAAAGACGGACTCAATTCATACTCGGGCCGAGAAATATGATAAGCTGATTCTGATCAGGATACCTTATGAGCTGACTGACTTAATCTAATGTTAACATAGAGAAATGTGCGCTGTTCCCGTGTCTGTGTGGAAGCTGAAAAGACGCGCGCTTACTGCAGGAAAAAATGGAAGCGCCGGTGCGGTCATTTGCTCTTAAATAGCCTACTCCCTCATTCTTGGGCAAACGGGTAAGAGTAAAATATCTTTCGAATCTGTAAAAACATTTGTGTACACCCAAAATAACAACAAACCATTGCGCCCTAGTAAAGTAATGAAAGCAAACAGGATGCGCTTTCTGTCGTCTTTCTGTGAACTTGAGCGCGAAACGCAATGTATATATTTGCATTACATACATTTAAAAAAAAGTTTTCCCCTGACACATTTATAATCATTACTTCTGCTGCGCGCTGTGGGCAGGCTTTATGTGTGTGCTTCAGCCCTTATTAGGGTTTGTAGGCAACTAAAGGCTCATTATAAAGATTTAAATTGTTTATTAATAAACATGCGATTAGTCGACTAATGCTTAAAATGAATGACTACTAGTCGACCAGAAAAATCCTTAGTCGAGGGCACCCCTAGTTTCCAGCAGTAGTATTATAACTACAAATACTATTTTGTGCAAAAAAGACAAACAATTTCAAATTATAGTGTCAGTTATAACAAACTAAACTGTCTACTCCTACCACGGTAAGGTCTTGCTCACACAGAATGCGTTTTTGGTTCCCAAGGTGCTCATAATGTTTGTCTTTGTAAACATGCATTAGGCTAGACGGATGTGTTTAAACGTCTTTTCAGCGTCTTCCTCATGATTATCACGTTTTTAAAATACTCTGTTAGGTTAAAATTTTAAAATATTGCCACGACCTTTCACTTTTGATCTCAGTTGATCTCTTGGGATGATCGAATAGCATTAGCGCCTCTGGCGATTTGAAAACGGCTCTTCTTAGAGCTCGACTCCCTCAGAATTGAAGAATTGATTCTTTATTGAATCGAGTCTCAACCTTAAGACTCGCATGACATTTTACCTGAACTAAACAACATGCAGTGTTGGGGGTAACACATTACAAGTAACGCGAGTTATGTAATCAGATTACTTTTTTCAAGTAAAGCATTACTTTTTTCCATTTACAAGAAAATATATGAGTCCATTTTTTTAAAGTAATGCCAGTTACTTCTTTCCTTTATGTATTTAATCCCATTTTATTAACCAATGTCTTTGCTGCTGACCTTTTTTGATCCAATTCAATTCAATATTGATCTTGGCATACAGTCATATATGGGGCATTCTACAGAAATGGTACAAACTGCTGTCCCACAACCAAAAAGCACAAATTAAAAGCATTTAAATATTCAAATCTTCAATGTACTTTACTAAGATCCTTTTATCTATTGAAGCCCACAATATTTAAAATAACATCGTTTCGGTTGTGGCATCAAATTTTTGTGTGTTATTTCATAAAATGTAGTTTTTATGTGTGTACAACTGTTCAGAGTGTTAGCTAACCATGTGCTGATTAGCATCTTTGAGCTGGGCTCAAAAGTATCTAAAATTCTCACTATACAACATGTCATTATTGTTTCGATAGTGACAAATGGGAACGCATAATCCTTTTTTGGGGGGAAATAAACTAAATTTTAGTACAGTTATGCACGTTTAATATTTTAGTATGTTTTAGTATCTGGGTTAATCAATCATTACGCTATCAAAACATTACTACCATTACCGGAAAAAGTGCTGTCATGATGGAAACATGGGATGCCATTTACAAAGACAAATTTGATTCAAAATACAACAAATCTCATAAATAACACTTGAAATACTTACAAAGGTTTTAATTTGAATGATTTTCTTCATTAAGTTGTATTACCTCGACATTTTTATACTTCAATAAAAATAAAAAAAATAAAAAAGCATTTCACCTTCATGTTGTCTCAAATGTACACTCTTTCTTCTGAACAGAAGCAGAGATAAGTCAGGGTTTCTACATGAGTTTTAAGCGCAAATTTAAGACTTTTTAAGACCTTTTTGACAAATACACAATACAGTTAATATATATGAGAGGGGTAGGGCAATATCTACAGTACCATATACAGTACCATGTTTTCACAAAAATAAACCTTTTTAAGACAATTTTTAAGAAAATGTCAAAAGTGTATATATATATATATATATATATATATATATATATTTTTTTTTTTTTTTTAAATTATTATCAATAAATAAATATATAAATCAAATAGCATAAATTAGGGGTGTGCAATATTGGCAAAATATTTTCTGGGATTTTATCAATAATGATAATTAGACAATATTTTGCTGAGTGTGTTATTGTGCTAGAAATGTTGTGATAGAAATGAATCTTTCCCAATAAGTTGTATGGCCATTTTTACCTTTAAGCCATTTTTTTTTTTTTTCTAAAAATGTGAATCTTTTGAGTCAAATTCTTGCATTCGTGCTGTGAATAAGCAAATAAAACCAGTAAAAATTATATTTATCTTTGCAGTACACAGAAAACACTGAAGCTGCATCTGAAGTGGCATTTACACACTGTTTAATGCAGCTCAGAGGGACATGGAAAGCTTTAACCTGCAGTCTCTTAATAACTTTTTGTTTATTGAGCTGTTGTATAAAATCAGTATCACATTTGTAATCATGCTGACTTTTGGAGAAAGAAAAACACCATTCTTTGTGTGATATTAACTGTATGGAATGATATAAATCTATACATTTTCTGCACCCATATCTTAAATTATGTGGTAATTCTAAATGCATTTGAATAGTCTGAATCATGCAGTGAATGCACTCTAAATGTGTAACTTACACGCGCTACTTTAACCTAACTACTACACTTCTACTACCACAACTACATCACATAATCATGCATTCACTCTGTAGGTGTGTTTTGTTTGCTTTTCAAGATATACTCCATTATGTCAAATCTGACTTTGAACGTGCAGCGCTCCTGTTTATGTAATGAAATTATATAGCCTTTTATAGTTTAATGGTCACATTCAGCCATATCCAATCTCAAGTCTTTGCATTCAAGTCTCGAGTCAAGTCCCGAGTCAAGACAGACAAGCCACAAGTCAAGTCCCGAGTCAAGACGAGAAAGTCCAAGTCGAGTTGCAAGTTGCACTTTAAGCTTCAAGTCCTAAACAAGTCATTAGTGCCGTTTGCCCAAATTTGTGTCTCTGTATTAATTACTACAGTAAATTTAAAGCCAATAAGCCAATAGTCTATAGTAAGAATAATTGCAAAGATACAATAATTAGTGGTGTTTCATTGAGGAATTAATCATTGTTTGTGAACAAATATAGGCCTAATTGAATTAACAACTTATTTTAAGTCCACTGTTTAATTTGTTTATGATTCAGTGATTTGAATTAATCAACTGAATCAGTTGGGGTCCTAGTTTTGGTATCTACTACATATATTAAGCACCGCTATGCAGATTGATCATAAACACAGCTAAAAAGCTTGAATTCCTACCACAGTGGCCATCCTTCATAAAACTAATATCCACCATAGTTTTATCACAGGTAGAATGTAAAATATTTCAACACAAGCATTTTAGTCAAATGGAATTTATGCAATATTTCAAACTTTTAACCTACGTGAGAAAATCAACCCGCCGCAACAGTTCAAAATCAGCCTAATTACATGGAAAAAATTTGGCAACCCTACATCTAACACGAGCTGCATCCAAAGCGATTTAAATACTCCGCACATTGATAGTGACTCCATAATGTGTGAAAATTATATTCAGTTTGCGGGAGCGAGATAAGAAAACAGTACCGCGCAAGGCTTTAATACAAAAGCACACAATGAAGAGACTGTAGAAAGCAAAGGCCAAATCCCAGACATTTTGGATGACTTAGGAATCCCAGCCGGACACATTTTTTAAGCCCAAAAAGAGGACGTATGGTCACTCTAATTATGTGGATAAAACAACACAAGCGCTCACTTAGCGAGTCCCTCTCTGGCTCAATGCCAAAAGCTGCGCTGATCATATTATGGTAATCATACGCTTCAGTAACCAGCCTATATCAATTAGAACTTTAGAAGTTTTTTTTAGAAGATATAGCCATAAATACTTGCCGAGTCACAGGGTTCAAGTCCAAGTCAAGTCTCGAGTCATTGCTGTCAAAGTCTAAGTCGAGTATCAAGTCTTCTTTGATTATGTCAAGTCAAGTCACAAGTCATCAAATTTGTGACTCGAGTCCGAGTCAAGTCTCGAGTCATGCGACTCAAGTCCACAACTCTGCTATTTTTCCTATTTAAAACTATGTTCAGGTGCTGCGTAATATCATTGCACCTGCTGCATCTATCGTTCGGCAGCAAAGTTCCTTGATTATTACACCAGAATGAGAGTATAGTTCCTATCCATATCAGCCTAGAAATCACAACTTTTCATTTTCTGTCACTCTAAGTACACAATGTAACTACAGAAGAGTCAAGTTTTATATAGGGAAAATATCAAAACTCTATGGTCATTTTTGAGCAAGATGTTAACGCGGCCTAATCATATTCGAAGATTTATGCTAAGCTTTCCTAAAAGTGCTACCGCCAGACCTGGAGATCGGCTGCATGGATTCAAAAATGGTAAAACTCATCTGTTTAACTCTAGGGGAGTTGGAAAATTAGCCTATTTTTTTTTTTTAAAGTAGGGTGTTCCTTTAAGAGTCCGCGGAAACCCTGCAAGTAATTTATTTAAGTCCACAAAGCAGTTGTGTTGAACCAACATGTGCGTGAGAAAACTACAAATTTTTTAAAACTAGAAACAGTTGGCTGGAAACAATAGACAGCATGAGGGCGAGTAAATGATGAGAGACTTTTTATTGGCAGATGTAGTATCTCTTCAATTCAGATATTATAAATGTGCCCATAACAGAAGAGAATTAATTGTTTATTCTGAATAAATTAATAGATAGAACAAAAGCCAGATGAACTGTTGCATCAGACACAGATGTGTGGTCACTGTTGCCTAAAACTGTCTTTTTAACTTTTAGATACTACGCTACAGTTCATCCACTGAAGAAGCGGATCTCAGTTCTGGCCTGCACATATCTTCTCTCCGGGATCTGGATTCTGTCGTGTGGTTTGGTGGCTCCGGCTGTGGCCCACACATACCATGTGGAGTTCAAAGACGAAGGTTTCACCATCTGCGAGGAGTTCTGGATGGGTCAGGAAAAAGAACGACTAGCCTACGCTTACAGCACACTCTTCATCACCTACGTTCTCCCTCTGTCAGCTCTTTGCATCTCTTACTTGTGCATTTCGGTTAAGCTTCGCAATTGTGTGGTGCCAGGTCATCGCACCCAGAGCCAAGCGGAAGCCCAGCGGGCTCGGAAACGCAAGACGTTTCGCCTGGTGTCCTTGGTTGTCGCAGCTTTTGGTATCTGCTGGCTGCCGATAAGTGTCTTCAATGTTCTTCGGGATATTGATATAGATCTGATCGACAAGCGTTACTTTCTTCTGATCCAGCTGTTGTGTCACTTGTGTGGGATGAGCTCGTCTTGTTGTAACCCGTTTTTATACGCATGGCTGCATGACCGCTTCAGGGCGGAATTGCGCAAGATGTTCACTTGCCATCGACGGATTGGCATCGGGATTCCCGCAAACAACTGTGCCACCGCTAGCGTGGTGCTCTGACATAAAAAGAGCACACTGCGTTAGTTCAAAGACTACCGAGAGTTGGGCCGCAAACTTGAGGAAAAAGAAACTGTTCACATCGGTCCTGGCCCGGAACTCCACCATCTGTAAGGTTCCTCCACATGCATCTTGTTTTAGATGGACACAGATGGTCTTTCTTGGATGTACAAGCCATGTGAGAAAGCAGATGGATTTAGCCACAAGATTTCACCCTGCTGTCTGTGATTTGGATATGGATTACCTAGGAAGGAAACTGGTCTGATGTTGGTCTCATTACAGAGAAATGGTCCCTAAAAATACTGTGACAGAAACATTCAGATACCCAGCTTTCAAAAAAGCAAACGCTTCAGCTTTAAAAGTGAATTACAGCTTATTGCAATGCCTTTCAGACTGCTGGATTCATCTGCATGTCTTTATACAAGATGTCACTGAGACAAAAAGAGATATTTCAAAAGAACACATGGCCTAGAAATACTGTATGAAATACTAAAACCTTTTACTAATTAAATGTTTTCATAACTTTTTAGGCCTTTTAATGTTTTGTGCTCATAATACTGTGTGCAAGAATACAAAACTTACTGTCTTTATATACAAAAGAAACTTTGTCTGCACAAACAGAAAGTTATTTTCATTTTGCAGCCAGTATGACTTTGTGGATGTTGTAATGTACTTGAAATTGTTCTTGAACCCAGTATCTTCACTGCCCTGAAGCAAATAAGGTACAAAACTAAACGTGCCAAAATCTGTCAAGCGAGGGAACGTCTACCTGGTGTATAATTTTGTATAAATTATTCATGTAACGTTGCATCAATAAACAGTGTCTGGACTGGCGGGTGTTTTATACTGAGGCTTGAAACACCATGAGAGCACAATCACTATTGTTTTATTGATGAAGATGGAAAACTAATTATATTTTGTGCTAATCGGTCAATAAAGTGTCAATAAAGAAGAGATTATTTGAATATTATTGAAAGATTTGGACACAAAGACACATCATTGGGTAAACAAAATAATTGCAAGGAAATTGTTGTGTAGCTAATTTTTTTATTTTTTTTTGCATTAGAAAACTGAGAATTATGAAACATAGGTTTCATGATCAAACCTCTAAATATTACTGTGCGTTCAAAAGTTTGCATACACATGATTATTAATACTGTGTTGTTACCTGAATGATCCATGACTGTGTTTTGTTGTTAAGTGATAGTTGTTCATGAGTCCCTTGTTTGTCCTGAACAGTTAAACTGCCCGCTGTTCTTCAGGTCCCACAAATTCTTTTGTTTTTTAGCATTTTTGTGCATTTGAACCCTTTCCAACAATGACTGTATGATTTTGAGATCCATCTTTTCAACTGAGGACAACTGAGAGACTCGTATGCAACTATTACAGAAGGTTCAAACGCTCACTGATGCTCCAGAAGGAAACACAATACATTAAGAGCCGGGGGTGAAAACTTTTGAATAGAACGAAGATGTGTACATTTTAATTATTTTGCCTAAATATCTTTTATATCTTATATTAATTTTTTTCTCACTGCCCATCAGAATCTACAGAAGATACTTACATGTTTCCCAGAAGACAAAATAAGTTAAATTGACCCTGATCTTCAAGTTCAAAAAGTTTAAACCTGTAATAGTTATATAAGTCCCTCAGTTGTCCTCAGTGTGAAAAGATGGATCTCAAAACCATCCAGTCATTGATGGAAAGTACAAGTCAAATATACAAAATGCTGAAAAACCAAAGAATTTGTGGGACCTGAAGGATTTTTCTGAAGAAAAGCAGGCATGGGACATGGGACTCATGAACAACTATCACTAAACAACAACAACAACAACAAAACAGCTGTGGATCATTCTGGTAACAACACAGTATTAAGAATCAAGACAGTGTATGTAAACTTTTGAATGGGGTCATTTTTATAAATTGAGCTATTATTTTCTCTTATTTTGGTCAAATAATTAACATTTTGCAGATTCTGCAAGGTGTATGTTATCTTTTGACTTCAACTGTAAGTGAAGTAATGTTTTTGGATGCAACTAAAACATTTGCATGCAATTAAACAAAATATAATATATCAAAATTCATCTTAAACACAATTAGCTGAGCTTAAAAGAAGAAATTGATGAATAGTCATTATTTTTGTTTTCTTTGAACACAAAAACTATTCTAGAAGTTTCATAAAAATGCAGCTGAACCACTGATATCACATGGAATATTTTAATGATGTCCTTACTATCTTTCTGGGCCTTGAATGTGTCAGTTGCGTTGCTGTATGCAGGGTCAGAAAGCACTCGTATTTCATTAAAAATATCCTAATTTGTGTTCCGAAATCTTACGGATTTGGAACGACACAAGGGTAGGTAATTAATGACAGAATTTTTTTTTTTTTTTTTTTTTGGTTATCTAGCCCGTTAAGTACATCTACTACAAAAAAAATTATGACCAATTATTTTACATGTGCTTTAGTATGTTAGTCAGCATATGAAAATAAAAACCAGCACAAACAAACACTACTAAAATAGTTACCGGTAGTATGTTACGGTTAACTTTTAATTCAAAGCAACACCAATAAGTGTGAACAGTAGGGAGATAAACTGATGAAAAGATAAAGAGACTGCAGTCAGTAACCTTTGAAACGGTCTGGGCATGTTAATATCCTCCGCACAACAGATGAAAATGAGCTACAGCAACAAGCTACAGACAAACCAATAAAAATGAAGAAGAGTTTCTATGGTGACCAACTCAGTACATCGTTTGAGTTTTTCCTCTTTTCCCCCCCTCTCCACTCAATCTCTTTCTTTGATAGATAGCAATGTTTTCAATGGTCTGCCATCCCAATACATCAAAGACAGCCAACTACACAAACACAGCTTCGATAATAGAGCAGTAATTCACAAGGAGGATGACAGAAAAATGTGAAAGACAAACAAGCTGCACCCTACAAATGAGTAACTAAGACACTTTCTCAGCTCTTCATCTCTCAAGCTGCAGGTTGCAGACCAGGTTAAGCTCCCAGGTCTCAGATCTGTTGTGCAAACATAATAGAATATGCTGCTCAGTGTGCCATGGCAGTATTACACCTAGACTTAAAAAGAGTCAAACGGGTCTTTTGTTTCTGATGTTAAGGGTCTGCCAGGCTACAAGGGTTATTACATGGAGAAATAGTAGTGACCCACTGTTACACACTGAATAAAATGAGTTCATGACAGGTTGTAACTAAAAAAAAAAAAAAAAAAAAAACTTATACTTTAACTTTTAGTTTAGCTACCAAGGAAATGCTTCTTATTTTCATTTAGTTTAACTTTATGTACTAAAATAGTTAACACTAAAACTGGATAGATAGATAGATAGATAGATAGATAGATAGATAGATAGATAGATAGATAGATAGATAGATAGATACATTAAATACATACACATTTTAGGGAACTGCATGTAAGTTTTTGTTACCTTGAAATATCAGTTTCAAAACCATTCTCATTATATACGTATTTCTAATGAGACGAATAGCTTCTGTTGCTTTCCTTCGTTCCCCCCAAAAGTTTGGTGAAACGGTACGAAATTGCACGAAAATTGCGGATTGCTTTACGGCAGCAACAAATGCACGTGACAGCTATCCGCTGTAATTACGACAGTCAATTCTTCTCATTTATCTGTAGAGGGCTCCAAAATCGAAAAAAAAATACAAAAGATGGAAAACACACGTTTGTTTCGTTATTTTAGTGAGGATATTACACAGCCTTCCATACATTTTCTATCTGGTTAATGATATTTTCTGTCAATTAACCCTACACTTACCCATCACAGAAACATGTGCAGAACACTACATCAAAACACCTTTTGGCTGATTTTAAGACTTTTTAACTAGTGAGGACCAGTAAAATGTCCTCACTGGTGAGTTGTCTCAGTATTTCACAATAGAAGTGAGGACATTCACAAGTAGCCTAGGCAAAACAAGTACACACACACACAAACAAAAATGGTAAAACTTTAACTGAAATAAAAACGAATTCAAAATATTACTAAAAGAATCTCAATAATACTTAAATAGCTCTGGTTCATAACATGCATACCGTATTAATGAATACATTTTCGTTTGTTGCAAAGTCATTTAAATAATCATTATACAAAAGTTATTTTCAGTCCTCAAATTCAAGTGATTAAGCTCATTCACATGCTGCTATAAAAGTGCAACAGCACTGGGACATTTCACAGTTTCTTCCACAGTGCTTGTGTGTGTAGTGAAGAGGATTTTTCAGGAACTCCTTTCTACAGGTTACATCACCAATTCGTGGCGACAAGTAAGTCACTGAATCATGAATCCAACCATTCATTCAAAAACTGTTTATTAATTTAATTCAATCCACTTTCATGAGAAAATGTAATTTATGAGGTATGGATTTTGTATGAAGTTGTACAATGTGATACAATGTGCACAGAAACGATTTTAGAAAGCTTGCATTTATCTCACAATTCTGACTTTTTTTTCTCAGTTGTGAGTTTATATGACGCAATTCTGAGGGGAAAAAAGTCACTGTATCTCGCAATTGACTTTTTTCTCATAATTGTTTACATCACGCAAGTCAAAATTGTCCGTTTGTATCTCACAATTCTGACTTTATCTTGCGATTTTATGAGGTTATATCTTACAGTTTATTTTTTTCTCACAGTTGTGGGTTTATATCTCACAGTTCAGACTTTTGTGGGATAAAAAAACACACAATTGCCTTTTTTATTTCTGTTCAGTGTCGAAAACTGCTTTCCATTAATTAATTCACCATAAAGGAAATTAGCTATGAATTGAAAGTGTGTTGGTTTCGTTCAGAAAAATTCTGATCATGCAATTCTGAGGAAAAAAGTCAGAATTATGAGTTTGTATCATGCAGTTCTGAGAAAAAAAAGACAACTGTGAGTTTGTATAACGCAATTCTGAGAAAAAAAGTCAGAATGGTATATCGCAATTGACTTTTTCTCACAATTGTGAGTTTATATGACCAGTTGAGAAAAAAAGTCAAAATTTTGAGTTTGTATCTCACAATTCTGACTTCGCATTTGCGATTTTATATCATGCAATTCTGAGAAAAAAGCCAGAACTGTGAGTGTGCATAGCGCAATTCTGAGAAAAAAAGTCAGAATTGTATTTCACAATTTACTTTTTTCCTCACAATTGTCAATTTACATTACACAATTTGAAGGAAAAAAGTCAAAATTGTAAGTCTATATCATGCAATTCTAAGAAAAAAAAAGTCAAAATTGTGAGTTTGTATCTCATAATTCTGGCTTTTTTCTCACAATTGAGTTTATATCACAGTTCTGAGAAATAAAATATCAGAATTGTTTGTATCACACAAAAAAGTCAGAAAAAAGTCAGAATTGTCCATTTATATCTCACAATGTTTGCTTTTTTCTCGCAGTTGTGAGTTTATATCTCACAATTCAGACTTTTGTGGGGGCAAAAATACTCACAGTTGCCTTTTTTATTTCTCTTCAGTGTCAGAAACTGCTTTCCATAAATTAGCCATTAAATCACCATAAAGGAAATTAGCTATGAATTGAGAGTGTATTGGTTACATTCAGAAAATTCTGAATTTGTTCAGTTTATATCACGCAATTCTGAGGAAAAAAAAAAGACAATTGTGAGTTTGTTGTTATCTCGCAATTGACTTTTTTCTCACAAATGTGAGTTTATATCATGCAATTCTGAGAAAAAAAGTCAGAATTGAGTCAGTATCACGCAATTCTGAGCAAAAAAGCCAGAATTGTGAGTTTGTATAACGCAATTCTGAGAAAAAAAGCTAGAATTGTATCTCGCAATTGACTTTTTTCTCTCACAATTGTGAGTTTGCATCATGCAATTTTGAGGAAAAAAGTTTGAACTGGAAGTCTGTATCACACAAAATAAAGGAAATTAGCTGTGAATTCAGAGTGTATTGGTTACATTCAGAAAATTCTGAATTTGTTCAGTTTGTATCACGCAATTCTGATAAAAAAAGACAATTGTGAGTTTGTTGTTATCTCACAATTGACTTTTTTCTCACAAATGTGAGTTTATATCATGCAATTCTGAGAAAAAAAGTCAGAATTGAGTCAGTATCACGCAATTCTGAGCAAAAAAGCCAGAATTGTGAGTTTGTATAACGCAATTCTGAGAAAAAAAGCTAGAATTGTATCTCGCAATTGACTTTTTTCTCTCACAATTGTGAGTTTGCATCATGCAATTTTGAGGAAAAAAGTTTGAACTGGAAGTCTGTATCACACAAAATAAAGGAAATTAGCTGTGAATTCAGAGTGTATTGGTTACATTCAGAAAATTCTGAATTTGTTCAGTTTGTATCACGCAATTCTGATAAAAAAAGACAATTGTGAGTTTGTTGTTATCTCACAATTGACTTTTTTCTCACAAATGTGAGTTTATATCATGCAATTCTGAGAAAAAAAGTCAGAATTGAGTCAGTATCACGCAATTCTGAGCAAAAAAGCCAGAATTGTGAGTTTGTATAACGCAATTCTGAGAAAAAAAGCTAGAATTGTATCTCGCAATTGACTTTTTTCTCTCACAGTTGTGAGTTTGCATCATGCAATTTTGAGGAAAAAAGTTTGAACTGGAAGTCTGTATCACACAAAATAAAGGAAATTAGCTGTGAATTCAGAGTGTATTGGTTACATTCAGAAAATTCTGAATTTGTTCAGTTTGTATCACGCAATTCTGATAAAAAAAGACAATTGTGAGTTTGTTGTTTTCTCACAATTGACTTTTTTCTCACAAATGTGAGTTTATATCATGCAATTCTGACAAAAAAAGTCAGAACTGAGTCAGTATCACGCAATTCTGAGCAAAAAAGCCAGAATTGTGAGTTTGTATACCACAATTCTGAGAAAAAAAAAGCTAGAATTGTATCTCACAATTGACTTTTTGCTCTCACAATTGTGAGTTTACCTCATGCAATTTTGAGAAAAAAAGTTTGAATTGTAAGTCTGTATCACACAATGTTATGTCTAATATAAGTTACTCCGTATTACCTTCCTGTTTATTGAATTGCAAAACAAACCACAAAACAACAAAACAACACCACAAAGAGTCCTACTATAATAATAGCTGAATAATTGCTGAATTATCAATGTGTAGAATAACTTCACATTCAGTGAAATGTGTGAAGGCCAAGAAACTTTTAGCTGAAACTTTTAATTCCTTTAACTTTAGAGTGGTCAGTGAACAATCTGTACTTTTCAACGCGTATTTGACAAACGATAATTAGTGGACTCCCTGCAGTACCAATCCAGACGCCCTGCTGAAGAGAAGACCCTTCATCTTTAGCAAAATAAAAATGAAAATAAATAAATAAACCAATCAATCAATAGATATCTGAATGAATTCAACTGAAAGGAAAACATTGTTAAGCAATTGTTGACTGAAAATATGCGAATGATAATAGACAACAAAGGATGGCACAAATAAGCCTGAATATTCTTGATTGTGAGTTGAAATACCTGCATGGAATGAAAGCAGATCTTTTGTGTGTGGACTGTCCTTCTATAAAGTGTATTTATTTGCTTTGTAAGAGACAGAAGTGGTCAGCAGCAGTGCTCTATGTTTGCAGCTCTCATATGTATTCATCGTCATGCGTTATTGCTCTTAGAGCTGCTTCCTACTGTGCTGGAAAACTAAAAGCTTCAGTACAAAAAGTTATTTCAGGAAGAAATAAATTGCATATTAAAACCAAATCACAGCAATGAATCATATAAATAATAGAAAATCTAAAATATTCAGCTTCCTGAACATCCCATGTTTTGATATTAAGTGGTTGAATGCAACAGGTTTTGCAAGAATGATAGTGAAATACATACATACCCACCCACCCATATATATATATATATATATATATATGTCAGCATGGAACTGCTAAGATCATTAATTCAATATTTTCTGCTCATTAATTCAATATGTATTCATGCATGCATTTTAAGGCCCACTTTGATTGCATTTGAGCATTTGAATGTCCTGATGACGACAGTCAATATCAGTTTTTTATTTCTGCTAATTATCTCTTGTTTCAAGCTGTTAATTAGCCAACTGTAGATCCTCTGGACTTCATAACCTTTAAACAGTGAGTTATGCAATGTAATTAGCTTAAGATATTTGTATAGTTGTGTTGTGAGTGACACCAGGCTCATGCTGTTTGCATATAAAAGTCAATTAAATTGGCAGCCGAGTATCATTTCAACACAGTGCACATACAGTATAATGATGAAGGCCATGACATCCTCTTGAGCTGAGCTGACTAGTGATAGAAAATATAGCGTGCTGTATCCTACTGCCATCTAGTGGACAAAACTGTACTTAACAGTCCGACTATTACCATGCTGTATCATGGCATTTATGAGAATTCATTCTTTATAGCTATTACCCTATAAAGCCTATTGTATCACATTTGATGTGCAGATTTCCTTCTTTTATATTATCAACCACTCAAAACATTTTAAGTATTGAAAAGGCCTTTTAGTATAATTGCAGAAAGACCTATCTTCAGGTTGTGGTTGCTGTTAAATCTTTCCTGATTTTCATGCAAGTAAACATGAGATATATATATTGATTGAAGCTTGATGCTCAGATTTGAACATGATTAAAATAATAATAATAATAATAATAATAATATATATATATATATATATATGTGTGTGTGTGTGTGTGTGTGTGTGTGTGTATGTGAATGAATGAAGAGTTCAGATGCAAAAGCCTCTAAATCCATCTGACATCTTTCTTTAAAAAAATGCATTTTTATAAGGCTCCAATGTATAGCTTCAATCAATATATATCTTATGTTTACATGCATGAAAATCAGGAAAGATTTAACAACAGCCACAACCTGAAAATCTTTTTGCAATTTTATATATATATATATATATATATAATATTATATTTTATATTAAATTATATCATATTTTTGTCCTTCACAATAAAATCTAAGGAGCTTTGATCATAAAACAAGCAATTAAATATCTATAAAATAAAATAAATAAGAAAATAAAATAAGAAAAAAATACAATAAATATGCATTAAAAAATACAATAAAAAGAAACAAAATAAAAAATATAATAAAATGAAATAAAACTAAGACACTACACGCAACACAAAAAATTAAATAAGAAATACAAAATAAAATAAATATGAAATACAGAAAATATAAAATAATTAAAATAATAAATTAGAAATAAAATAAGAAAATCTAAAAGAAAAACGAAATAAAATAAAATAAGAAATACAAAAGAAACAAAATAAAATAAAAATATTATACAATAAAATAACTAAAATGTAAAATAAAGAAAAAAAATAAAGAAATAAAATAAGAAAAAATAAGAAAAAAAATAAATAAAAAAAAATACAATACAATAAAATAAATATGATACAATAAAATATCAAAATAAAATAAAAAAGAAATAATAAAAATAAATAAATGCCAAATAAAATAAAATAAAAAATCTATAGAGCTTTGTTCATAAAACAAGATATATATATATATATATATATATATATATATATATATATATATATATATATATATATATATAGATATATAAATTAAATAAGAAATAAAAACAAAAAATAAATGTGAAATAAAACTAAATTAAAAAATACAATAAAATAAATAATACATAAGAAATAAAATAAAAAATTTAAACAGCTAAATAAATATTAAATAAATCTGAAAAATGAAATAAATACAAAATAAATAATTAAAAGTAAATAAGAAATACAATAAAACAGAATAAAATCAAACATATCCTTTGCTCCTTGTGTCGTTTACAATCTGAATCGCTTTCTTTGTTCAGAGGAATATTTTGATAAAGATTTATCAAAGAATCAAAGAATAAAGATGAAATGTCTTACTTATACAATGATGGTCCAAAACATTCTTCACAAAATGTTCAGATCATTAATGCACATTAAAATCTAAATCTCATTCAGCCTTGTGTATTTACAACTACTCTTTAAACATTATATTACGAAAAAAAAAAAAAAAAACCCACACACACAGGCAATATGGGTTCAGCTAAGTTTTATTCAATGAATTGAGGCATAATCAAAATACATTTCTGCAAGTATTGAACTAAAGAAACAAAGCAATATATTCATGTCTTAACACAGAATCTTGAATAAAAAGAGAAGGCACAGGTCAAGAAAATATATATCTTGTGCATATATGCATAGCATCAGCAATAATTAATAAGGCTTCTCATTCAAATTCAGACATAAAGGATTGGAGTCCGCAGAACCTGGTAACAGCAAAAATGCTTGAATGCTCTTGTTATAAAGGTTCTCATGACTGAATATATAAATGCAACACAGAAAACGTAGACTGACGACTGAATCAACTTAAGATTAAGACAAACAAATAAATAAAACATATATATTTCCTCCATCCTTGTCAGAGGGACAAATCTCTCCCCACAAGATATGTTAAAAGTTTACTCGCTGATTAAAAACACGAAAATTGGAACAAAAAGAGATTTTGAGACTTACATGACAGATCTTTGGTTTCACAACAGACAAGCTCCGAACAACACTGTGCAGACAGTGACGTCAAAAAAGCTACATGGTAAGACGCAAAAGATCCCGGTTTGATGAAAGTACCGCATTACCTGAAGTTCAGGAAACAAATCCTGCAGACACAGTTATTGCTTATTCATTCCAGAACCGCAGAATGTCACAGCATGTACATTGTGCTCAAAAGGTTGATATCATCTTGAAAGAATGCCTAATAATCCCTGGTCAAAGTCGCTACAATATAAAACAAAAATGCAGTCTGACAGGTAGCATAAAACACGCAGATTTCAGCTAATTCAACATCTGACTGACAGATTCCATATGTGCAGTCAGCATTAACCAAGGCAATGAAAATGAATTGCATATCCAGTGTTAGAAGATCAGAAGTGTGCGTAACAAACAGAAAGAAAAAGGCTTTTCTACAGAGGTAATTTTACAGGGTATTTTACATAATGACTTACTATAAAAACACTATCCTTCATAAATTCAACACCCCGTTCAAGTAAAAAGTGCTTATTGCCTTCTTTACTAAACAGTAAGAGGATTATTACCTTGATTTGAGCCCCAACAGACAGGCTGCATCAACACTAGTAAAGCGTTCTAATCCAGACTCAAGGCAGCAGTCAGGATCGAAACACAAATCACTTCAGGAAAAAGGAAAGTCTTCAAATACAAGCTTAAGACTGCAATAAATAATGCATTAAGAAGCACTTTCTTAAAAGGAAAGATGTAGAAAACTGACATGATCAATAAATAGGTTGTTTGTTTTGGGAATTTTTCAGGAGGAGATTGTACCATGATTCAATAAAAGGAAAAAAAACAACAGCTCAGCATCTACTTATTACAGGGTGATCTGACAGATGATAATTCTGACATATCCACTCTGTGAAACTAAGTTATTTGTAGCAGGTGCATATGCCTGCAACCCTACATGCGTTATATACTCCAGCAAATAAACTGATTATGAGATGTGATATTGCATTCGAAATCTTTTTGGCTGTGTCAGCCGAATCCCACAATATTAAAGTGTCTCAGTGTTGTGATCGTATGTTAGGATTAGACCCTAACACTTGGACTGAAGTGAAAGCAGGATGGCCGGTTTCTCCTCCATGACACGAACTAGCAGGTTATCAATGTATTCCTCCAACTCCACGATCCTGGCATCTTTCTTGGAAAGTTCGGTTTGTTGCTTCACCACCAGTGTGATCAGCTCCTCCTGCGTGAGCTGGGTGTACGGACCGCTATCTACATTCTGGATATGCAGGAAAGTTAAGGCAAAGGGGAAAAAAATGGTCAGTATCAATGAAAAGTCTGTATACACTTGGCTTGTTCTTAAAGGGAACTTAAATGGAAGTTTACATACACTAGATTCTTAATACAGTGTTGTTCCTGAATGATCCACAGCTGTGTTTTGTTGTTTAGTGATAGTTGTTCATGAGTCCTTTATTTGCCCTGAACAGTTAAACTGTCTGCAGTCCTCCAGAAACATCTTTTAGGTCCCACAAAATCTTTGGTTTTTCAGCATTTTTGTATATTTTAACCCTTTCCAACAATGACTGTATGATTTTGAGATCCATCTTTTCTCACTGAGGGACTCATAGGACTCAACTATTACAGAAGGCTCAAACCCTCACTGATGCCCCAGAAGGAAAAACCATGCATTAAGAGCTGAGGGGTGAAAACTTTTTGAATTTGAATATCAGGGTAAACGTAACTTTTTTTTTTTTTTTGCCTTCTGGGAAACATGTAACCATCTTTTGTATCCTTTGAAGGACAGTACTAAATAAAAAAAATTATATTTAGGCAAAATAAGAAAAAATGTACACATTTTCATTCTTTTCAAAAGTTTACACCCTCCCTCTTACAGCTCTTAGGCCATGTACACACTGCAAGTTTCAGGAATGACAACCGCATTTAAATGCGGGAGTGAGTCCCTTAAATTATCTTTCCATGAGTGTACAGAACAGCCACTCCCACATTTGTAACCATAGCAACATTTTGCCATCTTGCAGGAGTAAATAAGAATTTAGCCATTTAGTATCTGACATTTTTTGGCTAAAGACTCTTCTTGTCCCGCGATTTTAACTAAACTACCACTGATAAACATCCTGTGCTTTGTTTATGCTTGGGAGGCTGCTTTAGAGAGCGCTGTTTTACAGTGTTGTCATGTCCTCGTATTTACAATAACTTTTAGGTATGTTATTTGGTCTTAGCTAATAAAGCTAGGCACTTTATGGAGTTGATAAAGTTGCCTGTGGCGGATATGAGATATATGATTTTTTTGGTGTTTTAAAACAAAGCATTTGGGTGTTTCCATTAAGATCTTCCAACACTTCCAACACTGCAGGGCTTCTAGACTAGCCCCTTGTCCAAGTCTTATAGCTGTCTATAAGACTTCTTTCACCCTTATTTTACAGATGCACATTTAGAAACTAGTTTTTCAGTTTGGTTCCGTACACACTGCATAGAATTTCTGTAAATGCGGTTGTCACTACCTGTATTTTTCAGGAGTTAATGTGGTTGTCGAATGCGGTTGTAACTCCCGTATTTTAGTGAATTATGTGTGTACAGAATGTGATTAAGGAGTAAAAGGTGAACTGACAACCAAATTTAGCTGCAGTGTGTACGTGGCCTTAATGCATCGATTTTCCTTCTGAAGCATCAGTTTGATCCTTCTTTAACAGTTGCTTATGAGTCTGTCAGCTGTCCTCAGTGTGAAAGATGGATCTCAAAATCATACAGTCATTGTTAGAAAGGGTTCAAATACACAAAAATGCTGAAAAACTAAAAAAAATTGTGGGACCTGAAGGATTTTTCTGAATAACAGAGGGCAGTTTAACTGTTCAAGACAAACAAAGGACTCATTAACAACTATAAAAAAAAAAAAAAAGCTGTGGATCATTCAGGTAACAACACAGTACTAAGAATCAAGCGTATGTAAACTTTTGAACAGCGTCATTTTTATAAATTCTTTCGTGGGCTGTGTTTAAACATCTTTTATGTGAAATATCTTACTCAGGTCAGTACTTCATAAAAAAAATACATGCATTTTGTATGATACCTCTTATTTTTGCAAAATAATTAACATTTTGATGATTCTGCAAGGTGCATGTAAATTTTTGACCTCAGCTACACTTATTTACTTATTTACTACGATTCTTCAATGGTTAAAATAGTAAGCAGGAAATAAATAGGAAAATGACTGTACCTTTGACTTCTCAGCCATTTCCTTGATGGTGAGAGTCTTCAGGTCTTTCCCCACAGTGACAACACTGGAAGACTGGCTCTCGGTGCTCATGGGTTTTACTGGGTGAGGCCTGAGAAAGGAGAGAGACGGACATATTACTACAATGAACATGAACATAAAAACTTCTGACAACAGAATGTTCCTTCATCCAAGAGGAGGATGTACACTTAAGGATAAATCAAACTATCAGAAATAAGGTCAAATGAAGTAAACAAGGGCCCTTGAAGAAAGTATTTGATTAAGGAGACATGGGTATGTTTGGAAAGGCATACATCATTAATGTAGGAATTAAGTAAAGTCAATGTAAATGTTTAGAACCAGACCATAAAGCCTGGGATTCTGCATCCCACAATACAATGTATTTGACCAGGAGAGACGAAAGACCAACAAATACGTGAAGCCATTTTAAAGTTAAAAATGTCAAACCACTGTGATGACTAGACACCTTCTGCTGGTGTAAACATGTTTTGTAGTAATATAATTCACGCATTATGTGATAAATGTAGCATGTGACACATATTTTATATACTCTCTCATATTTAGTAAGCAGTTCTTGGCATATGTAAACCATTCCAAACTCACCCACTGTCTAATTCCCAACAAAAAAGATCAATAAAAGCACAGCAGAGAAACTCAAGTGTAAGCACCTTTGTGTTAAAGCAATTAAGAATCATGCATAATGCAAATATCCTGCAAAACATGATCTCTAAAACAAGCCCAACCTCATGCCCACCACTCATGCCTTCATGTCAGTATTTTATAGTCTTGTATACATCTTATTTATGTCAACTTTAATGTGCATGTCATATAAATCTCACATCTCAGCCTCTCATATGGACCCAGTTTCAGAAAATGTACACATTGTAAAGACAATCAAATATGGCCTACAATAACAAAACAGAAAGAGAACCCCCTGTATTATTTAAGACACTGCCTTTGTTCCATTCACAAAAGTCCTTCAAGACCATAACATTTGAATGACCAACAGCCTCAAAAAGTAGCAAAACCCCAAGCCCACAATCCCAACCCTAAAGTTCCCATGAAGGAGTAACCAACCAATAAGCAACCAATCAAACAAATGCTGAAGAAAACATACCCTTCAATCCAGCAAGACCAGACTGATTCAGGTAGTTTCATGATAAATAGCAGGTGTTGATTTAAAAAGCCGATGGGTTTAGCACAACAGGGACGACAGACAGAGCAGTTCAAGGAGTTGTTAGTAGGGGTCGGGAGAACTTTTCTCACCTTCTTGAATTAGAAACTGCACTTCCACTACCATTCTGCAGTGCAACTGGCTGGGCCTCTGATGGCGAGACCCAAGCACGAAGAGTAGTCTTGCCCCCCATAAGGGATTCAGATGTTACCAGTGTGGGATCAGTTCTGCTTGGTGGAGCAACACTGGTTACAGTCAGCTCAACATCGTCAGCATCTTGTGAAGACTGAGAAACTGATCTAGCCAGGCTTGTATGCTCTGTATCAGATTTTGCAGTAGTTGGGTATTGCCGAGATGAATTTTTCTTTCTAAGTGAAAAATTTCTTTGAAATGTGGCTCTGGCTTGTTCAGTGAAGCTGGGCGACTGTTTTCCACTCTCTGATTTCGGTGTCGTGCTTTTCTCGGAAAGATCTGCGAATGGATCATTTGTACCTTTGTTTGCAGGCTTCTTGTCTTTCTTATCAATGGTGGATGTTTGATCTTCAAGGTTTCCCATTTGTTTTGAACCCCTAGTGAACAGGATATCTTCATTTTGCTGTGGTAAAGCCCAGGGATCATTAGATATTAGGTTGTCGTTTGGGAATGGGTCAAGTTTTCCCAAATGCAGTTCTTCTGGACTTTCAGCAGTTCTGAGAAGGTCTACGTCAACAAACCCATCTGTGGAAATGCTTCCCTTCTGGCCCTTGTGTGGTTTCTCAGCTTTGTTGTTTTCTGATTTAATGGGTTGATTGGTTACCTGCTTGTCTGGTTGGACTTGTCTGACTGTGTCCTTGACTAAAGACTGTTGTCTGGGTTTGACTGAAGGCATATCTTTAGCCACATCATCAGTCTTTGAGTTTACATTTTGTATGGATCTTGCAGCTGGCGAAGGCTTCTCTTTTTGCGTAATGGCATTCTTTTCCATCTCCTGAGGTATATGTCGACTGTGGACAGCGGGAGGTGGATTGTTTTCCAAGTTCTTGGAACCAGAGCTTCTAGGCTTGTTGACAGTGGCATATAAAGACTCTTTGATATGCCCATGTTGAACATTAGTCTCAACCGATGGTTCTGGTGTCACAGGAGCACGGCCTTTGGGTGGAATGAGGGCTTCTTTGTGCCTCACAGGGACAGGAGGAGGTGCCTCATGAGCTCTTTGATGCTGGTTAAGGTTCACCGAGGTTCTGTCCTTTAATCCTGGCATCGGCCTCTCAGGGCCATCTACATTAATTTCTTCAGAGAAATCCCAGTTTCTCTGGTTTACCTCTGCAATAAGATGGTCCCAGTGTGTCTGACCCTTTACCCCATGCCTCTTCTTAGGAAAGAGCGTTTCATAATCCGGGAGAGGAAGAGCAGGCCTATCTTTGGAGTTCTGGGTATGGGCTTGTCCCCCATTATCAGGATAGCTTTCGGACTTAGGCGAGCCCTCTAGATATCCGGGGTGTAGAGGAGCCTTTCGCTTCTTGTCAGATTTGGGAGCTGAGGGGTCTTCCATGCTGGATTCACTTAACTCACTGAAAGTTCTTGGAGGTTTAGTGGGTGCCAGAGAAGAATGAAGATCAGAAAACATACCAAAAGACTCAGTACCGGTAGAGAGGGATAGGGAGCCTACAGAGTCTGAGGGGGATTGGGAATGGCTATTATGGGTTTCAGACAGTACACTCAAAGCCAATCTGTCAAAGAGTAAAAACATGAAATGGTCAAATTGCAATCCAATGTTTTCCAATGGGGCATTACTACTGTAACTGAAATCCATTTAATACAAACAGCACATGACTCCCAAGTCTAAATATATTATTCTAACTCAATGTCTGACTTTTAGACTTCACTTAATATTAAATTACATCAAAAGTCACATCTTGCTAGGTTAAAGTGTTTTCAAAGGTCTTGCGACGCAAATGTGCCTGTTAAAACTGGCATATATAAAACTATACATATAAAAAATATAAACTTCAGCAACTTTTACTAAAACGGTTTACTATTAACTAAGCAACTATTAACCTTTTTTCTTCAAAGACTTTAAACGCAGTTCAATAGAAGGAAACGTACCCTGCACTTCTGAATCTAAACGTCCCACACAAACAAACACAACTTAACCATATTCCTGTTTCTCTTAATTCGCAGATTTTGGAAAAAAAAAGAGTTACTCACCATACTAGTTAATCAAAAAAACAGAAGTTTTAAAATATTTAAAACTCCCAGTACAAAAATAGTAATCCTTGAGACTCTTTCCTCTAAGACAATGTCGCTTAGTCACTATCAGGAAGAATACAAGATCATCATCTTTTACAGCTTGTTTCACTCTAAACCAGATGATAGGCACTTGACAATCCAGTCCACATTCCTTCCTCCACTAACCAATCACATGCCTTCAGCCAAACAGGTTGAGTAGGTAGAATAAGGTCAAAATGCAAATCATTCAATACAATAAAACCTAGGCTGAAAAAAACTTTACAGTCATAAAAAAAACACACTCACAATGCCTAAGGTAAAGTCAATTATACA
This sequence comes from Cirrhinus molitorella, assembly GCA_033026305.1. NCBI lineage: Eukaryota > Metazoa > Chordata > Actinopteri > Cypriniformes > Cyprinidae > Cirrhinus > Cirrhinus molitorella. The sequence goes on from CM065125.1 coordinate 24,808,844, forward strand.
TTAGGTTATACTTAGTATGCATTCGAAGTAGGTAGATCAGGTGAAATTCAACACAACCGGGCTATTTAGTCTATTTTCAGTCACTTTAAAAGACACTACCAGCTAAAGACTGAAAGATGAGAAGAGCGGAGTACTTTAATTTATAAATCAAAGGGGTATCAATTGTTGTTGAAATAATTAATAAATGATGGCCAGACTAATTTTACACTAAAAACACTCTAAAAATCACTGTGATTCAACATGTTCCACTTTCACCCAAGGGTATGAAATCCAGCGATACCTGAACCCCCACATTTAGAAGAAAAACAATGATCTCATCCCATCCTGACAGACACTCCCCCCCACCCCGCACTTTTACAATGGGATACAGTTGTGCTGAGAGACACGAACAAAAATGCTCAAAGCTAATGGAGGTGTAAATGTGAAACGCTTTAAGTAACGGAAAATGTATTGTGCACTTACTCTCTTGACATGTAAGTGCGCGCAATTTATTTAAGATCTTCTGTTATTAACCATCTGTTAAAACAATTTTCATAAGTGGGCTTTGTCTAAATAAAGGAGTTCCCCTTTAAGAGCAGTGGAGCAGACAGAGGTGAGAGGAGTCGAGTTTCAGCCTGGGTTTTCCTCAGCTCTCAGGTGGCAAGATGCTAACTGCATTTCAGAGCAGCCTGATTTATCATTCAGCAGCCTCAGCATGATATATAATACAGCTAACCAACCTCTACATCTTTACTGTTTTAGAATTTATCTTGAATAAGAATGCAAAAAATTACAATGCAATTTCAAGGATAGTTTACTGCTCAGACATTTCCCTGGGGAAGCATTAGAGCTGGGTGATTAGACCTAATATATACATGCACTAAAGGATAGTCCCGTCTTTCTAGTAACTAATTATGTTCTAGTACAAACCACTTGGTTTATCAAAAATAACAAAAGACAAGACATTCAAGTGTTTTGCTCAAAACAGTTCCTCGATGAGAAGATTTGAAAACATGATGACTCAAGGCGATTCTGAGTAGATTCTTTTGAGGGACAAAATCTTTATGTATAATGCACTATTTTAATTAACTTTGCAGACTGTTTCCATTGAACGATAGCTACGTTACAAACTGCCAAAAATATATATATAAAAAAAAAAAAACATATGACCTGCTTTTTAAGACTTGCATGGCTTAATATAACGCAATTATGTCTCTTACTGAAATATGTTGTAGAAAACCCAGATTTAAGTTTTTTTTTTTTATTATTATCATCGTTTTATACATATACTGGAGTATAGGGGTAGGGGTCAACCGATTATTGGCGCCTATATTAAGCATTTTTAAATGTTTTTGTCAGACCCCTTGTTATTCTTCATTTTGACATTAATTTTCATTTTACACCAGACATATATATTGGTTCAAAATATTGGTTATTGGTCTACTTGACCTGTAACAATTGGTATCAGCATCGGCCCTGAAAATAGCTCTAAGCAAAGCCACAGCAGAACAGTCGCGAATCTCTGAGCAACACACAGCGGTGTTTCATTACTGAATGATTCAGCATTTTTTAATGAATTCGGTCAATGATTCAGTGAGCCATTCATAAAGACAGTCAGTTGCTTTAATTATTGAATGAATAGTTGTTTGAACGAACTTGTTGAATCCGTCTATTGTTGAATCTGTGACTCACTCATTAAGACAGTGACTTACTGGCGGTTCGGTTTCAGAATTTAAAAAATTATTGCATTTTTCCAACATTTCAGATTTATATGTTAAAAAAAGTAAAACATTATATTATAACACAGTGTTTTACTATGTAAAATGCACATTAAAGCTTACTGTCAAGCTCTGCTTTAAGGCCTTTAGTTGACCACAGCTACTGTAGGAGCTTACAAACGGCAGAGACAAAAAATGCTAGATACCATCCTGGCAAAATGGAAACATGCAGACTTTTCTCATTCGCTTCTTCGCAACCACTGGAGGAGGTTTTTTACTGCATGGATTTTCCTCGATATCAAGAGGCATTTAGACCCCTTGTGGGAAAGCAATCTATGGTTATATCCATCACCACCTGTGGTCTTCGTACCAGTTGTGTTGCTTCTGATCTTGCTATAAAAACAACTGTCTGAATCAACAAGCACAGACATACTGCAGATCAAATAGCTAAGACCAATTTAAAATGTCAAGTAATGTTCATTGTTTATATTATTTTATGTAGGCCTACACCTTTTGCGTATTTCATAGTTATTAAGTCTCTTCTGTTTGCAATAATGACACACAATGTGCAGAAGCCTAAAACATCCTTGCTGATATCAACTTTTAGATTTATTTTAACGCAGATGAGGTTTGAATTGCAGTCTTTGTGTTTTTAAAAGAGTTGGTGACTGAATTAAATTAAAGGAATGGATTACAAGCTGTCAACAAGCCACGGAGAAAGGATTGTACTAGTTTCACTATAGTTTGCAACCTGGTTGTGATTTATTTTAAAGTTTGAAATATAAAGAAATATTTTTGTTCATTGAAATGTGAGCTGTCTAGCCAGCCTAACAGAGCATGTGAGCGGAGATGCATGCCGTTTTCAACCGAAGCCTCTGAGACACACTGCGTGGAACGGGTTTGTTACGTGACTGCTGCGGAAAAAATCCGCTTCACTTCTATTCTGTCGCGGGGTCGCGGTTGCGGTGTGGTTACCGCACCTGAAACGCGCGTATTCCGCAGGCAGTGTGGCTGCTCTAAGCTGTTAACATAGGCGCAGAAAGGAAAATCAACACGACAAATCCGCGACACGTTTGCCACGCAGCCTATATCCTATAAAGAACTCACAGCAACAGTTATAAAGCCTAGATATGTTATATAGCCTAATTTGCGCGCACTGGGGAATCGCTTGCCTTTGAATGCGTGTGCGCGTTTTAATTTCGGTTTCGTTTTAACGATTGCGTAAAACTCTTGGCGGCACTGAAGGTGCATTCTAAGCTACAGGCTTTGTTATAATGAGAGGAATAATTAGCTTGCAGAACTCAGGACTGAACAAAAAATCCGGCGTTTTGGCGGTGAGTGGATTAACGCAAACACAGATACGCACAGAGTCTGGCGTGAGGCGGCTGCCGTTTACTTTCGTTTTGTTAATGTTTATTTTGTTATTAAAATTACGTTTGCAGTTTCCCGCATCCTTTCCAGAGTCTTGAACTTCGTTACATACATATATACATCTTCCGGAAATTATCCTGACCTGTTTTTTAAGTCCCTCGACCCACAAGTTCCCAAAAGCACCGTTAGCTAACTATGGTCGTTAGTTCCATTGAACTCTATTGGTAACGACGGAGCTTACGACCATAGTTGCTTTCGGAAAATGCACCCCTGGTTGTGTAAGAATATTGGAGTGGAATTCCCTTGGGTCTGCAGCAACACATTCGTGACGCGTGAAGTCGTTTGGATGAACGATTCCTGACATAATACATGTGCAAACAGACACACAGAGATTTCTGCCTTTATTATATGCTTAGCCCCTCACACCGAAGCTTCGAATATTCGATAATGATTACCACCGAAGCTTCGAAGCGCAAAAAATGGTATTGGAACCAGCCCTGGTAATAACATAGTAAAAAAAAAAAACAACAACTTTATTTTCTTGCACAAACCAACACTGTTTCAACTAAAAATCTTCTTTGCTGTTCTACTGAAAAAAATCTAGGATGGCCTGAGGTTGAATCTGAGGGTGCCAAAAAAAATAAAAATATAAAGAAAATCGCCGTTAAAGTTGTCCATATGCAGTTCTTAGCAATGCATATTACTGATCAAAAAATAAGTTTTGGTATATTTACAGTAGGAAATTTACAAAACACCTTCATGGAACATCATCTTTCCTTAATATTCTAATGATTTTTGCCATAAAAGAAAAATGTACACATTGACCCACACATTGTATTGTTGGTTATTCCTACAAATATACCTATGCTACTTGTGACTGGTTTGTGGTCTTGAGTATTCTGGTAGATATCGTTGTTTTGCATTTACCACACAGGACTCGTGCAGGACTCTGGTTAAACAAGTCTAACACGTTCTACAGGAAACATACTGGTCAATCAATGTGGAGTAAAATCATCACTACATTGCTAGCATCTTCCAGACCTAAACAGTATCTTGAAAGGAGGAAGTTTTTCAATGAGCACTCACCTTGGCTTGACCGCGGACACTTTTGCTGTGCGACTGGGGAAAGCACTGGTGGGTGGCGTTGGGGTGAGAGCGGTCCTGACGCCCCTCTGTGGGTCCGTGGACCTCTCTTCTGGGATAGAGGATGGATTATCCGCAGTGAGGGGAATGTCTTCAAATGGGTTTATGGAGGACGGCACATCCTGACGTTTGGGTTCATTCATAGCTTCCTCTTTCTTCTCCTCCTTCTTCTTTCCAATGCCAAAGAGAGAGGAGAGCCGTTCGGTTACTCTGCTCTCCTCCTGGTGTCGCTGCTCCTCGGCTCGCTGCGTCTCCTCCTCGCGCCGCTTCCTCTGCAGCTCTTCCTCTTCCTTGCGCTTCTTCTCCTGCTCTTCAAGCCTGCTTTTCCTCTCTTCCTCTAGTTTTTTCTCTCGTTCTTGCTGCTTCCTGTGCTCTTGCACTTCCTGTCGGTCCAGCATCTCTTGCAGGCTTCCTCCTTCAGCTTTCCTACCTCTTTCCTCCAAATCTACATGACTCCTGTCCTCTAGAGGGCGCTGTGGGACAATATAAGCTTTGTCTTGCACTTCAGGCTTGTATGAGGGGATACTCAGGCCTTTGAGGGAATCAACAGAGATGTCGGAAGTATTTCGTTGGTGGTATTTGCGAACGTCCTCTACCGAACCCTTTCCTGAGCTGTTCAGACTGAGTGTGGAGCCAAAATTCGCTTTAGGTTCTTGTTCCTCTGCATAAACGTGGCTGCCGTTGATACAGAGGTTGTTCTGCTCCTGGATGTTTTGTTTAGAGCGGCTCAGAAGAGAAAAAGGCCCAAGAGACACTTTGCTGTCAGAGCTCTCAGTGCGCTTGTGTCCCAGGATTTTAAACTTCTTTTTCACTGCAAGAGAAAATAAGAGGTCATGTATTAAAACTGCAATATACAAGTTTGATAAGTTTTTTTAAAAAAAAAGAACTTTCTTATGCTCATCAAGGCTATATCTATTTAATCAAAAATACAAAATGTAATTTTGTGAAACAGTATTGTAATTTAAAATATCAGTTTCTATTTTAACATACTTTACAATGTTTTTAGCATCATTATTCTGGTCTTAAATGTTCAGAAAGTATTCTAATATGCAGATTTATAATCAGTGCTGCTTAATATTTTTTGGGGACCTGGAACACGTTTTTCAGCAGGCTTGGATAAAAAATTAAAGAACACTGTTTATTCAAAATATAAATTTTGTGTTACAATATAGAGTACTATTCAAAAGTCTGGGGTCAGTATTTTTTTTTTCTTTTTTTAAGAAATTAATACAGCAAGGATGTGTTAAAAGGATTAAAGGTGACAGTACAGACTTATATTATTAGAAAAGATTTGCTGTTCTTTTTAACTTTTCATTCTAAGAATAAAAAAAAAGTATCACAGGTTGCAAAAATATTAAGCAGCACAACTGTTTCCAACATTGCTAATAAATCAGCATATTAGAATGATTTCTGAAGGATCATGTGACACTGAAGACTGGTGTAATGGCTGATGAAAATTCAGCGCTGCATCACATAAATAAATTATATTTTAAAGTATAATAAAATAGGAAACCAATATTAGAAATTGCAATAATATTTTTTTTCTGTATTCTGTATTTTATTTCTGTAATACGACCTTGATGAGCATAAAAGGCTCCAATAAAAAAAAACAGCAATCTTACTGATCCTAAACTTTTGAACAGTAGTGTACATGACATCCAAAATTTATTTGAATACTGTCAAAAATTTAAGCCACATTTATAACTGTATTTTATACAACAGAAAAATAATTTGCAGTGACTTATTGATTTGTTTACTTTTTTAATGTGTCAAGGTGAATATTAACCATAGCTTAAATACTTTTTAATACATAATAATCAAGCAAAAATTGTATTCAAACTTGTCAAAATAGACCTTATAAAGCTTAACCCAACTGAACTAGCATTACTTATCAAAAACAATGTACAAACACTAAAAATGCCCTTAAAAATAACTTTTTAAACTTTCTTTTACACTACAATAAACAAATATTTACCTACTAACACTACCGAAAAATCAAAAGTTTAGAAAAATTAATAATTTATGTTTTTGAAAGAAGTCTCTGTGATATACATTTTTGATGTACATAAATGTTAAACGAACAGATCAATTAAATGCATATTTGAAGACTGAAGTAATGATGCTTAAAATTCAGTTTTGCATCACAGGAATAAATTACATTTTAAAATGTATTAAATTAGAAACCATTAGATTGTAATAATATTTCACAGTATTACTGTTTTTACTGTGTTTCTAATCAAATGAATGAGCATAAAAGACTTATTTTAAAAACACTTAAAAAAATCTTAATTATTCCAATTTTTGTAGTGTATATTTTAATAAGTGAAAAATAATGAAATTAATGCTTTGAACTGATTCAAGGATATGTATGATGTATAAACTGTGGCTTAAATATCTGAACACTTTTTTTTACATGATAATGTATATAAACATTAAAAAAATTCAGAAGCAGACATTAAAAACTAAAAAAAACGGATTTTTTTGGGGGACAATCCGCATAACCTACCATCAGGAGACTCCACATTAAGGCCAGACGACCTGCTGCTGCTGAGTGAACTGTTCTTCTCAGGCAGGGTGCCCAGGGTTGACATGGACTGGGAGACATTTCTTTGGAGGTTTGTCTTTGGTCCAAACAAGGACTTGATTTTTGATTTCTTCTTCTTGTCTGAACTGCCCTCTCCTTCCCCTTCACTGTCTGTTCCCACTGAAGACGGCACGATCGCAGAGGCAGAATCCGACATGCCGTCTTTCTTCTTACCACGAATTTTATCCTTAAGCTTGCCGATGCCGGAGCGAGGCTTGTCTGTCATGGAGAGGTCAAACATGCTGGCTGTCAGGTTGTTCCGCATGAACTGAATGTCCAAAAGAACTTCCCCTCTGTCCTTCTCCTGTTTGCCATTCTTATCCACCAACTTGTACCAGCTGCGAAGAGAATCAAACATTAGATTGTTCTGTTTATCATTTATTTTAAGCTTATTTAATTCATTTTAGGTTATTCAAAGCCTTACTTTCAAACCACATGAAACTGACTTTGATATTAATACTAAAATGTTTTTGTTGTTGTTGTTGTTGTTTATTTGAAATAAAGCTGAAATGAATTCAAATATAAATATTAGATGAAGACACTTTAAAAACTTCAAAATATTTTATTTTAAAAAAGTACAAATTAAAATAAAAAAATGCTGCATAATAAAAAAAAAAATGATGCTTTGGCAACTAACTGAAATTAAGTACTACTACAGTTTTTGTCTTCCGGGGAATGTGTGTGTGTCTGTGTGTGTGTGTGTGTGTGTGTGTGTGTATATGTGTGTGTGTAACTTATTAAATTAGCATTTTTTGCATGTTTTTTTTTTCTTCACAAATATACACTACCAGTCAAAGGTTTTTGAACAGAAAGGGTTTAAATGTTTTTAAAGAAGTCTCCTCTGCTCACCAAGCCTGCATTTATTTGATCCAAAGTAAAGCAAAAACCTTTAAAAATTTTACTATTTAAACTAAGTGTTTTCTATTTGAACATATTTTAAAATTTCATTTATTCCTGTGATCAAATCTAAATTGTCAGTATCATTACTCCAATCTTCAATGTCACGTGATCCTTCAGAAATCATTCTAATATGCTGTTTAGGATTCTTTGATGAATAAAAAGATTCAAAGATCAGCATTTATCTGAAATAAAAAGCTTCTGTATACCATTCAAAAGCTTGGGGGATGTTTGAAATTATAGAAATTAATATTTTTATTTAGCAAGGATGCTTTAAATTGATCAAAAGTGATAATAAAGGCATTTATGTTACAAAAGATTTATATTTCAGATAAATTACGTTCTTCTGAACTTTTTGTATTCTTCAAAGAAACCTGAAAAAAAAATCTACTCTGCTGTTTTCAACATCATAATAATAACTTTTAACTTTTAACAGCAAATCTGAATATTAAAATGATTTCTGAAAGGATCATGTGACTGGAGTAATGATGCTACAATTCAGCTTATATATCACAGGAATAAATTACATTTTAAAATATATTCAAATAGAAATTTGATTTTATATAGTAAAAATATTTCAAAATTGTCCTGTTTTCGCTGTACTATGTAGTATATAAATTACAGAAGAAAATAAAATTACAAAAAGAAAAAACAATCCGGAAATTATATGACTATAATGTAAAAATTTGCTGAAAAATGATCGCATATAATACACAACCACATTCTACAAGGAAACAAATGGTTTCATGAGTTTTTCATTAAAATTCTAGAAGCAGTCTGTCCAAGTTTCATCCTGTGGGGGTCCAAACAGAAATGCCTGGAATTCAGCTGCAGCCGCTTCCTCTGATCACATGGCACATTTAATCAGATTGGTCTGTGGGAGCCGCTGTTTGGTGTCAGTGTGACTGTAGAATACCCATGATCCCCGCGTTTAGAAGTCTATTATGACAGCAGTGTGGGCGGATAATGGCATGTTCATGATTACACGCACTGAACTCCAGAACTCTCCCACCTGCCGCTCTGCTGAACAAGAGAGGACAAGCGCAGGCTAAACAAAGATGCTTTGCCTTTATTTCATCAGTAGGCAGGCTTCTGTGTTTTGTATCATTTACTGCTACAAAGTTCAATTTCCAAGTGAAATTCCAGGCTCTCTTTCCAAACAGTAATTTAGTTTTGAACCCAGTATGATTTGAAACTATTAATGAAGCGGTTTCTATACAGTTTTACAATAGCAAACCATTGTGAAACTACAAAAGGTATCATACCCTTAGCCCTTTAAACACAAGTATGTGCATTAAAATTATGTATTACACGACTCTCATCTCATTTAATAACGCAAAACTCACACATCTGTGTATTTACTTTACTTTTATTTAAGTAACTATGCAATAATCCAAAACCAGCCTGGGATTACAGGGTTACATACATACATACATACATACATACATACATATATATATATATATATATATATATATTATATTATATTATATTATATACACACACACACATTTGGTTACTCTAAACAAATAATTGTTGTAGTTCTGAATATCACAAACATTACTCAAACTTTTATAAGAAAACATTATCTCAGTCCTTAGTATGTACTTCAAAATTTGACATTTAATTCAATGTGTTACTTGCCATTTCTTTGTAATTAATTTTGTGAAAATTACTAGCAATTTCCGAGTAATTTTGAAGTTGTTGTTTTTCACTCTATTATAAAAATAATAAACAAATAACTTTACAGCTTAGATTACATTATTACATCTAATTCTGATTCACTGATTAACTTTCAGTTTTATGACAGTAAAGCTTTGTTTGCAGATACTATAAAATTAAATGATAAAAATTCTGTGTGACTTCTGTTATGAATCATTTATTGGATTGCATCTAGAATGTTAAAATTAAAAATTAATGTTGAATGCATTTAAGAATAAAGTGATAAAGACAGTCAAATATATATGTTTTAATATTTTTACTATTTTAAATAACTGTTTTCTATTTGAATATATTTTAAAAATGTAATTTATACTTGTGACAAAAGCTAAATTTTCAGCATCAATACTCCAGTCTTCAGTGTCACGTGATCTTTAAGAAATCATTCTAATATTTTAATTTGCTGCTCAAAAAACATTATTATTATTATTATTATTATTATTATTATTATTATTACTACTACTATTATTACTACTATTACTATTATTATTATTTGTATTATTATTATTATTATTATTATCAGGGTTTTTTGATAAATAGAAAGTTCAGAAGAACAGGATTGATCTGAAATAGTCATTTTTTGTAACATTATAAACGTCTTCATCACTACTTTTGATCAATTTAAAGTATCCTTGATAAATAAAAGTATTAACTTCTATAATCCCCCCACCCCACAAAAAAAAAAAAAAAAAGGTTTGAAATGTTTGAATGGTATAGTATATAATATTACCAAAAAAAAAGTATATTTTAGATGCTAAATCTTTGGATCTTTCTATTTAAAAAAAAAAACTTGAAAATATAAAATTGTATCAGCATATTACAACGATTTCTGAAGGATCATCTGACACTGAAGGCTGGAGTAATGATGCTAAAAAGGTAGCTTTGATCACAGAAATAAATTACATTTTTAAATATAATTTAAATATCAAATAGAAAGCGGTAGTAAAATATGTTTACAATTTTACTGCTTTTGCTGTATTTGGGATAAAAAAAATATCCATATAGGCTTGGTGAGCAGAAGAGATTTCTTTAAAAAACATTAACATTCTTACTGTTCAAATACTTTTGACTGGTAGTGTATTTTCTTATTAGGGAGCCATGGATGTATCTTTATTCTCCTCAAAGAATTACACTGTTCTTTAAAAGATTCTCACTTGGATGCTTTATACTGGGAAAGACTAGAGAAGCCCAAGGCTGGGAAACAGTCCGGAATCCGTTAGTGGACCTTATACTCAAACCACAGCAGGAAACTTAAATCTAGTTTCAGGGTGGAGAAAGACTAACAGGAAATAATGCCTATCGGCAACCAAAGCTCAAGGGATTAGATAAGGAACGTTTCTTTACGTTATCTTCTACTTGAAAGTCTGTTTGTACCAAAGGCAATGTGAACAACAGACACAGACTCAGTACATGCATAGATATCTATGACTAGACTTGGTCACCTTGCAGTAAAAGCCATTTTATAGGCACTTTCACATGGATTGATATCTTTAATACATCATTCTCTCCCAGCTCTTAGGAATTGATCCAACCGGTCATGCCTGAAAACTTTCGGTTATCCGACAAAAAACTTGACAAATGGACTTCATCGCACACATTCCTCTGAGTTAAGCTAACAACCCCCACACACGGCAACACTTTAGGCTTTATCTCTTCACACAGCGAAAAACAAACAAGTGCTGCTCCTAATCTATCTTCAGCTACAATCATTAACTCTGTCTGAGAAGGGAACCGTTGACCAGACTGCGCTCGCACCATCAGGAACAGCCTGCTGGTATTTTTATAGATAAACACCGGTCACATTTACACAGAAATCCAGGAAGTAGATCTAGTAAACAATTTCATCCAGATTCATATTATGAAGATAAAATATATTTGGTTTATGCGATTATTTCAAATACAATATAAACAACACATAACATACAAAATGATAAACCGCCATCTAGTTATACTTTTCTGAAGGACCAAAATATGGCTATCAGCAAGGTTCTTGGGGTCGACATTTAGTCCTAGCATTCTTGTTTCAATACAAATGTATAAATTGAATAGAGCTGGGTACTGACAAAGATTTCACCATTCAATTGGATTGATTCATATGCTCTTGAATCAATTTGATTCCAATATTGATTAAGTATGGATTCATTTGGATATATAACAGCTACAGTACATGTCAATTTTTCTTAAGGAAAGAAAATCTCTCATCTAAAATGGTAAGCTAGGAAATCATACATTACTAGTAATGGTTCAAATTAACAACAGACTCTAAAATTCAACTGCCATTTATTTTTATATATAATAATAAATAGAACAAACAAACTGAGTTGTTTACCAACATTTAAATAGTAAATACCACCGTTTTATATTTAATGATTTTGATAATTATTTTTGCACTCCACTTTTTTGTTGAAATAAACACATTTAAAATAGGGCACTATGAAATCCAATTTTTTTATAAATACACTTTTTTCCTTTCAGAACTTTCACAATTTAACATCAATTTATTAAAAGTTTAACAAAAAATATTATCTTTAAGGCTCTATGAAATAAGTTGTTCTCTTCATTTTATTTATTTATTTTTTTACACAAATTCTGCATATTCCCTTCATTGTCTGTACACCATTTTAATGACTTTATTTTCTTTTTTTATAAATCAAAAACATCCCTAATTAATTGATTTTATAAAAAAAAAAATTGTTTATTCATTTATTTATGTCGTTGTGTTAATTTTTTTGGATTCCATTTTAATGTTTTTTTAATAAATCAAAAGCATCTCTAAATAATTGATTTTCTAAAAAACAAATTTATTTATTCATTTAATTTTTCTTATTTTTTCCTTTTTCAGAAATGCAGTGTTGTGTATTTACATTTTTTCTGGTAAATAAGTTTATTACAAGTTTACAAACATTAAAATTTTAAGGTCCTATGAAAAACTTTTCTCTCTCTCTCTCAGTTAGGGGTGTCAAACGACCAATCACGATTAATCGTATGCAAAATAAAAGTTTACGTTTACATACTATATGTGTGTCTACTCTGTATATTTATTATGTACATATAAATGCACACACATACATGTATATAATTTAAAAAAAATTACATACATATACACCTATATACATATATACAATACATACATATATGTATATATAGTAAATATCCCTTAAAAATGTTTTAATAATAATAATTTTATTATTATCACTAGTAGTACTTGCATTACACTAAGTAATATAATTCTGTCATAGTTTCTTCAAGTTAAACCAAACTTTTATTTTGACAGGTTGTTGTAAAGACCCTCAAGTTTCTTTGTTTATATTATATGACAATCAATTTTCACAAAAGAAACTGCAAAATGGTCAGAAAGTGACTCTCAGAGCAGTTCTAGAGATTGTTCACATGTTCATGAGGAAAAAAAAAAGTCAGAATTTTAAGATATAATCTTAAATATAATCTATATAGCTATTTTATATAAGCTCTTAGAGGAGAGATTCCTTTAAATAAATAAATAAAAACACAGTCACGCATTTTATACAAATATACAAAAAAAAAATTAAAATGAAATAAAATAATAATAATAATAATAATAAAACTCATAAAAACTTAATGCTAACTTAAATGTAAGTGTTTCTCATTTACTTTATTTAAATTTGAATTAAACTAGTCTAACCTGGGTGTGAATGGAGCACATAGAGGTTAACAGGAACCATGAGTTCCCAGCAATTCCTTTTATTTATATCAGGTACACAAAACTGTGTTTACAGAGAAACACTAAACCCCGGACCCAGCCACTGTGCGACTGCAAAACAAACTGGTGCAGCAAGTTTCATCTGCTCTTTTATTTATGGGATAACAAATGATTTTTAAAAAGGGTTTTAGAGGTCATATGACATGGGAAAAGTCGGCCTAGATAAAGGCACAGCAAAATAATTAGAAACTGATCCACAGAGGTTAAGAATTAACCACACCTTAGTCCACCTGGACCTGGACTAACACAAAAAATATGGGTTCAGTTACTGATTTCAGAGAGTCTGTGCTAAAACATGAAACCTTTAGGAAGAAAAAAATATGAATAATAATTTTAGCTCAGAACTGATTAAAAATTAGTATTATTAATATAGTATTTCTATTAATACCATAATTAATATATAATTTCCCCCCCAATAAACTCTTTTAATAGAGACAATGATCAGCTGGCCTGCACCTCTGTGTCAAAGCTGCCATATCAACATTACCCTGAAGTAGGACAGTAACACGACACCAGCAAGCTCTAAGAAAAAGAGGAGACAAAATTCAATCCCTCGTGTCAATGTATATGAGAGGGAGAAAGAACGACAAAGACAGAGAGATGCCTTGTGTTTTTTATATGCAAAACATTACAAACTGTTTGCAGTGCACATACTATGATGAAAAGCCAGTACCAACATCTCAGACTGTCAATATTATCTCATATGAAGGCAGTTTATTAAAGAAATAGTACACCCAAAAATTAAAATGTACTCACACCAGGTGTATATATATATATTTGGAACTGGTGAGATTTTTTTTTATCAATAAAAGGTTAAAAAAGAACAGCATTTATTTAAAATAGAAAGGTTTTCTAACAATATACACTACTGTTCAAAAGTTTGGGGTCAGTAAATTTTTCTTCTTTCTTTTTTTGAAAGAAATTAATACTTTTATTCCCCAAGGATGTGTTAAATTAATAAAAAGTGGTAGCATAGATTTATTAGATTTATTATCATTGTTAGTAAAGATTTAATAAATGCTGTTCTATTTAACTTGTTATTCATCAAAGAATCCTGAAAAAAGAATCACAGGTTGCAAAAAATTATTTGTCAGCACAACTGTTTCCAACATTGATAATTCTAATAATAAATCAGCATATTAGAATGATTTCTGAAGGATCACGTGACACTTAAGACTGATGAAAATTCAGCTTTGTATCACAGGAATAAATTATATTGTAATGCATTTAAAAAAAAAAAAAAAAAATTAAATATTACTGTTTTTTTCCCTGTATATTTGATCAAATAAATGCAGCCTTAATGAGCATAAGATACTTCTTTAATAATCATTAAATAAGAGGGTGTGTCCAAATTTTTGACTGGTAGTGTACATATCTGGGGAAAAAAACGAAGAGGATATTAAAATTAAGAATAACAAGAGCTCTGACAAAAGCATTCTTTAAATGCTTTCATCATTTTAAATCGGCTTTGAAAATTTCCGATACTGATAACCATAAAAACGCTAAATATCGAAGATGAACATGAGATTGTTACTTCATGCGAACAGATTCTGAGAAATTTAGCATTACACCACTTGCTCACCAATGGATCCTCTGCGGTAAATGGGTGCCATAAGAATGAAAGTCCAAACAGCTGATAAAAATTTTACAGTTCATAATTAATAATAGGGCTGCTCGATTATGGCAAAAATCATAATTACTTTATATGATTGATTAATTTAAAGATCAATACAATAGAGAAAAAAAAGATACAAATGAAAGGTGTTTTTATGTAATTAACTGAATGCAAAATAAACTGCATAGTCTTCACTTTGTTTCTTATAAAAACTACAAAAGTCCCTCCGTCGAGAGCAGTGAGTAATTTTTAGGGCTGTCAAATGATTAATCGCGATTAATCACATCCAAAATAAAAGTTTATGTTTACATATGATATGTTAGTGTACTGTGTATATTTATTATGTATATATAAATATACACACAAGCATGTACATATTAAGAAAAAATATTTTAGATTTATATCTAAAATATTTATATTTATTGATATATATTATGATCTAAATTGTATACAGGTGTAAATATATATACACATGTGAATATTTATTTTAATTATATACATGTATATGTGTGTATTTATATGTACATAATAAATATACAGAGTAAACACACATATAGTATGTAAACAAACTTTTATTTTGGATGCGATTAATCGCGATTAATCGTTTGACAGCCCTAGTAATTTTGTCTTCGTCTTTTGTTGTTTGATTAACATTAACCACAGAGACGACAGACGGAATATTACTTGTGGCTGCTTTAAGAGCTGCACGGATCCAATATACTATTACACACATATTTTCATTCTCAACTGTTTACGTTAATTTGAGAAATATATCAAAAATTATTTTTTGATTAGTAATATGCATTGCTAAGAACTTTATTTGAAAAACTTTAAAGGCGATTTTCTCAGTAGTTTGATTTTTTTTCCCACCCTCAGATTCCAGATTTTCAAATAGTTGCATCTTGGCCAAATATTGTTCTATCCTAACAAGCCATACATTGATAGAAAGCTTATTTCAGATGATGTATAAATCTCAATTTCAAAAAAACTGACCCGTATAACTGGTTTTGTGGCCAAGGGTCACAAATATTTGTACTATTTAAAATAACTGCTTTCTATCTGAATATATTTTAAAATGTATTTACAATAATACAAGTTTATTTATTTATTTTGAACAGCAAATCAGAATATTAGAATGATTTCTGAAGGATCATGTGACTGGAGTAATGAAAAAAAATAGACTAGTAGTGTAGGCTTTTATGAAAATAAAACAGTAAATACTTATATTATATTTAGTGCTTTGTTCTCAGAGAGTTTTTACATTTGGATCACAACAGACAATAAAAGACAACAGGGAAAGAAAGAATAAACCCTTCAGAGACAAGCAGATTACAGATAGCCTGATCAGATCTGTGAAAGACAATAATTAACCAAAGACCTAATCAAAACACTCCTACTTGAAATAATAACAAAAAGAGTTCATATTAACATCCCATTACATCACAAGCTTTGGAATCCAGTTTTACTTTCTTTGAGTGCATCGACGTACGCTCAGTCACGTCATTAACAAACTATTAATATACTTTTCAATTACGCGAGTCTCAGGTACAGTACACACCTGCTTTAAATGACAACCATGTGAACTGGGGCAAACCCAAGGCAAATAGACAGGTCTTACGTCTCCTTCTCTCTCTGTTCTGAACCATAATAGGAAGTCAAGCTAAAAGGCAAATAATAGGAAACTCTCCTGCCCTCCGTATTTGAATAAAGAGCAGGCCTCATTTCCACTGAAAATTGGCTTTAAAGTTGTCCAAATGAAGTTCTTAGCAATGCATATTACTAATCAGAAATTAAGTTTTGATATATTTACGGTTGAAAATTTACAAAATATCTTACTTAGTATTCTAAAGATTTTTGGCATAAACGAAAAAACGATCATTTTGACCCATACAATGTATTGTTGGCTATTGCTTCAAATATACCCATGCTACTTATGTTTGTGGTCCAGGGTCACATATAATATAATTATAAAATTAAACATTACTATATTCCACACTGGATTTTTCATACAGTTGTTACATATTTCTTTCTATCATAATTTAATCACTCTAATAAAATAATAATAATAATAATAATAATAAAATAAAACTAGTTAAAATCTCACAATTTTTTAAGAATAAAAACATAAAAAGTCGCAATTACCTTTTTTATTTATATATCCACACAATTTGGTACATTTAAAACTTTTTGGTTTTTTGAAGAAGATCATAATTAAAGTTTTAATTTGATTAACTGTGTGCCTCCAGTGTCTATAAATAGGACTTGGTATTTTAATTACAAAACTGCATAAACCAGATCTACCAAAGGAAAAGAACACAGTGTTCTCACACACACACACACACACACACACACACACACAAACACATGCACAAAGACACACACTTATGCATGTCTTATATGTGGTGGAAAGTAAACACTAATGTACATAGTTGCACGCCATTAGCCAAACCTTGGGTGTCACTCATTCCTGTCAGTTAGTGACTAGTAAAGTTTTGTTGTACTGGGTTGGGATGGGTGGAGAGGAATGTAACAATGTCATTATTTGTAATACAGTTAGACTGGTTGTGTGAGATTGTGCTGTACCGTTTTACTCTATTAGTCAAATTTACTTGCTTGGAATGATAAACTATGATTTGTCAGAGGAAAACAAATCATGAAATGACCCAAGAAGTTAAATTAAAGGATCAGCTGATGAAGTTATAACCTGTTACTTCTGACATTAATAATTGTTCTGGAGTTGTTATGTCAAACCATAATGGCTTAAAAGGGCTCAAGGGACACATATTTTTATCTCAACCTAATTATGATAATGAATCATCCTGTCTCTTACTGCACTTTAAAATTAAACTCACTTTCATGAATACTGCCATTTTGAGATGACATCTCCATGGTGGATCTTGTAATTCAAGTTCTAGTAATAAAAACAACAACAATAATCCTAATAAAACAACAGGTTATTTTATATTGAACTTTTTCTGTTTTCAAGGGAACTTTACAAAGCATACAAATGCAAAACAAGTAAAGCAAACATGGTCATGGTCAAGTCATGGGTATGAGTGGGAAAACAAGTCCAAACAAGCAGACATTGATCTAGCAATGAATCAAATGGGCCTGACAATCTGCAGCATCAATGCCACGCAACAAGGACAAACAGCAGGACCCTGAACACCGAAGGCAAAATGCCCCTAAACATACAGCTTGTACACTTCCCTTTCTCTCTCTCAAAGGCCAGAAAAGGAAGTCGACTGGACAAATCAGCAAGCCGACCTAATATGCAAATACAGTGAAACTCACACACCTACTGTTTTTGAATACGAGCAGCCCACATTTCCAAAGAGCTAAAGAAAAATTAAGCTCAAGCAACTTCTAAAAAGAAACTTTAAGCATTAAAAAAGTACAAAATTTGTGTTCCGTTTCTAAACTGTGCCTATTTATACATTTTCCATGGAAATAGTACTTGTAATTCATGATTAAGAAATACATGACTATTACTCAGTGTTGGGGACAATTATATATATATATATATATATATATATATATCGTCGCTGTCGGGCGGAAACCTCGTATGTCCAAATTTTGTCAATTTCATATTTTCTCACAAATCGATGCTATTGGTCAGTGCCCACGTGGATCTGTAATTTTTACAAATTATTAACCAATCTAAAGTGTTGAAAATAGCTTGAGAGCAAATCTCTTAACTCATTTGAACACTTCAACTGTCGAGAAGAGCTCGTATCTCCACCTTTTCTTCACTCCGCTGGAGCGTCGGGCCATATGTCCCCTTCCATCTTCTTGTCACAAAGCACCGGCAAAAATAATTAGCATTGAATGTGTCGGGGGAAACAGTAAGGAGATATTTGAATGATCCATTAATAAACTAGTGTATTCTGAGATAATGTCGCAAAGACCCTGACTCGCAATCTCTTCTTTGGACGCAACTTTTGAAGGAAAGCATCTTTCCGGATTACATAATGAAAGCCTTTTTTTTTCTGATTTGTTTTATTTCGTTAAGTAATAATTTAAAGCTTTATATTTATTTATTTATTTATTTGTCATGTTTGTGAGGCATGTAGCCTATTCGCTGAAAAATGTGATCGCGCTGACTCCTCATGTCCTGCAAAGCGATTTCAGCTTCTCCTCTTCAAAAACAATATTCACATAATAGCGCACATTTATCTAGGTTTAATGTTTAAACTAACATTGTTCTATAGCTACTTTAACTGTTTTAGATCTATAGATTTTATTTTATGCAAGTCGTAATGATTTAGGCTAAAAGGTAAAAGTCTTCCGCTGGCCGCTGTTCGTTAAAAAAAACAACAACAAAAAAATGATATTTAACGAACAAAAAAATGCTCCAAAAGTTTTTCTAAATTAACTTAATAAGAAAACGAAACGAAATATACCCACTTTGGCATTACATACAAAACGTAACTATGTTAATAGCTGAAACAGTAGTATTAGCTGTTCTGGAAGAATTAAGGGGAAAAAAGACGGACTCAGTTTTTTTGTATTGCATCATAGCTCTTAAACCTTTGAAACAGAGTTTAGGAAGATGTATGTAACCACAGTCGTTAGCTTTGGTTAACTATTGAAGCCTTTTCTCTTGTCAAAAGGCTCAACGCGACCGCAGACTTTGTTTGCCTGCAGATTAATTTCCGCCTATTAGACAGTTTATCGCTTTATTTTGGTATTGCATCACTCATAGCTCTAACGTTTAAAATAGAGTTTAGGAAAATGTATGTGACCACAGTCGTTAGCTTTGGTTAACTATTGAAGCCTTTTCTCTTGTCAAAAGGCTCAACGCGACCGCAGACTTTGATGAACACTGCTGGCAGCAGCGACTTCTGTGTCTGTACCATTCTTATCAATGACGGCGTAAGCTCGTATCTCCCGGCTCCCAAGTCATAAAACCTCGTATCTCCGATAAAACGTGATTTTGGGGAAATGTTGTCTTAATGTTGCTACACAACTGTGTATGATAGCAATATATGGTATAATACCAACTTTAACGATAAAATATTTAATAACTCAAAAAATATGCAGTTTTTTTCATTTCCTGAAAAATGACGGTTTTGGAGATACGAGGATTCCGCCCGACAGCGACGATATATATATATATATATTAGGGCTGTCAAAGATTAATCGCGATTAATCGCATCCAAAATAAAAGTTTATGTTTGTATGCTATATGCGTGTTTACTTTGTATATTTATTTTGTACATATAAATACACAAACATACATGTATATATTAAAACTAAATATTTAGATGTATATATATTTATACCTGTATACAATTTAGATTGTAAATAAATATAAATATTTTAGATATAAACTTTATAAAAAAAATAAATGTTTTTCCTTAATTTATACATGTATGTGTGTCTATTAGGGATGTAACGATAACCGGTTTGATGATAAATCATGATAAAATTCTCCACGGTTAGTATTACCGTTTCATCTTTTAATTATCATTAAAACCGTATTTGATTACCACGATTTGAACAACTTATGATAAATATATACTGTACAGCGTAAAGCAAAGTTTAAATAACAGTCTCATGTGCGCAGAGCACGCAGAGTAACAGTTAGTTTCGCTTTGAATGAAAGCATGACGGAAAGATGGGAGGGTTTAAAAGGTTGCTGAGGGAATATACAAATGAATATAGAAATGAATGAATTATATGAATGTACCTCTGATGGTTCTGACTGTCTTCAGAAAAGATTCGATGGCATTGTGTTTTGATCTTCATTCCATGTAATACCTAATAAAGCAGTGTTCTTAATCGCAATGCTGCATTGTCCACAGAGTTTACGGAAACAGCTGTAACTTTGCTCTTCCATAAGCGCCGCCTAGTGGCAGAGAGTGGATTTACATTGACTTACAATTACGTTCAGCCTGTTTGCAGTTTTTGTCTAGCTAAACCGGACCGAAGTTTCATGCACTGCTGTCATCTAAACTAAAAAAGACTAAAAACAAGGATTCTATAAATTTAAACAATTCACATAATACATCTAGAATTATTTTGATAAAATAGGCTACATATAACATTTATTGATTTGACTTAACCATTTTCTTTATTTAAAGGCTGAAATGTGAGGTTTACCATTTTATAAAACCTTTTCAAAGCTTTATTTGAACATTTTGAACATGTTATTAGGTAATGTTACTGTTTTAGTGTTTGGAAAAACAGAAGTCATTTTATATGTTGTTTGTTGATTTTAAATATAAAACTTTGAGAAACAATTTATGTGTTAGTACTTTTTAAAAACATCCAGCATATTTTAACAATACCGTGATAATATTGATAACCGTGATCATTTTTGTCACTATAATCGTGATAAGAAAATTTCATACCGTTACATCCCTAGTGTCTATTTATATAATAAATACACACTGTACACAAATATATAGTATGCAAACATAAACTTTTATTTTGGATGCGATTAATCGTTTGACAGCACTAATATTATATATATATATATTAAATAAATTAATAAACAAACAAACATAAACATTAATGTTTATGTTTAAAAAAACAAACATTTTCCAAAAATTTCCTTTTTTTTTTTTTTTTTTTTTTTTTTTAATATATAAATAGGCAGATCTTGATAAAATGTATAGAAATATAGATCTGGGTCATATTTAGCAACCTCATAACAACATCCTGGCGGCAGCTTAAAACCTAAAAACATATGTTAGACTTAATAGGTTTTACTATACTAAAGTAAACCATTAAAGTCTTAATGACTGCTCTGGTCAGGCTAGACAGATGTCTCCAAATCAGTCCAGTAGACCTGTGTAGTTTGTTCTTGGCAGAAAATCAAAAAACACCATAGAACACAATATAAATATGAAAGGAAAACACTGGGAATAACGCAACTGCATTACTAAAAAATAAAGAATACATTCAGCTGCCATAGCTGTATTGATGGACGAAGGAGTCAATTATGTTGTATTGATATGTATTGATAATACATTCATGACTGCTATTTCAACATAAATAGTATTCAGTCGTAGAGTAAACCAAATCAAACAGAGAATGTGCGAAATAATAATAATAATAATAATAATAATATTAGTATATATATATATATATATATATATATATATATATATATATATACATACACACACACACACACACACACACACACACACACACACACACACACACACACACACACACACAACCAGTCAACAAAAGTTTTTGAACAGTAAGATTTTTAATGTTTTTAAAGAAGTCTCTTCTGCTCACCAAGCCTGCATTTATTTGATCCAAAGTACAGCAAAAGCAGTAATAATGTGAAATAGTTTTACTATTTATCCCCTTAACTGTCCCTCTCATTTTTGAACATAGACATGAAAATGCACCATCCAAAATTAACAAAACATTTTGTAATATGATTTTGATGTACATTTTCCATGGTAATGCAATGTCTGATTTTAAAATGCATTTTCAAAGGGTGAATTTTGAGATTTTAAGTTTTCATCTGATATATAATTTCTTATGATTTCTAAAGTGTGATAGAGAAAAAAGGCAACAAAGTAAGTCTTGTTGTGACAAAGGTCAGAACTCCTGTTATGAAGTAGATTTTTGAGGTGCACTCTGGTCATAAATTAATCTATTACTTTTCCTACATAATTTGTAACACACAAAAATGGTCAAATATATATTTAGTGTCTTAGACCTTTTCAACAATATATAGTTGGTCATGATTAGATTAGGATTTATTTGTAAAATGGTGAAGTAAACCACAGAGGGGACAGGTGACAGTTAAGGGGTTCAAATAACTGTTGTATTTGAATATATTTTAAAATGTAATTTTAATTTATTCCTGTGATCAAAGCTGAATTTTCAGCATCATTACTCCAGTCATCAGTCACATTCTTCAGAAATCATTCTAATATGTTCATTTGATGTTAAAGAAACATTTATTATTATTAGAAATTAATACATTTATTTAGCAAGGATGCTTTAAATTAATTAAAAGTGATAATAAAGTTATTTATAATATTTCTATTAAAAAAAAAAAACTAAAAAAAATCCTACTGTTTTTAATATAATAATAATCATAATAATAATAATTGTTTTTGAGCAGCAAATCAGAAAGATTTCTGAAGAATCATGTGACTGGAGTAATGATGCTAAAAAAAAATTTGCTTTGAGATTACAGGAATAAATTTTGCTGTTTTTGAGATGTTTATATCAAATAAATGCAGGCTTGGTGAGCAGAAGAGACTTCTTTAAAAAACATAAATTCTTACTGTTCTCTGCCATTAATTTATTTAGCAAAATAATTGTATGTTTTAGAAAATGTCTTTAGAACATCCAGAAAAACAACAATATTAATATTTGTAAATTCAATAAAATAAAATGCTTGGTTAACTTGAATGATTTATAAAATCATAAAAAAAAGGGTAAACAAACGACTTAATTAATTAATTAATAATTAACTTCCCCCAAACATAACTTGTGGAACAGCTTAATTAAAAACAACCCCTTTATACTTTTTTCCCCCTCAGTTTGTACTAAACACTATCAGTGATAGTTTTCACTCGTTTTATGAAGTGAATAATAATTCTTATTATATAATGTTCATAGGAACACCTAGGAGGAGAAGTGTACTTTTGCTTGCCTAACATTGTTTTACAAGGGCGGAGTACTGAAACCTGTCCATGTAAAAGAGACCAAAACAAACTGATTAAATGTTTAGTAGCTTTTCACTTGAAACTTAACTCATAATGGAATATATTTATGACACAACTCGAACACCCACACAAAATAAATGACACTCACTCTGTCTTTTTGCGTGATCTGTTGGCGTGGAGGTCCAATAAGTTGATGACAGCCTGTCCCAAAAACTTATCCAGCCCCACTAGGGCTCGGTGCATGGCGATGATGTACAGCGTGCATCGCTCCGCGTCCCCCTGATGGATCAGCGGCAGGTCGAACGTCGCTTCCTCCTTCCATTCGGGCGAGACGCATTTCTCCGCTACCGAGGTGGAAAACTTGTCCTTGCCCACCTGCATGATGGCATAGGCGTCGTTCGTGCCATTTTTGCCCTTGATCCGCAGGTTTCGCGCTTTGAGCACCGTTACCTGAACACTAGTGGGATACCACTGTTGGTCACCCAAAGACATTTTCTCAATTAAAGTCCAGGTTCAACCGGGACTAAAAGTTGCGCTTCGTTCGTTCTAGCCCGCTTGATGTTTGCCGTGTGCTTCGCTCTGGCTCTGTGTAACTGTTTGGGAGTTCTCACAAGCTCCGCCCCTCACGCATGACGTACACTGTGTACCCAGCGCTCAGGTGATGCAGGTATCACTTCATTCTTGCGTTAAACTATTTAAAGAAGAGCTTTTGATAGTACATTTATAACCCTGTGATAACGTCTTTTTAAATCCCGGGTTAAGGCTAACCTTTGATCACACGCTAATTTAAACTTGAATTGAGATGCTAAAGGTGTACAGTAAACGACTTGGTTGCTAAATTGTATCAGCGAGTTGTTTAGCAACCGACAGCCAATCAGAAACTGACTCAGCGCTTACCTTATTAAATATTCATACATTTGTAGTTACAGAAACCTTCACCTCTGAGTTCAGTTTACCTTAATGGAGATTTTAAAAACTTCTCAGAATATCTCTGGTGACGAATTTCCTCATTAGTGTTTCCTCAGTTTACTTCCTCAGGCTTTATTAGCCCAAGTGAATCACTGCAGAGATCAGATAAAGGCTATTCATCAAAACAAAAATAGAAAACGGCAGTATGAGTAAGTGTTTTAAAGCCGATTAGTCATCTTTCAGATTGACTCTGTTTCTTTCTATCTTTAAAACAGTGTATTCGTTTATTTTGGTTATAAACCGCCGCCACTGTGGTACCGAGATCACTGTTATCAGTAGCTTACTAGCCTGATGTTCATTCCTTTGTTCTCAGTCAGCGTTTCGACGTTTGTCCCGCCCATTCTCTACAGTACCGCACTCTGATTGGATAATGTATGTGTCAATAATGCAAGGCTCACTTTTGATGGGCTTATTTCTTGTGGAGGATGTCGATTTACATATTACATAGAAACACAAGTTACGTAATTTCCTAATGCAAAACGTGGGCTGGGATTTTTCTGATTAAATCACGTATGATACATTCTAGGAAACATAAAAACCAACTGACGTAATTTAGATTTTATGGCATTTTTTCCAAACCTTTATTTTGCATCAGGTCATTGATAAGGCACATCTATAGGAAATATATTACTGAAATCGATACAAAAATGCTGCTATCATTTTCATACTGAAGTGAGTGACAAAAATATAAATATTCATGTTGTTATTGAAATCTCCCTTTTAAACTTCGAGATGACAATCAAAACATTATTTAGGATAACACTGAATTTATACTGACCCTCAGAAGCTCTAGGCCTACCCAGAGGCAAAGAAAATTGTTCATGCAAATATCACAACGTCACATGAAACCATTATGCACAAACAAGCCATTTAAAACTGAAATCTTTTCTTAAAGAAAAAAAAAGTATTACATACACATGGATGGCAAACTTTGAGCAGGCCAAAAATTCAATGTATTATTTGACTACATTCTTTGCTGTTGTAGTTTCAAATGACACTTGGCACCAAAAACTACTGAAATCATATACAACCAAAATTAAATACAACATGTAATCTGTAATGACATGATGGTGATAATAAGCCTTCGTAATCGATAGTTTACCTTGCATTACAAGGTAATCACAAAATTATCACACCGGTCATCATGATGTTAAATGGTTCTTTAGCAATATGCAGTCTTTGAATGTTTAACAATTTTAAGGGCTTGAAGGGGGAAAAGACAAATGGGAGGCTACAAAATATCAAATAAGCTCATACTTATTATAGTAAGCTTCTTTGGCATACAAATATCCCTGAACACACTTTAAAATAATTTTATTTTTACTCAAAGTGTAGCTAAAGCTAAAGACAGGCAATGCTTGTGACTGCATCATGATGTGATCTCAAAATAATGGTGCTACAGTCCGTATCTGATAGCTTGTGGGCCTTGGGAAAAAAACAGACAGTGCAAAGATCTAAATTCCCCTTTTTTGGGCAGTCGGGATTGTCCATTCTTTGCTTTCGTGAGAGAAAGACATTTGCACACTCTTGAAAAACAAAAGACCTATTGAAAATAATTATTTGTTATCACCAATTCCTTGTTTCTCAGAACTTTGCATACACTTCCAGGTAGATTAGTTATTCTTACTAACCACATGTGGGATGAACAGTGCTTTGTAATAAACAAAATCTGCTCTATTAATAGTAATAATCTGCGCGAAAGCATGGGAGGTCTTTGATTGCTAGTGTACTCTTAGACTAAAAACTGAGATTACGCCAGTCCTGTGTAAAATACTGATATCATAAAATTGCATAATGACAATTACAATTACATCAATATTAATACTGATATGTATAATATAAATATGCCATTATTTATGAGAATATGCCAAATGTTCTCTTCATAACCTGAACCAAGTGCTAAAAAAGCCCATGTTACACATGGTGCTACAACAGAACATGTATGGACAAACTTGCCCTTCATTATCAAATCCCTTTGCTGAAATCATTTGTCCATCAACAGCATTCATTATCAGTGCATTTGATCAATGGCAGAAATGGCCCAATAGAGGGCACTGTTAAGCAACATTTTACATGTGGTTCCTATTCAGTAAAAACTGAACGCAATAGTTCACTCAACTTCTAAAAACAAGCTCGACGTTTCCAGCACTAATTAACATTGGATGGAAATGTTGGATGTGGATGGATCAACGGCAAGTCTTTGTTTTCTATATCTGTGTGGGACTGATGTCTTAACCTGCTTATTAGTGCCAGAGAGTTGAAGTAACACTGTTATGGTCAAACAATACATACATAACACAATGTACATTCCTACAGACATGTAAATGAAATAGCGTGAATAAAAACATATGAACACACAAGAGACAAACACAAGAAACAAGAAAAACTTAGGTAACAAGCAGACGGTCCTCCATCCTGATCGATATGCATAGTTAGAAACATAAAGATCAACACAGCTGAACTTTAGGTTCAGATCCCTTGGCATATTCAATATTAAAAGATTCATTACGTTCAAACAGTTTGTTAGGTTAAGTGGTATTACAGGCAAACAAAAGCATTCAAAAGGATTTTGCATATTTTGTCAAACCAACTCCTCCACCGTTGTCTTTTTAGAGGAGTCAGGTTTTGCATACACACCACTTTTTCTTAATATAAAACAGCCTCACACAAGTACTTTTTATTAGCATGCTTAGCATTAGCTCTTAGCAAAACACCTTTGAAACTGGTGGTTTATCATAAAAGGAGCCAAATGTTCCTCTTCCCTGCTGAAAAAACTGCTTAAACCAGGCTAAAGCCAAAAGTATACTTCATTTTTGCATTTGCACACTAGCGTATGCGTAAAGTTGAACGCTTGGCCTTATCACGATTTGGCCAGTAGATGTACTACTGAATACCTTGTTATTCTAATTTATGCTGTCTAATATTTTGACAAACTAAAGTTAATAGGTGGTAAAGATACAAATGAGCAGTATTAATGAAGATATTAGCCTAATAGTTGACCTACCTGACTGGAAATTATAAGAAGAAACAGAAGACTGTCAAGATTCTTGCCCTGGAAATCCTGGTTCAGTTTGCCCAACCACAAACTTTTTTGTTCCTCAAACGTTTTGTTTGCACTCTAACTTTTGGCAGTCTATAGTACTCCAAATGTGTTTTCAGGTCAGTACAGCCCAAAACATGACAATAACTGACCATTTTCAGCAACAATAATCAGCAAAGTATGCAAGTTTGTGAGTTTTCGGTTCAGTGGCATTGTTTACATTCAGTGCTTGATGACGCATTGTGAAAACACTCTATACTTCTATACTTAATGTTGTGCGCGAACACAGGCGGTTGACATATGCTCTCTAGAAAGCTTCATCCATGTCAGGTGTCTGCTCTATTTTCCCCTTTAAGTATGGCAATTAACTAATATTTTAATCTTTAAACCAAAGATTGGCGGTTTCATACCCTCTCACTCACAAGCGCTGGTCAATGTGAGTGCCTGTTGTTCCTTCTCATATGTTTGTTTTCTACTGTAAAACAACGACTAGAAACAGTGTTGCCATCTTGTGGAACAACTGCTAACTGCAAAACAAATTTAATACCCAGGGTTACAAAAATTGGTGCGCATACTAGTCTAATGACGAAATTCATACTGTATGCTGACCCTCACATACATGTAAAAAGTAAAGTATACTTTGGGCTTAAGCTGCAGTGTCCTGGTACTTGAAAGTGAATGAAAAGTCTGTCTCCAGTCAGTATTAACACATACACAAGGGTCAGCATACAGTGCGCATAACACAAGTTTCATCATCAGAATAGTACTACATCCTGTATACACACCACCCAAACTACACATACTTTATGCGTGCAGGTCGCACGTAAACAGTTGTTCCACAAGGAAATGAAACTAAAGAGACGGAACAACAACAACAACAAAATAGCGGAGACGACAACAACAACAGATGCTCAGAGGGTATGAGATAGCCAAGCTTTTTGGGCTATCTCATAAAATATTTGTTATCGGTCCTAACTTCTACGGAAAAATAGAGCAGGCACTGGACATGGACGAAGCTTACTAGAGTGCATGTGTAGACTGCCCACGTTCGCGCACAACATCAAATGGAATATACTTTGAAAGGCTATGCATTCTAATGTACGCACACGCTCATGTACACATACAAAAACAAATGATACTATGGGCTTTAGTCCAAGTTAAGAATGAAGCCTGATTTCATGACAGTGTCACATGAACCTTGGGCTTCAATCAAGAGACAGAGCAGATATGTGTCGGCATAAACTACAAAACATATCCAGAGTGTTGTAGTATTCAAGACTGGAATAGGGGTCCTAAGTCCAAATGCTCAGAAAGACCATAAAAATATGAAGGCGGTCATCCAGTCTTCAGTTCTACAACACTGCTAGACGCTTTCCTGGTTTTAGCTGGTTTAGCTTGGCTGAAAAGTGTCCAAAACTCCTTTAAAACCAGTCCACAGACAAACCAAGCCCACAAGCCATCTTAGACTAATTTAAACCAGTTTTTCAGCAGGGTTGTAGAAAACAAAATCTGTACTTTCAGTCTTTCAACTCTACCTGCAGCTCATTATTATACAGTTGTCTCGCTCTTCCATACCCTGCTCTTCATACCAACCGAACCCTGTGATTGGTCAGTTCCGCTAGTGTCCAGTTCCACCACTGATCCCTTTAGTGTTCCATTTGGTGCTGAAACTGTCGTCAGCGAGGCCGTCGCAGTGACATTTGATGTCACGTTTAGAGGGAACGAGCTCCGCTTCGACTCTCTCTCAGCCGCGGCGGCCAGTTTAAGATTGTCTTTGCTAGCGCTGCGGCGTTGAGCGTTCTGCTGCATGGTGGACCTACTTGCCACCGAAGGCAGCAAGGGAAAAGGTTTCCTATTTCCGCTGCTACCTCCATCGCTACCTTCCGAAGGGCTTGTCGCTAGTCCCTCCCCTCTGTGCCGCCCATTGGTCAGAATGCCGTTCTGACCCTCTGAATGGCTATTCCGTAGACTTCCATTCTCGCTGGAAGCGTGTTTGTGTAGATTGTGGATGTTGGATTGCTCTGTCCCAGAAGGTCCCAAAGCACCCATGCTACCTCCTCCACCCGCTCGGAGAGCTTTGAGGCGGTAGTGCCCTCTGCCATCCCCTCGGTGATGGTACTGGGTATTGCCACCCCTGGTTCTACTACAAGCCTTCCTCCTTTGAGGCTGCTGGATGGGCAGTAGACTAGGCAGCAGATTGTTTGCTGGCTTGTTGTTCTCCGTGCTTGTGCTTGTGTTGGTATTAGTTCCTGATGGTGCTCGGGCAGCGTTATTAACGTTGTCTTGTGTCACTTGAAGGAGGTTGGTGAGTTTGCAAGGCCCGGCGGCGATACTCGTCGTTCCACTCTGAGTAGAAGACGACCTGGCAGAAGAAGAATAATTGTTGGTGTCCGTCGGCGGATGGCATCCTACAAAAAGTTGGGAGCCTCGTTCTGAGGCACTCTGGACACCTACAGTGACAGTGCAGGGATGGGAGTAAGCTGGCATGGGCTGGGAGCGACGGTACCCTGGGCAACAACTTAGCCACGCTGCTTGGACATCCAAACGCTTGAAACAGTGATGGAGCACCAAGAAGATCCCTAATCCGGTAGCCGTTCCTCCATACAGGCAGCTGAAGAGTTTCCGCTCTCTATCCACGTGCCAAACAGCCATAGCACCACAGCACCACAGCCCCACAAACACAAACTGCGTTGCCACCAGTGCCAAACACTGGACCTTCAATGAGTACTGGTCCTCCACTGTTGTCCCAGCATGCACCGGGCCCACCACAGAGTCTGTTGAGAGCAGGCTGGTGCTTCCGCTGATTGCCGGTTGGCTCTCAGGCAAGGTTGAGGGGTCAGAGGCGGAGCAAGGAGGATCTTTAGACTCCTGGAAGTTTCGGCGCCTCAGGCAGAAAGCAGTGCACAGGAAGTAGATCCAGGTCACAAGAATGATCAATCCAGCTGGAATGTAGAACGCTCCGAAACTAGGTTGCCATATCAACCAGCAGCTGTTGAATAGTCAAGAGCAGTGAAAAAGGTCAGAGAGGGCAAAGGCGGTAATTAGTCAAATAAAAGAAACACAAAGCAAGCTCTGTACCAAACTGACACTTTTTAAAGAGCCTGTAAGGGAGCGGCCCAGCTTGTGTAATAAATCTGCAACAAGTATCAGACAGTTAAAGAAAGAACAGAAGCTAATAAAAAACTCCCAAGTATGACCTCAGACAATTATATTTTATATTAAGTGTCACCAGTCTTTAAAACTGTAATGTGACAAAAACACCATAAAATTCCTAACAAAAATATCACACCTAATTGTGATTTGCAGCACTGTGTCATAAATGACAAACACTGAAATTAAATTATTCTGGGGGATTTGGGTTACATTTAAATAATAAAAATAAAAATCCATCTACACCCCATACATTGTAAAAAAAAAAAAAAAAAAAAAAAAAAAAAACATTTGGGATAACTGCAAATTTATTAAAATTAGGGGGGGGGGGGGGGGGGACTAAAATAAGTACATTGCATAAGTATTCATACCCTTAACACAGTACTTAGCTGAAGCACTTTTATAGCCTCAAGTCTTTTTGGGTATGATGCAAGAAGTGTGACACACAAAGTTTTTATAAAGGTTATATCTAAGTGTTTGAGTTGTTTACTTACTTTTTTACATTAATCTTCCCATTAGCCATTATATTGTTCATTCAGACTGATTTGCGAATGCGCACAAACACAAGAGGTGGGATTTAATCGCAGGAACAAATCACAGCCGAACATAACCAGTCATATCCAGTTATATTGCGATGGAAGCATTGCCTCCTTTCACGTGACATTCCCCTATTCATTCTCAATTACCCCTTACCAAACTTACGGCACACTTTAGGAAGTCTGTTAAAACTCAGTGGGCTCAGGGGAGGCGAGAGAGATACGGACTCCAGCTTTAACTTTACCTGCTGGTGTTGCTGTTGGACAGTGTTTACTTAGGAAAAACTAGTGATTTAAACACTTTTTAATGTTATACTTTGTAATATTGTCATATATTGTACTACAAATGTTTTTCTCATTTAATCTTTTGAGGCCTCCTCAGTGGAAACGCCACTAATAGAAATGAAACTGTAAGATATATAAATATGAATAGTTGTAAATGTTGCTATTGTGCAAACTAATAACACGTAAACTTGTGGAATGTTTTTTGACCTATATATTCAGGAATTAGAGTTTTAATCTTAACATTATGTAGGTTGTTGATTAAATAAACATTTAATGCTAGACATAAGCAAACTAGTTTTCCTAATGTTTAAAAACAGTACTTACTAAGGAATGCCGTCTCCATAGTTATTGATGTTTACAGCTGCAGTGATACCACATATGATGAGTGGGACACCGCCGGCTATCAAATAAAACCTGTTGAGAGAAATAAAGATATGAAGATCGTTAGTGGTAATTTTGCAAATGACAACCATGGTAACATGATTATTCATTAAAAAAAGAAAGAGAGAAAAAAATAAAATGAATGTAATGCTTCTGTCTGTTATATTTCCTACAGATGTTCCCTTTAGCCTTTGACCTTCGCTTAACGTAAAAAAAAATGTGTGGTCTATACATTAGGCAGTTCTGTCACTGTCTGTCAATGAAGAGTCTGGGCTCCAGACAGTGTAGGAGAGAGGGGAAACATAACAGGATTTATCCCAGGAGGCAGGCGTGGGATCTGGCCAGACCTCCCCAGGGGATGCGGAGAGCACGGAGGTCTAGGGTAAAAACAGAGACCACAGACTAGAGGGAATGAATATATTTGCATGCATGTCTCTGAGGACATGTGAAAGTTAGCCGTAACTAGTTCTATCCCTCGTTTGATTTACAACTTCTCTGTCCACTTTCATCTTTTTCCATTCCCTCCATTTGCCTCCATCTGACAGCAGCAGATGGGAATCAGCTTTTATCTGGACAATGGTGGTCTTTGATTAGTTTTCACATCATGGTGGTCCATTCAGTTACACTGAAAAGCCTATTTTGCTCCTGTACACGCCTATCAATAGTTTCTACTCAGGAAGTGCTAATTCAATATGACATCTGCCCATAAAACGGTCAATGTTTCCGGACCGATCTGAGATATGACAACCACTCAGAATACTGCAAGAGTTCTAATAGAACCCAAACGCTTTAATATTGTCATCAAATGTAATGTTCATACCTTTACAACTTATAAAATTTCAAACAGTATTAGAATATTAAGAGTATTAAAAATGAACTCTGAACGTAAACCAGATATTTGCATGACCCGTTTTAAAACGCACTTATTCGGATGCAGGGACAATGGATTCTGTTGTGTGACGAAACCAGTTTCAAAATTCCATCCCCCACTGAATCATATCCACCTTCCTCAATGTCTGATATAGTCAAATTATAGTGTGTTACAGCTGTGCTAAGTTGGTTATCTAAACTGTTCCTTTCTAATCAAGGGATAAGCATAACTTCTGACTGCAGTGGTTTGTGTTAAAAGTAGCCAGTCCAGCCTAGAATTACCTAATGGCAAAAACACTTGACATTTCTCATTTGGACGGCAATAGAAAGGCAAACTTGTTTCTTTAAATGATAAAATTACCTCATGTCCCTATGTGAAACAGTACAAATTGGCCTACTGATTGGATTACAAAGAGTTCTTGTTCTATTAGGGTTTTATGGGCACTAGAGCCAAATTATAGAGGAAAAACAGGTATCTGAGAGTTTAAGAGTGCTTGTGAAAGAAACATTTCCAAAAACAACCTGTTATTAGCCATCTAATGCTTCCAGCCCTTTATGGTGACTTCACTGACCTGAGCATTGGCCGCTGAGTTGGTTGTACAGCAGTCTCTCCTTCTAGTTGTTGTGGAGTCCTTAATAAGGCTTCTTTAAAAATTACTCTGGCGCTAACACCGATCCATAACAAAGTGGACAGAGAAGAGTAGTGAAGAACAATCCCCACCTGACACAAACATACACATACATGAGTAACACAGGTAGAGTAACAATAGTACAAATAGTACAATAGTACAACAATTTAGTTCACTGGTGTATTTAAAGTGTTCACTCATTTGATTTAACTCTTTATTTGTTTGTAAAGCAATCTTGAAGCTGTAAGGAAGGCATTTAATAAAACAAAACGTTATTATGTAAGAGAAATGGGGACTTACTGCCTGGCATATAACTGGGTAACCTTTCAGAGTGATGCCTCCAGCAAATACTGCAGACGTCATTGCGATGTGAAAACTAGTGTTCAGGAGGGTGTGCCAACTCTTCCTAGTGATTCTGATAGAGCTGATGGCAGAAAAAGAAACTGGTGAGAAATTTTACTGTTTGGCCAAAAATATGTTAACATTCTAATTCTAATTTAACATGTTTGGTTGTTCCAGTAATAACAAATCATACAATGACACTATAGAATTGTGTTACCTTGTAGCAACAGTTTGTAGAAACATTTTCTTTTAAATTTTAGGTTTTGGGGTGTATTCGGATACTTTCGGCCATGCAGTATGTTTATATACATCTTGCAGAATCTGCTAAATGTTTCATACAAAATGCATGATATTTTTTTATTTAGTACTGACCTGAAAGATATTTCACATGAAAAACATTTACATATAGTCCACAAGAGAAAATAAACGCTGAATTTATAAAAATGACCCTGTTCAAAAGTTTAAATACACTTGATTCTTAATACTGTGTTGTTACCTGAATGATCCACAGCTGTTTTGTTTTGTTTTGTTTTGTTTAGTGATAGTTGTTTACGAGTCCCTTGTTTGTCCTGAACCGTTAAACGGCCCACTGTTCTTCATAAAAATCCTTCAGGTCCCACAAATACTTTGGTTTTTCAGCATTTTTGTGTATTTGAACCCTTTCCAACAAAGACTATGATTTTGAGATACATCTCTTTACACTAAGGACAACTGAGGGACTCACATGCAGCTATTACAGAAGGTTCAAATGCTCACTGATGCTCCAGAAGAAAACAACGCATTAAGAGCCGAGTGTGTAAACTTTTTGAATTTGAAGATCAGGGCAAGTTTCACTTATTTTGTCTTCTGGTGAACATCTGTAGCTTCTGAAGAGCAGTACCAAATGAAAAAAAAAATTATATTTAGGCAAAATAAGAAAAATGTACATATCCGCATTCTGTTTAAAAGTTTCGACCCCTGGCCCTTAATGCACTGGTTTTCTTTCTGAAGCATCAGTGAGCCTTTGAACCTTCTGTAATAGTTGTATATGTGTCCCTCAGTTGTCCTCAGTGTGAAAAGATGGATCTCAAAATCATACAGTCATTGTTGGAAAGGGTTCAAATACACAAAATGCTGAAAAAAATAAAAATAAAAATTGTGGGACCTGAAGGATTTTTATGAAACACAGTGGACAGTATCAACTATTATTATCTCTTGTGGACTATGTAAATGTCTTTTATTATAAGGTGTATATAAACTTTTGACTGTATGTATACCTGTGATGCAATATATAGGTGATGATGATGGTGAAGAGACAGAGGAGCAGCACTGCAGTACAGGTGTAGATCACTGGATGGAGCACTTCCACCGGAATCGAAGGTGAACCCGGAAAATCTGGCATCTCCTGAAACATTGACAGGGAAAATGGAGAGTATCTTTTAAAGGGATAGTTCACCCCAAAATTTTAATTCTGTCATTAATCACTCATCTTCATGTCATTCCAAACCCATTAGACCTTCTATTTGTTCATCTTTGGAACAAAAATTAAGATATTTTTGCTGTCTATGGAGGGTCAGAGAGCTCTTGGATTTCATAAAAATATCTTAATTTGTGTTCTGAAGATGAACAAAGGTCTTACGGATTTGTAACAACATGAGAGTGAGTAATTAATGACAGAATTTTTGGGTGAACTATTCCTTTAATACATTTATACATATGACTTCACAAGCACCTAAAAAACACCTAAAAAAGGAATAGGTGTAAATGCCACTTTTTTTTTTCTTTTTTTTTTGCCTTACATAACAGATAGTAACAAACAGAATTAAATATTTAACTAAATGGAACATTTTTGTGAGGAAAAATTTATAAATATAGCCATGTAACTATAGCCAGAAGGTTCAGAGAAATTACTCTGTCAGTACTGTGAATTATGGGTTCTGCTGTGCCAAGAAGTTTTAACCAATGGCCAAAATAGCCCATATATTACCATATTACCTTAATAACAAAAACAGTTTTGGACCTAGCTGAACATTAAAATCATTTGACATGATGAAGAAACGTTACATAAAATGTCAGCTTGTAATTGGAGGCCTGTCCTCTTCAAGTAAAGGACTGACTATAGTACAGTATCTCTCTACTTAGTGTGGGTTGGGAAGGTGATCCTATTAGCGACATAAAATCATCCACAACTGGGCTATTAATCAAGATTATACTTCACATTTGGTTAGCAATTACGCAACTAAATGGTTACATGCTACCTGATCTTCTGACGAAAATGTACCTGTGGGGGGCTTTTTCGCAAGACGCAAAATACGTACCAATAAGTACATATCATTGCAGTAAAATGTGCTAAAACAGTAAGCACTTGTAATCTGCAGATTACACACAGTGATGCACAGTGATGATTACAGCTTGCTCGGTAGCTCACCTGGCATGGAATTGGACTTGAGTAGAAATTCCATGAAAAACATGACTCACGATGAAAGAGCTGAAAGATGAGAGCTCGAAAGACAAGCTAAAATGGCATATTTGCGATTATGTTTCTACGTCACATTCGCTTTTGTTCATACTATCGATAGTATTAGGTGTAAAGCAGATGGTTCGTTATTTTAAAACGTCACAATGCATTAGAGTTAGCATTAGCACCACTCAATGGACATTTCAAGTCAGAACTGCAGTGACACGTACAAAACCAACGTCATAACAATAAACTGAAACATAAACCGTACCATATGTTTGTTCATCTGTTCTGGGGGAAAAAAAACAAACACGCTTTTAGGGCCACTCAATGGACATTTCACATCAAATATGTCACGAAACGCTACATATTTCACATCTTGCGATTCCCACAGGTATGTTTTCGTCATGAGATCAGGTTGTAAACAATAACAAATTACATCGATATATTTTAGATTTTTCATTTCACTGTATCAGTGGCTTGTTTAATTCCTACATTTCAAGGCAACATCATTATGGTCATAAAACCTTATACTTGACTTGACATACACTAACAAGCAACTCAATGCATTTAGTGCTCTGAACAGAAGACTGGACTCATGATTGAATCTAATGGTGTTTGATGTTTGCTAAGCTAGTGACGCATGTGGAAATATATGGCAAACAAATATCAAATCCAAACAAACAAACAATCCTTTTTTAGATTAATCTAACATTTTTTAGTTCTGAATAAAATGTGACCCTGGACCACAAAACCATTCATAAGTAGCATGGGTATATTTGTAGCAATAGTCAACTATACATTGTATGGGTCAAAAATCTATAAGACATTAAGTAATGATCATGTTCCAAGAAGATATGTTGTAAATTTGCTACAGTAAATATATCACAACTTCCTTTTTGATTAGTAATATGCATTTCTAAGAATTTTAACAATGTTAAAGGCTATTTTCTCTTCTTTTTTTTTGCACCCTCAGATTCTAGATTTTCAAATAGTTGTATCTTAGCAAGGGCGTAGGTTTGCTTTTGACATTGGTGGGGACATAAACCCATAACCCCCAGTTCATTATCCTCAATAGGGAAGTAACGAGAAGAATAACAAAGCGCAGTAAATGGTAAAACTGTTTAGTGGGCTCATAATTAAGATAATAAATCAAAATAATACAGTAAGACACACCAGTCTGCAATATCAAGCAGCAAATCTATGTCTTATACATCTAAAAATAGCTGGAAGCGGATGATACCGGAAGCCACACCTATTCAATTTACAATGGCAGTGCCCACTCTTACAGGCAGGAAAAGGTGGATAACGGTGTCACAATGTTACCTGAAGTACAGCATAATTGCTCAGAACAGAGCAGCGCAGTGTAGAGGTGGACGCATCACTATGGGCCAGCTGACAGCCATCCAGACTCCAACTCCCATGATGCTCCAGCGCCTGCAAGCTCCAGTGGGCAGCAACAGGGTCATTTCCAGGTGATGTGTTTCGTAGTGACACAATAATGGGATCGGACTGATTCCACATGCTACATCCATCTGAAAAAGAAGGAGAGAGAGAAGGCAGAGAAAGTTTACATCTGTGCTCTGGTGAAAGTTATTTCTGAAATTGAAAATCTGAAATATTTCCTATACTGAACTGAATATTTTATAAGTCCAAGGA
Source organism: Cirrhinus molitorella (assembly GCA_033026305.1). Classification (NCBI taxonomy): domain Eukaryota; kingdom Metazoa; phylum Chordata; class Actinopteri; order Cypriniformes; family Cyprinidae; genus Cirrhinus; species Cirrhinus molitorella. The sequence continues at coordinate 24,846,558 of CM065125.1, forward strand.
TGATTCGTATTAGTCTTCTCCCAAAATGCCTGTACTACATCAGTATACAACCAGCTACTCAGAGCATTCTTAAAATTTTATGAATGTTTTCAATCCCTTCAGTGTTCGAGCTGAAGGCAACCCACCAAGGCCAACGGAGATAACTGGAGTGTTGACGCCACGTCTGCGGGCAAGGTCCGAAAGTCCAGTAAAATTGCTGGTAAATGGGAAGAATCTTCCATTGCGGAATGCCACAAACTGCAGCTTACAGTCGGGAGGAGCATTTGGTGGAAAAAGAGATGCAGGGAGAGACACAGAAGCAAGAGCCACTGCGTTCTAGAGAGAGAAAAATGCAAGACAAAATAAGGGCCAACTAAAAGTGTTTATTAAGGCAAAAAGCTGTGCATTTCAGTGATTTTACTATGGCTAAATGGCTTGGTTTTACATGTATAAAACAGCAGTAGTAGCAACATGAGGAGTGAGAAGGCAAATTCCTCAAGTTTTTTTTTTTTTTATAATCAAATGTAAATTCATGTCCCAGTCACATTTTCTTGGTTAAACAAACATTACTTATACTATCAGAAAAAGGAAAAAAAAATTTTTTTTATATTTTTACATTAACAGTTTAATCAATATTCTATTTATCAAAGCCAAGCATGAATCTCATCATGCTAGTGTTTTTAAGCATTTTACATTTATTCCAGAATAATAACTCTGCAACAGTTTAAACAATATATACATTGTTTGAATAACAAGATCATGTTTTCATGTCATTTGACATTTTATTTTGACATAAAGTGGTTATATCTAAATGTGTGAGTCGTTTACTTAAATTAGGCCCATTTTTTTTTGAGGAGGAGGAGGCACTGCCTTTGCCTCCTCGGAGGAACATTTACACACAAGTGTATACCTGTACACAAAACATACCTTGAGATGAAAAGCGTTCAGCGAGGTGTTGTGTGTTCCTGTGGTGCAACGAAATCGCAGTTGCTGCTCAAGGGAAGATTCAATCCCATCATGCCCCTGGCTCCCTCCTGCCCCCTCTCGTCTCTGATAGACCGTGCAGCTAATGCCAGTAAAATGAGCAGGCCGGATCATGTGCGCCTCCATCACAATGTTACGAGAACTCTAAGAAAGACAGGAAATATGCTGATTTGTTGCTCAGATGTCATTTCTTATTATTATCAATGTTGAAAACAGTTGTGCTGCTTCATATTTTTGATTACAGTTGAGGTCAAAAGTTTACACCCCCTTTCAGAATCTGCAAAATGCTAATTATTTTACCAAAATAAGAGGTGTTATTTTTTATTTAGTACTGACTTGAATGAGATATTTCATATAAAATATGTTTACATATAGTCCACAATAGAAAATAATAGTTGAATTTATAAAAATTACCCTGTTCAAAAGTGTACATCCCTTTGATTCTTAATACTGTGTTGTTACCTGAATGATCCACAGCTGTGTTTTTGTTTTTTTTAGTGATAGTTGTTCATGAGTCCCTTGTTTGTCCTGAGCAGTTAAACTGCCTGCTGTTCTTCAGGAAAATCCTTCAGGTCCCACAAATTCTTTCACTTTCTAGCATTTCCCTGTGTATTTGAACCCTTTCCAACAATGACTGTATGATTTTGAGATCCATCTTTTCAACTGAGGACAACTGAGGGACTCATATGCATAGGGTTGCCAACTTCTGCAAAGGAAAATAAGGGACGATCTTCGTTCTTTATAGGAAAATAAGGGACATTATAAGGGACATTCAAAAAAGTATCCTTTTTTGCTTGAATTAAATGCTAAAATTAATCTCAGACATAAACACGTTTTTTTTTTTACCTATTTGTGTACAATTTAATTCTAAAAAGAATTATGTAATATATAAATGTCACACACCATACACACAAACCATGTATATATGAGTAAAGTATTTTACCACCATAAAATTGTTACTGTGACGAGAAACAAATTGTTCTTTTAAATGCATTTTGTAATTTTTATTTAAAAGTGTGTTAATCTTTTAACAACTGTAATTCTTATGTATTGTGCAATAAAAAGTACAGGATTTGATAAACTCATTTTATATGAACAGCAATTAATTAAATTTACAGTAAATGTAGAAATGTTGTTTTTTGTTCCACATTTTTATGAACAATGCAAACAAAAGTGCAAAAGTTTAACAGATTAAAAGTTTTTCTTTCTTTGCTTCTCAAAGCCCAATCATTTTTCCATGAGTACTTCTTCTCACTTCTTGCAGTTGCAAGAATTTGTTTGTCTTGAAGTAGGTACAGTTTTATAAAATTTATATCATGGTGTGTTAATGGTGATACGCTTTTCATGAGTTCAACAGAGCATCCAGGTAACGTACTGTAGCAACACCCAATGACAGAGAGCTCTCACCAGCGTGCACGTATAGACACGCACAAACAGACAGACACACGCACGCACGCACACATCTCTTGAAACAGTTAAATATTTAGATTCACTCTTTAATTAAGCAACTGTATACTGCTACCTTGCTCAGACATTAACTCCACATTCATTGTATATATACTCTGCATATAGATTATACAGGACAAACTGCGTTCCGTATGGGATTAATACGGAACGCTGCTTTTATGTCTTAAATACGGAACGATTCCGTATTATACGGAACGGTTGGCAACCCTACATATGCAACTATTACAGAAGGTTCAAACACTCACTGATGCTTCAGAAGGACAATTAAGAGGAGGCTGGTGAAAACTTTGTGAAAAATCCTTTTTCCTTCTGGAGCATCAGTGAGCATTTGAAGCTTCTGTAATATTTGCATTATGAGTCCCTCAGTTGTCCTCAGTGTGAAAAGATGGATCTCAAAATCAAAGTCCTTGCTCGAAAGGGTTCAAATACACAAAAATGCTGAAAAACCAAAGAATTTGTGAGACCTGGATTTTTCTGAAGGACAGCAGGCAGTTTAACTGTTCAGGACAAACAAGGGACTCATGGACAACTATCACTAAACAGAAAAATACAGCTGTGGATCATTCAGGTAACAACACAGTATTAAGAATCAACCGGGTCATTTTTATAATTTCAACTATTTTCTTTTGTGCACTATATGTAAACATATTTTATGTGAAATATCTCAATAACGTTTTGTATGATCCCTCTTATTTTGGTAAAATAATTAATATTTTGCAGATTCTGAAAGGGGGTGTAAACTTTTGATCTCAACTGTATATAAAAGTATGATATACATGTGCCATAATGTGAAGCTGCTACAATTAAAAGCATACTCTGGAAAAGTCCTGTGCGTGAGAGTGCAGCTGAGGCCAGGCGAGTGTCTCCAGTGTGTAGACGATTGAACTACAGGCTCTTTCCTCTCTCTGGGCCCGAGCCAGAATCTGATCATCTACCTGCATCAGGTTACTGCCCATTTCCACCAGCACCTCAGATAGCTGGAATAAAGGGACAGCACATTTATGTAAGGACACAAATGCAATGCAATATATAGACTGTTACCTGAACGCCATGTTCTACTGACCTCACGCAGTTCTGTCACATAGTCCATGAATTTGTGCATCATCTGAGCCACATAGAGAACATCCACCGTGTCAGTGAAACCAGCGGCCTCCAAAGTGTATGATCGCACCTGGTGTGCCAGAGTCACTGCGTTGGAAGCGTTGATGGGCATCTTAGTGAGACAGACAAAATTAACAATGAATATAAAATTAACAAAAACATATTAGATTGATTTCTGAAGGATCACGTGACACTGAAACCTGGAGTAATGATGCTGAATATTTAGCTTTGATATATTCAATATATTCAAATACAAAACAATTTTAAATTGTAAAAATTAAAATGAAACTATAAACATTGTTTATTTAAATGCAACGCAAATTCAATCAGCGTTAACATTAAACTTAGTACATACTTAAGTACATTTTTTATTATTTCCATAATAAATACTCTTTTGAAATGGGGAAAGGAAAAAAAAGGTTTAAAGAACAAGACTCTAGACTGGCACTAACCAGTATGAATTTATGCAGGACGCGTGTGATGTCATTAGTATAGAGGCACTGCGAGTAGTCTCCCTCCTCCCAGCGCCCAGAGCGGTCACAGTTACGTGAAGCCTTCTTCTGCTCCACGCTGCCCCCTATGCTTAAGGCGGGGTAGCGCAGCTGCAGACAGTGTTGGTAGGAGGTGATGCCAGCCAGAGTTCTAGGCCACCTGAAGGGCAACATATGACATATTGATAGATTTTTCGAGAAGAGTATTATTAAGCCACAGGTAAAGCTGTAGGACAAATCACTTACCTGAACTCCCCTCGGTTGTTAGTGACTCTCTGCTCTGGACAGAAGGAGGCGCTGTTCTCCAGTACCACTATCTCTACACTGCGCGAGGTGTTCCCACGGCCCGTGGACACCACACACTCCCACTCACCACTCGCATCAACGTGGACATTTGACAGGATCAGCTCACTAAAAAAATGTATTTATTTCTATTGATATTTTCCCTCCATTTTAATCCAATTTCTTTTATTACAGAGACATCTAATTTCTACTGTTCATTTTTACATCCCTTTTAAATCTTGCAGTGCATTGTTTCATTTAGCATCATTTCTTCTCTTTGTGTCATGTCTCTGAACTTGCAAATTCACTCTTTCCATATTTTTACTCATCCCTTTGAATTTTTAACATCTATTTGCCCTCTTTCAGTCAAAAATATTAAGCAGCACAACTGTTTTCAGCATTAATGATAATAAATGTGACCCTGGACCACAAAACCAGTGTTAAGTAGCACAGGTTTTATTTACAGCAATAGCCAAAAATACATTGTATGGGTCAAAATTATAGATTTTTTCTTTTATGTAAAAAATCATTGGGATATTAAGTAAAGATCATGTTCCATGGAGATATTTTGTACATTTCCTACCATAAATATATAAAAACGTAATTTTTGATTAGTAATATACAAAGAGTTCCGATGCAAAACCCTCTAAAAGCCATCTCGGTCAAAAAATGAGATAATGATACTGAGTGAATGCTCTTGACACATTATACATCCATCATATACTTTTATTTCAAACTCGCCAAAATCTCACCCTCAGCTCAATCAGAAGTACCAGTACTTACATAGAAACCTATACATCTGAGCCTGGTAAAAAATGCATTTTTTGAAGAAATGTGTCAGATGGATTTAGAGGCTTTTGCATCTGAACTCTTCATACGTTGCTAAGAACTTCCTTTGAACAAATTTCAAGGCAGTTTTCTCAATATTTTGATTTTGTTGCACCCTCAGATTCCAGATTTTCAAATTGTTGTATCTCAACCAAATATTGTCGTATCCTAACAAACCATACATCAATGGAAAGCTTAAATTATTATAATTTTTTAATTGCCTTCTATGACTGGTTTTGTGGTCACAAATGGTTTTTGAGCAGCAAATTAGCATGAATCAGAATAAAACTGTATTTTTAATCAAATAAATGCCTTAATCTCTATAAGTGTTACCTGGTGATGAAGGTGCAGTCATGTTGTACACTCTCTTCCAGATGAATCCCATTGCTAGGTTTAGTGGTGACAGGATGTCCGTTGTGTCGCCAGTGAAGAGCAGTGACTTTGTCTACCAGTGAAGCAGTGCAATGGAAAGGCAGCCTGTCCCCCTTAAACACGACCTGCCGCAGTGAGGGTAACAGAGACAGTGTGTGCAGCTCCAGCGGACCCTCTGAGGAGCAAAACGAATGAAAAGATAAAGATATGATTCACAAAAAAAAAATAATAATAATCTTACTGCACACTAAAATAAAGTTTTATTGTAGATATCTGTCCTTAAAGGGATAATTCCCCCCAAAATGAAAATTCTGTCATTAATTACTCACCCACATGTGGTTCCAAACCTGTTCATTTTTAGAACACAAATTAAGATATTAAGATATTTTTAATATCCGAGAGCTTTATAACCCAGCAAAGACAGCAACGAAACTGACATTTTCAAGGTCTATATCTATATATATAACTTTATTCAAACATTTCCTTTCTTCTCGACCTCTTTGACGTAGCTCAAATGCGCTGTGTGTTGAAGACTAACACGGCAGAGAAGAAATTGTTAAATAAAATCATTATTTTTGTTTTCTTTGTGCACAAAAAAATATTCTCATAGCTTTATAACATTACGGTTGAACCACTAACATCACATGGACTATTTTAACAATGTCCTTAGCAGTGATGGGAATAACGACATTAAATAAACAACGTTACTAGCGGCATTTCTTTTTTCAGTAACAAGTAATCAAACAAATGACTGTTTACCTGTTAAAATGCCGTTAATGACAATAAAATGCAGTGTTACTATAATTGCGCTCACTAAAGTGGTTTTCATCTGAGTAGGCTCTCTCTCAGCGATAGGACCTGCAAAGTTATTTTTTCTCTGGTATGTGTGTGTGTGTGTGTGTGTGTGTGTGTGTGTGTGTGTTGGGGGGTGGGTGGGAGACAACCACATAACTGATGATGATTGGCTTAGGTAGAGTAAATTTCCATTGTTTGCCAACCAGAGGCAAGAAAATTTATTTTAGGCTACTGCACTGGATCAAGCTGTGCATCGTCTGGCATTGCGTTCTTCTGAGGTAAATTCTGGCTTATTCCTCTCAGCATGTCTTTTTCCAGAAACGGTAAGTAGCCAAGATGAATGTTCACATTTGTTTATGGAGGTAATGTGTACATTTACCTACATATCTGCATATGTAGGTGAAGGTTTCAAATTTGAAAAGAGGAGATGTTTGTGGGTTTGATTACATTACACTGTAAAAAATAAAAAAACACAATTTGTTGAGGCAACGTAAAATAATTTGTTACCCTGCTGCCTTAAAATTTTAAGTTGAATCAACTCAAATATCTAAGTTGTCACTAAAGTTTTAAGTTGACTAATCTTCTTTGAGTTGACTGAACTTAAAAATTTAAGGCAGTAACAAATTATTTTATGTTAAGAGATAATGAGTTTAGATGGGGAAAACTGCAGCTCACGTTATTATGTGGATTACTTCATCAGAGAATATTTATCTTTTCAATGTGACTACATTAAAAAAAGTAGACATTTCAAGCTTTCTATACATATACTTCTCATGTCTGTGAGGCAGGTATTCGCTGAGATTCAGGTTGTTTTATTTACGTGTCTGTAATGAGAGGTGACGGAGACCAAGACGGCAGAGAGTGCACCATTTATTTTCTTTATTTTACAAAAGCACAATGTTTTGTTGTTATTATGACTTCACACAAATAAAAGTAGACCCTTTTCAGTTTTAAACAATACTAATATACAATATAATATTACAAAAATACTACAATATAATATTCTTATCTGTACGACTAAAAATGGCGAAGTATTTTTAGTTCTTTCCGCGGTTATCAAGAAAAAAACACGTGCAGTCTAGTGCTTGATTGTCTAGTGTAAGATTGTTGCCGCAGGATGTTTTTCATGTCCATGGGTTAAAGTGACCCCAATAACTTGATATTTAGCCCCTGGAGGGTGTCTCTCACATTGTCCCACAGCAACATTAAAACGGTGTAGATTAGTGTACAATGTTTTATTTATTTAACATATTTAATATTGGGAGCATCCAAGTTATTTGACATTTTTAGTTTGACAATAGTTACTTTCCCTGGTAATTAGTTATAATGATGTAAATCAGTTACTATTTGTGATAAGTAATTACTAACTATAATTACTAACTCATTTACTACTGTGAAAAGTAACTAGTAACTATAACCAATTATTTTTTTAAAGTAACATTCCCAACACTGGTCCTTACTACCTTTTAGGGTCTTGAACACGCCAGTTGCGTTGCTGTCTATACAGGATCAGAAAGCTCTCAGATTTCATCAAAAATACCTTAATTTGTGTTCTGAGGTGACAGTAATCGACAGCAGTGTACATCATGGATTATTTAAAATATCTGTTTTAAAACCTAACAATATGCCCATGTAATCATTTGTGAAGTGCAGATATAAATGTAGCCTACTGCTTGTGGATTCTCACATGGTCTCCTGCTATTCTGATTCTGGCCCTTTTTGTTGTTGGCATTATGTGTAAGGAAATTAGATTCTTCAGTCTTTTATGGATCAGAAATTATTTCTATGTTTTCATCTGTTTTCATCTTTAATCCTAACAGACTGCATTGTTAGACATCTCCTCTGTTAATAACTGAAGCAAATTCATTGTATTATGTGTCGTCCACAAGTAGCAGGAGGTGTAAGAAAGCTCTTTGTGTTTTGTTGCCGTGTAATCATTCAAAATCAGCTTTGCTTGTGAAACAGCCGGGGTAAATCAGTCCCTTGTCGAGGTCTAAGGATATGTATTCACAACTGCAAACCCACAGAGGGATTTCTCCCAGTCGGTCACAGCTATGTGCTTCTGGCCAACATAAATATGTTTAAGGGCAGCGGAGGAAGAGATGGCGAAATGAGCTGATATTAAAACAGTAACAGGAGCCCCAGTTTGAGGCCCAAGACTCGGAAAAATGCAGCGTATGTCTAACAGAAAGATGAGATGAGGTTTAACAGAAAGTCACAAAGAAATACAATCAGACCCCTGTGGCAAAAGTCAAAGACACAGGGAATTTTTAAGCAAATATACTTGATCTTAGCTGGCTAAGACACAAGGATTGAGCAACATTGCAATTCAGCCAAAATAGTAAAACTGATCAAAGATTAAAAAGGTGCTGTCACTGATAAATAATGTAGATTTTAATACCAGATATTTCTGTTTCAGGAAGTTACCACAAGGGCTACATCAAATTAAAAGGGTTTGAGTCAAAAGTCCAATGAAGCTTTTTAAATAAGTAGTAGCAGTAGTAATCATACAAAAACGTAAGGAAACAGATAATAAACAATCTATAATTTATGTCCTCCACAGTAAAATACAATACTCATATTCAAACACGATTTAAAATATTTTAGATTCTCACAAGGGCTATAATAACTATAAATTTGAGCCAAAAGTCCAATTAAACCCTCTTAATAATAATAATAATAATAATAATAATTATTATTATTATTATTATTATTATTATTATTCACCATAATAGTAATCAAATAATCACATTATTTTAAATTATATAATAATAATACATTTAAAGAATAATTGTTAATATTACAATAAATAATGTGCTAATAATAATAGTAATTGTCACATTTACTTTTTATTCATTAGAAATGTATGTACTATAAATGTAATCACAAATTTGCCACAAGGGCTATATTAACTATGATTTTGAGCCAAAAGTACTATAAAACCCCTAATAATAATAATAATAATTATTATTATTATTTAAAAGAATAAAACATAGAAATAATTGTAATAATAAAACATTGTAAATATATTATGTAATATTATTATTAAATACGTAGTAATTGTATCATTTATTATAATAATAATATATATTGTGTAATAGTATTATTAAATAATTCTTAAATAATAGTATTATTTAAAATAATAATAATAATAATAATAATAATAATAATAATAACAATAATAATAATAATTATTATTATAATTATAATTATTATTATTATTATTATTATTATTATTATTATAAATATTTTCTGTCCAAAAGCAATGGTTTGCTTTTTTTTTTTTTTTTTTTTATTAAACTAACCTAAGAAATATTCACTGCTGTAAATTCCATTTAGATGTGCATATTGTATGTACTGAACATACACTTGTATAAGACTGATATAGATTTTGCTCACCACAGCTGAAGTCACTCTCTCTCAGGAGACGCAGGGGTTTGTTTTGAAGTCTTCTGGGATACACACACAGTGTTTCGTCCCCAAGCCGAGCAGAACTACTGCGGAAAAAGCCTGGGACCCAGCGCAGACCACAGTCACAAGACAGGAACTCAGAATGAAAGTTCCTAATAAGCAATAAGTAATAAGATTAGATAAAACTTTTTGTTCGTGAGAAGACTGTGAGAAGTTTGTCAGTTTATTTGTGTATTAGTATCTGACCAGAAATGCATAAAGAAATGCAGAGTTCTGGTTTAATGACATGTGAAATACTTTTTAGGTCCACTCAGTGTCATGCTAAAGTGTTAATCATGACCCTAATGGTTTACGGGAACAGGGTGAGATCAGATAAATTCATCACAGCTGCACAGCTGCACAGGCTCCCTCTAAGAGCAGTTAAACTACTTCTAGGGAATATAGTTGTGAATTATAGACATATATGTATAATCTTACCTTTGTGCTATACAAATTTTTCAAAAATGCACTAAAAAATTAGCATGCTAGAAATCTCAGGATTATCTGTTCCTATATACAAAATGAGCATGTGCACAATGAGAGCAATCACTTTAACTCACACCAGCTTTAGAGAGTGTAACTCCATAAACAAATGCGGGTCCAAAGAGGAAAAGATGTTTCCAGAGATGTTTCTATAATATAAGAACACAAAAGAAACATTTCACAATAATTAATTACGACAAGAGCATTATAAAATGCATCATCTGCATCATCATCAACAGATGCAGATCTTAAAAGCTTAAACTGTCAAACATATGTTATCCTATACGGCACAGCAACACTTTCAAGAGCGATAGTGTTCTTCTATGTTTTTGTATTCCAATAAATATTTGTTTAAGAAATAATGACTTACAATTTTGTGAGGTTGGTAAGTCCCTGGAACACATCTGAAGTCAGACAGCCAATACGGTTACTGGATAGATCACTGTACAGATTACAGTAAATGACATTTAAGTGTTATTTCGTGCTCCACTTCTAGCAAGCATATGAATCTGTGCTTCAGAAAACTTTAGAAAACATTTCATCATACAACAATCATTATACAGCGATCAATGATTCAAATTTTGAAAGTTTCTACAGTCAGGGTACTATACACCAACAAGGCTATGCTCACCAAGGCTGCATTTATTTGATCAAAAATACACAAAAAAAACTGTAATATTGTGAAATACTATTACAATTTAAAATAACCATTTCTTATGTGAATATATCTTAAACTGTAAATTATTCTTTTGATGCAAAGCTGAATTTTCAGCATCATTACTCCAGTCTTCTTCTGTAGTTCTTATAGATAAATAATGGAGATTAAAATGAGAGAACAATCTATAAATACTTGATTTTTCGTAAAATATTGTTCATTTTCATCGCTCAAAATTTGAAGGAATATCAGATATACTTCTTGTTACTAGTATCGGAAATGCCACCTATACCACAAAAAATTCTAGCATCGGTATCGGCAAGTACTTGAACCCATGTACCCATCCGATACCATTTTCTTAAACACGACCTAAGTTATGCCCGCTAGCTTTGCTTAATGCTGCAAATCGGAAGTCAATTTTTCTTCGCTGCTCAGAATGCAAACACAGGAAGTTGTGCTGTGTTGCCACAAGCAACCACTGTTTAGAGCAGCTAAGAAGAAATACAAACGCGCTAGCAGTATGTCCAGTGTATTTTAGACTTGATCAACCAGCCAGTAAAATGGCGACATGTCTCGTATGTAGGGTGCTATGATTTCTGCAATGCGGAAAATGTGGACCGAATCCAGTCAGAAAAACGACATGTAGTTTAACGTGCAATGTCACGGAACTTGTCAAATTTTGGATGAATTAATCAAAAGTAGGTCATTAGACTTAACCCTTGTCCATTCAAAAAGAAAGTTACACATAGGTGCAAAATGGACAAAAATGTCCATGTCCAAAAACTGTCATAAAAATATGATTTATTAATTTTTTTTTTCCACTTTCACTGATGTCGGTTTTTTAACCAGCATTTGTTCCATCCATAGATACCAAACATTCACTAATTTTCAGAATTGTAACCCTTTAAATGCTGGTTTGTTTACATAATGCCACAGGTGTTTTTTTTATGAAAAAATGAAAAATAGTAGTTAATTTCCATATACTAAATGCTAAGCAGAATTTTTTTCTTTGCATATTAGATTCTTGGGTGTGTCAGTGAATAACAACAACATTAATTTTGAGGCATTTATATTTTTTATGTAGTGTCAGGTTTAAAAAAAAAAAAAAACTAACACTTAGGTCCATAATGGACAAAAATGTCAGTGTCAAAAAACTGTCATAGGAATGTTATATATTAATATTTTTTTTCAAATTTCACTGCCTGTTTTTTTTTTTTTTTTTTAAATCAGCATCTCTTCTATTCATAATTACCAAACATTCATTAATTTTCTGAATTTTAATGCTTTAAAAGCTGGTTTCTTTCATCCTCAGCTTCTAATGCATCTGTGTGTTCACTGTCAGTGGGCAACACTAGCTCCAGAGCTTCCTCTGCTGAGTAATGTCTCTTCATCTTGCAAGCAATGAAATGACCAAGTCCTCAAGCAACACATATTTATAGGTTTGGCTGTGAGAACACCTGTGTCAACTCAAACTTTGTATAAAATCTACCAGACTAAACAATCAGCATTTTCTTGTGGTGAAAACAACAACAATGTGTTTAGGGGCCTCTGAACTTCTACATCAAATTCAAGCTCACCTTTTATCCCTGTACTAAAACAATAACAAATGAAAAAGTGCAATCAAGGATTAAGATATGTGTTTGGGTGAAAAAGAAAAATCCTCAAAGCTCATTAACCTTCTTTGACCTTATTCATAATTTCCATATGGCCCTATGACCCTGCCAAGGGTGTGACTCATATACATGGAGTGGGATTTTCGATTGCCAGTACAATATAATTTCTTTCAAACTAATTACACGCATTAAATGTTCAGTAAACACATGCAAACCACACTCTGACATCCTTACCAACATACCCACACAATTATAGCGGCATTTTTTTTCCAATTGACTCTATAATAGACTGTAATATGCATAAGCAGAAAACACAAATAAATAGAGTATTTCTTTTATATGCCGAATTTGAAAAAGTGGCACAATCTAGTAAAAAATGTTAAAAATGTAACATTTTGCCTATTAGCAAATATTGCATCAGTTTATAGTCAAATGGCCCTGCGTTAAAAAATTGCATTGTTTTAATGGGTTTCAATGTGGACATTTTTGTCCTTAAGGCCCTGAGTGTGAGTATTTTTTGTACGGAGGGTAAAATTAATTTTTCAAAGGAAATGAGGGTGAAATATTAAACTTCCAATAAAAATACACACCTGAGCCAAAATCAATGCAGTTGGCATTAACACAAGGTACACTTATAACAAAAAACAAAACTGAAATGGACAAAAACGTCCATAAGGTCGCACAAGGGTTAAATCAAATAATACAATATGGATTAATATCTGTAAATATTAAGCGCAAAATGACTATTTAAATATGAATTCTGTCTCTTTGTTAATGAATGGTGAAGACACGTGGTTATGTTTACAATTCGTAAGGAAGTGCACGTGACACTTAAGGTAATATTACAGGGCTCCAGACTGCGACCAATTTTTCTGCTGGTGCGACTCATTTTTGTGAGCGGTCACACTGGCACGACCACTGCATTTTTCAACTCATAAGCACTTTAATTTCTGTTATATATGAGAAACATCAAAAGGCAAAAAAACGAAAGCGAAACTAAACCAAGCTACATTTGAACTGCGCAGAGCTGACCGTTTAACAGCTCCGACAGCGCAGCTTTATTTGGAAGCCAAAGTTGATTTTGCAACACTGTTACAGCTGCAAGATGCCCAGAATTCTCAGTTATAAACAGAACCAGAAGTAGTAATGTTAACTATATAAAAACTATATATATTACTGTCAAATGTATGTCAGATAATGAAAATACTCACTGTATTGAATATAGTTCACTGTATATATTTATTCATGTTTTATTAAGGGATAAGTCTGAAGCACACCATAAAATAATTATATCAGTTTATACTAGTAGGCTAGTATCTAGAGCTGTATATACAGGTAAACACCCAGGTATGGGATCAGTACTCTGTAACGGTCAATACCCTGAGCCCAGGTATTGGAATCGGTATCGGGAAGAGAAAAGGGGTATCGGAACAAATCTACTTGTTATACTAACATGTTCGCAAAATATCCATTTCAACAAAAACCTTCATTTTGTGGAAAACACAGTGATCAGAATAAGAAAGGAGTAACCACTGTAGCTTAAAAGAAGATTACAACTAAAATTTGGAGGGTTACAGCTGTTAGTAGGAATTAGTAGGAAGTATAGAGTCTCTTGCTATGAATGACTTAAGCACATCTATGGCTGCAGGACATCACTAGTTTCTCAGACTGTGCTGGTGTAATCTTGGTCCACTCTTCTTCCACTATCTTCCATAGTTTGGTAACTGTAGTGGGTTTCTTAGCCATAACTTTATCACTTTGAGATTTTCAATTGGCTTTAGATCAGGACTCTGGGCTGGCCATTTCAGTATCTTCAAGGAACTGCTTTACCTGTTTTGCAATGTGACGGAGACATTGTTTTGCATGAAAATTGCAGGCTGACTAGGAGATGCTTGCAGGGAAGGAACCGCATGTTGCTGAAGGAGCTTCTGATAAACATTTGCATTTATCCTGCCATTTAGCTGTATAAGAGACCCAACTCCTGCTACAGAAAACATGCCCCAAACCATGACACTTCCTCCTCCACCTTTCACTGACTTCTTTACGCACATGGGCTTCTGACTTTTCTGAGTTTGACGTCAAACAAAATAATTCCCATCAGACACAAATAAATTAAACTTGCTCTCAACACTAAAGTGAACTTTGGACCAGTTCTCCTCTCTCCACACAACATGTTCTTCAGCAAAGGTGAGCTTAGCCTTTTGATTCTTTCTGCTGATGAAACGCTTCACTGTAAAAAAAAGGTCCCGAAAAAACGGTCAAATGACTGGCAGCTATGGCTGCCAAACAAAAACAGTAAAATATCGTAATTGAAACAAGGAAAAAGGTATAAAATAACTGTTTTCAGTAAAACATTTAATTAAAAAAAATTCTGACAATTTTTCAAGTCAAGTCTGACTTCTCTTAAACGTCCCGAGACAAGCAAGCAATTGGCAAGCAATTCCAGCTGCAGCATTGAACCGATTCCCCATAGAGAGTCTCTGCATTATCATGTCTTCTCATGGATGACCAGCCTTTAGGGGAACTTGAATGAATTAGTGTCATTGTAAACCTGCATTATTCGAGAAATTACAGATTTGGAATGCCCAACTTTTCTTGCAGTGGCTGAAAGTGTCATCCTTTTGGCCTTCATCCGGACAACAAAGTTTTTTCATACTGTGCTTCAGAATGAAATTGAAATATGCTTAATAAACTACCCTCATACTTCTGACAGGATAACTTAAAAAAGGACTAAGCAGTAACTAAGCAGTAGGAAATTATAGATTGTTCTCTAATTTTGATCTCCACTGTATATGCTTTATTTCAGTGTGCCAGTCTAATATTACATCTTCACCCTATGAATAGTCTCACTATATGAATTGACACTCAGTTTGAAAAAAAAAAAGAAAAATAGAAAACTTTAATTTGCCATTCGCACAGAACACATCTTTGCATCTAAAAACATGAGATGCAGCACTCAGAAATGGTTTTTAAAAAAGCACAGCACAGAATGCCTCCTCTGCCATGTTGCTGTCAAATAAAATAGTTGCCATGCCAACATGCGAACACTGAATTTTCCGTTATTTATGATGCAACACTTCCTTGTCAAAAAAGGAACTTTCTGTTATTTATGATACAATGTTCCTTGCCAAACACAAAATTTTCCGTAATTTATGATGCAACGCTTCCACACCAAACACAAAATTTTCTGTCATTTCTGATGCAATGCATCCTTGCCAAACACAACATTTTCAGTCGTTTATGATACAACGTTTCTTGGCGAAACACAGAAATTTCTGTTATTTATAAGACAGCACTTCCCCACCAAACCTGGAATTTGCTGCTATTTATGAGACAATGTTTCACCATCAAAACACGAAATTTGCTGCTATTTATGATACAATGCTTCCCGGCGAAACACAGAATTTTTAGTTATTTATGAGACAACGCTTCCCAGCAAAACACAAAATTTATGATACATTTATGATACAATGCTTCCCTGCCAAACGTGAAATTTTCCATTATTTGAGACAACGCTTCCCAGCCAAAAACAGAATTTTCCGTTATTTATGAGACAACACTTCCCCAAACACGTAATTTTCTGATATTTAGGATACAACACTTCCTTGCTGATCTTGGAATTTTAATAATGGAATTTTAATTGAATAATTGGAATTTTATAATACAACACTTTTTTGCCAAACACAGAATTTTCTGTTCAAAACAATCCTTCTACCCAAACACGTAATTTTCCGATATTTAAGATACAATGCTTTCCTGCCAAACACAGAATTTTTCAATACTTGCAAATTTTATGTTATTTATGATACAGCGTTCCCCACCAATCACATAACTTTTTTTATGATATAATGTTTCCTGGCAAAACACAGAATTTTCCATTATTTATGATACACTGCTTCTCCATAAAAAATGGTATTTTGTGTTATTTATGATACATTGCTTCTAGGAAACAAGGAAGACGCAAAAACAAGCAATCTGATATCTAAGCAAGATGCATATGAAAAATTATACAATCATCAACCATAAACAGCATATAAATGAAAACTACCTAATGTTACTGTATAAAATATCGATCCAGAAAGTGGTAAAGGACAGTGAAGATTTGAGTGTGCTGATGAAAGCTATCTCCTGCATCTATGCTTTGATCATCATACTGAATATGATCCAGATGTAGTAATTGACGTGATTTTCTCAGCATTTTGCTCAAAATGTTGTTTTTTTATATTATGCTTTATTATTTGTTGATAAAAAAAGAATGCTTGAAGCAGGAATTACATTACATGTACTTACAGTTTTCGAAGAGCTGGAAGACCCAGAAAGGCTCCAGGCGTGATGGTGCTGATCAAGTTATTCCTGAGATCCCTGAGAAACAGACAAACACACAGACCTTTGAGCGGATCAACTTTCATGTACTCCAACTGTTATATTTGAGCAGATTTCCCATGGATTAAAATTTTCTGTTTAAATAGCAAACCCTTGAGCAATAAATGCGTTTTTGCTTTCATTTACTGTGCCTAATATACTAAAATAAAAGAGATAGATAAGATGGATAAATATGCTTTGAAAGAAAAGGAAGTTACATATTTGTATATGTCGACTGTTACTGGAGACCAAAAACCACCAGTTCATATCAGCATAAAATAACATAAAATGAAATATGAAACACATTTTATATGCCGTTGACCACAAGACCTTCAACATGGTTTTCTTTGTCCTGTCTCTGTTTGAGAAAGACAGAAATTTCCTGCATTTTTTAAACCATTTCTCAAACCACACCTGGTCCCCGGGCTCAAATTGGAGGCAGATCCCCCATGCAGAGAACACAGACACATATCAGAGGGGAAAGTGGAGATGCTCTCTTTAAACATTTGAGGCTTTTAAAGTGACTCTTCCCACAGTGAAGTTACACCTTCACAAGTCAAACCGTAAATATACGTTTCCAGTACAAGCTTTGAAGGTAGTGTTTCATGCCGCCTCTGTCCTGGCCCGGATCTCTGTGTTTGCTTTTGTTCATGTGTTAAAGCTCTTGTCAGCATATTCGGCCATCAAAATATGGATTCACACAATTAATACTCATCAATTAACCTGTGAAACTCTCACATGTTTTTTATTGGCCAAGAATTTTGAGGATAACAAAGGTCAGCTCATGTTTCATAATAGCGCAACCACCTTTCAGCACGTCAGCATCTCAAAAGAAGGGCACAGAATAATTTTTAGAGATTATATCATCATTTCATGCTGACTTGAAATCAAAACATATAAAACACTTATTCCGTGCAGATCCCAAGGTTTATTTATTAATTGTGATTAGATTATATTACATTGAGTTTAGACAAAATAAATAGCATTTTATATTCTAAAGTATATTGTGCATTATATAGTATGCTAACCTCCTAATATATATACACATGTATGTGTGTGTGTGTGTGTGTGTGTGTGTGTGTGTATAATATGTTATTTTATATTTGTGTGTGTGTGTGCGCGTTCACACACACATACACACACATGACTATAATTACATTTTATATAAAATAAATATACTTTTCTGGCATTATATGCTGGACATAGTAATAAAATTATATCATACTACAAAATAATATTATATATATTATATTATTATATATTAATAATATTAATATAATATTCATTATCTTATGTAATATTTATTAGTAATATTAATATATTAAAAATGATATATTACAATAAATAAAATGTATTTATTGTAATATATTATTAGTAATATATTATTTAATAATAATATATTACTAATTATATTTGTGTGTGTGTGTGTGTGTGTGTGCATATATATAATTAATAAATAATTAAGTTTAATATAATCTTTGTTGCATTATAAAGTGTATTGTATGCTTTATAATAATAATTATAAATAATAATAATAATTTTAAATTAAGAACTACATCATTTATTTAAATATTATAATAAATGAATATTATATTCATATGACTACATGTACATACATGTATATAATATACTATAAACTTAATATTTATTATCTTATTATTTATTAATAATATTAATAATATTCTATTCACAAATATATTTAGCAAATATTCATTTAATATTCATATATATACACAGACACACACACACATTTTATATAAAATAAATATTATTTTCTGTTCATTACAAAATGTGCTGTATACTTTGTATAATAAACGAATTTATTATAATAATATTTATGAGTTAATATTTATTTATATTATTATAAATGAATGTTCTCATAAATAATAATATTATTATTTCAAATAATACCTATATATATAATAATAATTATATTAGAATTAACAATTAAGTAAAATAAATTTCACTCTATGTGTATTATAAAGTATGTTATATTGTAATGTTATGCTTTCTATAGCATACATACATTATATATACATTTTACATATTATGTATTTTCATATGTATATGTATTGTAAGTTAGGCTGTGGCGTTTTTACTAAACATACTTTAGTATGTTAATTATGTGGCTAATTATGAAACATCTCTTTCCTAATGTCCTTCATCCACAAAGCTCTATCAGTACTTAAACTACAGCAAACAATGCTGCAGCATGATATCATGCTCTGAATATAAACATGAACATTACACAGCTTGATAACAGATATGCTGTATATATTTGCAGGGAACCAAGACATTAACACCAGCATGACAGAATGCAGTAAAGCGCTGGCCTGTCACATCTGTATGGCCTACTGAGTGCTGCATGATTGACACATTAATAGTTATCAGAGCCAATATACGGAGCGAAGCGGAGGGGTAGAAGGTGAGAAAGTGACCACAGGAGAAAGTTATGCGCTATTAAATACACGTGTCTGAATTCCTGCAACTACAAAAGAGAGTGACGACAGGGTAAATAGGACATATTGTAGAGTATTTCAGTCTATGAATGTGAACTGTTGAATGAACCTGCTCACAAATGCGCGTGTGTGCCAGTAGCAGTGCTCTTGGACGGGGAACAATAGCTGTTTCCTGGCTAGCGTGTCCTAACCCTCATTAGCACTGTGATGAAAAGACAGACTCTACCCACTGTTTCCTCACACACACACACCGCTAGAGTAAAGGTCAGAGCAAAGTGTGCTCTCTGTGTGTGTGAAGATCAACACAACGGCTCACAGACACTCTCTTATCGCTTAGATGGGGAATGTGGAACAGGGAGAGTTCTCTTCCTAAAGTCTGGAGCGCTCTCTCTCTCACACACACACACACACACACACACACACTGCAGAACCACAATGTCAGCACGGCTGGAGTGATTAAAGACCTCTTGAAATCTGAAGTTTTACAGCTCTTTTTGTTAGTATGGTAGTATATTACTAAAGTTGACAAAATGGTCTTTTAGCACATTTTCATATTTAAAATTTAATGACTTTCCTTTTTTTTCTAGATAAACATATTCCTCACTCAGAATTATACTTCTTTGTAATTTGTAAAGCAGATAAATACGTTTTGCATACACACCCATGTCTTCCAAGATGTTCATGTCTTTCTTCAGTCAAAAAGAAATGAAGGTTTTTGAGGAAAAACATTACAGGATTTTTCTCCATATGTGATGCGATCTGGGAAAACCCAACTCATGATATGAAAGCTGGGTTCAAGCCTTTTCCAAAACTATTTTTATTTTGTCCTTGAACGTAACAAAAGTTATAACTATTTGAAGTTGGCTGATAGCTATGATTTTCAGGAATGGAATTTTTAATACAAATCAAGTATCACAAGTAAAATTCACTTTAATGTGGTAAAATACTTGATGTAAAAGATACAAAATTACCCCAAAGTCACAGAACACTTGAAAACATACGAACATTAAATGTATATATTCATAAAACATCACAGATTACAGTGTACAGGCTTTCCAATTCTTCTCCTGTTCAACTCTACTTCTACAAATTATGTAGGAAAAGTAATAGATTAATAAATGACAAGAGTGCACCTTAAAAATCTATTTCATAACAGGAGTTCTGACTTTTGTCAAAAAAAAAAAAACTTTTTTTGTTGCCTTTTTCCGTATCACGCTTTAGAAATCATAAGAACGTATCAATAAGACATTGCATTACCCTGGAAAATGTACATCAAAATCATATTACAAAATGTTTTAGTTCATAAATTATAAAAATGTAATTTTGAATACTGCATTTTCACGTCTGTTTAAAAATGGAAGTGACGGTTAAGTTTTCAAGTGATATATAATTTCTTATGATTTCTAAAGAGTGATCGGGAAAAAGGCAACAAAGAAAGTCTTTTTATGACAAAGGTCAGAACTCCTGTTATGAACTACATTTTTGAGGTGCACTCTTGCCATAAATTAATCAATTACTTTTCCTACATAATTTGTAACACAAAAATTGTACAATTTTAGGAGTCCTAGACCTATCCAACGATGTATAGTTTGTCATGATTAGATTAGGATTTATTTGTAAAATGGTGAAGTAAACTTGACAGGGGACAGTTAATGGGTTAAACAATTAACTGTTTAACCCAGTACAAGAAAACTAACAAATGTTGCCTTTTTTTTACCCTGTTGATGGTAATATTGAATAAAAGAGGAATGGTCACAATAGTGTTTGTTAATATTTAGTCAAAGGGTTTTCTACCGTTCACCATTGAGGTGTGGCCACACCCACCAGTGTCATATTGCATCAACCCAAACTATTTTATCATTTAGAGAAATAGTGTCCCTTTAATTGAGAACCATTGTTATGCTCTGAAAGCATTAACCATTCAAGCACAGTACAATCAAGCTTAAACGGCCCTCTTTACCTGAATTCACCCTATAATTTTGAAGTAAGTGATTTCTGTAATAAGTACTCTTTTTAAAAGTGTGCTAAAGTGCTTTTCCCACAGCAAATAGCAAATAATGTTCATGTCATTGGCTTTCTATAAAAAAGGAAAAAGCCGTTTGATATGTCCAGGCCCATCTTCCTGTTTCAACAGGAAATGCATCCACACAAGACAAAAAACTGCACTCATCAAGCTCTTTCTCAGGGTCTTTAAAACTCTGGAGCAGAGCTCCACAAACCTTCGTGAACTTCACAAAGGATTTGTAAAGAACGATTTTTGATCCACGTCTTTAAATCACTTACGATCCAAGCCAAAGTCTGCTGAATAATTTCCCCAGCACATGGTTTATGACTTTCTTAGTAAGACCTTATGTAAGGACATGATGAGAGGTATTCAAACATGCAGATGTTGGGACAGGAAAGCTATGACATACTTCAATCATTGCATTGACCTCAAATAGCATTTTGTAGTATTTTAACTCTTGATGGAGGCGCCGTTTTTTTTTTTAATAGACGTCAATGGAGGAGAGGCTTCACTTCGCTGAATAAACAGCTTTTTTGAAGAAATAGCTTATAATTTTGTTAACTGACAGCCTATCGGCTAATCTTCAACATGTTTTACACTAAACAATAGGTTTGGACTGAACTATTTTTAGAGTTTCCTGATTTTTTTTTTTTTTTTAAGTTGAAATCACACTAATTTGTGGCTTCACTTAACAACCTCAGAGCTCAAGGCTCTAAATTTATAAAGAACTGTTAAAAAACGATTTAACTATAATTTTATTTCTGGATCTGGACTGTTAAGCTCTATGTGCTCTATTTAGAATTTTGGCAACTGAGAATGTCATTGAAAATTGCCTTTGGCGAGTAACAGTAAAACTGTCATTTTAAAAAAGAAACTGCAATGTAACACATGGCTTGAGGCAAATTGTTATAATGAGCCTCTGACTTCACTGATTTAAAAAAAAAAAAAAACTATTTGGAATGCGTCAAATATCCCTCATATTAAGCCACTAAAACAACAATAATAATAGTCATAAAATTAAAACAATAATATATTTATTATGGGTCTTCTTCATATTTCTTCGTTTTGTGCTGAAGAAAGTCTGTCTCTGCCACTGATTAAAAAAAAAGGAATTGATTCTCACAATCCTGATGATACAAACTCGCAATTCTGATTTTTTTTCAGAGCTGTGTGATATAAACGTACAATTTCGAGTTATAAAGTCAGAATTGTGTTATATAAGCTTACAATTGCGAGTTATAACGTCAGAATTGCAAGATATTAAGTCACAATTCTTACTTTTTTTTGGAGTTGTGTGATATAAACTCGCAATTGTGAATTATAAAGTCAGAATTGCAAGATATAAACTTAAAATTCTAAGAAAAAAGAAAAAATGTCAGAATTGTGAGTTTATATCTCTGACTTTATTTTTCAGAACTGCAAGTTTCTGTCTCACAGTTCTAACTTTGTAACTTACAAGTGCGAGAAAAAAGTTACATTTGTGAGATATAAACTCGCAATTCTAAGAAAAATGTGCGAATTGTGAGTTTATATCTCACAAAAAAGTCAGAATTGTGAGTTTGAATCGTGCAATTCTGAGAAAAAAAAAGTTGCACACAATTTTTTTATTTTTTATTTAGCGATGGAAACAGGCTTCCATAGTTTTCATAACCACCGAAAGAAAAAAATTTCATTGGTTAAAGACAAAAAATAAATGTTACAATTAATATAGAGAAATAATTAATAGACATTTCTTCTGACAAGTTATATAGTTTATTACTGTCAATGCAGACTAGTTTCCTGGCAACATAGCAATTTGGCACATTAATACAGGGAGGAATATTGTGAGGTAGATTTAGGTGCAAATAGCGGAAGCCATTTTGTTGCCGCATGTCATTTCCTGTCCCTGCACAGAGGTTGTTTCTCGTTTATTTTTACGGTTTCCTTTCTCTCTCTCTTTTTTTTAAACAGTTTTTTTTCCATAACGCTGCAGTCCTGAGTGGGGGGAGCAGAAGTGACCCCATGTAATGGCCACTAACACACACATTGGATATGCTACACAATAGGGTCCTTATAACATTGCCTTGAAATTTACATCGCCCCACTCCTACCCAAACAGGAAATCTGGATCTGCCGGTTTCTTATTTTTCCAACTCATTTCCTGCTTTTCCTCTCCTTCCTCAGATTATTGGAATAGTTTTCTCTATCCAGTCTGAGTCAAAGGCCACATTTTACCTTTTTTGTACTCAAGTTATTGCAAATGATCATTTATTTGAAACCAAATGCACAAGGAAGCTAATCTGAGAACCTATGTGTAAAATGTCAATGCCATCGTTTTGATAATCAGATAAATGGAACCAATGCATATCTAGTTCAGCACTAGCCTTTTTAGACTGAAATATCTAGCATATTTCAAGAGCTTGAATTAAATGCACATGTAATGTGAAGTCCAGACCATTTCCTTCATATTTTTTTCAGTTAACTTATGAAGAAGAAGTGCACTTTTGAAGAGTTGCATTTCTGTGGTTAATGTTGATTATATATTTGTTCAATGGCAGAAGGAAGGTACTACGCCAAGATAAACATTGGGACCGGAATTGTGGAAAATTGCTCAACCCTGTGCTGGGAGCGTGTGCACATCCAGAAATAAATTAGGCATGTGTATTAAAAAATGACCATTTATGCTTTTAGGATGTTGCTTCAGTTGGACTCTGGAAGGCAGCTTGCTGTCAAATCATTTGAAAGGACCCAAATGCAGAAGAAAACTAATGCCAACATCCAGTTTTTACTTCATATCATTACCAAGCAATCTGAGCATGTTTATTTTCTCTATTAGCCACAGACTGATCAGAATACTGTGTGTGTGTGTCTATACACACATTTATATTATAAATATTTACATTTGGCAGATGCATTTATCCAAAGAAATTAAAAAATGAAAAATACAACAAGCAACATATACAGTTGTGGTCAAAAGTTTACCTACATCTTGAAGAAATTGCAAAATGTTAATTATTTTTGCCAAAATAATAGGGATCATACAAAATGCATGTTATTATTTTATTTAGTTCTAGGGTTAAAAGAAGGTGGAGATTTTCCAGTGAATTTCAGAAATATTCCAGAAATTTGGAAACCAGGTTGTTGTTTAATTTCTCAGGGATTTTTGGAAAGTTTCCAAAAAATTTAACAGACATTTTCCACCCCTTTGCAACCCTATTTAGTACTGTACTGAATAAGACAAAAAACTAGCTGGATCTATAAAAATGACCGTGTTCAAAACATTTTTTGTGTTTTTGTTATGGTTTCTGCCCACTTTAGAAAAATCCTCAATGTCCTACAAATTCTTTGGTTTTCCAGCATCTTTTTCGTATTTACTAACAGGGACTGTATGATTTTTAGAGCCATATTTCACACTGAAGACAACTGAGGACCTCGCATGCAAAAGGTTAAAACATTCACTGATTATCCAGAATGTTGTATTAAGAGGGGGAAAAGATCCGTGTAAATTGTACTTATTTTGTCTTCTGGGAAACATTTAAGTACCTTCTTTTGCTTCTGAAGGACACTACTTAATGAAAATAAATATGATGTTTAAAAAAAAGTAATAAGAAAAATGTACACATTTACATCCTGTTCAAAAGATTTCACCCCCCATTTATTTGCACTTAAAATTGCATTTAAATTGTACTTATTTTGTCTTCTGCAAAACATGTAAGTATCTTCTGTTGCTTCTAAAGAGCAGTACTAAAAAATCAATATGATGTTTAAACAAATAAGAAAAAATTTACACATTCTCATCCTGTTCAAATGTTTTCACCCCCAGTTCATTTGTAAAGCATCATGGGAGTGGCCAGTCACTTATAATATGCTTAATTCCTAATACTGGGTGGAGTTACCAGTTAAGTTAAGTTTCCATAAGTTTCCACTGTTTAGAAAAGTCTTTGGTTTTCCAGCATCTTTTGCATATTTACAGATTTTGAGAGCCATCTTTTCACACAGATGACAACTGTGGGATTCATACACAACTATTGCAAAAGGTTCAAATATTCACTGATGCTCCAGAAGGAAACATGGTGCATTAAGAGCCGGGGTTAAAAACATGAAGATCCATGTAAATATTTTGTCTTTTGAAAAGCTTTTTTTTGTTCAGTATCTTTTGTTGCTTCTGAAGGGCAGTACTAAATGAAAAAAGCATGAGGTTTAAACAAAATAATAAAAAGATACACATCTTCATCCTGTTCAAAAGTTTTCACCCCATTCATTTGTAGTGCTATATGGGAGTGGCCAGTCACTGAGTGCTCTTTTGCCATGTATTTAGTGATTTCTTTGCAGATTCATGGGTAATGTGGCTTGTTACCATAAAGCATCACAGCAGGTCTGTCTTTATAAGGCTATCTTTAAAACTCAGTTCCACTGTGGAGAAAATGAATGAGACTTTTACTTCCGCAACTTGACTCTTATAGAAATTCTGCAGCAATTGGAATAAGTCCAACTATTAATATGTTGGAAAAGAGGCAATTATCAATCAAACAAAAGTCCTGCATCTTGGGCCAGCACACAATACTTTAAAAGTAGAGCACTGAAGTGCTGTCACTAGGCCAGTGTGAGTACAAAGAAACAGCTATCTGACAGCACAGAGCACAATATGACTGAATGAACACAGGACAATGACAGGCTATGTGTGAACACTGCTGCATGTGGGTGGACTTTGAGATGCAGTCAGTCTGGGCTTACAGAGGGCAAAATGAAAAGGATTTCTTGTGAACGTGAAAGAAGGAAACACAGAGAACAAATACAAAAAAGTTGTAAATGCAGTTCAGCTGTGCATTTCACAGACACTGTAAAAATGCCCTCCCAAAACTACTCTCGTCTTCTCTCTCAGCAATTTTTTGGTGTGAATGTACGCTCTGTCACTCCATCCTGCTTTTGCGTTTCGTGAAAAGCCCAGACGCTATCGGGTCCCGCTAGCAACATAAACACACCCACACAGGCACACATACACACACTCACAAACACACCCCTTGCCTTGAGTTTATCTAATAGTCACATCTGGAGTCTATCAACTCCAGCGGTCTGCCCCCCTTCTCCTTCCTCACACACTCCTCTGGTCCTGCTCTGTCCCGTTCCTTTAACACTTTCTTCACCACGGCGCTACTGGATATGAAGCCTGAGACAACTCCAGCAACTGAATATTCAGTCCCTGCAGTTAGGCGTGTTCACTGGCTCAACATCTCAACAAGAACTTAAAATGAACTCTTTGGAAGAGGATCTTGGACTGTTGTTCTTCTGCGGAGGAGTTTTGGGGAGTATTTGAGTAAACATAGTTAATCTAGTCTGGTCAAATCATGTCTAGTCAAACTTATATTATGATAATACAGCTGAAGTGTGTCATAACATGTTTTACAGTTACACTAAAGAGTAAAAACTGTGCCACTTTCAAAACATTGTTCTGTTTGTTTGAGCATCCTGAACAATCTGACACAGAAACAGATCAGCCAATGGGGTGAGTATGGGGGCGGGGCTATCTGTTTGGCCAACCAGTGAAAGATGAGGGGAGACTTCATGAAACCTGTTTTAAAACAATCTGCTGTTTCTTGAAATCTTTGATTGAAATGTGATGACATCATACATTCCTCTTATCTTTCTTCATACTTCAACCACCTGGCTCCATTATGATACGCAACGCCGACTTTTTACAATCCAATCAGTTCCCAATGGATAAAAATCAAGTCCTTTTAACTTTTAAAAAGTATACTTTAGCCATCTCAAGTATCAAAACACATGACATACTGTAAAG
Organism: Cirrhinus molitorella; assembly: GCA_033026305.1. Classification (NCBI taxonomy): domain Eukaryota; kingdom Metazoa; phylum Chordata; class Actinopteri; order Cypriniformes; family Cyprinidae; genus Cirrhinus; species Cirrhinus molitorella. The sequence goes on from CM065125.1 coordinate 24,873,660, forward strand.
GAGGATGTGGATATGGTCCAATGTGGTTAGCCAATCACAGCAGTGGATGTTTACTTTAATTTTGCCCCTTGAAATTGAGCATGTTTCACAAAGAGGGAAAATAAGAATCGAAAATGTTCATTTTTACAAAAATTTGACCATTATCGATGCACAAAAAAACTTTATAAACTAATCTAAAGAAGCAAAATATAAAATATGAAACAGTATTTCATGGCCCATTTAGGAAAAAAGCAGTCAAAAAAGAGTCTTTTTTTTTTTTTCATTTTATATGCTTTTAAGATTTGAAGATTTGAACACTACAAGTATACAATCAAGCATTTTGTTCTCACAAGGTCAGATTATAGAAGTAAAATTGGTTGTGATCAATCTTTGAATTTAAAATACCTCACCGAAACAAATAAACATACTGTATGTGCTGAAGATTTATTTTTGCCTCACTAAGTTTGGTTTTACTTATTTTTTTGTTTAAAGTATTATTCTCGAAGTTAATCAGTGCAGGATTGTTGAACTTTTAATCACACAAGAAGCTGATTGAATCCACATCTGTCTTTCTCTAGCTTTGTTTATTAGGGAAAGATGGTTAAATTCACTGCCACTGCCACTACCCTTCATTTTTATGAGAGGGCTGTGAGTTTAGCAGTGACCAGCACACATACACACACAGCACTCCCGCTCTGGATAAGGTCATATCCTTACCTACATTGGAAACAATGTTAATCTTAATTCCAAACACAGCATAATGAACCCACATTAAATTAGAAGGAGAGGGTTGGGACACTCTCAATAAACAAGCATATTTTCTTTATATAGAAGGTTTTGCTTGCAAGAAATCTCCTCTCATTAAGGTGGCTTTCCATAGACAGCATTTTTAAGGAATAACACATGATCTTCTCACACTCATGTTGCAAAAACACAAAAGTAGATCTTTTCTGAAAGAATCCTATTCATCAAATTGTGTAGATCTGTCTGTCTGTCTATCTACCAATCAATTGTATCGTATCTCTGTCTGATTTTCTGTTCTATTGTATTGCATTGGACGGTATTGTATCGTATTGTATCCAGTGTTGGGGGTACACATTACAAGTAATAACTTATGTAATAATATTACTTTTTAACTAGTAAACTAGTAAAGTAACGCATTACTTTTTAGTTTCCAAGAAAATATTTATAAAATAATTTTTACTTATCTAGAAAATCCTTCTTGATTTAAGAGTTTTTAGATATTTTGGCTGGAAACAACAAAAAAAATCGAAGTAAGAAAATCATCAAGCAAAACTTACTTTAGATTAACTAACATTTGTGCTTTTTTTTCTCATTGCTGAAGAGTTTTGAACTTTCTTTTCCTACAGTTCTACTGTACAGACGTGAATTTAATTTTCCTTTAGCTTTAGGCTTATTCACTTAATTTCATTTTGGTGTGAAAGGGCTTTTACATTTGCTAAGAATCAAACTTTTTTATATTAAAAACAAACAAGCAAGCCCTGCCCAGATTTAGAAAGTAATGCAAAAGTGATGTAACACACTACTTTCCATAAAAAGTAACTAAGTAATGTAATTAGTTAGTTTTTTTAGGGAGTAACACAATATTGTAATGCATTACTTTTAAAAGCAACTTTCCCCAACACTGATTGTATCGTGTCTGTCTGTCTATCATATCACATTGTATCGTATCGTATCATATCATATCTGTTTATTGTATTGTATCTGTATGTCTATCACATCATATTGTATCATATCATATCTATTTATCGCAGTGTATCGTATCTGTCTGTCTGTCATATCGTATCATATCGTTTTGTATCAAATAGCATCTGTCTGGCTATCTTGTCGTATCGTATCTGTCTATCGTATCGTATCTGTCTATCGTATCGTATCCGTCTATCAATTCGTATCTGTCTATCGTATTGTATTGTATCTGTCTATTTATTGTATCATATTCATCTATCGTATATTATCTGTCTGACTATTGTATTGTATATTGTATCATATTTGCCTGTTTATCATATTATGTCTATTGTATCGTATCTGTCTGTCCATCTATCATATCTATCGCATCGTATCACATCTGTCTGTCTATTGTATCATATCATATCAGTTTGGCTTTCTATCCATTGTATCGTATTTGTCTGTATATTGTATCATATCGTATCATATCTGTCTGACTATCTATTGTATTGCATCTGTCTGTCTATCATATCATATCATATCATATTGTATCATATCATATCGTATCGTATTGTATCTGTCTATTGTATCATATCTGTGTGTCCATGACATCGTATTGTATTGTATCATATCATATCTGTCTATGGTAACGTATTGAATCGTATCTGTCTGTCTATCGTGTCATATCGTATCTGTCTGTCATATTGTATCTGTCTATTGTTTCATATCTGTCTGTCTATTGTATTGTATCGTATCTGTCTGCCATTGTATCGTACTGTATCTTATCATGTATCTTATCATATCATACTGAATTGCATCATATCACATTTTATACAACAGTTCTTTCTGGTTCTCAAATCTGATTGGTTGAGAACAGTGAGGTATTCTACTGGTATCGCTACAGGAACGCCCTCTCACAATTTGCATCACTCCGCTTGTTCTAGCCGGGTCTATTTTTTTATTTTTTTATTATTCACTGAGCTAACCACAGAGTATGTTAACCAACCACATCTAAGAAGAAACAAACATGGCAAATCATCCATCATCCATTTATTTACAACTCGCTCATCCACAGCGTCATACATAATTTATACATAATTTATACATAATTTCCGTGACAGAGTTCAAGATAGATAATTTAATCTTACTTCTGGAACTGGCCATTTCAAATGATGATTAAACAGCAAGCAAACTATGCAAAAGCAGCAGTCCTTCTGTTGCACTCAGTGTCCGAATTCACTCACCTGTTTTCATTTACTCCTTCAAGCAAACTGTATGAGTGGACTAATGTAGGGAATTGTGAATGAGGGTATAGGGGCTATTTCGGATACAGCCATTATTTGTCAATAATAACCTAACTGAAGCAGCACATGCCGTTGATACGTATTCTAAAAGTGACATATGTTTAACTGTGAACTTGAGCTATCTATCATATCTGTCTATCACATCGCATCGTATCATATCTTTCTGTCTATCATATCATATCATATCATATCATATCATATCATATCACAGCATATCATATCATATCTGTCTGTCTTTCTAGCTATTTCTAGCTAGTCTATTGTATCGTATGGTATCATATCGGTCTATCTATTGTATTGTACTGTATCGTATCTGTCTGTCTATTTATTTATCTATTTTATTGTATCCTATCTGTCTGTCTATCATTTAGTGTCTGTTTTTCTGTCCATCTATCATATCATGTCTGTGTCATGTCTTTCTGTCTGTCTGTCTGTCTATCTATTGTATCATATCGAATCTGTCTTTTATAACAAACGACACTATAGGGCCAAGGTCTGTCTCCTTCTCTCTTCTCCTTATGAAACAACATTTTACTCCTACCTTTTCTCATCTTGTTCACTCTATCAGCTTGTAAATCTTCATACTCTCTCTCTCATTATTCTCATTAGCTCTGCTCAAATCAGTGCTGGACAGGCCGCTGTGATCTGTTCACACACTCGTTAGGGTCGGCGCTCGTTAGCAGGGGCCAGCCTCATTACAGGACGTGTGTGTGTACGTGTCTATGTGGCTGTGTGCCGTTTTAAGGGACGGCGCTGGGTGGAAAATTTAATTTAGTAGATCAAGAGAAAAAAAGTGGGTTTGACTGAGTGTGTGTATGTGGGTTCAGGTGAAAATTGCTCTTTTCTTATAACATGCTTGTTGAGTATGTGAATGAATGCCAAGACAACACATAGACACACAGACACGCACACTAACATGTGGCCTTCACGACATCCTACAGCAGCCTGCTGTGTTCTATAAGGGTATAAAACAAACATGGCTAAACATCGCTCTCGTTGGGTGGTTTGGCGAGCTATGAAGGGCTTCTTTTCTTTGAGGAGGTCTGCTTTAATGAAAGGGAGGACTGTGTGAGGAGCTACCAGAGCACCAACGCCAGCCTCTCCTCCTGCTCTCTGGCATTACTGTAATACTACCACACTGCTGTCCTTATAGAGGCGCATACTCAAGGAAATTCTTTTCGTAATGTCTAAGAGTGTGAAAACCCCAGAGAGAATGTGCTAGTTGGGTCACACCTGTTAAGGCCAAGATAGCACATTATGAGAATGGAGACTCAACAACAACGCTAAATTTTTTTCTTATCATTTCAAACTCCAAGAGCTTTCTGACCCTGCATAGGCAACGCAACTACCACGTTCGAGACCCAGAAAGGTAGCAAGGACATTGTTAAAATAGTCCATGTGACGTCAGTAGTTCAACTATAATTACATGAAGCTACGAGAATACTTTTTGTGTGCAAAGAAAACAAAAATAATGACTTTTTTCAACATTTTTTTCTCTTCTGTCTTCAACACGTTCATGAGAGGACCACAACAACTGAATGGGCAAAACACTATTGATAAGTTCTCTAAAATATACAGCTGAAGACAAAATGATTAGCCCCCCTGTGAAATTGTACATTTTTTTAGAATATTTCCCAAGCAATGTTTAACAGAGCAAGATAATTTTTTCACGTTATTTCCTATTATTTTTTTATTCTAGCGAAAGTCTGATTTCTTATAGTTGCTTGAATAAAATACTTTAAAAAATAAACAAATAAAAAACTGCTAAGGTCAATATTATTTCCCCCCTTAAGAAATTATTAGTTTGATTAGCTATAGGACAAAGTGTTGTCCAAACACTTGCCAAATTAGCCTACTTTGCCTGATTAACCTAATTAACCTAGTTAAGGCTTTAAATTGCTCTTTAAGATGAGGATTAGTATCTTGCGAAACAACTAGTAAAATAATATGCACTGTCATCATGGCAAAGACAAAAGGAATTAGTTTGGACTTGAGAGAAAGAATTGTTAATGCTCATAAAGATGGAGAAGGATACACACGTTAATCAAAGCATTTTTAAGTGTCAAGAACTGCAGTGAGATGCATTATCAAGAAGCTTAAAGAGACCACCACAGTGGAGAACAAGACGGGCAGAGGCAGGAAGCAAAGGATTTCAAAAACTTTGGAAAGAAAACTAGTGAGAGAGGTTTCTAAAGACCCAAGAACAACTGCCAAGACACTAGTGAATGACCTACACTGTTAGAAAAAAAGGTACGATTGAGGTACATTTTAAGCACTTAGGGTACAATTCCATTGGTTGTACCCTCATTGGGTCATACATGAACCTTAGGGTGTTGATATGTACCCTTTAAGGATGAAAAAGGTACAAATATGTTTCTAGCTGTCAAAGGGTCCATGTTTGTACCATGTGATACCGAAACAAAGGTACAATTACATCTGTGACCAAAGCATGTGATTCTAATTGCATGAAATGATAACTTTTTACTTTTTTTTTTTTTATTTTACCTAAGCCATGTCCAATAATCACTCAAAATGAATTTGAAACAAAAAAGTTCATTACAGTCCATATCTTCACTGATTGAGACAAATATTTATTTGTGTTTTAAATATCAAGATACGACATAAAATATATAGCAAGAGATTAGAAAAAAAATATGATTATGTTTATGATTGGTAGGAACACCTTATTCCTTATTAATATACTCAACTAAAGGCTCAATTGCTCAGCCCGCATTCTTTAAATTTGTCCAATGGGATTGTAGCCCGAGAAGCGTACATTCTGCGCGCGAAGATTTTGTGACGTTCTCAGACTCTCACAGAAGGTGACGGACATGATGGCTGTCTCGCTTCAAAATTTGTCGACGCCGGAGGATTTACTCCAAAAACTGCGAGAAGCCGAGATAAATGGAACGGATAATGAAGCCCAGAAGTTCAAAGGTATGTTCAGATTCCAGTGTTGTTAGAATTCGATGTTATTTCTGTGTAAATTAGCTGCAGCGCTTTTATTCACAACCTCCCCTCCCCCTTAAAACTTGAGGTAAGTTAAAGTTAACGTTAACCAAATGCGTTTGGCCTGACAAAACCAGCGTAACGTTACTGTTTATACATTTTGGATTATATTTATTATTTTATCGAACCAGGATGTTCTTTGCAAGCCGCTAAAAAGCTGCGATAGGCGGCTCAACTGACAAAAGAGGCCTGTCGCATTTAAGTTTAACTTATAGTGTTTTCAATCAGAGCGTGTTCACGCTGGACGTTTGTTTCATGTTAGTGATTTTGTCGTTCATAAACGATTCGTTTATTTAGACGAATTGTACATCCCAGTCGGTACAGTGATTTGTTCTTTTTGAATGAATCCTTAAGATGACTCGGACACAGCGTGTCATCTTAAAGAACGATCGTTTGGGAAACATGATTAGTTCACCTCCGTTGTCTTCTAGTCTAAGTTGTTCGTTCATCGAGTTGTTCGTGATGAATGAACGACTCGGACACGAAGACAGTCTCATTTTACCGAACGAGATTCAAACATCCGAGTCAGTAAAATGATCTGATCTTCCAGCTTTACGAGACCCTGTGGCCGTATGTGGGGTAATAACCAGCAATATAAAAAGCACGGAGAGAGCTAACGTTACCAGGACTTTAGCGTGAGTGTGAAAATGTTCTCTCCGCCTATTTCGCCCATGTTGATGTTTATTATTACCGTTAGCACCTTTACAAAGATAAGGCTGCTCGGTTTAAAAGTGTATTTGCAGCCTTATTGTACTTAAATATTAAACTTTTATGTATTTTTCTGAATGACTGACGTTTTTTTTCTTTCATATAGAAAATGAGGTGGATGTGGAAGCAACAGAGGGCGGCCTCACTGAGAACATATCCTACTTATTTGGAGGCTTCTTTAGCAGTCAAAATTTAACAAATTTGTCAGTGAGATGAAGGAAGCGATAACAATATCTCTAGAACCAGTACCACCAGAATACTATCAGTGGCCATCTATAGCAGCAAAATACATAAATGTAAGTATGACATGTGTGTATTTATCTACCCAACAGCCTGTCACTGAAGGAAAAGAAAACTCTGTTCTAATTCATTAAATGTTCACTTTAAGTTTAGAATGTCTCTTTCCACCCAAAAAAAGTTAACAAAATCTATCCTTTTCTATATGGTTACAGGTCACATGTTGCCAAACCTATTTTTAGCCTCTAGCTCACTTAGATTCACTGACAAGTAAAAAATCTATCAGTTTATTAGTCAGTGCTAATGACGGATAGTATTTTGTGACCTATGTTTAAATACAGTCACACATGCAAGTCATTTGATTACAGTATAAAGGGTTTTATGAATGTCATAGTATAAAATTAAGCTTAGTGGCTAATAATCAGTATTAATAGTAATATACATTGCCCCATCCTCACTTGCAGAAATTCAAGAAGTGGTCAACTGCCTGCTTGGTTTGTGATTCCAGCGTTTCCCAGGGATTTTCAAACCAGGCTTGATAACAAAGAACCTTGTCAAAAATCCTCCAAGGACAGACCGAATCATCAGAGCACTTCATGAAGCCATGATTGAACACACAATGTAAGTCAGTAATGTGCATAATTTGTAACATTTTAACCATTGATTCAGTGATATGCATTTGAAGTCAGCATGAAATCAAAACTGACCAAATTAAAGTTATTAATTTGTGCAAGTCTCAATTTCAAACTACATTTATGCTTAAGGGTCATACCACTGTAAATAATTTTTACAAAAGATCATTGACTCATGACTCATATCTTCTTAGAAATTATGTTGAATATAAGTCAGAGGATTCTGTTTAATGTTAAAATCTGAACTGCAGTCTCATCTAGAACTTTTGCTGCTTTTATTAGCACACTTTGCACCAGTCCCTTAAACATGAATTTAAAATGGAGTGTGCGAAAGGAGAAGTTTGGACACAAGGCAGTCAGAAGATCGAAGGAAACTGCAAGAGCCTGTCACAGACCAGTGTCAAGGGTAAGTTAATTAATGTAGTTCAACAGATTTATTATCCAAGTGTCCAATAAAATTTGAAGGAAAAATAAACAAAAGTGTTAAATCTAAAAATAAAATGTTTAAGTATTAAAATGTATAGAAAAGTAAAAAGTGAATACCTAAACTAATAAATGAAGAAAAGAGGTTTAAAATACAACTCTGTATGTGTGTGTTCTACACTTATTTTGGCAACAGGAGTGTGCTGTCATTGGAGAGGATGCACTCTATTAATGGTCATGTCGGTGTCCTGCATACCCAATACAGCAAAATGTGACCAGATGCTTTGGTGGTTAAAGACCGGATACAACGAACCTTTGCATGGAGGACAGATAAAGAGATAAGAGAAAAAAATGTTCTTGAGAAGTAGTGAAGGGGATAGTAAAAACGGACTCCTTGTTTTTATTTTTATTTTTAGAATAAAGGTTTGAAATGAAATAATTTTTAATGAAACTGACATATTTCTGTTCCTTGATTATTGTTTTCCATTAACAAATTTGAATGCTGTTATTTGTTTGCTGATCTATATGTGAATTAAAACCTAAATTGATTCTGTTCATCATGTAAATACATCAAATATTTCTGTTAGAGTTTCTCACCTAATATTCTTGATGAGTTTGAGATGGTGCTAGGTAAGAGTATAGAGACTCCATTGTCATCGCTTCCATTAGAACTACAGAAAGTACTCATTAATGTACATGGCAGCAGAGATTAATGCAAATACATTCAGTGTGTTTCAGAAGTGACTATTAACAGTAAAATGTGCCATAAAAGATATATTCATAGTTTATGTTCAAGCAGAATGCCATTATTTTTTTTCAAATTAAATATATTTTAAATGTCAATACCATGAGGTCATTGCGCAGTAAGCTGTTAATACCAATATCTTATGATTCACAACTCCATCCATACACAAAGTTGATCCAGATCGGTGTATTACTAAACCAGGGCAGGAGATGGATTTTCAAGCCCTTGACACATACTCTCTTGATGATTTAATAAACGGGGCAGCCGTGGCCTAGTGGTTAGGGAGTCTGACTTGTAACCAAGAGGTTGAGAGTTCGGCAGGGATTGACGGTGGGGGGAGTGAATATCCAGCGCTCTCTCCATCGTCAATACCACGACTGAGGTGAGACCCTTGAGCAAGGCACCGAACCCCCAACTGCTCCCCGGGCGCCGCAGCAATGCAATGGCTGCCCACTGCTCCGGGTGTATGTTCACGGTGTGTGTTCACTACTGTGTGTGTGCACTTGGATGGGTTAAATGCAGAGCACAAATTCCTAGTATGGGTCACCATACTTGGCCTCACGTCTCGTCACTTTCACTTTAAATGGTTTGTTATCCTAAAGAACATTTAAAATGTAAATTGTGTTGTACATCTGTGGCCAGTTAAATGTTTGTTAATGGAAAAAATTTAGTTTTCCAATACATTTAAAAAAATGTTTTATGGGATTTTTCAAAAATGAAATGTGTATTGTTAAATAAAAAAAAACAACAACATTGAAATGTTATTTGATAATTAAAAGCTGTGTTTGTGTTACACTTTTGGGTGAAAAAGATGACCTAACATTGTTTTATATAAAAGAGAATGTGTTTGATGTTGGCAGGTGTACTGTTTATGTGTTAAGCATACTTTTATGTTTTAATAAATGTGATCTTAACAATATTTTGACTGGTTGAAACCACTTCTGTATACAAACGGAGTACAGATTTGCTCTTGTGAGGTACAAAAGGCTTGTCACTGGGGCAGTACCCTCAAAAAGACAAATTTGTACCATATAAAAGGTACAATTTAGCCACAAAAGGTACAAATTGGCCCTTTAAAGGTACAAACTGCAGGGGTACCAATACGTACCCATGATAAAGGGTACAGCGATTGTACCCTAGAGGGTACTGCCCCAGTGACAAGCCATTGTACCCCTAAAGGTACAAATTTTGCACATTTTTTCTGACAGTGTAGCCAAGTCTGGAATTGATGTCTCATCGAAGACAGTCACTAGAGCCCTCCAGAGGAATGAACTGCGACGTTGCCGACCAAGAGATGTTGCCTATGTTTGGAGAAAGAAGGGAGAGGCATTGAACCCCAAGAACACTGTTCCCACAGTGAAACATGGTGGTGCGAGTATAATGCTGTGGGGATGTTTCAGTGCGTTTGGAACTGGGAATCTCATCAGGGTTGAAGGAAACATGAAAAAGGAAGACTGTAAGAAGATTTTGAAAGACAACCTCAGACAGTCTGCAGGAAAACTTGGTTTGGGTCGACATTTTGTCTTCCAGCATGATAACGACCCAAAGCATACCGCACTTCTTGTGAAGAAATACCTCCAAATGAGCAAAGTGAGTGTACTTGACTGGCCTGCACAAAGCCCAGACTTGAATCCAATAGAAAATCTGTGGAGCACAATAAAGTCCAGAGTTTGTGCCAGAAGACCAACAAATCTGGAGGAGCTTGGGAGATTTGTTAAGGAAGAATGGGCTGTCATTCCTCAGGAAACATGCTTGAAACTTGTTGAGCACTACAGCAAACGACTAAAGGCTGTTATCAAGCAAAAGGGATACACTATTGACTGTTAACATCAGAGGGCTAATAATTTTAACCAGCAGACCTTTTAAAATTCTTGTTTATATTTCTATTTGTATTACAAACCCTAAAAGCTTCCTGAATAAAGTATTGTTTAAAAATGCTGTGTTGATAAAATCGTCTTTCTCTTAACCATTTAACTGTCACTCCCTATTGTGAACATAGACATGAAAATGCACTATCCAAATGTAATTTTTTATAATTCATGAACAAAAACATTTTGTAATATGATTTTCATGTACAATTTCCATGATAATGCAATGTCTGATTTTAAAATGGTTTCCAAAGGATGAATTTTGAAATTTTAAGTCTTCAAGTGATATATAATTTCTTATGATTTCTAAAGCGTGATAGAAAAAAAGGCAACAAAGAAAGTCTTTTTGTGAAAAAGGTCTGAACTCCTGTTATGAAGTACATTTTTTGAGGTGCACTCTTGTCATAAATTAATCTATTACTTTTCCTACATAATTTGTAATACAAAACAGTGGTAAAATATCAATTTAGGAGTCTTAGACCTTTCCAACGATATATAGTTTGTCATGATTAGATTAGGATTTATTTGAAATATGGTGAAGTAAACATAGGCGTCCCGGTGACGGGACGGTGACAATTAAAGGGTTAAACAACACTTGGGAGTTATTTGAAAAATAATTAAATATTTTATAAGGGGCTAATAATTTTGTCTACAACTGTACATAAAGTACTTCCCTGTTGTTTTACCCCAAAACAGCAGCTAATTCAGGACTTCATAAGGAGAATGTATTGTGCATGTGTTCTCCATCGGTTCACCAAGGTTTAACAAATAAAATCTGGCCTGTGACCTAAAATGAGTTTGCCACTTCTGAATTAAATTAAATAATCTGGAGGATTCTTCTTCATCATTTCAATTTGTTAAGTGTGATTTCACAGGAACACACGTCTTAAGAGTATACATATATACAGTACACAAAGAAAGAAGAGAGAGAAGAAGATGCCTGTTTAGAGAGTATTTAGAGCCTTGAAGTGCCGCCAGAACAGTTTGAGAGAGATTTCCATAATAGGATGCACAGCACACAACACATGGGATGAGAAAAACACAGCCAGACGAAAGACAAAGTGCTGCAGTTTTCTTTCGTGTCATATCGATAACATATGTGTCATGATAAAGAATGCTTTGACATCACTTCAGTGAAATACTGCTTCGCTGATAACACACCCTTTGGATTGAGAGAGAGGAAAAAGAAGAACGCTATAGTAAATACGTCAGCAGCAGATCTGTGATTGATATGAATAAAACAACACTCCTAGACATGAATTTGACATATGCAGCCGTTTTCGGGCTGTAGAGAGAGTGTCCTTGGATGACTGCTGCACAGACCGTACAGATAAGATAAACTACCAACAACATGTTACGCTACACACACACACACACACACAAAGGCACACACACACAAGCTGGAAACAATGAACTAAGATATGTGCACACACATACACCAAGCCATTGTATTAAAACAAGAATAAACAGTGTAACAATAGAGGAGTACACATACACACATCACACAGACCTGTCACTCCACAGGAGGTTAAGGCCCAGGGCATGCTGGGAAATTTGTTTGGTACAAATTATACAATCGACTATAATCAGGTTCTCATGAGCAAACTAAACTGATTCACTGATACTTCAAACTTTACATCCCTTGTGAAAAAGAAGTACTTATTATGCAAATAAAGGTTTAGTTTATTAACGGTTTATTAAAACTTCCTGATAATTCACTCACCCCCATGTCATCCAAGATGACATGTCTTTCTTTCTTCAGTCGAAAAGTAATTAAGGTTTTTGAGGAAAGCATTTCAGGATTTTTCTCCATATAGAGAACTTTAATGGGGATCAACGGGCTGAAGGCCAAAAATGCAGTTTTAATGCAGCTTCAAAGGGATCTACATGATTGCAGCCAAGGAATAAGAGTCTTTTCTCATCTTGCACTAGCTTGACTTCATGCATTATGTAGTCACACTGATGTAGGTGGAAGTACCGACCCAGTGTTTACAAAGCGAATGTGCAAAGAAAGTCAATTTTATAAAAAAAGGTAAAACAACGATGTTGGATGATTTTGAAGTTGGAGGAGATAACAGAGATTTTCGCTCTTTTTGAATCGAAAGTATTAACCATGTGTGACTTTTCCAACGTAATTACGCATTGCATAAAGTCAGATGATAGAGCTAGTGCAAGACAAGCATTTGTGGTTAAAACGTACATAAATCCTTATGTTTGATTGTTTCACTAGATAAGACCCTTATTCCTCGGCTGGGATTTCTTTGAAGCTTCACTGAAACTGCAATCTGGACTTCCAACCCGTTGAACCCCATTGAGGTCCAATATATCGAGAAAAATCCTGGAATGTTTTCCTCAGAAACCTTCAACCTTTTGGACTGAAGAAAGAAAGACACGAACATTCTGGATGACAGGGGTGAGTAAATTATCAGGAAATTTGAATGAATCAAAGAGGAGTCTGTTTAATAGTGAGAATTGGACCTTAAAATAAACTGTGTACTGCCAAAAAAGTCACAATTTTTAAAACCTACATACTCTTTTTCTAACAAAACAACATCAAAAGTTTTTGGGTTCTAATGCTTCATTCCAATCAATTGTAAAAGTCTGAATTCACCACCTGGAAAACTGCAATAAAATGCTATTGAAATCAGATTTGGAAATCAACTTGGTTTTCCAATCCAGTTTTCCTCATTCAGAAATCTGAGTATGCTTGTATGATGTCACACTAACACGGAATAACGAACGTGATTCAATGAGTAAAATCCAGTAAATGAACTATATTCTGTTCATAATCATACACCTGCCGTCGCTGCATACCATCGTTTATACTCCGCAATTTGGTTGCTAGGAGACATCTTTCCAAAGCAAATGCTTGCATTACAATTTGTTTCATTGTAAATCATCCTCAGAATGTCTGGCAATGGAACGTTTTGCAGGGGCAAGTCAGCGATATCTAGGAGGAAAGAATATCCCACATCTGACGTCGAATGGAATGCAGCATTAGAACTGTAGTAGCCAAGGATATTTTAGTCTTCCTAAAAAGGAGCCCAAAGAGCTGTAAAGCTACATGGCTTTCTTAACATACCCTGCCATACCATTTTTGTGTGATTTTTATTACAGACCTACTGCATAAGGAATGTGTTTTTGCTTAAGTGGATACAAATATTATAAGTACATGGTTCAAATGTGTGCATACCTAGCCTATTCCTTACTCACTTTTAACTCTCTCTCTCCTCCGATTAATTTAATTTTTTATTTTTTTGAATATATACATTTATTCACTTAGAGCTCCTACAAACTCTACAAACCCTGATGAGTGAATCATCATAATTTATCCTTCAAAATTGTTATTAAGTTCATCCTGACTTTAAGCTGATTTCTTTGAAGATTTGAAGATCCTATTTAAATAGCGCATCTTCTTGTCTCCTGAGTTCCTAGAAAGTGAAAGGAAATGATGTGGTACTATTATAAAAGAAAATTAACTTCTGTAGTTTTACATCTACGCAAACAGCCCTTCCCCCTCGCCCTATCCCAGCTTAACTACAATCCCAGGTACGGGGCCTGTTTGCAGGCACGGCTCCAGTTTCTCTGACCTTTGACCTCCGCAGCTCCCCGGGGGTCTTGTCTGCACTTGCAAAAACAAGCAAATCAGATCCTTTTACCCCAAACAAACACCTACATACAGAGAGCAGCCCTGTCTTACACACACATGGCTAATCACTGCACACATGCACACATGAACACGTGCACACAATAATGACCTCACACACACATATCAAACACACGTGTAGCCACATTCACTCAAAATAAACATCATTTACAATTAGAAAATATGTTTAAGTCCACTAAACCATTACCATTCTTCTTATAAAGAACTACCAAACAATTTTATTAGAAACTAACATGGCCTACTGTAGCTGTCAGAATCATACACCAAATGCTGCAGGTCAATCAGCAACACAACATATTTCTTCCTCCTTCAGTCCCTGGCAGTCTCCTCTCATACTCCTCTATTATCTCTCCAGACTGAGCAGTTCTTCACAGAGTGATATATGGAGGTGTAATGAGACTCTTTCTGTGATAGTCTCACGTACCGGCTCATCCTCCCTACTGTAGCATCACACTCACAGACAGCGGCAAACAGCTCCCTGCCAGCATTCACTTCAGTTTTCAGTAGGAAAAAATGAAGGGAAAAAAAATTCTGGATTATTCTCAAATAAAGTAGACTGTTGTTGGTTTTGACAATAATTAGGGGTTCAAGCGCATAGCGCTGAAACTCTATTGTAATTGTTAGGATGATCACAAATCAGTGATCTTCACGTAAAACTGATCGGCAGACCAAACTGTCGTAGAGAATTGAAACTTGGAGGGATGGTAGTACTCCAACGATAACGTCACCAAGGCTTGCTACAGCGAACAAAAGTACAAAATCACCCATAACTCCTAAACCGTCAGTCGCAGGCTCAAGTGTCTTATGTCGTTGGAATACTTGGCTCACGCCGGATATAAACGCATGCCCCAAATTTGATAATGAGCCTGGCAAAATTTTCAGCTATTTTGGATTTTTGCTGAATCTACTTTTGCGAACTAGTTCTAGGTTTTTTCACCCAGCTGAAACCAAACCAGAGCGAATATCAATAATTTAAAAAAAAAAAAAAAGTTTAACTTTCGACTCCCCGTCGCAAAGAGACGGCAAAACGTTTGAAAGGGGCAGGGCCACTTTTAGTAAAATGACTTCTAAACAAAATGAGATATCTTTGCCAAACTCAGAACACTTATGTAAGAGCTCGATCTGAGGTCGCAGGACAAAAATTGTGGAGTTTGGCTATACCTACGCAAACATTTGTTCTATCAATGTGAAAATCGCTGTGCACAGTCCTTTCGTACTCCAAAAACATGGCCGCCACTTCTGATGAATTTGGTGAGGGGGGGTTTGGGGATATTGCATTTTTCAAGGGCATTAACACAGTTTTTTGCACGTATGTACGATTTTCTTATCATATGACAGAAATCCTTATTCCAGACAACTTTGCCTCTAGAACCACTGCTATCAATCAAATTGTTTGTTGCAAATTAGTCCTAGGTTTTTCACATCTGGAAAAACCACTGTAGTACAATTCTCTGGACTCTCTAGGTAAATATTTATCAAAAAAAAAAAATAATTACATTTACCATTTGGGAAGCTATAACGGGGCTGTTTAGAAAAGAGGCCTGTCCAAATTTACCCAAAATTGTATCCACAAGTTTCCCAGTACAAGTACAACCCATAGGGCCTTGTGTCAAAAGTGGGAGAGTCTTCCGTTTCTAAGTAAACAAGCAGGTAATGACACTTATTCAACAGCTGACAGTAGTGATGGGCAAATGAAGCCGTGTGAAACACTGAAATTTTCCTCGGACTGTTTCATGGAACGAGTCAAAGAATGTGTCAAAAACAGCACAATCTGGTGGTTAGTAACAAATAAAGCAGTCAAAAGCCTGTAAAAAAAGCTCAGTTGGACGAAGCATTCACCACACATTCCATAGATCGATTCATGTTACGTGCAAAAATAAAATTGTGTGTTTGTTTGTTTAATTTTTGTCCCTGATCAATTAATTTATCCATTAAACTGTGCCATTAAATTTCAGTATGAATATCAATATGTAATAATAACATGTAGGAATATATTGTTTCAAACCCGTAAATGCTTCATTCATCTGTAGAACACAATTTAAGATATTGTTGATGAAACCCGGGAGCTTTGTGGCTGTCCCATTGACTGCCAAGTAAATAACACTGTCAAGACCCAGAAAACTATGAAAGACTTCATCAAAATAGTCCATTTGCCATTAATGGTTCAGCCATAATTTTACAAAGCTTTGAGAATACTTTTTGTACGTGAAGAAAACAAAAATAATGACTTTATACAACAATTTGTCTTCTCCGCGTCACCGTAGCGCCATTTTGGAGAGTATCCCCTGAACGCAAACAGTGTATGCTGTTCTCTGTCAGCTGTGTCACAAGGATACGCTGTTTTCGTTCAAATCAAATTGTAAAAAAAACATAGAAAACGGCTGACAGAGAACAGCATACTATT
This sequence comes from Cirrhinus molitorella, assembly GCA_033026305.1. Classification (NCBI taxonomy): domain Eukaryota; kingdom Metazoa; phylum Chordata; class Actinopteri; order Cypriniformes; family Cyprinidae; genus Cirrhinus; species Cirrhinus molitorella. The sequence goes on from CM065125.1 coordinate 24,890,322, forward strand.
AAAACTATTCATATCTATTAAAGTATCTTGTTGATGCCAAACATGTATTTATTTTGATATGTTGTTACCTTATTTTAAATCCATTATTGGTGAAGTTACTGTTATCTGCTGAGCAATCTTTTACTCATTTTAATGTTTTAACATTTAACTCTGCAATGAATCAAAATGCCCAACCCTTGACACACATCAAAGAAACCACTAAGCCTTGCAATGGTGATGAAGATGATGATGACGAGAAAGAGGCTTACTTACAGCTTCTCAAGGGAGTACAAGCCAGTGAAGGAGCCATTTTTCAGGATGCGGATACGATTGTTGCTCAGATTTCTGTGAAGAAATGCAAAAGCAGAGATGAAATGAGTCATTGTGATGACAGTCACTAATCACACATTCACAGACAGCCATGTAAAATGAAATCCACTCGTGCATCCAATGAAAACAGGCCTCACTCACACATACTGTCACACACGCCCTCGCCAACACACACGCTGAACCAAGACACACACGCGCATGTCCAACAAAAACACGCATGTACAGTAAACACCCTGACACAAGCGTGCTTATATGGCCAGGCATCTCAGACACATATGCTAGCCAACTCTCACACATATTCTTCATTTGCTGCCTACAGACCCTATGACCGCAGCATTAGATTCTGTTATATATACACCAAAGAAATAGCAAGGCTATAGAAGTCACCTGTATTTTATTGCAACACTTTCATTTCTAACAAACAGAAACAAAAACATAAGATATAAGAGGTGGTAAAATGGAAAACGAATCTTCTTGCACTATTTTAACAATCTTTATTTATTAATTTTAAGTTTTTAACTGATTTAATGATTTACATTACATCCCTTATCCTCAAAATACAGCTGAAGTCAAAAATTTACCTTGCAGAATCTGCAAAATGTTAATTATTTTAGCAAAATAAGAGGAATCATACAAAATTTTATATAGTATTGACCTGAATAAGATATTTCACATAAAAGATTATTTACATATAGTCCACAAAATGACCTTGTTCAAAAATGTTTATACACTTGATTCTTAATCCTTCAGGTCTTACAAATGTTTTGGTTTTTCAGCATTTTCAGCATTTCCAACAATAACTGTATGATTTCAAGATCAATCTTTTCATGCTAATGACAACTGAGGGACTCATATGCAACTATTACAGAAGGTTCAAACATTCACAGATGCTTCAGAAGAACAGACGATGCATTACGGGCCAGGGGGTGAAAACTTTTTGAATTTGAAGATCAGGGTAAATTTAACATAATGTGTCTTCTGGGAAACATGTAAGAAGACGGAGATTATGTGAGAAAATATGCTTCCCAAAAAACGAGTTTAGCGACCCGACAGCCATGAAGACAGCGGCATCAACTTTAGCCATCAGACCGGGCTGTTTCCAATTAATCTTCACAGCTTAATGGAGGGATGGAAAGGGCGAGGGAATGAGGAAGAGGAGGGGGAGGAAGCCATAATCTTGATAATCACAGTGGATACATTTTTACATCAAAAGGAAGTCAAGGTCCACATCAAACGAACGCCCGGCTCTCTCCACGACAATTATCCCTTTCGCCATTGGCTAATGGGCCTGAGACCAGAGAGAGTCTTATCAGAAGGAAGAGAGGAAAGAAAAGAGGAAGAGAGAGAGAGGGGGCTTTGGATGGTGGTAAGGGTAAAGCTCAGGAGGAAAACAGGATTGGATTAGGTATATGGCTTATGTGGACAAATAAAACACACAAATGCCATAAACTGGGCTGTTGTGTATATGTCAGATCTATTTCTGGTCATCCTTAAAACTTTTAGTGAAGCAATTCATCACAAGAGGTCACCCGTTACAGTGATTTACTTTAATTTTAGACCGCCTATCTACAGTCTAAAAGACTGTTGCTGTTCCACAGTCTGCTTTGACTCACTGCATTCACACTGTATCGTACAATCTGACATGCAACAGTTGTAAAGGACTTTAAACATCCATACACCTGGCTTTACCCAATCAGACTTTAGAGCTGCAATTATCCCTTGTTTAACTGTGTGTAATTACTGGCACTTTCTAAAGTGTGTGTAAGCGTTTGTGACTCATGTTACTCTTTCGCCTGTCTCAATGTGTCATAGCCTAATAGAGTGTAACTGGCTGTATATTCACTTATTAGCAGGAAGTGTGTTACCAATCAGGACTGAAAAACGTGTTTGCAGTATGTGAGTGTGTGTGTGTGTGTGTGTGTTGAGAGAAACTGTGTGTCTACTTCCATTTGCAAACCAGCAGCTGGTTCGTCTTATTTCCTGCCTTGTCACAAAAGTTAATGAGCAGATTTAATCAAAACGGGCAGTCGGTTTTAAGCACAAATACACCTTTTATGTAAAATCCAAGAAGATCCAATGGCGCTAGCAACGCCAACGTCATGGGTTTCCCAGGGAATGAATGCATGAACATAACATATATACACATTATATGCAAACACAATGCTTTAGATTAAAGTGTGTAACGTAAACAAATTCACAACGCAGTACAAAGTCAAAACTGTTCAGAACCTGAACCCAAAAACCTGCACGATTGAAAATATGACTTTGACTATGATTTTATACAACAGTTTAATAAACAAGTACCGTATTGACTCGAATATAAGACAAGTTTTTTTTCTTAAAAAACCTGATCAAACACATCTGTCTGTAGTTATCAAGTGCTCATTCAGATCCTATTTAGTTGGTTTAAGTTGTGTTTGATTAGGGTTGGAGCCGAACTCTGCAGAGATCTGCAGGTACAAGGTTGGGCACCCTGGTAGACTCTGACATGTCAATAATACACCCACAACTATAGGTGGCGCCAAATCCGAGTAAAACGAGTGTGCCAATAAATACGTAAAGTAATGTTTTTATAGGTAATGTTAGAACAACGTGATTGAAAATCATGATTGAGCATGAGTCTTGACTGTCATGTTAGCCTGATGGAACCAAACTTCCTCTGTAAGTGATTTTAAAATGTAAGACAGTACCCAGATTTGAAGACTACACTAAGATTTCACTTCTACTGTTAATGAAATGTTGTTAGGCTACTATGAGATGGATAGCCTAATTGTTAATTGTTAACTACAATTTAGATGTGTTACCTGTTTATTTTTATGGTATATCAAAAAGTGTATATTTAATTTATTTAATGTGATTGTTGGTGCATTTTACCATACTTACCATACTTTCAAAATGAAAACTAAAAAAGGAAAAATATGCTATATGAAAATAATGTAAGAAATTTTGTATTTTTTCTTCTTAATAAAACACAAGATTTGGTTTTCAAAAAGCCTTTTTCCAAAAGGTACATCTTGAAAAAGGATCTTATAACCAGGGTAGGCTTATATTTGGGTCAATACGGTAGTTAATATTAAGCGACATTTTAGACAGAATATTGACTGACGAAATAGTTATAAACAAAGATCACAACAAAGCATTAGCTCATCTCAGAGCAACGAACAACGGTGCTTCGTTACTGAATGATTTAGTGTTTTTGAACGAATCGGGTGAGTCAATAATTCAATTACTTATTTATAAAGACAGTAATTTGCTTCATTTGTGAATAAATCAACAGTTCAAATCGGATGAATTTTAAATAACTCAGTGACTCACTCATTAAGGCAGTCACATGCTGCCACCTACTGGCAGTTTAGTTAAAGGGAACCCCAAGTTTTAAGACTTCATATAAAATAAATGATGTCTGTTACTGAAATATGTAGTAGAAAACCCAAGACAGATTTGCGTTATTTAAAAAATAACTCTGTGAGCTACTGGCACTACCCATTGCTATTTTTAACCAAAACATAACTCTGAATACACAACCTGGAAAAATAAAATACTGCTATGACGCCACATTGTGCACTTTTGATTGTCATTTTCAGTTGAAGGGCAACAGGAGAAGCAATGTACGAAGAGGAGAAAAGAATGGGAAGATGTCTGTGAGCAAATAAAACTTCCTAAAGACCTGCGTCGTTGTTCTCTCCACTTTAGCCCTGATGCCTTCAAAGCTTTTAGTTGATCACAGCTACTGAAAGACCTTACAAACAGCAGAGACAAGAAACACTAGATGCCAGCCTGGCAAGATATAAACATGCCGACGCTTGTCATGATGCCAAGGCTACTGAGGGAGTTTCTCAGCATGGATTTCATTCGATATCCAGGGGTGATTAGACTCCTTGTGAGGAAAAATCAATGGTACGGCATTTGGTTTAAGCTTACACTTATTTCCATCGCCATCACCACCTAGTCTTTGCATTAGTATTTTATTTTCCGAGTTGTACTGTGGTAAAAATAGCAACAGATAGCAGAAGTAGCTCACTGAGTGCAACCATTTCAGGTCATCGAAATAATGGCGCCCCCCGTAGTCCAAAATATGTATAAAACGATGTGATTTTTAAAAAAAATGACTTTCTACAACATATTTCAGTAAGAGACATCATTTATATTATATTAAGCATAAAGTCTTAATATCCAGGTTTCCCTTTAAGAAAAAGTAAGGTTAGGAAAAATGGTCTTTTAGCAAAAAAAAAAAAAAACCCTGGAAATGAATGCTAATATAAGTAAGAGCTGACAGAACACTGATGAGAATATTGCTCAGACTAGATCACACTTATACCGTGTTTCTTTCTGGACAAGTAACATTTTTACTTGGAAAAGTTAATGACCGATTTACTTAAACAAAACAAAAGCACATGTCAAGGCTTAACATCACGCCCTGAACACATTTTTTCTGCACTACATTGATGAAATCAGCTCTTTTGTGACATACAATTTGGCTCAACTATGCTTAGATAAATCTGAGTGTGAAAACTCATCTAAAATGTATCAAAATACTTGCCATTTTTGTCAATTTTTGAGTGGTTTGCTATCTTTGTATGGCAGTACAGATTGTTCTTTGTCTACAAAATGAACTATTTACTAAGTTACTGCATAACTGTGCTACACCCAAAGCCTATCAACAGATTTTGACAGCTGTTTTTTGTATGACTAATGCTAATGCTAGCAACCACGCTAATGACTTCCCACAAACGTGCACATGTGTGGACAAACACACAGCTAAACTACATCCTGCCATCTAATTAAAGAAAATTAAAGAGGACTTTTCACGACCAACACAAGTGCCCCAAAAGTGAGTCTCTGTGTTCTGGCTCAAAATGAATGAAAATGACATCTTGCTTTTGTCAGGTCATTACTGAGGGTGACTACTCCAAACCGCTAACCGACTGCAGTCATCCTACTGTTGCAGGATGTAGGGAGGATCAGGACACATAGTACTGGGACATGGCCAGCTGAACAGATCTTCAAATAGCTCTTTGACCCTGATCTACCCCGCCTGATGCTCTGGTCGGGCACATGAACCATCAGCTAACTGAAGCCAGACACAAGATAAAAGCTGAAAACCAGACAGATCTACTGCATAATTTAATACAGAGAGAGACTGAGAGATATCACTGGCAAAAACACAAGCCGGTTAATTGGAGCCAGAGACTATAGAGCTATAGATAGTAATGAGTCAAAAACCGCTTAGAAAGCGAGCGTGTGGATGTTGGGTGTCACGTAAGGTCTTGGGTTGCTGAAAGTAACTTGCGTGAGTGTGTATGTATGTTAAATAATACAGCATTATATGATGCATACAGTACATAGCTATTTTTTTTTACATGTAGTCAAACTAAACGTTTGTCATGTGAAGCCCATTTCCATAAAGCGGCTCTTACAGAAGCTGTTTCTGTCTCAGAGTAATGAATAAAAATGGTCAAAATTACAAAAATTAAAGCCACACTGCCAAATATAGTGACATTTGTGTGATATAAAGTCAGATTGTGGGATCTAAAGTAACACTTGTAATAAATGAAGTATGAATATGAATTTTACAGTCACAATTGTGAGATAGGACGTCATAACTGTGAGATATAAAGTCATATTGTGAGTTATAGCTGTAATTATGAGATATAGTTGCAATTGTAAGATATGAAATTGCAAATGCTAGATGTAAAGTCATATTGCAAGGTACTAAGTAGCAATTGTGAGCTATTTGTGAGATATAGTCTCAATTGTGGGATATTAAGTCATATTATGTGTAATAAAGCTGCAATTGTGAGACATGGGACAAGTTGCACTTGTAAGATATAAAGTCAAACATGTTATAATGTCGAAATTGTGAGACATAAATTTAAATTGTGAGTAATAAAGCTACAATTGTAAAATATAAAGTCACATTTTTGAGATATAAATTCATATTGTGAGCTATGAAGTTACAATTGTGAGGTAATAATATTCTGAATTATAAAACTGTGTTATAACTGTAATTATGAGATAAAGGCACAGTTGTGAGATATTAAGATATTAAGTGCTGTGAAATGTAATGTTGCAAATGTATAAAATGAAGTCATATTTTGAGGTAACAAGTCGCAAATGTAAGCTATAAAGCTGCTATTGTGAGCTATTTGCGAGATATAGCCTCAATTGTAGGATATTATGTCATACTAAGAGTATAAAAAGCTGCAAATGTGAGACATGAATGATAAAGTTGCACTTATAATATATAAAGTTATACAGCGAGTTATAATGTTGCAGTGAGATATGAAGTTGCAATTATGAGAAGTCATAACTGTGAGATATGAAGTTATATTGTGAGCTATGAAGTTATAATTGAGATGAGAAGTAATATTGTGAATGAAAAAACTGAGATATAATCACAACTGTGAGATATGAAGTCATATTGTGAGTTATAAATGTAATTATGAGATATAGTTGCAGTTGAGATATGAAGACACGTTGTGAGTTATAATGTAAGATAGGAAGTCATATTTTGAGGTATTAAGTAATATTGTGAATTATAAAGCTTTCATGGAGATATAATTGCAACTGTTAGATATGAAGTCATGTTGTGAGTTAAAATGTTGAAATTGTGCAATATAAAGTTGCACTTGTAAGATATGAAGTCATACGTCATTCATAATGTTGCAATTGTGAGATAAAGTCACTTTGTGAGTAATAAAGCTGCAATTATGGGATAAAAAGTCACATTTTGAGATGAATTTGTAATTGAGATATGAAGCCATATTGTGAGCTGTGAAGTTACAGTTGTGAGATAAGAATAATGTGAATTATAATACTATAATTTAGAAAAATCACAACTGTGAGATTTGTAAGATATGAAGTCATATTGTGAGGTATTAAGTAGCAATTGTGAGCTATTGTGAAAAATAGTCTAACTTGTAAGATATTATGTCATTCTACATGTAATAAAGCTGCAGTTGAGACATGAGTGACATAAAGTTGTACTTGTAAGATATAATCATACAGCGAGTTATAATGTTGCAATTGTGAAATGCAAAGTCACATTGTGAGTAATAAAGATGCAATTGTGATACAAAGTTGCATTTTTAAGATATGAAGTCATAATTGTTAGCAGTGAAGTTGCAATTGTGAGATAACTGATAACTGATAATCACAACTGTGAGATATGAATTCATGTTCTGAGTTATAATGTTGCAATTGTGAGATGTAATGTTGTGAATTTAAGATATGAAGTCATATTGTGAGGTTTTAAGTCGGATTTGTCGCATTTATAGTCTCAAATGTAGGATATTCAGTCATACTATGAGTAACAAAGTTACAGTTGTGAGACATGAGTGATATAAAGTTGCACCTGTAACATAAAGTCATATGTAACTTAAACTTATAGAGTTGCAGTTGTGAGATATAAAGTCGCATTGTGAGTAATAAAGCTGCAATTGTGAGACATGAGTGATATAAAATTGTACTTGTAAGATATAGTCATACAGTGAGTTATGATGTTGCAATTGTGAGATATAAAGTCACATTTTGGAGATATGAAGTCATAATTGTGATGTGAAGTCATATTGTGAGCTATGAAGTTACAGTTGTGAGATAAGGAGTAATCCTGTAATTAAGATGAAATCACAACTGTCAGATATGAAGTCATGTTGGGAGATACAATGTCGCCATTGTGTGATATAAAGTTGCAGTTGTGTATTGTAAGGTATTAAGTAGCAATTGTGAGCTATTTGTGAGAAATAATCTCAAATGTAAGATATTAAGTCACACTACAAGTAATAAAGCTGCATTTGTGAGACAACAGTGATATAAAGTTCTACTTGTAAGATATAGTCATACAGTGAGTTATAATGTAGCAGTTGTGAGATATATAAGTTGCAGTTGTGAGAAACAAAGTCACATTGTGAGTAATAAAGCTGCAATTGTGAGATTTAAAGTCGCATTTTTGAGATATGAAGTCATAATTGTGAGATATAAAGTCATATTCTTAGCAATGAAGTTGCAATTGTGAGATAAGAAGTAATATTGTGAATTATAATACTAACTAATCATCACAACTGTGAGATATGAAGTCATGTTCTGAGTTATAACTGTAAATAAGAAATAAATGCAGTTGTGAGATATGAAGTCATGTTGTGAGTTATAATGTTGCAATTGTGAGATGTAATGTTGTACATTTAAGGTATGAAGTCATATTGTGAGGTATTAAGTCGCATTTGTGAGATATAGTCTCAAATGTAGGATATTAGTCATACTATGAGTAACAAAGTTACAGTTGTGAGACATGTATAAAGTCATGTAGTGAGCTATAATGTTGCAATTGTGAGATATGAAGTTGCAGAAATAAGATATGAAGTCACATTGTGAGTAATAAAGCTGGAACTGTAAGAAATAATGTCACAATTGTGAGTTATGTTGTCATATTGTGAGTTATAATGTCACAACTGTGAGATATAAAGAAGCAGTTGTAAGATATAAAGTTGCAATTGCAGAATTGTGAGAAAAAGTGTAGTGTCAAATTGTAAGTCACAATTGTGTAATATAAAGTACCAACTGTCATGAGATATAGTGACAGTTATAAAATATGAAGTCGTATTGTGAGCTATAATTTGCAATTGTGATATATAAAGTTAAAATTGTGAAATATTAAGTTGTACTGAGTTATAAAGCTGCAATTGTGAGAAATAATGTCAATAAAGTCCCAATAATTTGTTTTTCTACTGAGGCGGAAACGGACTTCCATAGGATCTTATAATAAGGAAACAAACCGTATTGTTCTCAACAAAACAACAGGCAGGGATCAGCACACACTGACACCCGCATACGAAAATACACACTGAAAAACATGCTGCGTACACACACACACACCAGAACTTGAAGCGGTCTGCTCTGTAAACAAACTAAAACAGGCGGTGCTCCCGTTCAGCTAAACAGGAAGTGGAGAAAATGAGCTGTTTATACAGAGCTTGGCTGACTGAGGTCAGAGGTCAACCCCGGAGCGCTTCCTGTTCTGCTGTGTGATGGACAGGGCAGAGAGCAAGAGCAGGTGGACAACAGAATGAGGGGAAGAGATAAGGACAATACAACAAGAGAAAGATAAAAGTTAGGAAAAGAGGACAGGAATCCAGTTAGAGGATGAGAATTATACATAAAAAGCGCGAGAAAGAGAGGGGAAATGAAGGATAGTTCACCCAAAAATGAAAATTCTGTCATTAATTACTCACCCTCATGTCGTTCCAAACCTGTAAGACCTTCGTTCATCTTCGGAACACAAATTAAGATATTTTTGATGAAATCCGAGAGCTTTTTGACCCTGTATACACAGCAATGCAACTACTATGTTCAAGGCCCAGAAAATAGAAAAAAGGACATTGTTAAAATAGTGCATGAAAAACCTTCGCGACTGAAATATAAGTAAAGATAGCAAGTTTTCAAAAAGAAACAAATGAATTATTAAAGTAAAACAAAATGCGGGAGAGAAATGTGACAAAAAGCAGACGCACATCAACTGGTAGTTTTCAGTAGCGGCTCTGTCTTTCAAACAGCAGACCTCAGTAAACCAGACCACCGTCTAAAGCTCCTTAATTGAATTGTCAAGCTTAAAAACGAAATCAGCAGTGACATGAAAGACATACACCATCAGTCATCAGAGCACAGATCCTACTCAGCGTGCTTTATTAATTATTATAGTAATTACTACCTCGGGGACAAAAGCATCTTAATGCGTCCCTTCATACATTATGAGAGGCCATGTGAGCCATGTCAAGTGTCATCACGAGAGAAACCAAGAACCAGATGAGTCTGAAATGCACGCTCGAATACATTATATCATAACACTACTAAAATGTACCTATAACGCGAGATTACAGCCTGCTGTTGTGGTATGGCAGCACAATGTGACACAGTCTGGCAAGGACGAGTGTTTTCTCAGTGACAGCAGTTCCTCCCTGCTCTGTGCCACTCGCTGGAGCGGTTTGGCTCAATTTGTCTTCTCAAACCGCAAGGCCTCTGAGACAAAACAACAGCCCATGTCATTTTGTCCCTCGGACAGCTAAACGGCCTTCACTTCTGCCACTCGTACTTAGGAAAACAACTTATTCTGGGACATTCTGCACACTAGAGCACATAGAAGACGATTTCAGACTTAAATTACAAAAAAAAAAACACACCACTTAACCCCTTGCACTTTAACAAGAAAAGAGCTCTTACAGAAATAATATACTTTTAAAGAATATACTTAGGTGTGAACTGAACACCCTAAAGGGATACTTACTAGGTTTTATTACGTTACAGCTACTTTCAAGGCAAATAAAGCAATTTACTTACTGCTTTGAGTGACGCTTACTTAAAATATTTAAGTAGCCACAAAGGAAACAATGACATTAATAAACCAGTGAGAGGCAGCAGTGAGTATGTTAAAAAAAAGAGTTTTTGAGGTGAGACAATTCTTAATCGACTTTTCATTAACACTGACAGTGTTCATTTTGACAGCGAATTTTAATTTAGTTTTAGTCATAGTTTTTTGACTAAAATGCCATTTAGTTTTAGTCTAGTTTTAGTTGACTAAATATCATAAGATTTTAGTCGACTACATCTACAGTAAATTTAGTCGGCTAAAATTGAATGGGTTTAGTTACAGCGCAATGCATTTATTAAGCATTTCTCTAAAACAAATACAATCAGAGTTATTTTAAAAAATGTCCTGGCTCTTCCAAGCTTTATAATGGCAGTGAATGGCCCAGATTTTGAAGCCCAGTAAAGTGCATCTATCCATCATAAAAAGTGCTCCACATAGCTTCATAAAGGCCTTCTGAAGCGAACTGATGCATTTGTGTAAGAAAATATACATATTTAAAATATTATAAACCACAATCTCATAGTGTAAGCTCCAAATATGATGTCTCGTGAGAACCAAGTTTTGTCTACAGCCTCTTGGCTTATATCGAAATCCTCCGACATTGTTATTATTTTTATTTTTTTTTACTCCCCATTTTATACTTCTAATTCATGAGGAACGCCACTCTCTCATTAATGAGTTTACAACAGTTAGCAAAAATAGTATTATGTTTTATAAAGTTTTAAATATGAATATTTTTCTTACACAAACACATCAATTCGCTTTAGAAGGACTTCATTAACCCCCGGAGCTGTGTGGAGCACTTTTTATGATGGATGGATGCATTTTATTGGACTTCAAAGTCTCAATAGCCATTCACTGCCATTATAAAGCTTGGAAGAGCCAGGACATTTTTTAATATATATCTCCAACATTAAAAAAAGTACACCTATGTAGGATGAAGAAACAGTCATGAAAGTGTTTTTCCTTATGAAAAGTCACCTAAGAAACTAAATTAAGCAAAATTTCTCCCCACCGGACAATAATTAAAGACATTAGCAGCAAACCCAACATTCGTCATGCCTTTATTAGCTTACGTGAGAACTCTGCTGAGGTCTTTGTGATTCTCTGCACAGGAGTTGAGTTTAACCGTACTTCAGCGTCATTCTGAGACCGTCTCATAATATGACTTCACTTTCTCTCCTTCTGGAGCCAAACAGAAGAACCGCAGTCTGGATGGGAGTCACACAGTGGGATTTAAATTTAATAATACTGCGCTGAGTTTAGCCAACAAGCTCCCATTAAAGACCTCCACTTTGCCCAGGACGCCTACAGCACATTACTAACTACCGCTATAGACCTTAAAGGAGACGCCGTGTTTAATTTGACACAAATGTTCTACTATCTTAAGGTCACAGATCATGACTAATAAACATGCTCTTGTTTTTTTGGGAAAAGATATATTTACATATATAAGGGTAATTACTAATACATCCATTATTGTGCAAACTGTGCACTTTTGTGGATTTACAGTAGTCCAATATAAATGTATGCTTCAGTTTCATTTGATGTTTACATGGTTTTTATTTTAAAGGCATGTGGAACTGAGTATTAAAGGCATAGTTCACCCAAAAATAAAATTCAATCATCATTCACCAACCCTCAAGATGTTCATGTCTTTCTTTCTTCAGTTGTGAAGTTGAGACGAAAACATTTCAAGATTTTTCTTTATATAATGGACTACAATGGGGATCAATGGGTTGAAGGTCCAAATTGCAGTTTCAATGCAGCTTCAAAGGGCTCTGTATAATCCCAGCTGAGGAATACGGGTCTTGTCTAGTGAAACAATAGGTCATTTTCTGTAAAAAATCAACATTTTTATACTTTTAACCACAAATGCTCATCTTGCACTGACTCTGCAATGCCTGTGTACTTTGGTTCAAAAAGGTAGGGTAGGCCGAAAAACTTAAAATCTCATTTTTCCCTCCAACTTCAAAATCATGCAAAATCGTTGTTTTACCTTTTTGGTAAAGGCTGTTTGACTTTCTTTGCATGTTGGCTTTGTAAACTGTTTTTAGAAAACTAAAATCTTTTTTACTAGGTAAGACCCTTATTCCTTGGTTGGGGTTGTGATGAGTCCTTTGAAGCTGCATTGAAACTGCAAACTTGATCCCCATCCACTATATGGAGAAAAATCCTGGAATGTCCTCCTCAAAAACGTAATTTCTTTTCGACTGAAAAATGAAAGACATGAATATTTTGGATGACATAGGGGTAACTAAATTATCAGGAAATGTTAATTCTGGAGTGAACTAGTCCTTTAAGCTTCAAAAGGAGATATTTTGAAGCATGTAGGTAAACAAACAGTTGCAAATTGTGGAAATCTTTAGTGTTCAGCAGAAGAAAGAAACTCATACAGGTTTGGAACAACATGAGGGTGAGTAAATGACTGAAATGAAAGATGGGTGAACCACCCCTTTAATAGTTCACACAAAGACGAATATTCAGTTTCATTCTGGTTGGTAAACATTTTAATTTGAACGGCTGTAAATGTATCCGGTCTTTTCCAGAGAGCTGTTCTAATCTCTTTTCCATAGCACTGTGAAGAAAACTAGCCAACCAATAAGATTCACCCCACTTCAGTCACATGCACAGAGCGACTACTGTTACATAAAACTACAAATTTGTGGCGCTCACAAACAGATTAAATTGCTAAGTATCAGTGAATAGAAGAGGAAAAATCCAGAACTGGCTCTCCTATCACTGCACTTTTGCATTTGCTGCCATTTGATCAACTCCATAGTTCAATACAAAAATCAGAACTGCTTTTTGAAAACGTGGAATTAGATCGATTTGATTGAAAAGATTGATTATTTTCTCTTGCCATAAGAAAAGCAATGATAGCAGCTAATACTGATCTTCAAAACCATGCTGTGTACATTAGAATGAATGTGCAAATTATAAAAGATTATGCTGCATCAGAAAGAAAGGGAAAGGCGGACTGAGGAGGTGAGGAGTGATGAAGCGGTGCAGACAGATGAGCGCATATAGAGAGAGAGAGTTGAGGGGGATGATAGAGAACCTGCGTCTCTCTTGTCTGACTGAGGGTTTCTAAGCTCAAGTGGGGCCACTAGTCTCTGCACTACACAATGTGTGTGTGTGTGTGTGTGTGTGTGTCCTATCACAGGCCCCACACTGAAGAGGAGGTTATCAGAAAAAGAAAGTACTCTGTCTCGCAAATGTGGCATGTTGAAATACCCTTAACCTCAAAGAACCTTCTGTCTCCCTCACGTCCTCCTGCTGTAATGCGCTCAGATCAAAACAGGCTTTTTCAGCGACTGTCAAAGACTGTGGACATCGTATAGCAACTTTGTAATCAACAGACTTTTAGAACTCACAACTATTGAACAGAAAATACTCTGTCATTGATTATTAAATCAATAAGATTGGCTAAAACTCCCTTAACTATGGTAAAATCACTGTGGCTTCTTGTGGCTTTTATAAAAAAAAAAAACAGCTATGTGATAAATCACAGCAACGATCAATAAATAGCTCCATTTATTGTTAATAACCACAGTAAAGTGTTCTGATATGTGGTCAAAAGCTCTTTTATTGTAACTGCAAAGGTGACTCATTCAGTCTGATTTTAGAGAGTTATAATCAGTTTTATAATCTGAATCTTTGCGGTCTCCTTCTGAGGAAGTCTAAAAGGTACAATAGCAGAAACAGCCTAAAAAACAGGCTTCTAAGGGTTGGGAGAAAGGAGTGCATGCAATGAAAACAGTGGAAAACATTGATGAAAAAACAACTTTACAATGTTACATAAGTGAACAACGCGGAAAAAAAAATGTTTTAACTTTTTTTTGTTAAGGGCGTTTAATCTTCTTTGCACTTTTACTTTGTAAACACTTGGTCAGGACTTCTGCAGCGATGTAGGACGATTTTAAAGTTGAAGGATAAAATGAGATGGTAATATACAGAGTACAAGCAGAGATAGATAAGATGAGCATTTGATGTTAAAAAGTATAGAAATTGCCTTTTTTTTAGAAAATAACTGATTGTTTTGCTAGATAAGACCCTTCTTCCTCGGCTGGGATTGTTTAGAGCCCTTTGAAGTTGCACTTAAACTGCAATTTTGGAAGTTCAAACTTGGGGGCACCATAGAAGTCCACCATATGGACAGAAACCCTGAAATGTTTTTCTCAAAAAATATAATTTCTTTACGACTGAAGAAAGAAAGACGTGAACATCTTGGATGACAAGGGGGTGAGAAAATTATCTGTACTTTTTTTTTCTGGAAGTCAACAACTGCTTTAAGCACTTAAAGTAGTAGACAACAGGTGCTTATAGATATCATTCTTGGCTTGAACGGGCCTTAACACTTGCATACTGATACTGAAATGAAAAAGTCCAAGGTTATGAAAGTGCAACCTAAGAAATATAAAATGACAGATTTATGATAGACGTGAACTTCTTTGAAATCAAAATGATTCGAATGTTTTGTTGGAGAATTCAGACAGCTTTTTACAAAACAAGAGGTGAGAAAAGAGAAAGAGGGGTACCAGCCAGAACAGGGAAAATCTATATATGACAGACAGACAGAGAGAAAGAGAGAGAGGTCCCTTCAGCTTTGCCACTAATGAAGCCTAAGAGCCCAATTACACAGCCTTAACAGCAGGAGCAGCCAAGAGAGAGTGTGTGAGTAAGTGTGAGTGTATGTGTGTAGACGCTTTTGTCAGCGTGTATGCATACATGCCTCTTGGTGAGTATGAATTTGTTTAGATGAATGTGTTTTCAGTGTGTTTGTGTCTGCTTATTCACGCACATGTTTTTTACTCGCCCTCATTCTTGCGTGTTTGTAAAGTCTGGTAGAGTGTGTGTCAACGTGAAACTGTGTGTGTGTGTGTGTGTGTGTGTGTGTGTGTGAACTGAAGCTGGGCCGCTCTGCTCTTTGTTAAAGGGCAGCTATTCTCTCTAGAGTTCTTCAAGTACCAAGGCTGCTGCCTGACAGTTCACTGCCTCCGAAGCTCCAGCCGACCCCCATCCCGCTCCAACGTCCAGCCTCGATCCCCTCAGCCATGCTGGGGCTTGAGTGCTGCTGGAGGCTGGCTGTCTGGATAAGCACTTTGCAGCAAAAAGCCACTCAAGAAAAGTAGCGATGTGTGCCTGAGAGCCTTGTATCTGTCCCTTAACGTAGAAGGTCAAATATATGTGTCTGTGTGTACACTATACGACTGTGTAGCTGCTCAAGTCAGTGGAAAGGGTGAACAATTTACAATAATACTCACATTAGGGAAAAAGTTTCCAACAACATTCACTAAAAGCACAACTTTGATACATAACCTACATCAGGCCCGAGATGCACTTTACAGCTACGCAACAAAGTTAAAGGGATAGTTTACTCAAAAATTAAAATTCTGTCATTAATTACTCACTCGTTCCAAACCTGTAAGACCTTCGTTCATCTGCGGGTCACAAATTACAATATTTTTGATGAAATCCGAGAGCTTCCTTACTCTATAGAGAGCAGGGTAACCGACTGTTCAAGTCCCAGAAAGATAGTAAGGACATTGTTAAAATAGTCCATGTGACATCAGTGGTTCAACCGTAACGTTATGAAGCTATGAGAATACTTTTTGTACACAAAGAAAACAAAAATAACGACTTCAACAATTTCTTCTCTTCCATCTTCCATGCAAGTTCATGAGAGTACCATGATGCACTGATTGGCAGGCTAAAATATTTTATTTCAGTTTGTTAAATCATTGGTTTTCATCTTTGGTTTAGTTTTATTATGATAATAACCTTGTCTCTCACACACATACGCAGACACACATACGGTTTTGTACGAAAGCCTCGAGCACAATGAGCACTTAGTGCCTAAATGCATCTTGAGATGTGAATGCATGTCTTTGTGCAGCCAGCCTGCAGGAAGAGAGAGAGAAAGAGACAAAGAGAAAGAAAGACACAGATTTTGCCAAGTCTACCCCATCCATCTGTAAGTCTGTCAGCGGTTAAGTGGATGCATGTAATTGTACAGCAACTGTTTGCTGATTGAGTTATGCAGAATCATAAGACAACCAGAAATCCTTCTCAGATGTGGACAAATAAAGCATGGTACTGTCCTCATCACTATATATACAGTTGAAGTCAAAAGTTTACATACGCCTCGCAGAGTCTGCAGAATGTTAATTATTTTACCAAATTAAGAGGGATCATTCAAAATGCATGTTATTTTTTTTTATTTAGTACTGACCTGAATAAGATATTTCACATAAAAGACGTTTACATATGGTCCACAAGAGAACATAATAGATGATTTTTTTAAAAATAACCCTGTTTAAAAGTTACATAGACTTGATTCTTAATACTGTGTTGTTACCTGAATTATCTGTGTTCAGGAGCTGTTTATTTTATTTTTATTTTTTTGTTTAGTGATAGTTGTTCATGAATCCCTCGTTTGTCCTGAACAGTTAAACTGCCTGCTGTTCTTCAGAAAAATCCTTCAGGTCCCACAAATTCAGTTTTTTTTTCCAGCTTTTTTGTATATTTAACCCTTTCCAACAATGACTATATGATTTTGAGATCCATCTTTCCACACTGAGAACATCTGAAGGACTCATATGTAACTATTACAGAAGGTTCAGACACTCACTGATGCTCCAGAAGGAAAAACTATGCATTAAGAGCCAGGGGTATAAACTTTTGAACGGAATGAGGATGTGTACATTTTTCTTATTTTGCCTAAATATCATATTTTCAGTTATTTAGTACTGCCCTTCAGAAGCTACAGAAAATACTTGTATGTTCTCCAGAAGACAAAATAAGTAAAATTTACCCTCATTTTGCAGATTCTGCAAGGTGTATGTAATCTTTTGACTTCAACTGTATTAATAGCCACAAAACTATGAAATAAATAATATTGACCAATATCTGCTTCTGATTTGCCACTCCAATAAAGATCTCACTATCAAAGCAGAGAACACAGTCACTTTCAATGCTGCTGGGAATTGCAGACAGAACTAAGACGTTAAATATCTGTTTGTGTGAGTGTGTGTGTGTGTGTTAAAGAGTGACCCTTGATGGCCAAAAAACCCAGCGGTCCACAAGCTGCTGCTTATTTCAAAATTACAGACTGTGTTTGGGACACGTGTGTGTGTTAAGAGAGAGAGCAAGTGGGTGCATGTATGTGTGTGTGTTTGTGTGCATATGTTGGGCTTTTCCGCAGCCTAAAATTAAAATCTGGGTTTTATAAACGCTCTCTAATTATGGAGAAGAAGATGATGTACTATTTTTGGGAACTGTGGCCATGAACGCCCTTCTCGTACACACAAACACACACGCTCACTATAACAGAAAATACATATGTGCATAAACACAGTCCTCTGCAGCCACTGCAGAGTACAAAATATCACCATAAGTAGCCATAAAAAGACAGCGTGCATTTGTAAATAGAGCAACGTGCGTGGATTGGCTGGTAGAAATGCTACTAGCTGCTTCAGTAGTATAGTGAATGTTAATTGCTGTCTTTGGAATGCGCAATTATTTCTAAACAATGTTAACCACACAAGGCCACCATCACAGTCATATCGCAGATGAAAAAAACGCTGTACTCCTGGGAACTGGTCTGTGTGGCGTTTGTGTGTTAGTGTGCGCTCATGGTTTGACCCAGATAACAAGGCGAAGTTGGTTTGGATGCTGGACGAGCTCATTGTAAACACAAAGGACCTGGACTTTTGCTTATGATTATGAACAGGCCACTGGTCAAGTGGAGGACAACAAACAATGTTGTTCTGTGGTGTGTTCTTGTGCATTAGAGTGAATAAACAATGTAAGAGAAAAAAATGTGTGTGCTAAAAGAGTATTCTGGGTTAATAATGATGCAAACTCTATTGACTCTATTGCTTTTCTAAAAGCCAGAAAAGCAACACACTTGATCACACTTGTTTTCGGTCCACATGTTTCGTTCTAACCACTGTGAAGTCTTATGTGAAGTCTTAAAGGGATAGTTCACCCAAAAATTTAAATTACCCCATGATTTACTCACCCTCAAGCCATCCTAAGAGTATATGACTTTCTTCTTTCAGACGAATACAATTCCAAGCTCCATACAGTTCCAAGCTCTTCCAAGCTTTATAATGGCAGTAAATGGGTGTTGAGTTTTTGAAGTCCAATAAAGTGAATTCATCCATCATAAAAAGTACTCCACATGGCCCTGGGGGGTTAATAAATTCCTCCTGAAAAAAACTGATGCGCTTGCACAAGAAAAATATACATATTTAAAACTTTAGCGCTGGTAAGTATATGCTAGTCTCACGTCTCCTCTTGGCTTATATCAAAATCCACTGAAAATCCTTGTTTGTACTTCTAATTTGTGACCACTTTTTTGTTTTGCTCTCTCCACTGTGCTTCCATGTTCTACTTCATTTGCTGGAATGCCAAAATATAAATATGGATATTTTTCTTACACAAACGCATTGATTCACTTAAGAAGGCCTTTATTAGCTCACCAGAGCCATGTGGAGTACTTTTCATGATGAATTGATGCACTTTATTGGACTTCAAAATCTTAACAGCCATTCGCTGTCATTATAAAGCTTGGAAGAGCCAGGACATTTCTGAATATAACTCCAATTGTATTCATCTGAAAGCAGAAAGTCATATACACCTACAGTAGGATGGCTTGAGGGTGAGTAAATAATGAGGTTATTTTCATTTTTGGGTGAACTAACCTTTAAGTGAAGCTCCTCATAACTACACATCAAAAAAATGAAACCTCTTCTCAATACATTAACAAACATCCATGAAATGCAAGCCACCATTAGCACTATGATGAACGAGAGAGAGGACAGCTGAAGACAGAGATATACACAAATGACCAAAGAAAGAATTGAGATCAGAATGAGAGTCTGTGGACAGTGAAGGAGGAAGAGAGAGATAGAGAGAGCGAGAGTTCAACAATTCTTGGAGTCAGTTAAGACAAGTAGAGTGAAAGGAAAAACTATCCAAACAGAGATTCCCGCTGTGCGCCGGGAGGAGCATCTCCCTCTCTCTCGCTCTCGGCCGAACACGACACTGCTGGGGGATTTTTCGTCCGCAAATTCCCATCCGAAGCGGTCACACAAATAAACACAGCACACATAACTGCTTAATGATTCCACAGAGAAAGTTTTTCCTCGGAAAGAGCGCCGACTTGTACCTAGACGTTGGGGATGGAGGTCGGAGGTCAAAGCGTGTGTGGCAGGGGCAGGTGTGATGGGTTAGGCTCACGGTATCCAGTATCTGGGTCTTTGTTTGCTTTTTTGATTTATTGCGGACCGCCGCCCCTTCTCAGAACACGTGCAGTCTTTCCCTCCCTTCCCCTCCTCTACTCTCGTCGCTGTTTCCCACAAAAATAAACCCTCCTGGAATGCCGGCGTTTCGAGGACGCCCCTCCACACAATTCCCCGGATGTCTGTCAGGAAGGTTTCTCAAAACACACTCCCCTCTCGTCACACTCTGACCTCAAGGAGAACCGTGAGCATACATCCATACAGATACTGAGTTATGATTGCACAACACAATAAAGTTCCCGTTTTCCAAAGTTCATCATGTCAGTACTGGAAAAATAGACACGGACGGACAGATGCACACATACTCACTGCAGCTGTCTGAGGGGGGCTTCGGATCAAGGTCACCAATGAAGTTGGAATCGTAGGCATCCCAAAACAGCTTTATAAACACTCGCACACACACATATATATACATACGCACAACAGCAGATTCAGCTCACACCCACATTCTTACAGCCATTGAAAACACAAATGGGCTAACACTCAAATCTGAACAAGAGAATGCTGATACAGCATTGAACAAACATTGATTTTACGACTGTCGAGTCAGTGGATCAACACTGAGTCAAGAAATCGCTATATGGCGCGTAACTGTCAAAACATTATCACAGTTATACGGGTAAGATGGAGAGCAACACAACGTGTGCTCTTTGGCCGTGTGGGAGAGATTAGCGTCAGCTAAATCGCCAGCAAAACACCGTGTCGAAAAAGAAGTTTATTCAAGTGTGCTATTAGCATACTTCTTTTATACAAAAAAAAAAAAAATTGGAAAGTATACTTTCAGTATACTTTTTATGTATTTCTCAGAAATGTGCTTTATGTACCTTACAGAAATACACTTAAAATGACATTTAAGTATACTTGACTTATACTTTTTATTTTTTTTATGCTAGGGCACTAGCATCTTCTGTACAGAATTTCCAAAACACAAATGAAGAAGAAACCGAAACAACAGATGCAAGGAATAAAATTTCGACCCATGAAGAGGTAATAATGACTAATGAATGAAGTTGTGTGGTGTTTATTGACTCCATCTATGTTTTGATCATCATGAATAGTTTTTTTTGTTGTTGTTGTTTTTTTGTATAAAAATTTGTATAATTTTTTTTTTTTTTATAATTTATCAAACTTGCCCACATTCAAGTGTTTATAAAAAAATTGCATGAAGTTAGAATAAAACGTTTTTGTTTACAAGCAGATACCCTGTTCTTTCTTTTGATGTTTTGTATGTTCAGATATTCATATAATAAAATATATACAAATTAATACATAAATGACATAGTAGTATGCTTGAAGTATAATGTAAAGTTAACTTAAAGAAAATTTACGAGTATACTAAACTAGTAGATTACTGAGACTATACTTCAAAGTGTACTAAAAATGCATAAAAAGTGTTTAATTAGTAAGCTATCAGTATACCTATAAGTTCACTTTTAGTATACTTGCAGTAAAAACTGAAATCAGATGTAAACTAGTTGTGTACTCAAAGTTTACTACTGTTATACTTAAAGTATACATTTATATATTAGAAAGTGGGCCAATTTAGTCCCAAGTAGTATTGAAATAGTACACTTAAAAGTATACTACTAGTACACTGATATTTCTATACTTACTACATAAAGTACTTTACTTAAGTATACTTAATAAAATAAACTTGAAGTATACTTCTTTTTAGTAAGGGTTACGCCCATTGTTACTGAAAAATACAATTAGCATTAAGGTCTTGCTAGTGTACTACTAGAAAAAGACAACATTATCTTTCAGCAGTAAATGTTTAAAGGGGACATCAGATGCAGATTGCATACAAATGTCTTAGAAGTGTGAGGACACATCCTACAATAATAAAAATCCATTCACTCCTTTCTTTAATCACCAAAAAACCTAAACAGTCTCAATTATTGAGGCGTTTTGATTTTCTAAGCCCCACCCACGACCGCTGACTAATTGTAACGTATTAACATATTTCTGCCCTCAGCCAGTTGTACGCTGTTCGCCATTTTCTCCATACTCAAGCAGCTGTACTGACAACAGCAATGCAGGTTTTTCGTAGTTAGATGTAAAAGCTAATATAAGAGTCTTTATTTTTACATGTGGACGCAGTGGATTCGTTTTGTTTTTGATGGTAACGCATACACCTAAATTTGTTTATCTCTACGCAATCATTTTACTCCAGGCTGCTTTCTGAACTAAGCACAATTAAAGGCAGGTTTTGCTAAAAAGTTCAAACTCAAGGATGGATCAGTACCTACTGTTCCACCTCCAGAAACAGATTATTTGCAATTAGCATTTAAAGAGACGTGCACTGAAATGGGTCACTGTGAACAGAGCTGCTTTTGACTAGTGATGGGTCGTTCTTGAACAATTCGTTCATTTTGTTCAGTCGCGTATGACCAATCCTGTAGGTTCTGTTAGTTCACCTGTTTCGAGTCTTCGTTTTTTCCAAGTCATTTGTTCATCTTATGGGGCTGTCACGTGATAAACGAACGTCTCGAAAAACCCGAAGACTCCAGAGATGAACTAATCAATTCTCTTTTTGGCTCAGACTGCATAGTTTAAGCTTATGGGGATGTCGAAAATTTGTCAGATAAGAGTGGAGGTGAACTAATCATAGACTGAAGACCCAGGTAAACAATTAATTAATCTTTTCTGTTTCTTATAGCATTATAGTTTTCTTGTTTGTAGTGTGATCAACGTTTGTGTGAGCAGTAGATGTGTTAGGGAAGTAACATGTAACATTTTAATTATATTTTGCTAAATGAATGAGACTTAAAGGTCCGAGTTAGTAAAACGATCCGAACTTCCCATCACTACTTTTGACATGGTAAAAAGGGTGCTGATTTACACGACCATTGAGAAATTTTGACATTTTATTATTCAAAGTATGTTACAGACATTTCATGAAGATCCTAAAGCAAGGCTGCCTAAACTCCGTCCTAGAGGGCTGATGTCCTGGAGAGTTTGCTCCAACCCTAATTAGACGCACCTGAACCAGCTAATCAAGCTCTTCCTAGGCATTCTAGAAACTTCCTGGCAGGTGTGTTGAGGCAAGTTAGAGCTAAACTCTGCAGGAGACAGGGCCTCCAGGACTGAGTTTGGGCACCCCTGCCCTAAAGAATTATACCAACTTGTCCCCTTTAAAATTTACAGATCTTTTTAAGGAAAACAAACCAAAAATATTCATGATTCTACACGCTGGGGCATATACTCAAATTTGTCCAATCAAATGCGCCTTAGAATGAGGATGTCCCTCTGCCTAATACCACAATTTTGAACAAAAACCTCTCAGAATTTTAATCTATCTAAAATAAATATAAAAATAAATAAATAAGCACAGATTTTTTTTTTTTTTTTTTTTGTCAATGGTAAGCACTTCATCAGCAGGCAGTTCATGTTTGAAGCATGTTTCTCCACTTTTTAGAGTCCACCAGTAATTTTGGTGATCTGAGGTACTTCACATGATCTTTCATTATACACTATATTGCCAAAAGTATTGGTACACCCCCTTCTAATGAACAGGTTTGACTACTTTACCATTTTAAAATACACAAATTATGCTTCCATTTTTGATGCTACAGTTTTGAAAGTGGCTTTTTCTGTTCTAAAGAAGTGGGTGTACCAATACTTTTGTCCATATAGTGTATGTACAAGAGTTTTTGGCTCAAGGTCTGCATTTAAAGTCACACCAGAGGTGTTCAGCTGGGATTAGGACTTGGCTTTACGCAGACCAGTCAAGTTCTTCCACACTGACTGAATCAAACATTTCTCTATGAACCTTGCCTTATACAGAGGCATTGTCATGTTAGAATAAAAAAAGGGTCCTGTCCAAATGTTTGCTATAAAATTAGGAGGAAACAATTCCCTAGAATTTCATTATATGCTTAAACATTAAATTTAGTACTCATGGGAATTACTAAAGTAGTCAAACCTGTTCATTAGAAGGGGGTGTCCCAATACTTTTGGCAATATAGTGTAGATGTGAGAGGACATGCAGCTAATTGGAAAAGGGACAGCCCAGCTTGTAAAATACTTTTTTTTAACATATCTCAGGTAAACAGGCAAAAAAAATGTTTCTTTCATGCTCGTTCAAGTGCCTCAAAGAAAAGTTTTGAACATAAGTTTCACATAAACAACTAAAAGCTAGATTTTAAAAAGTTTGTGACAGAAACAATGAGAATTTCACATTAGCGACTAAATGTTGGATTTCAAAAGGTTTGTGATGGTGAACTTCACAAACTTTTTTGAAATCCAGCTCATGTAAAACACCCATTGTTTTGCAGCAGACTGTTGAAGACAGTCACACACGGGGCTCATGGACATCCAGTAAAAGCCAAACTAATCAGATATAGACTTCTGACTTCAGTTTAGTGTGCAACTTGCATTGGATGTTTAGCAGAGTGTGGGCAGTATGTGCTGAAAAACAATAGACACCATCACAAAATCTGTAATGGTTTTACTGTTTATAATGAAACTTGTATTGGTTTTAATGGAAATTGTTATGAACCCTGTGGGTCTCTACTGGTAATTGGTCGCCTTCTTTTGGTGGCTTGTTAAAACCACTAAAACCTAATGGAATATGTCCCATTTTTTAATGGTTTTAATGGTTAGAACTTGATGGGTTGTAATGTTTGTAATGGTATTTGTAGTGGAAACCATTAGATTTCTGTGATGTTTTTTTTTTTTTTTTCAGCAGAATGATGTCTAAAGCTGAGACTATTCGGCTATTGGTTAACATTACCCATAAGCCTGCACTACGATGTTGGCAAAATATTAAAAAATGTTTGGGGATGGAAAATAAGAACAAATTATTACACTATTGAGGATCTATAAACAATGTGGAATAAAATGCACCTCTAAATGGGTCACAACAAACTCATTCAAATGAAATGAAACTAAACAGTCAATTTTGATTTCATGTTGCAGATCTTAAGAACCTAATTATTAATAATTATTATCGCATCAAGAACATTTTCTACCTAGAAAGAGGGTTTGCTACTAAACCTAAAAAACTACACATATTATCACAAATCATTCTAATATAATGATGTGCTGCTCAAGAAACTTTTTGGATTATCGTCAATGTTTTAAACAGTTGTGCTGCTTCAAATTTTTGTGGAAACTATGATACACTACCATTCAAAAGATATGTTGTTTTAGTTTTTTTAATAATAATAAAAAATAATACTTCAGGCAAGCATGCATGAAATTGATCAAAATTGTAATTAAAGACATTTATAATGTCACAAAAGATTTTATATATTTTCTTTTAAACTTTTATTCAAAAAATCCTAAAAATGAATGGCTTCCGCAAAAATATGAAGCAACAAAAACTACTGATAATTACTGATAAGCATTTTACAATGATTTCTGAAGGATCATGTGACGCTGAAGACTGGAGTAATGATGCTGAGAATTCAACTTTGATCGCAGGAATAAATTACATCTTAAAACGTGAAAAAAAGAAAACAGTTTTTAAATGATAAATTTCACAATTTTCCTGTTTTCACTGTTATTTTGATCAAATAAATGCAGCGTTGTTGAGCATCTTTCAAGAACATAAAAAAATAAATAAATCTTAATTATTCCAACCTTTTGGTAGTGTACACACTGATAAACACTCATGTATGCACTCTCATGAAGCAATACCCAGACTGTCTCGACTCTCATTACACTCTCTCACTCTTTCCTCTTTCCTCTTTCACTCTCATTCCTGCTCAACAGATAAACAAACATTCAACTAAAATTACTCTCCTTCACCCCCTCGACTCCATCTCATTCGCTCGTCTTCTGTCCTTTCCTTGATCTCTACCTCTATTTCACACTTTCCACTTCTTTAGCTCCTCTCTCTCCCTTCTTTCTCTCTCCTGGTCTCCCTCCCCCTCTATCAACTCAGTCACTGTGCAGCCGCACATAATTAGCTCTAAACAGCGCACTGCTCTCCCCCACATCTGGAAAGAGTTTAGGCATGGCAGTTTCCTACCAGGACAGCTAAATATTTAGGTTCAGACTCACTGTGTATGGATGAACTCATGATAGAGGGGTGGAGAAAAAGAGCGAGAGGAAAAGAGAGGGCGCGTTTGCGCAGAGAGGGGGAGAAAGTGGAAAAATGGCCGTTTATGGTAAATATATTGGGCTTTATACCACAAAGTAGCACCAAATGACTTGTATATGCCAACCATGCACGCTAATGCAGAGAGGATTTATGAGTAATTTGGGATGTAATGGAAACCTGGAGAAGGCTGACGTGTGGAACGGCATCAAACAACAAAACGCACACACGCACAAAAAGCGATCAGTTACCCGCAGAGGTCAAAGCAGTTAAACTCTAATACGGAGGTGTAGCCACAAATCCTCTGCCGAGCTGCTTGACAAACAACTAGGAGCAGCCAATGAAACACTCTCGCTGAACAAACCGCATCTTTCCTGCTCCTAGCAGAGCACTTTGGGTGATTTACAGTTTTAAATATATCTGAAAGAAGGGCAGAGGCGAAGCATGGGGAGTAAAGAAACATAAGAATCGGTCCGAGCCGTGGCCTAGCGGTTAGCGCACGTGCTTCGACACATTGAGCTGTGGGGCTGTAAGTTTCAATTCAGCTCATCGTGTCCCGATACCGCCTGTGTCTTCTTATCGCCACTTGCTGTGCTCTCTCTAATACAGACTGTCAATAAAATGACAAAAAGGCCAAAAAAAAACAAATTCAACAGATAAACTGTAAACAAACAAAAAAAAAAATCTTAAGATTTACGCTAGAAACTCAGAATGGTTGCCAGAATTGTACCGTAAAAAAATACAGTAGCAACGTTTTACAGTTTACGGTTTTCACTTAAATTTACAGGTAAATACCGTAATTTCATTAACTGATATAATGGTAATGTACCAACCTATTGAAGTACTGAAATTTGTTTTATACCTTTGTAATACACTGATAAACACCAAAAGCAGGTGGTAATGAGAAAGTCACATGAGGAACCAAAGCCCATCAAAAGCAGCTCTTAAATATTAACATATATAGAAGGTGCACTGTGTCATTCACACAAACACTAAACTTTTATTCAAAGAATCCTAAAAATGAATGGCTTCCGCAAAAATATGAAGCAACAAAAACTACTGATAATAACTGATACGCATTTTACAATGATTTCTGAAGGATCATGTGACACTGAAGACTGGAGTAATGATGCTGAAAATTCAACTTTGATCGCAGGAATAAATTACATCTTAAAACATGCTTAAAAAGAAAACAGTTGTTTTAAATTATGTCATTCACACAAACACTAAACACCATCATTGTAACACATTTTTAGATGTAGCATATAACCCTAATGTACAAAGCTGCTTAGAAAAAATTAA
Source organism: Cirrhinus molitorella (assembly GCA_033026305.1). Lineage (NCBI taxonomy): Eukaryota > Metazoa > Chordata > Actinopteri > Cypriniformes > Cyprinidae > Cirrhinus > Cirrhinus molitorella. Next base: position 24,917,650 of record CM065125.1, read on the forward strand.
GAAGAAAGAGTTATTTCAACAGAAACATTTAAAACATGTAACACATAGAATTCTGGGAATGTCAATTTACGGTTAACCATTTAACAGGTTTTTACTGTAGCATTTTTACAGTTTTTTTACTGTTAAATTCAAGGTCATTTTTTACAGTGTAAGTAGGAACAAAAAGAAAGATTTTTTAATGTTTTTAAAAGAAGTGTCTTATGCTCATCAAGGCTGCATTATTTGATTTTAAAAAAAAATAAAAACAGTAATATTGTGAATTATTACAGTTTTTTTATTTGAATATATTTTAAAATGTAATTTATTCCTGTGAATTTTCAGCATCATTACTCCAGGCTTCACTGTCACATGATCCTTCAGAAATCATAATACGCTGATTTACTATCAATTTCAATAACTAAAGTAAACAAAACGTGATACATCTTTCAGGATTCTTTTAAGAATAAAAAGTAAAAAAAAAAAAAAAAAAAAAAAGAGCAGCATTTATTCAAAATAAATTGAAATTCAATTAATTGAACTTATTCTTGGCAAATAAAAGTGACACTGAGGACTGAAGTAACGTCTGACACAAATTCTGTTTTGCATCACAGGAGTAAATTACACCTAAAAATATATTAAAATAGAAAACTGTTACTTAAAAATGTTATAATATTTCACAGTATTACAGTTTTTAAGGTATTTTTGCTTAAATAAATGCAGCCCGGATGAGTTTAAAATTATTACTCCTCCCAGAGTTTTGATAATTGGACTTTAAGGTAAAGTTCAGTTTCAGAACAAAAATTTCAAGATAATTTACTCACCTCCTTGTCATCCAAGATGTTCATGTCTTTCTTTCTTCAGTTGTAAATAAATTATGTTTTTTGAGAACATTGTTTCAGGATTTATGTCCATATAGTGGACTTCTATGGTGCCCATGAGTTTGAACTTCCAAAATGCAGTTTAAATGCAGCATCAAAGGGCTGTAAATGATCCCAGCCGAGGAAGAAGATTCTTATCTAGCGAAACGATTGGTTATTTTCTAAAAAAAAAATTGACAATTTACATACTTTTTAACCTCAAATGCTTGTCTTGTCTAGCTCTGTGTCAACTCTGCGTATTCTGTTTCATGACAGTTAGAAAAGGTTGAAAAACTCCCATCTCATTTTCTCCTCAAATTTCAAAATCGTCCTACATTGCTGTTTTACCGTTTACTTTTTTTTTGCACATTTACTTTCTAAACACTGGGTCGGTACTTCTGCAGCGATGTAGGACGATTTTGATGTTGGAGGAGAAAATGAAATGGGAGTTTTTTGACTGAAGAAAGAAAGATATGAACATCTTGGATGACAAGGGAGTGAGTAAATTATCTTCAAATTTTGGTTCTGGAAGTGAACTACCTCTATTTACTGATTCATTCAGGCTACGTTCTATGGATGAACAATAAGGAAGGAGAATACAATTTGGGGTAATTACTGAGGTCACTCCCCCACTTTTCCCATCTCCACCAATCAGATTATGGGATGCCATCTGCTTATCTAACCTAATCAGCTGAGGAATGCCAGATGTTGTGTTGCAGGCCTGCAGCTGGTCCACAAGATAACCTTTACCAAAATGACTGACCCCAGAAATCACATTCTGACCTCTTGAGGCCTGCCTGTTTAGCTAAAGTTGGTCAGATCACAGAACACTTATTTACGGTTAGAGCTAAAACGGCTGTAACAAAGTGTCACATTACTCAAACAAAAATGCATATGATATACAGTACTGAGATATCAATGAATATTCTGTTGTGTGACTTCAAAAACTACCAGAACACTATTCATAATTCCCCTTCTCTGCCTGGCACAGTACTGACAGAGACCGTATAAGGAAAAGCAGACTACTCAAAGAAAAATGAATGGGATAAATCATCATTCTTAATATGCTGGTGTCATAAACAATTTGAGCATGCCATTTAATCAAGTCCATCTTCACTTAAAAATTGGCATAATTCAGATGACATCATGAAATGACTATGAGTATTTCTAATAGTGCTGCAGCAATGATAGATTTTTGTTGGGATAACTGTGGTTTCCTAAATAAAACTCAATAGGATTTTGTGACCAAACAAAAGTGTATGACTCCTACAAGTTTCATGACCATCTTCACAAATTAACAAAACTTTGATGAATTTTGAAGTCTAAACACAATCACCAGAAATAAAAAGCTACCCTATACCATGGTCGTATGATTTCAGTGTCACCAACCAAAAATAAATATTCTGTCATTTATTACTTAACCTCATTTGTATCCAAACCCGTAAGATCCTCGTTCATCTTCGGAACACAAATTAAGTAATTTTTGATGAAATCCAAGAGCTTTCTGAACCTGCATAGACAGCAACACAACTACCGCATTCAAGACCCAGAAAGGAAGTAAGAACACTGTTAAAATAGTCCATGTGACATAAGTGGTTCAACCGTAGTTTTAAGACGCTAAAAGAATATTTTTTGTGTGCAAAGAAAAAAATGCATTGCTGTCTATACAGAGTCTGAAAGCTTTCGGATTTCATCAAAAATACCTTAATTTGTGTTCTGAAAATAAACGAAGGTCTTACAGGTTTGGAACAACATGAGGGTGAGTAATTATTGACAGAATTTTCATTTTTTGGTGAACTATCCCTTTAAACTTTAATCTGACAATTATGGTTCTCTGAGAATAGTTAGAATAGTCTTTATGATTACGAACACAATGACTCTGTAAAAGTGGACTAGTGAGTAGATGGGTTTATTTTAGTTTTAATGTCCCAGACAACCACTGTAGTCCATTCAGCCACTTGTTAAAAACCGCCTTTTTCAAGACAATTAAACGTGCGCTAAAATGCTAATTTATTTCTGGGTTTTGGCCTACAAAAATACATCATGACCACATTTTGCATTCCATGGTTCAAGTGACCCAATTACGATTTTTTCCTCCCATGTGGCACAAATCAGATATGACACACAGTCAAACCAAAATGTATTCAGACAAAAGGCGTTTGTGGTTGGCCAAATTAAACCAGGACTTACAGGGCAAGAATTTTGACAACATTAGAGTTTGTGCTTATCATTTCCGGTCTTGTAGGTAAAATATTAGGCTAACATCTTAATTAATACTGCTTGTGCGTATCTTTACCACCTATTAACTTTAGTTTGTCAAAATACTGCACCCCATCCTGCTTACTACACTGTAAAAAGTTTTCAGTGTTTAGCAGCTGCCTTAAAATTAAGTTAAATCAACTTCAAAGTACAAGTTCATTTTAATTCATTTAACTGTAGTGACTTGTAGTTTTAAGTTAATTTAACTTAAAGTGTTTAAGTTGAAACTGGTAAAAACTTTTTATAGTGTAAGGGGCCGTTCACATGTCACGTCTTTTACGTGCCCAAGTTTGTTATTTCAAATGTAGACATACGGTATGCACGCTCATAATGGAAGCGAAATAAAAACATCTCAACTGTTCAGAATGTCGCAAGTGCACTGCAGGTCATGTGACAAGAACCAACCAATCATCTTCATCCTTTAACCGCTCCAACATCCGATTTTTAATGCTGGAAATCCATTTATCTTTTGCTAAAACTTCCGCGTCTTCATGGAGAGTGCAGGTCATGGTTGCTTAGCAACGGCAGATGCCACAGGAGCGCAAGCTACAGAGTGGTTTGGAAAAAAGGAGAAAGGTGCGCCTAGCATTTTCCATGCATTTTTAGCAGCTTCCACACATTTTTTGTGGTTTAGACAGCAGAAATTAGCAGAACAACATATTCAGTAGTACATTAACCATGCAATCCATGCTGTTGTGTATCTGCATTATGGCTCCACATTCGGTTAACTAACCAAATCGTGATGTAAGACTATTTTTCAAAACTTACACTACAAAACAGGCTGTGATGCAGAAGTAAGTGGGCTTTCACTGCACTATTACATCATAAAGTGGCACATTCCAAAACAAGTTTTCTGAGCTTGGCTTCAATAAGAGCTCTTTTTAAACTAATGAGAAAGTTTTACATTTTTAAACTTAAAGAATGTTTTTATTAGGGATTCCCCCTATTAGTCGACTAATCATTAGTCGCTATTAAAGTGTTTGTGCAAAGTTTGGAAGCTGAATAGTGCGCTCACTGCATGACAGATGGAGGTGCCGGTTCGGTTACTTGCTCTTAAAATACTCTGTCATTTTTGGTTATAAAGATAAAATTAATATATCTTTGCGATCTGTAAAGACTCTACATTTATTTGTGTACACTCAAAATAACAACGAAACTCTGTGTATACTTGCACCACAGACATTAAAAATATATCTATAGAGAGTGAAATGTCTACTTTTTTGAAAATAGAAAACAAATATTCTCAAATTATGTAATCCGCATAAAACATGCATACAGGCGCATCACTACTGCAGAGATTACAAATCAGTGTTGCCGAATTCATCTCTTAAGATGAAAACAAAGAAAGCACTTGTTCATCAATAAATTATTAAAACAGTAACGCAGTCTTTTTGCTGTTTTTCCCTGATGCATTCATAATTATTATATCTGCTGATGCACTGTGGTAAGTTTTATTGCCTGTGCTTGAGTGCTTATAAGGCTTTGTAAGCAATTAAAGGCACATTATTATGATTTATATGGTCTATTAATAAATGTGCGACTAATAGTCGACTAATGCTTAAAATGAACAACTACAAGAAAAATCTTCAGTCGAGGGCAGCCGTAGTTTTTACAGTATATCAACCTGTTATATGTCAAAAGATCAGTTTTCTCAGTTCATGACTCCTTTCAAAAAAAGATGTATGATGGTCATCCAAAAATCTGACATAAGTATATGTGTCCTGAATAAAGTACCCATTAACATATCAGCCATTGGAAGTGCCTTGGGATTCTACGTGGACTTAAAAGGCAAATTGTTCATCACAGCTTAGAAATAGAAGAATCAGTTTAGAAATTTCAATAATTCTTTGTGTGATTTGCTAAATCTGTGACACCATTATTGTCAGATTTGATCTCTGATTTTAAATATAAAATCTGAACAAGCAGTTTTGGAGCTATTCCCATTCAACCAGATACATTCTTAAAAATAAAGGTTTCAAAAGGTTGTTTCTGCAGTGATGCCATAGAAGAACCATTTTTGGTTCCCCAAAGAACTTTCAGTGAACAGTTCCTAATATAACCATTTAGAAGAACATTTAAAAAAAATCTAAAGAACCCTTTTTGACTATAATGGACCTTTTCTGCATTGGAAAGGTTCCATGGATGTTCAAGGTTTTCGACAAAATCCTTGATGCCAATAAAGAACCTTTCTTTTTAAGAGTGTAGAAGCAAGAAAAGTAGCCAAGATGGTCACCAAGTAAACTTACTTTCCTCAAAGTGGCTTTGGCACCAATTACCTCTCCTAAAACTATTTTATACCAACATTCCGCATTCTGTCCTGGTGAGTAAGAGAGTAGCAGAAGAGAGATTTGTGGGAAAGAGACAGATGATGTATCCCAGTGTGCACCTGGGACCTTGGATGCTGTTTGGACAATCCCAAAGAATGTCCGTGAAAACAACTGCATTGACGCAACTTGGAACATTCTCCATCTAGAAAGACAATCCTGAGAAAGAGTCAGAAACACCCAACTAAACAAGTGCTGAGTGCAGCATTTTCATTAACCGTTGCTCATTTTCCCTTCGGGGGGCAGGAGACTATGAATGCTTTACTTCTAACACACAAAGCCTCATAAAAAGTGCCACACGGTGTGCTTTCCACATGTTCGGAAAACAAATAAACGATGTTAAGAGGTGCAAAGGCTCATGTGAGCTTGTCTCCAACCGCCTCCGTCGTCTGCCACCCAACCTACTTTTGCCCCCTTCCTATCTTTTTTTTCAGTCCATTTCCTCTGGTTTCGCAGAGGCAATGTGTTGAGCAGATGTGAGCGGTTATTAAGCAGAACCACTAGCCTCTTTAAATGGAGTCCTGGCTACCCTGGGCCTCCTCCTCCGAGGGGACCAATCCTCTGGCTGCATACTCCTCTCCTGGGCTTGTTCGCGGCGTTTCGAGCGCTTTTAATGTTTATGTTTTTACGACAGCCATGTGCAGGCCGATTCTGCTCCCGCTGGGAAGGGGAGCAGAAGGGCATCACGGGAAGGCAAGAGCTCTGAAACGGTGAGTGTTTAATTCTTACTTTTCCGCACCAATTTTCAAGCGGATACCACCAAAGACATTATCCATGTCAGGAAACAGACGAAAAATAGCACTTTCCTTACCAAAACAAATACACGTAGCTCTAAACTGATCTCCCTTGTCTCACACCGGGATTAAGTGCATACTTTGTCCAACAAGTATTTCGTACAGGCGCCCAAACACCCACAGACCTGTTCTCAAGCACTATAATAGCTATCAAGACCAACAGGTAATAACACAATAGGTCATAACTAGATACAGCCACACTTTGGAGTGGGTTTAGCTTCCTTCCTGCATAGACAACATGAATATGGTCCATTATGAACAGACTGGGATATTACAGCACTGGGAAAGGAAGGAGACGGACGGCTTTAAAGTGCACAGATATGGAGGGGGGTGAAATGTGTTTTTTCTTATTCTCTTTTAGCATGGCCAAGTCAGCTGAAGGCTTGAGGGCGTGCGTGTGGACGTGGTGGGAGGGATGAGTACGTGAAGCACATCTCCTTTCCTTTTGGATGAAAGGCATGTTTAAAATGACAGGGCTTTGACAATACGTCAGCGTTGAGTTCTGCAACAAGCTCCTGGTCAATGCTTCAGTCTGTTCATAATTCTCACCTCATCCCTCATCTTTTGCTGAAGGAAAATACATGTAAAGGAGCAATGAGCTGGTAGTACAGTATGTAAACAGTGGGTCTCAGTAGGGTGTAATTGTTCCACTCATTAAAGGCCAAAAAAATTATTTTGACATTATGTAATTTTTGTCTGAAGATTCCATTCATTTTGAATTCAGCTCCTTACTTCATCCTATACTTTATCTCTTGATGTTTGTCAAAAGTTGTAACAACACATATTGACAGATGCTGTTCTTGGTACAGTAGTTACCATAAAATATAGTATTATGACTGCAAGGTTAGCGAACTGTAAAACTAGTTGTAAAATATAATTTTTTTCAGCAAAGAATCAGTTTTGCTGTAAACAAATATTGACACTTAAACGAATCAGTGCAATATGAATGTATTACAGTAACTGTATTACAATGAGATGTGATCTTATTTGAGAAACAAATGGTTAATTATTCAGAGAGGCTACAACTGTCTCCAACTAACGAATACTAATCTAAATGCCACAAAACTGGTCAATTTTTATTAAATTGAGATTTATGCATTATCTGAAAGCCGAATAAATAAGCTTTCCATTGATGTATGGTTGTTATGATAGGATAATATTTGGTCGAGATACAGCTATTTGAAAATTTGGTATCTGAGGGTGCAAAAAAAACAATAAAATCTAAATATTGAGAAAATTGCCTTAAAAGTTTTCCAAATTAAGTTCTTAGCAATGCATATTACTAATCAAAAATTAAGTTTTGATATATTTACAGTAGGAAATTGACTAAATATATTCATAGAACATGATCTTTACTTAATATCCTAATGATTTTTGGCATAGAAGAAAATTGACAAATTTGAACCATACAATTTTTGGTTATTGCTACAAATATACCCATGCTACTTTAGACTGGTTCTGTGGTCCAGGGTCACAAATGTTATTAAAATCTAGTCCCTCCCATTGTAAGAATATTCATTTTACTGTAAATGTTTCTTATAACAACATATATTTGTATTAATCGATGAGTTGCAAAGAGAAATGTAGAAGTGGTTACAGTTGCCTCTGAACTCCCCATATAGGGTTACATTTTGACAGCTGCTCAAAGCTGCTGTTCATTAAGATTTTGTAGACACCAAAAAGTGTCAGAACTTTGACTTCATCACTCTTCTAATGTTAGTTTGCATCTTTACCTCTGATTTTATGGTAGATGCTAGACATACACTGATCAACACCATATCAGTGATACATACTGTAAATCACTGTGCTATCAATCATTCACACAATTCATTTGCTGAAGTCCAATGTCTTCAAGGTTTGTTTGAAATCAATTACTTGAAATTAGTGTTTTGGAGAATATCCCACTACAAACTCAGGTATAATTTGCTGCACAAACCATATCATGAAGATTTGGTTCAGAAATGTAACACAAACATGAGCTTAATATAATAATTGACTTGGTAATATCATTGTAGTTGAGAAGCCAATTTGTTGTTTTCATTAAATACGTGGGCTGTAACATTGACAAAGTGTTGCAAAAGCGTGAAAATGAATGAAATACTCACAGAGAGACGGTTCTGTTGGGAAGCAGACTGACTTCGGGCGTTTCAGTCAGCTCCTTCCCAACGCAGCTCACTTTCCTCCGCGCCCCGGGCGCAGAGTGAGCTTTGCCGCGGTCATCTGCGCAGCTGCAGCCGCTGGAAAGGAGCTCCGGACAGCCCGCAGAGACTCTGTGAAGCAGCAGCAGCAGAAACACACGAACCCAAAACGGGATGCGGACGCAGGGTCCCGACATTGTCCCCCACACTATCAACTGTGCGGTCCCAGGTCAGCCCATGACATCAGGGCACAATTTTTTTCTGGCTGATAATAAACTACCAGTGTTGAGAAGACTAGTTACTCCTTTCCAAATATTAATGAATAGATCACCAGGTTAGGCTGCAACACTCTTATGTGTGTTAAAACATGACAGGACTCCTGTCACTGATGCAGTAAAATACATCCATCATGTCATATTTCCAATCTTTCCTGCATGTTCCAAATGAAAGCGAAGATTTTCGTAGCACTTTAAAAACTTCTGACGAGTGCAAACGAGCGACGCGCAGAAATGTCACCTTGTCGCCTTTCTGAAAGAAAGTGAAGTTGTTACTCGTGTGCTTTTGAGCGCACCGCAATTACGATTCCTCAAAGCAGCTGTTGTCCATACTTTTTTCCCGGAGTATTTCACAGGAAAATGCAATTTGATTAGTCAAAAAGTTTCGGTCGCGCATCAGCAAACATGACGCACTGCGGCTCCGGTGCGCTCCGGGGTCCGTGTGGTGTCAGTCGCAATCTGACTTTGGATAACGGTCCCGATCTTAATTCCAAGACTCTGGCGCTTTTCCTCTGCCATCCTGTCACACTCACATTCAGCTCCAGCCTCAGTGCGCACATTCCTCTCCCGGAACCGCGCGGTCCTAGCGCAGCTAATTTAACGCCACCAATATCGATCTATTTATGGTAACACTAACATGCTTTATAGTAATAAAAGGTGCCGTCTATTTGCATTTACGGAATTTATTTATATTACTAAAGTATATTTTATTTTTGCCAGATACACTCTCAAGGTAAAGTTAAAATTTAAGTAACAGCATTGATATATGTTTTAGGATTAATCGCCATAAATAGCATCTGAAATATAGATATTTGATTATGTATTATATATGTGTGTAGGCTACTGGTAATTTATTTTGGTATATTTGGCATTTATGCTCTCAAGGTAAAATTAAAATATAAATAACAGCATTGATATTTAGTGTTATTTAAGCAATTAATCGCGATTAATCACATCAAAAATAAAAGTTTTTGTTTATATATCTGTGTGTACTGTGTATATTAATGCATATATAAAGACACACATACAGTACACTGTAAAAAAAAAAAATCGTAAAAAAAAAAAAAAAAAAAAAGGCTGCCAAACAAAAACCGTAAAATGACAGTAAAATATCTTAATTGAAATAAAGTATAAAAACAATACTTTTACAAAAATTCTCTTTAAATGTTTTACAGGGAAAAAAAAGAAAAAGGTTTTTGTTTGGAAGCCGTAGCTGCCAGTCATTTGACAATGTATATATTTTGAACATATTTAGATGTATTTTATATATATATATAGTATATAAATATATATAATATATAAACAACATATTTTCTTAAATATATACATGTGTATATATGTGTGTGCATTTATATATACATAATAAATATACACAGTACACATATATTATGCACACAAAAACATTTATTTTGGATGCGATTAATCATGATTAATTGTTCAAAATAAAATAATTTGATCAAAACAAAATGTTTAAGGGAAATATAAATTGAAGAAAATCTGTGAAAAAGAATAATTAAAACAAAATGACTTCATATGCACGCTAAAAAAGAAAAAAAAATCTAATTAAAAGAAAGAAAAGGTAAACAAACACACAATCTATGTCTACAGAAAATCATCAGGAATATTATAGGCATATAATATAATATAATATAATATAATATAATATAATATAAATCACAATGTAATCTTAAATCTGTATCTCAAAATTTTCAGGAAAATATGTATGTACATTTACATTTATGCATTTTTTTCCAAAGCATCTTACAAAAGAACAAAAGCAATTTCTCAAATTGCCAACAATATTTGTAATATGCAAAACCAGGTTTATTAGGAAGAACTACACTGTTCAAAATAAAGGTTCATAATTGGCCTTGATGGCCATTAAGAACCTTTAAAAGAGTCTTCAAATTATTAAAATGAGATTATTTTCAGGTATTTCAGGTAAAAGAGGCCACTGAGTTTTAAATGTACATTTTTGTGCACTTTTAGTAGATAAAAATAGATAACTAATGTCAAACAGCATCTTTGAAAAGGTTTTAATCATATAACCAATACATCCCTTAGGAACGCCTGCATTTGGTATGTTCTTTAATAGCTGCAAAAACTCTTTCTCTCTGTCTCTTTTTATATTACTAACAGATATGAGTTTGGACTTGCCGTTATAGTCATGTCATTGATGCTGCCTACATATCAGGCACTATGACCCAGTTGGTCAGTCCTCGCGGCTGTCAGTGCCTCCTTGGATCTTTGCGTGCGACTGGACCATAGGAGCCTGAACAAGGCTTTGGCTGCGATGTGCACAGAGCGCATGGGGTCTGAGAACCAACGAGGAGAAATTTAATACATCCAGGAAACAGATCATCAAGAATGATAGATATACAGTTGCCTCCAAGTTTGTTTCTCATGGTTCTGACAGTACAAATACAACAGAACTTGTTGACTTAAGTAAGCAGTCGTAAGACGCTTTCACAACACATATTGTACTGTAAGCAGTTCTCCGATGAAACCAGTTTTTGACTTACATTTACAGCTGTGTCAACACTTCATAAATTCACCGCTGAGGAAATGAAAACCTCACTTTAAGCAGGGCCTTACGCATTACCTATTACTGTGTTATTACAGTATTGTAAACATGTAATAACATACTGAACGGTGCAAACTAATGTTCCCCATTTGGAATCATTATTGTTAAAGAACAACAACAACAACTTTTCAATCCTCCCTTGCTAATTACTGTTTACACTACTGCTGGACTATGAATCGATAAAAATAGGTTTAAATGCTCCAGTTGTTGAACAAACTGCGGACTCCAAAACTGAGCCAAAAAGTGAGCGGCAGGCAATTATATTTCAACACTAAGACAAAATGTGTGGATGATGGCCATGTGTCATGCAGTATACACAGACTGGTTGAGGTTAACCTTCAGACGAACCAGAAGAAAACCACAGAGACAGAATCAGAAGGATTAGGGCTTATTTTGAAGTTCTTGCAAATTCAGTTTGTCATCAGTATAAAAACAATGTGTCCCTTCAGCCGCTACTGAAATCTTCTTATCAGCCATTTGCTATGAAGGGAAAAATGCTCCCATCAGCATAAATGTTCAAAAGTTTCACAAAGAGCTTGGAAAAGAGGAAAGGGAACCAGATATGGACCGCTGAGATGTTTATGGGCCATACTGTAAAGTTCCCAACACACACGAGACTTGATTTCCTCAGGTCTTTGATACTCATACTGTACTGTAAGTCAACTTTACTTTCAACAGCGCAGTTTTATTTTAAAACGGCAACTTTTAATTTTAAAACCGACCCCTTTTGATATATAAGAAGCAGAGAAATGGGAAACCGTAGCTTTGGCTTAAAAAACAGGCTGAGGCCACGTTTCGAAAATACTGCGGAGTAAACGGATAGAGGTTTTGAATTGAGGTTGACGTTTGCGTCCTGTGCCACAGGTTCAGACGTGTGAGCGCTGCCCGCTCGCACAAAGGGGCACTGTGTTCTAGCTAAAATCGTGCAAAGCCACGTTTGTTATTGCTGTACTCGATACCGCGCTGCGGAATGAGGGCCTGCGGGAAAGGCGATTCCGATTGCTTCCGGAAGCGGGCAAACGCGCACCGCGGCGCCTCCGAGCGAGGTCTGTTTATCCTGCACTTTAAATAACGCTTGGAGCACGTTGCCTTCCCACCTCCAAGACCCCCGAAGCCTCCTCATCTGGTACGCAGTTTCCATTTAAAATGTCACGTCCCAAACTGCACATTACATCAAATTGTACTTAATGGCATCCAGACAAACTTTTATGTCCTTCCAACATTCTCGCGCTCACTTTCGCTAACTCCCTCCTATTCCCCCATTGCTTTTCTTTTTCGAGCTCATATCGCCGAGCAAGCAGTATCTCTCTCTCTCCACCGAACAACATCTGGAGTCCATTCCAGGTGGAATAAAGACGAGGGAATACAAATGGAGAAGTGGGCCTCAGTCTGCAGCGAGAGCGAAAGTAGTACAATAGACAAATACAAGGAGGAAATGACACAGATAGTTATTAGGCTTTGGAAAGAGACAGACACTGTACAATATCTATACAGTATGTACATGCAGCCACAAAAAGATGATTATTTATGATTAATTATTTAACAGCTGTTTATTATCTGTTTAGCATTTATTGTAAGGATTTGCATACACCACATATACTATATAATAACAAATTGGGGCCAAGATTTTTTAAGTTTTGTTTTTTAAAGGAAAGTCATAGAAATAATGTGAAATAATACTACAATTTATATTAAATAATCTACTTTCAATTTATAATTTTATTTTTTTAAGAACAGCAACAAAATCTGATTTAATTATGCAAGATTGTTTCCTCCACAGGATAAAAATAGTGACTTTTCCCCTTAATTCTATGAGTCTACATCAGAATTGCAGGATAGGATACAAATTTTTTTTTACAAGATTTTACAAGATATTTTCACAAATATGCATATATATACACACATATATTACTGTTCAAAATGTTTTACTGTTTTATGTTTTTGAAAGAAGTCACAGATATATTGTGAAATAATACCACATAATATATATATATATATATTTTCAGTTTCTAACTTTATGTACTTAAAACAATTTGACCCACTTTTGATCCCTTTTTAAAACTATGACTTTTTTTTATCTTGCATAATAACGTTAAATAAAAGGAAAAACAATACAGACTACAATACAAAGGTTTGGGGTCTGAATGTTTTGTTAAGAACATAAAGTTAAAACTGAAAATAGAAAATTAATTACTTTTTTCTCATAATTTTAGATTGTTTTTCCATTATAATTCTATAATCTCCCTTACAAGTCTATATTTTCCCTTATGAGAAATAAGTCAGAATGGCAAGATATAAAGTAAAAAATGTGAAATACAAATTCAGAATTGCAAGATACAACAAGATTTTAAGCATATTATATATATATACATACTCACATACTACTTTTCAAAAGTTTGGGTTCTGTAGGCCTTTTTAATGTTTTATGTTTTTGATATATTGATAAATTAACTACAATTTAAAGTTAATTCTCTATTAATTTATTGCTTCAATTTCAACTTTGTTTTCTTAAAAATTAATGACCCTATATTTTGTATGGTATAAATAAAATATATTTATTTACAATACAGTTATGAGAAATAATAAATAAAATGCGAGATATAAAGTCAGAACTGGAAAACATAAGAAGATATAAAGCCTTAATTCTGACAAGATTTTTTTAAAGAAATATATATAATATTTTTTTTACAAGATATTATATTATTTATAAATACACAGATATACAACTGTTTAAAAGTTTGGATTCTGCAAGATTTTTTTATGTTTTTTGAAAGAAGTCACAGATATACCGTGAAATATTACAATTTACAATTTAAATTAATTTTCTATTAATTTATAACTTCAATTTTAACTTTGTTTTCTTAAAAAAATGACCCTAAATTTTGTATGGTATAAATATACTTTATTTATTTACAAGTTATGAGAAATAATAAATAAAACATGAGATATAAAGTCAGAATTGCAAGATACAATGCCGCAACTCTGCCAATATTTTTTTTTTAAGAAATATATCATATTTTTACAACATATTATGTACCTTTGTACTACTATTCAAAAGTTTGGGCTCTGTAAGATTTTTAATGTTTTATGTTTTATATTTATTTATTTACAATACAGTTATGAGAAATAATAAATAAAATGTAAGATATAAAGTCAGTTGCAAGACACAACAAGATATAAAGCCACAATTATGACAAGATTTTTTTTATATAATTATATATATATATATATTACAATAGATCATATATATTTATACATACACACATATACTGTTCAAAAGTTTGGGTTCTGTAAGATGTTTTATGTTTTTGAAAGAAGTCACCGCTATATTGTGAAATAATACTACAATTTAAATTAATTTAGAACTTAACTGTTTTCTTAAAGAAAAATCTGACCACAAATTGTGTATGGTACAAATATAATTTGCTTATTTACAATAGTTACGAGAAATAAAAAAAATGTGAGATATAAAGTCAAAATTGCAAGATACAAGAGGATATAAAGTTTAAAATCTGACAAGATTTTTTTTATATAATATTTTTTACAACATATTATATATATTTATACATACCCACATATACTTCAGTTCATAAGTTTAAATTTGGTATTTTTTTTTTTTTTTTTTTTTTTTAAAGAAGTTACAGATAATTCAAATTAATTTTCAATTTCAACCTTTTTTTATATAAAAAAAAAATCTGACCCTAAATTTTGAATGGTATAAAAAAATTACATTATTTATTTATTTACCATACAGTTATGAAAAATAATAAATGTTAATAAACATTATATTTACTTGAAAAGAAAAACAAATTCTCTTTATGTAAGCTACACACACACACACACACACACACAGGTATTGTTCAGGTATATGCTATGAGGACAAAACATCACCAGAAAGATGGCATTATACAAAATTTTTGTCCTTGTGGGGACATTTTTGGGCATGAGAAAACAAGCTTATAAATCATACAGAATGAAGTGTTTAAAAAAAATGAATGCAGAAAGTTTTCATGTGGGCAAGGGCAATAGAAAAATGAAATGGAATGTCCCGTAAAACATGGAAACCCAACGTGTGTGTATAATTATATAGGCAATGTGAGATCTAAAATTCCACTGCACGTTGCTGACATTAAACATGTAATAATGTAATATTAAAGATGCAATAGAGATAGAGGTGGCTTTACTTACAGACACTATGTATATGAGACAGTTCCTCTCAGGGCTGAAGGTAATGACCTCTGGTGACTGATGTTATTTCCCGTAGCGCTATCACTCTGATGAGGTCACTATCTGCCTCCGATCCCCAGGGAGATTTAATACTGGTTGAAAAACACAACCAAATGTATGAAAGGCACAAAAACAAGAATGCAGCCAACAAATATATAAAGAACACTTTGTGAGTTCATTTCAAAGCAGTGTTGGCCTGCGATTAAAGGATATCTACTTGATCTGAAGTCAAGTGACTCAGATATGGAAGTCCAGGCCTGTGTTTATGTATAGTGCCACCTTGTGGTGTCGTCTGTTCATGTTGGTGATGGTGATGTGAGTATTCTTTCTTTTTTTCTTCATAAAAAGCTAATGAAAAAGAAAATATATTTTTCTCAAGAGTTTGAGCTTCTCAGAATTACAAAAACAGTAAACTCGCAGTTCTGAGAAGAAAAGTCAGAAGCATGAGATACAAATCACCTTTTTAAGGGAAATAAATAAAGTTTCTAAAACCTTTATGTTAACTTTATGTTTTTATGTTAGCTTTTTTTCAATTATGAGCACTTTATATATTACAATTTTGACATTTTTTTTTTCTTTGAATTGCAAGAATAAAATTTTTACAATTTTAACTTTTTTTGCGAGATATAAAGTCAGATTTACAAGATATAAACTCACAATTCTTAAAAGAAAAATCATAAATGTAATATATAAACTGAAAAAAAAGCAGAATTGCAAGAAATAAATTCAGAATTGTGAGACATAAACTCAAAACTGCAAGATTAAAAAGTCATAATTACCTTTTTAATTTTTTTATTCCATAGTGGGGAATTTTTTTTATGTAAAATTCAACTTTTTTTTCTTAGAATTGCAAGAAAACGTCTGACTTGTAAGATCAACCTCAGAATTGCGAGAATAAAAGTCAGAATTGTGAGATAAAAAGTCGCAATTACCTTTTCATTTTTTTTTTTTTTATCCAGTGGCAGAAGAAATCATTAAAAAACAATATAAAATTTAAAAAAAATCCTCACTAAAAGCAAATTCTCCAAAATGTTCTTTTTTCTCAGGATTCTGAGTTCATATATTTCAATTTTGACTTTTTTGCAAGATATAAAGTCACAATATATTATATAAACTCATAATTCTTAAAAAAAAAAAAAGTCAGAACTGCAAAAAAAAAAAAAATTCAGAATTGTGAGACTTAAATTTGAAATTGCAAGATAGATAAGTCACAGTAAACTTTTTTTCTTTAGAATTGCAAGAAAGACATCTGACTTGTAGGATATAGACTCAGATTGTGAGAATAAAATTATTAATTAATTATTATTTTATCCTGTGGCGAACAAAAAAAAATTAATTCACAAAAGTAATTTCAAATGTTCTTTTTCTCATTTTCTATATTACAATTTTGACTTTTTTTTCACAAGATATAAATTCACAATTCTTGAAAGAAGCCATAATTGTTAGATATAAATTCAGAATTCTGAATAAAAAAGTCAGAATTACAAGAAATAAACTCTTGTTTTTTGAGACATAAACTTGAAATTGCAAGATAAATAAATTGCAATTACCTTTTACATTTTTTTTCATTCCATGGTGGGGGAAAAAAATTTGCAAGATGTATATTCAATATAGATTTTTTCTCAGAATTGCAAGTAAAAAGTCTGTCTTGTAAGATATAAAATTAGAACTGCAAAAATAAAAGTCAGAATTGTGAAATCTAAAGTCGCAATTATCTTTTTCAGTTATTTATTATTTTATCCTGTGGCAGAAAAAAAATTATAAAAATAAAAAAAATCCCCACCAAAAGTAGTTTAATGTTTTTATATGACAGTTTTTTTGTGAGATTAAAAGTTAAACGTGAACTTAAAATTGCAAGATTAATAAATCACAATTACCTTTTTATTTTTTTATTCCACAGTTTTTAAAAATTGTAAATGTAAATGTAAATGATGTAAATTAAAACAAAATAAATAAATAAAAAATTCTCAGAATTGCAAGAAAAAAATCTGACATGTAGGATATAAGCTAATTTCATAATAAAAGTCAGAATTGTAAGATAAAATGTTGCAGTTACCCTTGTCAGTTATTTATTTACTTATTTTATCTTGTGGTGGGAAAAAAAATCATAAAAATCTCCACTCCAATCTCCTAAAACTAATTTCTACCAAATGTTCTTTTATTCTTTATTAGTTTCTATATCACAATTTTGACTTTTTTGCAAGATATAAAGTCAGAATACAAGATATAAACTCACAATTCTTAGATGAATAATCATAATTGCGAGATATAACCTCAGAATTTAGTAAACTTAAAATTGCAAGATTAAAAAGTTGCATGTTTCATGAACAAAAAAAATAAATAAATTGCATGACGCAAAGTCAACATTTTTTTTCTCATAATTGTAAAATAAAAGTCAGAATTCAGAGATAAAAAGGTCAAAACTACCCTTCTTATTTATGTAGTTTTTAATCCTGTGGCACAAACAGGCTTCCATAAAAATAAAAAAAACTACTAATGAAGGCATGATGTACAAAGCTAAATTCTGTTAAAAATTTTCAGTTTTAATTAAATCAGCCCCTGGGAAAAGTGCCTGAAGTTGCAGAAACACCCATTTTGAATTTTTGTGTTAGGATATTTCTGCAGTGACATAAAACACCATAAAGACCAAGTATGTGCAAGCGGGCCAATATCTGACACACCCCATAAAACGCTGGGCCTCAACAATGAGGTTGGAGAGCAGGAGTTAAGTGCGGACCACTTGAACGTACATCAGCCATTCCGTCAGCGTGTCCCATTAGGAAATCAGTCTAACAAATGTCTGATTGCTCTCATTTCCCCGTTCACCAGAGCACAGTTCCTGTCTTTAGTGTTAACCGCTGATTCCGTTTAATGGGCTTTTGGGGAAAGATTGATTACAGTGATGTCTGGAAACAAGCATGAACTTACGCACATGAACAAAACACCAGAGATAACAACCCGTGACCTTAACTGATTGCTGGGAGAAACCTGTGTCCAAAAATATCAAACAGCACAGGCAGGTCATTTATCTTTGACAAACAATGGAAATTGCTCCGGCACTGGTTATTTATGCTAGGTAGTTTTATGAGAGAGTAAGTCTTAAATGAACTGAATACACTGATTTAAAATCTCTATTACTGAAACTAAAATGATTCCTAAGGCTGAGAGATTGCCCTCATGTTTTGTCATATTTCTTCACCAGTGACTGGAATCAGTACTAAACTACACCACTAAACATGACTTTACAAGATAAATTTAGTTTTCTTTTCTAATGACCTCCTAATGACTTGGTTCATTGTTTGTAGATAGCTGGTACTGATTGACGGAGAACCAGCCAACCATGGCAATTGAAAGAAAACACCTCCACTGCCCTCTAGCGGTCAAAAAGAATATCACAAAAAGACCTTTTTTCTTCTCATGTCTTGCTCTTATGCCGAAAGTTCTTAATTTTTGTTGAACAAACATCTTCCTCCCTTTTGAACATACAAAAACTTCTGTACCCTGTCCTGTAATTTGGCTGTCTTTTTAGCTTTATATTTTTAAGCATAACAGAATGAACATTTTTGAGTTACAAAACATACAAAATTAAACATTACATTTGTGAATCTGGACCACAAAACTAGTCTTAAATAGCACAGGTTTATTTGTAGCAATGGCAAACAATACATTTTATGGGTCAAAACTATCGCATTATGCCAAAAAGCATTTGGATATTAAGTAAAGAAAGATCATGTTCCATGAAGATATTTTATACATTTCCCACCGTAAATATATCAAAACTTAATTTTTGATTAGCAATATGCATTTCTAAGAACTTCATTTGCACAACTTCAAAGGTGATTTTCTCAATATTTTGATTTTTGTACCCTCAGATTCCAGATTTTCTCGCCCTATTAATTTTCTATTGTCCTATCCTAACAAACCAGGCATTAATGGAAAGCTTATTTATTCAGGATGTATAAATCTCAATAAAAAAAATAAATAAAAAAAAATAAAAAATGACCTTTATGAATGGTTTTGTGGTCCAGGGTCGCATTTGATATGGTTGCTACAATATCCCAACATAAATTAATAAATAATTTTTGGCGCATTGATTACGATTTGTATAATCATAGTTATACTACAAATCTGGTAAAACTATGGTTAGTGTAGCAAGACCATGGTTAATTAGTGGTTATTATGGTTTAACTATGGTAACCATGTTTTTTTGTTTTGTTTTGTTTTGTTTTATTTGTAGTAAAACCATGGTTAATTTTCGTAAGGTATGTGGAATATGAAAGAAACACACTCACACACAAACTGTAATTTGCACTTACCCTCATGTCATGACGTTTTTAATTCCACCATGTGTACGCGGAAATTCCGTTTGTTTACTAAAATAACCGTTCATTTACTGAAATCATTGGTTTTGCCGTCTGTCGTCAAAGCGGTTGATTTGAATGTGAAAGTGAGAATCACAGGTGAAGATAATAAAGCTTTAGATTTGGTTAACAACGGTAGGCCCTTGTTTACCCGTCAAGCAAAGCGAGCTCTGTTTGTAATCGATCTCTCTAGAGAGGAAAAAACTTTACCAATGTCTGCTCTAGTTTTGCTGCTTCTTTTGGTCACGTTAGTGTTGGGAGAAAGTTTGAGAAACTTTGAATAAACAACTAACTTTAAATTCACTGCTTCACAAAATTATTAACTTTTTCGAAGTTCTCGAAATGCCACACTTTGGTCAGTCCTGTGTAAATGCAAAGAAAAGTAAATCCCAAAACATTCATACAATCTGTTTTTCTTTGACAGGAAGCAGTGAAAATGAATATTAATCTGTTCAAAAAATAGCAGTGTTGACATTTTTCTCTTCAAACTGAAAAACTGAAGTAATTTTTTCACTTTGAATCACTGAATTAATGAATAACCATTGCTTTTGATAACTGCTGCACATCTACATTATTTAGAGTCAACCAAACTTCTGCCAGGTATTTCAGCCCAGGATGAACAAACTACATATTACACATTACAGTACATGGTGAACATTTAGGTTTTGCTTCAGAAACTGCATTTTTAAATGAATAGTTTACCCAAAAATGAAAATTACCCCATGATTTACTCACCCTTAAGCTATCCTAGGAGAGTCAAGTTCTGTTTTTTTCTCTGATCAGGGTTGCCAGGTTTTCACAACAAAACCTGCCCAATTGCTACTCAAAACTACCCCAAAACTAGCTCAATTGCGTTTTGAGGGGGGTCCCCCGTTAAAAATTGCGTTATGAGGATAAAATACACAATTTTTGTCAGGGTTTCCCTGGTAAATTCTTGGCAACACTGTCCCTGACCTCTGACTCAACGTATGACATAAGCCGCATTCGCAGTGTAAGCTCAGGTGAGACGAACGAGAATGCTACATGCCGGTAATGGATTAAAAGTTGAAAACGAGAAGTTCAAAAAAATGTCAACATCAATTTCACTATAAGAGAAGAAAAGCTTGAGTTTTTTGCACAGACTTATTTGTTTGAACTGGAGTAACGTTACTCCGACCAGGAACTCTACTCCCTCGTGAACGTGCATACGGCCATTGCCGGACGTCAGCATGTGTTCTGTCCAATATTTACTCAGCGCTGGGTTGCCAAATAACAGTGAGTGAAATTTTCAGTGAGGTTGAGGTCAGAGGATTGAGCTGGCCGCTGTATACCTTAATACATTTACCCCATTTGTCTTTGGGCCAATCAGTGTGTTTCTTAGCAAATTTGACCTGATTCTGCACTTTTTTTTTAATAATGGTCCTTTATGGGGTAATCTTACTAATAGCTTAGCTTTGATCAAATATCTTCTAATCATCTTTGATCTTTCTGAAGGTAATGAAGATGGCTGGATGGCTCAGTGTATGCCATTTTGACTATTCTTCGATACGCTTTAACAGCAGTTGCTCCTTTCTTTAAAATGGCAACAAAACCCAAAACATGTCAAAGCATTTAAGAATCATCAATTTACTTTGTTCCAAATTGTTGTTTGTGTGTTTGGAACAGCACAGTTTTCAATATATTTCATATCATTATTTATTAATGCAGGGCAATTAATGATACTTGTTTTGTTTTTTTTGTTTTTTCACAGAATGAAGGAATTATTTAATTAAACTCCACACTATTATTTTCAACATGACCCATAACAAATCAGTCAAATATTCAGAACAAGCAGCATACATGTCATGACAGTTGGTTCCGTTGTTTAGAGTAGAGTTAGAGTTTAGAGCTATTGAGAATTTGGTTCACAGAATGGGGTTTAGTGTTTTAGCAAATGTGAAAAAACTGTAACACAACTGTATATCATCGCCCCCTAGTGTCAACCACTGAAATTCTGAAACATTTTGAAATAGTTACGTGTATCTAAAGTTTGTTGAAATATTGTGCCCTTTCCTGCTTGCTAAGTCCTTCTCTATATGATTTAGCATTTTCCACACCTTTTTTTCCATGGTTTAGAAAGCATAAATTAGCAGAAAACGCATTCAGCTGTACATTTTCCTTGCGCATCGACAATATGGCTGCACATCAGCGTAACTGACCAAAACGTGACTGCAAACCCTCTATAAACTGGTAATTCTCTGAGAGCTATGACTTGTATCACCTTACTGCTGCAAATTCAGCCTATTTAAGTGTTGACAATCTTCATTTACATAAGCTTAATTTACTGAAATCGCGTGACTTTGGCTGTTTGCTGCTGTATGCACTGGTTCAAAACAAATTATTTGTATAGTTTTTGAAGCTTCACAAGGCAGTGTTTCAAAAGTGCCCATCCCTCTGCATAGTTTTTTCCCTGTATTCTTATTCCTTTTACATCATTTGGCTATGTGTAGAGTTGTTTAAAGATCTGAATTTGTTTTTAACATGTACCTTTCAAAAGTTTGTGCTCTGAGCTTCTGCTTTCCCATATATGGAGTGAACTACTTAAAGAGACGGTTCACCCCAAAATTTTCATTCTGTAATTTACTTCCCTTGAAGTTGTCCCAAGTCTGTATCCATGTCTTTTCTTCCTGTAAGAGTGGGCCTGGTCATTTGTAAATTTCATGGGTCCGGCCTCCGGTTTTATACATGTCCAGCTTTTTTTAGCTGTACAAAACAGCTCATTTTGCTGCTTTATGTTGCAAATTGGTGTGTCTTACCTGGTTTGTAGTGCAAACATTTTTTTACCATTTACAGTTGAAGACAAAATTATTAGCCCCTTATAAAATATTTCAGTATTTTTCAAATAACTCCTAAGAATTGTTTAACAGAAAGACGATTTTATCAACACAGCATTTTTAAACATAATACTTTATTCAGGAAGCTTTTAGGGTTTGTAATAGAAATAAATGTATAACCAAGAATTTTAAAAAGTTAAAATTATTAGCCCTCTGATGTTAACAGTCAATAGTGTATCCCTTTTGCTTGATAACAGCCTTTAGTCGTTTGCTGTAGTTCTCAACAAGTTTCAAGCATGTCTCCTGAGGAATGACAGCCCATTCTTCCTTAGAAAATCTCTCAAGCTCCTCCAGATTTGTTGGTCTTCTGGCACAAACTCTGGACTTTAGTGTGCCCCACAGATTTTCTATTGGATTCAAGTCTGGGCTTTGTGCAGGCCAGTCAAGTACACTCACTTTGCTCATTTGGAGGTATATGTTCACCAGAAGTGAGGTATGCTTTGGGTCGTTATCATGCTGGAAGACAAAATGCCGACCCAAACCAAGTTTTCTTGCAGACTGTCTGAGGTTGTCTTTCAAAATCTTCTTATAGTCGTCTTTTTTCATGTTTCCTTCAACCCTGACGAGATTCCCAGTTCCAAACGCACTGAAACATCCCCACAGCATTATACTCCCAACCACAATGTTTCACTGTGGGAACAGTGTTTTTGGGGTGAATGCTTCTCCCTTCTTTCTCCAAACATAGGCAACATCTCTATGGCCAAAAAGCTCTAGTTTTGTCTCATCTGACCAATGGACATGTTTCCAGTATGCATCACATTCCCCCAGGTTGTCCTTAGTTGTACTTCATTCTAGCTTAGAGGTGTCTCTTCTTCAGAAGTGGAGTCTTTCTTGGTCGGCAACCTCGCAGTTCATTCCTGTGCAGGGCTCTAGTGACTGTCTTCGTTGAGACATCAATTCCAGACTTGACTAGGTCATTCACTAGTGTCTTGGCAGTTGTTCTTGGGTCTTTAGAAACCTCTCTCACTAGTTTTCTTTGCAAAGTTTTTGAAATCTTTCGCTTCCTGCCTCTGCCCATCTTGTTCTCCACTGTGTTGGTCTCTTTAAATGTCTTGATAATGCATCTCACTGCAGTTCTTGACACTTGAAAATGCTTTGATAAACGTGTGTATCCTTCTCCATTTTCATGAGCATTACCAATTATTTCTCTCAAGTCCAAACTAATTTCTTTTGTCTTTGCCATGATGAAAGTGCATATTATTTTACTAGTTGTTTCGCAAGATACTAATCCTCAGCTTAAACAGCAATTTAAGGCAAATTAGGTTAATTTGGCAAGTCATTGGACAACAGTGGTTTGTTCTATAACTAATCAAACTAACCAAGCCATTGGTTACAGTCAACGGTTTAGTTACCCAGGTTCTTCAAAATATCTTAATTTGTGTTCAACAGAAGAAAGAGCTTCAAGGTGAGTAAATGAATGACAAAAAGCGCCTCAAAAGTCTTCAAAAGACTGGCTAAACAGAATCTGATGTGACTGGAGTCTTCATCTCATGATTTTAAACTTACGTTCTTTTATTTTTTATATGATTATCACTTGATAATTTCTTCTATGTGCCACTTTTTAATGAGAAAAAAATAGTTCACCTTAACTACAAGATGCTTTGGTAAGAATCAGACAAAATGGGCAAATTAATATGGGACAAAAATACTGTAATACAGCAAAATATACAAAACACAATTCATCCAAATATCCACTGATAATCAGATTTTTTTTTTATTTGAAACGGAAAAGGTAAAGAGATGCAACCCTACAAACACAATGTGAGGATTCACTATTCATCTGACGTATCTGATCCACAAACGTTTCAATGTTTTTGCTCTTATACTTCTTTCTCTTCCATTCACGGTAAACACCAGTGTATCTGAGCGCAATCAAACATCTCTCACTCAAAAATACACAATACAGTCAAAATGAAACATGCAACCCTGAACACAAACAAGTGCGTGCAAAACCCTCCGCTCAGTCCACATACAGTTTAAGGTGAAAAATAAACATATTTACACACAAATATCATAATTTCTTATATCCCTTATTTAATACAAAGCAAATAAACTATGCGAAGATGTAAATGCGTGCATCTGTGTGGATGGAGGACTTGTGGATATAGTTTCTTTTTATGAAGGGAGAAATATACATCAAACTAAGAATTGCTTCCAAGTAATCATTAAACCCTTCATTAACAAGTGCAAACTAAAATTAGCAAGCTGTTTGCAACCATTCACACAGAAATACACTAAGGAAACCAGTCCTGTGTGCATTAGCGCTGCTGATGCTCACTTGATGCATGTAAATGAAAAAGCTCTACAAATTTCAGCAAAAAAAACTATTTAAGATAAACCCAAGTTAAATGTCTATTGAAAAACAAGCCGTTTCAAAGCATAATACAACATGTGGAAGTGGCAGGCAAATGTAGAAATTCAACTGTAATATAGAAATAGCACACTCTAATGTAGACACCCCCTTCCAAATCCAATAGATCAAAGCTTATAGTCTCTTTGAGGGGTGTATAATAACTGGAGGAGAAGACACAACTGTGCCAGGTCCCAAAGTTTCAAGTGAAATTATGCCAAATGTTTAGCAATGTAGCAATGACATCAGCATCTTCTCCCCTCTATATACTTGCAGCCAACCAGAGGAGTTGGAGGTGGCATCAGGAGGGTGGTTGATTGGATGTCTCAGTGGTTTGGGGACACGACGTAGCGATAGTTACTGCCAGGACCCTGGTATCTTTCTCTAGCGTGTTTCTCGCAGTACATTGTGTCCTTCACCCAGAAGTGGCCGCGCATCTTTAGGTTGAGGCCGCATTCTGCACAGGTGTAGCATTCTGGGTGACGAAAGCGATCGTCTGTGATCCTCACGGCCTGAGTGCTGAAAGGAGGAGGAGATAATGAAGTGTTAAAGTCATCGAACACAATAGCTTGGTTTCAAAACCTAACAAGCTCCTTTATCTTCTAAAGGCTGGAATACAATATACAACTTTTGTCCACAAAGGGATAGTTCACCCAAAAAATTCCCCATGATTTATTCAACCTCAAGCCATCTTAGGTGTATACGAATTTCTTCTTTCAGACGAATACAACTGGAGTTATAATAAAAAAAAAAAACGTCCTGGCTCTTCCAAGCTTTATATAATGGTAGAGAATGGGTTTTGAGATTTTGAAGTCCAAAAAAATGAATCCATCCATCATAAAAAGTACTCCACATGGCTCTGGGGGGTTAATAAAGGCCTTCTGAAGCAAAGAGATGCATTTGTGTAAGAAAAATATCCATATTTAAAACTTTATAAAAGGTAATCTCTAGCTTCCGCCAACTGTCGTATGCAGCTGAAAACTTAGGCCTTGTAACCTAAGCTCCAGTAAGATTATCAGGGTTCCCACGCTAAGCCAAATGTCAAATTCCCTGACTTTTCCCTGACTTTCACTGACTAAAAAGCTGAATTTCCATGACCTATTAATGAACGGATCCATCCATTTGCAAGCTTTATTTACTTGTTTACAAATGTTTTTAGTACAAAACTATGGAGCCCGTTTCTGCCACTAAATAAAAAAAGATAAAGATAAAACTCGCAATTCTGACTTTTTTTCTTGCAATTGCAAGTATGTAACTTGCAACTCTGACTTTTTTCTCAGAATTGTTGAGATATAAACTAATTTCTGAGGAGAAAAACTACTGGTCTTCACAGAATTGCGAGTTTATATCATGCAATTCTGACTTTATAACTCGCGATTACGCCACTTTATCTCACAATTCCGACTTTTTCTCACGATTGTGAGTTTATATCATGCTATTCTGACTTTATAAATCGCAATTGTGACACTTTATCTCACAATTCCGACTTTATTTCTCACTAAAAAAGTCAGAATTGCGAGTTTGTATCACGCACTTGTGAGAAAATGAGTCAGAATTGTGAGAATTCGCAATAACCTTTTTTTTATTTTTTATTTAGTGGCGGAAACTTGCCGTTTCTGTACTATTTGTGCAGAAATTAATTGATGTTTTTTATGATTTCAGGGGTTAAACACTCTCATGGGTTAAAGCAAAAAAAAAAAACATTTGACTGAAAAGTTTTCCTCAGGCAAACCCCAATTCATAACCATACCTGTCACACATTCAGTTTAAGAGCACCTTTTTTTTTCTTGTAATCAGGATTATAGTGAGTATTTTGAACTGCATTTCTATTATTGTTTTTATATTATACTATGTCATTTCATACCTTTCTCATTTGTATGTTGCTTTGGATAAAAGAGTCGGCTAAATGTAATTTACACACTTTTATGAAATTTCAATGTTTTCAGTTTAATGCTTTTATAAGACTTGAGTCTTTGTGTACTCATACTAATAATTAACCATTTGCACACATTTTTTATATTTTTTATTTTTAAAAAAATGCATTTGAACTGATTATCTATGTAAATTATAAAGCATATAATACCTTTCTTATCATTTTTTTAAACTATGGTTTATATACGTTTTTATAAGAATTTTTTAGCAGATAACGTATGCCTGAAAAATGTTTTACATTAATATTAGACGCCTTTCTTTCCACACTGCAGAATGAGCTCATATTTACTTCATTAAGACTCTGATGTGTTCCAAATTTGCACTGAATGAATCTATACAATTTTACATGTAGGCTATTTATGTTCGTTGGTAATTTATATTTAGAGAGCGCCTTCTGCATGGTTTTATATTAAATAACATATTTCTCTCAAATCGAGACCCTGCCCCTTTGAAGTCCAAAGCTAAAGCCCTTGCGGTCTGGTCTATGTGCCCCCGCGATTTCAACCGTCAAAAATGACGTATAATTTGAAATTTTTTCCACTGAAAAAAAAATGATCGCACTGGCGCCTCCAAAGTGGCTCATGTTCCCCTCTCCGCAAAAAAGATTGGATATGTGCCTAATAGCACACATTTATCTAACTAACATTGTTTTATAGCTACTTCAATTATTTTATATCTATAGATCTTATTTTAGACATGATGATGCTTTGAAAAGGTAAATTGATCACACAGACTGATATAACACTATTCGATCCTGTAAAAAACGAAAACTTATATTTAACAGACAAAAAATGCTCCAAACGTTTTTCTAAATGAACTTAATAAAAACACGAAACGAAATATAATCCATTTGCCATTATATACAAAATGTAACTATTTTATTAGCTGAAACAATAGCCGTTTTGGAAGAAGGGGGAAAAGACGGTCACAGGTCTGACTAGGCGAGAGATGACAAATGTTGTGGCGATATCGGCATAATAGTAAAAATCAATAAAAAACGAGAAATAGCCTAATAACAACCCATTTCCGCTTCTGTACGGGCTTCTGTAAGGTCTTCATTGGATGGTTGGGTAATTCCTAGACCGGTTTGAAAAGGCCCAATAATTGGGAAGCACCTTGTTGTTTCCCAGAGACCTATACTTGGGACTCGGCCGACATTCGGCTATATAGGCGCCTGGTAGAATGTCCGCGTCCGGTGTGCAATACACCGAGTTTGTCGCGGCGCTGCGCTGCGCTTCTCGTCCGGTGTGCGACCCCCTTAACACACACTAACACACTCGTGCTGTGCCATCAAGTTAAAGTGCAACACGTGAACGTGTCATTTAAGTTCATGTACGTGTCATTTACGTTCGTAAAGTCTCTGGTAGACAACAAACTATCAGTCTTTATCAGGAAACAGCATGGAGGCGCTGTGCAGACTCACGCTTCACGCAACAAGGCGCTACATATTTATTTTTTACCCTCATTTTTCCCGACTGACGGATTTCCGTCATAGAGACGGAGATCTTTAAGCCCTGAAGGATTTTTTGTTTGTAATAAAGGCTCATTATTCAGGTTTTTTTTTTATTTTTTTATTTCTTCACATTTAGTTTTTTTGAAGTGGTCATTTTGTAGCCAAAGCTCTTGAAATTTACATTTTCCTGACATGTTTGCCTTAGTTATCAGGTACAGCCTGGTTCAAACAACTGTGTTTGACTAGTTGGGACAACATTTGGGGTAATTTTGTTGGCCTGACAAGGGGTTTTATGTAGTTTCAAGAAAATAGCATTTTTTAGTATTTGACACTCAAAATGTTTTGTAAATATGCTTTTTTTTTTACAGTGTGGATATTTTTCTCACACAAACGCACTGATTCACTTCAGAAAGCCTCTATTAACCCCTTGAAGCCATATGGAATAATTTGTAAGATGGATGGATGCACTTTTTTGGACATCAAAATCTCAACAACTATTCACTGCCATATAAAGCTTGGAAGATCCAGGACAATTTTTAATATAATTCCAATTGTATTCATCTGCAAGAAGTCATATATACCCAGGATGGCTTGAGGGTGAGTAAATCATTGGGTGAACTATACCTTTAAGTTGTGTTACTGCGTTTGGGAACAACTTGAAATCCTAGTGTAAAGTGTGGTGTATGATTTCTAGTGTTTCTCTGTAACCACTTACAAAGTATGGTATATGATGCATAGCGTTTTCAAATTTGGACAGGTTGTGTAGTGTATTTCAGCCTCACGGCAACATCTTAACTGTAACAGAATCTACAGTGACTGATTTGGTATGCTCTACACAGGCAGAAACGTTGTATGCTACACAAATAGCGCTCAATGGCTGACGCATCTAAGAACTGACACACAATAGATTCCACTACTATTAACAGAGGTTCTAAAGTACTCTTCTAAAATGAATGTTCAGCGTATGTGTACAGCCGAATGTGTAGCCTTCCAAAATATACTCCATTTTTATAGTTTGCCTTCTCCGCAAATGCATATGAGGCTGAATTAGTATCTAAAACTATGAAATATCTTTGTGCAGTGACTAAAACTACTCATAGTTTTTATATACTTGAGGTTCTCTGTCTAATTCTGTTCATTCACTTCATGAGATGCATCGTGGGATGCTTTTTAAACAGTACTAAAGTGAATTTGATTCAAAAGGTGGAACAATGTTCTTGTTGGGAATTCATCTAAGTTGCCTTAAAATGCTGTTTAGGTAAGCTCACTAGTTTTTGAAGCAGCTGGTATGGTAAAGCGTTTGTCAAAACAGATACACCTCAAGTGTTTATCTCACCTAATGAAGGTGTTGATTTATTAGGTAATACAACACCACTGAGATTATTTTTTTTCTCAATAGTACTCAATCATCAACTTAAATAAATGTGAAGAGATAAGTACGGCTGTTCCCTGAAGGCTAAACATCACACAACACTTTCATCAAGTTACCGGCTCATTACCTCTTATGCAATCCCAGCGTGCCTGCGCAGAGGACATACAGTGTAGTGTGTGCAGAGAATGAGGGTTTTATCTTACACAATACTGGTGCCGCATTTTTCACAGGTGTGGTGTTTTTGCACACCGCCAACAGAGGACGTGGTCTTGGAGGGGCTTGGCGACAACTTGCTTGGAAACCGGATGGCTGCCTCTGTGAAAACAAAGAAATTACATACCAAAAGATAAAACATTCAGCGCCTGGAGCAACATCCTTTCACTTCCACCCCCACCCTAATAGTCTGTAGCCCACCTTCACCTGTAGCAGTTTTCAATTTATGCTTATATAAATATGCTCTACTTAGTGTGTACTTCAAACTTTAGTATCACAGCCTGAAATCAAAGCATCATAAAATGCTCAGAATGTCTAGTGACCTCAATGTCACAAAAAGCTCTTTATCTATTGACCTACAAACCTTGTAGTAAAACATAAACTGACATAAACTCACCTTTCTCATCAGCCTCCAGCACCTCCTGCAGCATCTTGAAAGTGTTGGATTGGCGAGGAGCCGCGCGGGACTCTTTGTTCTCCTGAATCATCTTGTACACCTCTGAGTCTCTGTCAAACTTCTGCATGGCAAAGTCCGAACTGAAATAAAGAGAAAAAGAGTTCATTCACAAGTTAAACTTGACACCACACTCATGACACAAAACACCATCTAAAACTGATGTCTATCTCTTTAGTAAATATGAAAGGGATAGTTTTCAAAATGTAAATTACCACAGGATTTACTCATGGCTGTTGAGATTTAAGTCCAATAAAGAGCATTTATCCATCATAAAAGTGCTCCTTTTGAATCAATGCGTTTGTGTGAGAAAAATATCCATATTTAAAACTTTATAAACCGTAATCTCTAGCTTCCACTAACTGTCGTACATGAGTTTACAAGAGAGTGGTGTTTTAGCAGATGACATAGAAAGTAGGCGTAGCGTAACCTCCGGTGCGAATATGCTAGTCTCGCAAGAACCAACTTTTGTTTACAGCAAAGGAAAACCAGCCTTCTCTTAGCTTACACTGAAATCCTACAACATTTTTTCTATATAAATCCTCATTTTGTACTTCTAATTCATGACCGGTGTTTTGTTTCGCTCTCTCCGCTGTGCTTCTGCTTTTTTCACCACATTCGCCTACGTCTTACCTCATCCGCTGGAACGCCACTCTCTGGTCAATGTGCATACGACAGTTAGCAGAAGCTAGAGATTACAATTTATTCAGACAGCCTTTATTAACCCTCTGGAGTACTTTTTATGATGGGTGGACGCACTTTTTTGAACTTCAAAATCTCAACAGCCATTTTTAATAACACTCTGGTTGTATTCGTCTGAAAAAAAAAAAAAAAGTCTCATACACCTAGAATGGCCTGAGGGTGAATAAATTATGGGGTAATTTTCATTTTTGGGTGAACTATCCCTTGAATTGCCTCAGTTAATACACTTTTTCCATCTCTGGATTATGTTTAAAATATACCCACACTAGTGTAATATTATAGAGGGATCAGTCCTGGTTTTGTAGTACAATAAGATATGATTAAAGACGCCTTTAAGGTAAAAGTTACTTCATGAAATTAGATGTTTTGTGCTCTCATGGCAACTTCTTATGTTAGATAATGTCTGCTATGTTGTTTTGTTTATATAATAGAGTTCTTAATCTAAAATGAGCATTATACATTATGGAAAAACCATAAAATTGCTATAGACTAAGCCTCTCCATATTACTAGATAGCCAAGATCTCTATACTTACTACAGTGACTAACCTATAATGTGGATTTGAGTCATCCCTGCCTGGTAAATCTCAGAAACGTGATTTTCCATCATACAGAATGTTACCATTTCCATTTTGTTTCTCTCTATTGTACTTCCTTCGCTCCTGTGGTTGGCCCTACTCTCTCTGAACACAACAATTAGCAGACTGTATGGGAAGGAAAGGATTGGAGGTAGAATATGAGAGCGGGGCTTTGAGAAAATGTGTGTTTTATAAAGGCAGGGTTAATGAGCTGATTAGAGTGCAGTTACAGTAGCGTCCAGCGGGAGGTTAACAGCTGCATTTTTATGCAGCTGTCATAAACACAGAGCTTTCTCACACACATACATCCTATTACTGCTTTACACCTATTGGGCAATGGCCATACAGCCTGAAGGAAAATACAGACATATGAGAGTAATTAGCATTTTAACCACACACATACAGTATTGTTCAAGTTGAAGTCAGTAAGTTGTTGTTTTTTACATTTTATATTACTCTAAATTGATTAAAAGTGACAGTAAAGTATGCAACAGATTTCTATTTCAGATAATTCTTCTATTCAAAGAATTCTAAAGCACAACATTGATAATAACAAGAAATATTTATTGAGCACCAAATCAGCATATCAGAATGATTTCTGAAGGCTCAGTGGCAGTAATGATGCTGAAAATCCAGCTTTGCAATCTACGAATAAATTGCATATTAAAATATATTCTAGTAGAAAACAGTTATTTTAAATTGTAGTAATATTTTACTGCACTTTTGTTTAAATAAATGCAGCCTTTTTAACACCATTTTTTTTATTACACAACATTATGTATTCAATGTAGAGCAAAGAGAGGTGGAAGGTGAGCACGTCCAATATATTTTGTTGACCCTGGAACAACATTTTAATCCAAAAATGTATTCTTGACCACATCCCTACATCTAAACCTAACCTTACCCATGAGTAATCCCTAAAATCAGAGGAAATGATAGATGAATGACACTGATGTACAAGCACTAAACACTGATTATAAGCCTAAATTTCACAAAGACTATAAACTGTTTTTTCAAATCTGATTGGTTAATCACAATGTTGTTCCAGGGTCAACAAAGATGTTGATCCAGGAACATGTCACACTTGGTAAAATCAGGTTCTGTGGAGGGTGAGGTGAAGCTTTTACTTTTTTAGTGCACGTGACAAACAAACCAACTAACGATCCGTTTTTTTTTTAAATTCTGAATTAAAAGGTGTATAACTGCTGGTCATGGGGAAAACATTAACAGATCCTCTTTGCAGTGGCCTTGGTGAGGTTTCTTGTCAAAACAAATGCTATCGGGATTTCGGCTGTGTACAAAGGACACGACATGGGCTGAGAAATTATTAACCAAAACAGTCAAAACTATCAAAGAACTCTCGACCAGACAAGAAGTGATTGCTTATTACTGCAACACGAAACAGAGACGGAAAATGACACAATCAGAGATTGAGAGCTTTATTGAGTTTCTGGGTGTGGTTGTCACCAGAAACCCAATTGACAGCAAGCATGTCATAGCTGACATGACTGTGTGAGAGTATGCAGGACAAAAAGTATATTTCTGAAACATGTCCAAGATATGACAGAAAATTAAAACCAAGCAGCATTTGGAATAGCCATTACTGAAAAAAGACACTATAAATCTCCAAAAAAAAAAAGGCATGTTCACTATTTGAACACAGGCTGTTCAATGAGACATGCTTTAAATTGAAACCAGACAGTGAGTTTGAGTTTCCCCTCAAAACTCTCCCAGCACCTCTCATTTCCCTGCAGGGTTGTCACCTCAATTCACAAGAGCCAGGACAACTTTTTTATGGGTGCACCGCTTCCACAGATACCAAAGAGTAGGTAATACCATAGGGGGGCATATTGTGCCCCTTCTCAAATGACCAGGTGGAGATGCATATTTATCCCTCCAAATACTGTAAATGTGCAGTTTATTGCGGTTAAGAGAATATAAAGTATTGGAGCATGCACAGAAAGAACATTTTCATCCATCTTCAACCCCCCTTGCAGCTGAGCTATGATTACAATCTTGCTAAACAGGCTTCAGATGGAGCAGTGAAAACAGTCGACACAGCATCATTACATTACAGCACTGAGAACAGAGTGCAGCGCTTGGCTCACATTACAATATTTCTTCTCCCCCCGCAAACTAATCATTGCTTTGGAAGTTCGAGGAAGATGCCTGAATAGTTTGGACTTACCTCAAGAGCAAAGACAAAGACAAATTCCTATCCAACTAGTTCAACTCTTGTTGGAACAACAACAGAGCCTACGGTGACAACTGCACACACATGTACACACATCTAAATTTACAGCAAACACACACACCTCTGTCGAGTCTTGACGAGACATAAGAAAGTTGAGAGTTTCTGTCTGAAAGGTGTGAGTTTAGGCTGCCTCGTATTGGTTGAGAGAAATAAAGGGGTGTGGCTACTCGTTTTTGATTTTTTCTTACTGGTTGAGCAAAAAGGAGGTGGGGTCATGGTGTGTAGAAGAGGGAGAAGGGTGCAGAAATTAGAGGCAGAAATGACTTAATCCAAGACAAAGTTGAAAAGAGAAGAAAAGCAAAGAAAAAACATTTTTGGGACAAAAACCATGTTATGACTCATTTAGACATCTGACATAAAGAGCCAAAATAAATCTGTTCTGAGAACGGTTGAAAAAACAAAATCTAAATGACATCACATTACAGAATCCCACAGCTATACTGTAATGTTCATGTACAAATCAACTAGCAGTGCTGTTCATTTAAATGCAGTAATTTAGTGCCACTAATAACAACAATAAAAAAAACAACAAGAAATTCATGTCAGCGGAGTTAACTTTCTGTCCTCTAGAGCCACTTTTTGTAATGTCTATTCAATTATTTCTTCATCTGCATCAATGTCAAATGCAACGTCTAATAATGTAAACTACTTCCATTTTGTTTTTTGTTTGGTTACATATGACATAAATATGCAATTCTTTTTGTTAGAAATGTATTTAGACTGCCAATCAATTAAAAATATTCTCACAGCAAGGTAAATGCGCATGTATGTACCTGCGTCGAGGGGAAATGGGCACTTCTCGGTCGATGGGGCTGTGTGGAGAGTATCGTCCAGGTGGAGTTGGAGTCCGACTGGACACGGAGTTACTGCGGAAATCCACAGAAGAGATCTCCTACAGAACACACAAAACACAGCACATCAGTTTCTGAGTGTCAGAATAAGGCAGTCTGCAGTGTTAGCAGTATTAACTCTAAATATTTGTGTGTGCGCACAGATGTCTGAAAAATCCTAGGATCTTCCCACTGTCTCGTACCCCATGCTGAGGCACCTGCAGTTGCTTAGAGATGTCTGGGGTTGAGCAACCTTGCGTATGTGTGTGAGCACAGTGCAAAGGCCAAATATTTGAGTGCAATGTGTAACCAACTTTGAACCAACTCTTTGTAAGTTGGTCAGCAATCAATCAGGATCTATATCCCACTGAAAATCAATGAAGAACATTCCAGCTCATGCCAGAACTGTGACAGTTTGAACATCAGGACAGTTCATTTAAAGAGGACCTATTATGCAAATATCATTTTTATAAGGTGTTAAACGCCCACTCTCTCAGAACATGCCATTCCAGATTTCTCAGTTCAGATTTCTCGCCCATTTAACAGCCAACTCTACACTGAACAAAGTGCTTTGAATATACATGATTTAATCAAGCACGCCAGTTACACACCAATCAAGTAAGTTACATCAACATAATATTTTCTTCTCGGTTAAGTTCAGCAGCACTTTGAAACGCATTATTCACATAGAATTTACCAATTAATAAAAATATTTTGGAGGTGACCCAATTAAGTAGTCTCAGTAATATGTATACTTAGCATTATTCAACCAACATTTCTGTTATATTACTCAGTTACGTTATTGAGATCTGCTAGCTAGTTGCTAATTAGCAACAGTAAGACCTTTTGAGAAAAAATTCTCAACACAGCCGGACATTCAAATTAGTCTCCCTTTTTCTCACGTTGCTCAAAAACACATATATAACTGCTAATTTATACTATATACTTTAATATTTACAGTACTTTATCCATCAAGACCTATAGAAAGCATGCTGGGAACTACAAATTCCCCATCCATCGTCTGTTAGGAAATGCCTAATGAAATGATTCAGGAATTGATTAAAGAAAATTGTTGGACTAGTTCATGTAAAATTAAACAATACATCTTAAAAAAACAAAAAAAACAAAATCAAACCAAAGAAACAATATAATAAAGACGACCCCTGCAGAAATGTGCTATCCTTTGACCTTTTTTTGACCAGTTTAATTCTGGTTGTAAAATGTAATGTGGTGCAACTCCTAAAAAATGTAACTAAATGTGTTATCCATAATTTGACATATGTACAAACACCTTTTTACCATAAAAAAATATTTGAAAAACATTTTGAAAATAAAGAGAAAAATGTAAGATGTCTAATCATGTCAAATTTCCAATCCACTGTCTGTTGGGCCCAATAAAATGATTCAGAAATAAGTTAACTTATACAAAATTTGATAAATTTGACTGAATTGTTGTATTAGTATATGTACATTTCAATGATACATCTAAAAGAAATAAGGAGGAATGTATAGATGAATAAAAACATATATAGAAAATAGTGCATGGGTCAAATCCAGGACATATTTTGGCCCAGATCATAAAAATAGGCATAAGCTGTATAAAAAAAATTTATTTTATGCCATATATAAAGCCCTGCAGACCTCTGTGCGCCATTTCGCAGACCTCTTTGCGCCATTCGCAAAGACATCAGTTTGCCATTATTGCTTAGCTGCTGGGGATACACAATGTCAGCGCCAAAGAGGCATTACAAGCATACCTGTCAACATTTGGCTACCAAAAAACAGGAGGGGTGAGTCAAAAGTATGAATTAATAAATTATTATTATTATTATTATTATTATTATTATTATTATTAATTTAAACAATTATTATCAAATAATTATATGTATTTAGTAAAATATAAATATCTTAGTGTAGACTAGATCTTTAGAGTTTTATAATTTATTATCTTCTTGTCGATCCACCGGTTTGAATTGCTGTTTTCTACCTAAAAACAAGGCTTATTGAAAAATGCTAATTCATTCTCTGCCAGCAGATGGCACTTTTCGTCAGTAATATAACTGGCGAAATATAACTTGGAATATAACTGGGTAACAACAGTAAACAAAGCAGTGCAGCACCTGACCTCACATGCAGTGCTCATATTTAAATCAACTGAACAATAGCCTTCTGAAATGGAAGCTTCATCTCCAATTTACATGTAGCTCTATATTTAGTTTTTTTCACCGGAGTACAACATGAGTCTTCTCCTCCAACTTCTACCAGTGATCTTTCCCGCGGTACTAACTGCGCAGATATTAACAGCATCATGGGTTGTAGGTTGCCAAGTTAAGGGGACAAATGGGTTAAAATTTGTTTGTGTGAAAAGGATGCATTTCATACAAGATCTGGCAACTGGACAACCTTGGAATATCATGATTATTCATATAGTCT
Organism: Cirrhinus molitorella; assembly: GCA_033026305.1. Taxonomy (NCBI): domain Eukaryota; kingdom Metazoa; phylum Chordata; class Actinopteri; order Cypriniformes; family Cyprinidae; genus Cirrhinus; species Cirrhinus molitorella. The sequence goes on from CM065125.1 coordinate 24,954,869, forward strand.
AAAAAGGTTTGGGCCATACAAATTACGGGAGCTTTACCGAAGCAGAATGTTGCAAACATAAAATACGCCCAGTGGGATTTTTTATTGAAAGATTAAAAATACAGGAGAAATACGGTAAAATATTTAAACAGGATGATAGCGGTTTTGGTTCATTCCCCAAAAGTGGCAATTCGAACAAACAAAAAAAAATGATCTGTCGGGTATTTGAGCTAGAAGTTCACATACACACTCTGGGGACAGCAGAAACTTATTTTACATCTTGTAAAAAGGGGCATAATAGGTCACCTTTAAAGTTGTGAAGAAACTGAAGTAGTGACTGAATATAGGACGGGGACTTGATTGTATTTGTTGGTTGTTGATTGGATTAAGGCAGAAGAGTCTGTATGAAAGGGCGAAGTTTAAGTGGACTCAATGATCGGAGAAGTCTGGCATACAAAAGTTTGGGATCAGTGAGATTTGTAATGTTTTTTTAAAGGAGTTTCTTATGCTCATCATGGCTGTGTTCATTTGATAAAAAAATACTGAAAAATGTAATACTGTGAAATATTATGATGATGTAAAACAATGTTTTTCTACATTAATTTACATTCAAATTGAATTTTTAATCTTAAAAATGTAATTTTCAGAATCATTACTCTAGTCTTCAGTGTCACATGACAATTCAGAAATCATTCTAATATGCTGATTCATTATCAGTGCTAGAAACAGTTGTGCTGCTTAATATTTTTTTGGTAAATTGATAAAAAGTGATAGATTTAACATTGTTAGAAAAGACACGTTGTTCTTTTGAACTTGTTATTCATCAAAGAATCCTGAAAAAAAAAATATTTGGCTGCATAACTGTTGCCAACATTTATCATTCTAATAATAAATCAGCATATTAGAATGATTTCACTTAAAACTGGAGTAACAGCTGATGAAAATTCAGCTTTGCATCACAGGAATAAATTATATTTTAAAGTATATTAAAATAAAAAACATTTTATAATGCAATAACATTTTGAAATATAACCATTTTTCAGTATTTTTGATCAAATAAATATAGCCTTGATGATCATAAGAGTCTTCTTTAAAAAAACATTACAAGTCTTACTGATCCCAAACTTTTGAGCGGTAGTGTATTTGGTTTTGTACCGAATGAGAGAGGTACGTGAACCCAGGTTTATTTGTACAACACATTTCCCATTTGCTTGTAGTTTCAGCTTCATTTCCGATAAATTTAAAGCTTAGCACTCATTACAATATTGTTTATAATAAATGCCACTAAATGTATGTTTTAATCTTACACTTTTCTTTCCTGTTCTTTAATATACTGTCCCATTAAATTTAAATAATTTATTGTGGAGCAAGGGAAACCAAAGTACATGTTTATAGCATTTGTAATGTTTGGAAATGCATCTTTACCGTTTTTTTCCCCTCTCTCAACAATGCAATTTTGACCTGGTGTGACAGTTTTTACTGTATTTTTTAAAATGAACTCTATATACAAGAAAATAAATAAATAAATAAATAAATAAATAAATAATATTATTATTATTATTATTATTATTATTATTATTATTATTATAATAATAATAATAATAATAATAATATTATTATTTATATATATATATATATATATATATATATATATATATATATATATATATATATATATATATATATATATATATATATATTTATATTAAATAAATAAAAATAAATAAATAAATAAATAAATAAATAAATATATATATATATATATATATATATAATATATTAATAACATCCATTAAGAAAATAGGTGAATTTTCGTACACCGTTATGATTACAGCTCTATGAGCCATGTATCCCTATTCCAGGACAAAAGTGCTCCTGATTGGAAAATGAGCAGATCTCACATGAAAAACAACTTTTTACTTGTACAGAATGTTCTGGAAATTGCTGGATTAGCTGATAAGAAAAAATAAATAAATACAAGGGTCAAAAAGAAGAGAAATGCACTTAGATCTGAGAAAGAGAGAGAGAGACCTTGTGCAGACAAATTCCTCAGGGTTCCCTCATGTAACACTATTTGATAAACTTTTAAATGACTTCCAAGAATAATAAATGTGGAAACACAGAACAAAGACAGGGAGACAAAGACTGGGAGAAAGTGATTTTCAGATGCTTAGGCTATGAGACACACTCAACACCTCATGGCTTTCCTCATACATTAGGACAAAAGATGAAAAACTGATTCCCAATTCTGACTAAAGCTTGAAGTATGCAGATCTGTCATCATCTCTGCTGCTCTGAGTGACCAGATTATCGTTGACTGTGATCTTAGCAGGATTCTTGGCCACATAGACTGCGAATACAATCGATTTCACATTCATACTGCATTTACATGAGGAGCAGCTGCGCGGAGAGTGTTTCGTGCCGGTCTTGGGAGTTCCTGATGGCCGTGCATATCTAGTGGAACTGTTGGGAAAGAGATGAGAGTGATGGGGAAGGCATGCTAACAGATGTTTGGCCCTAATGCTGATGGATGTTGTCCTGGGCAGCTCTTCTGACACCAGCTGAACTAAATAGAGGAGGCTGTTCCCAGGCCAGCTCCAAATGACAACTTCCACATGGGGCTTTTTGGCTCCAATCAATCAAATTTCACAAAAGTGCAGCCAAGAGCATTTCCGCCCACTTGCAGCAATTATCAGCTGCTGTGACGATCAGTTGCACTGCTGGAAAGTTTTGCCGCCAAACACTCAAGCAAAATCAACCAGGAATGTTACAAATTCACATTCAAAATTCCAACCCAAGCTCATACAAATATATGCCTCTATATACTTTTCTGCATAGGTGACGACCAGAGCTGGGCAGATTACTTACAAATTGTAATCAGTTACTGATTCCACATTACATGACAAAAATTGTAGTCAGGAATGTAATCAGTTACATTACATATTTTAGGTAATCTAATCTGATTACTTTTCGATTACTTTTGACTTAACTTGTTTATCACATTGATTTAAATGGGATTATCTTGTAGCATAATGATGTAAAAACCGCAAAGAGTAAGAAAATATGTTCTATTCATTGTAATTTATAACATGAGGTGCATTAAACATTTTATTACATCAAGGTTTCCCAAACTAGGGTTCAAATAGGAACTGCAGAGGGTTTGTGGGTTTAATGAAAAGCTAACAATTAATGAAATCATTAAAAAATTTAAATTAAAATAAATAATTTTAAAACAAAGTCCTTTTCTCTTTACTTGGTGGCCATATCTACAACGCTCTGGGCAGCTCATACAAGACCAAGTCCTATCTTAATGAATGAGGGAATCCTGAAATCTCAAAATCTGCTCGCTGAACTCACAATTAAATTACATATATCAAATCAGCAACAAAAATCTTCAATTAATTGCCCCATGAATGTTGTTTCTTATTCTCAAATAGTGTTTAAAAGGCTTTTTTTTTTTCAAGCCAGACCAGAAAATGCACATGTGCAGTCATAATGTATTTATGACTGCGCATGCGCATTTGCTGGTCTAGCCTCAGGTTCTATGGGAAATTTGCCTCTTTCATTTAGAAGGTGGGACTGTTCCTCCATATTGCGCGTTGCGGTTTCTCCCATTCATAAGTATAGGAGTGAACCATCGTTGTGTTTCATTAGTCTTTGTTTTAAAATAACAATTAAAATAAAACACTTGCTAAAAAAGACAAAATACTTTAATTTACCTGAATGCCATGTGACCTTAATCAACATCAAAGAAACCGTGAACATGCAAATGTGAAACTTAATTATTGAAATATTAAATTTAAAATCTCAGGGATACTTAAAGTAAATATATTTGGTGAATAAGGTTTAGATGACAAAAAGTTTGGGAATGCCTGCATTGCATATAAATATAATAACGTTTCATTTTAATGAGTATGAAAGGCAAAAGCCTTCCAAAAACACAATACATGGTTAAAAAAACCTACAGATAAATATGTATCTGTTCATCAGTAGCTGATGCAATGTTGAAACCCTTTTGTAAATCCAGTGGTCTCCACCTGACTAATGACTAGTCTATGTGTGAATGTCCACAAAACTGGACTTTCTGAATATATATAATCGGTAGGCTATTTTAGAAAGGAAAATTTAAAAATGAAAAAGAGAAATTAGGGGGAAATCAATGAATTATGAATAATTTATTGCTATTGTGTGAATAATATGTAATCATGTAATCCATAAAAAATTAACTGTAGTCCGATTACGGAACTTACTCTGATTACAAGTACTGTACTGGAGTATGTACAAGTACTGGAATCTGATTACGTAATCCAGATTACATGTACTCAGTTACTTCCCAGCTCTGGCGATGACAATGTTCAAATGTATCAGTTTTCAAATCACGCAGGAATATTAAAATAATTTTGAAATCATACCATAATATTCTGCAAGTAAAATTATTAGTAAAATTATAGGCTTTAATAAATCAAAAAAAGAAAGCAGAGGGGGCTTTTGAAAACTTTTTTCTCTCTCCATAGGCAGAGGTTGACTAAACTCCTGTAAGGCTATAGTAACAATGTTAGTGCAATCTGTTAACAACACATTATATACCCGTCTTTTTAGGCAAGTAACGGATAATTAGCGTCACATCATGTTTTTTTTTTTTTTAATACAACGGAAACTGTCTCTAACTTGATCACAATTTAATAAAAACATTGCGGGTTAGGCCTATTAATTGTAATAATTTTAATTTCAGAATCAACTGAGCTTTTTGAAACTCCGAATCAGTAAACCACTGTGTCGCAAAATGAGTCACTGTTTCGAAGCGCACCAATCAGATTGCAAATCATTTGATTCAGAAAAGGACTTCAAATTGCGTATTTTGTCCCCACCGGGATTAAAAATAATTCAGCAGAGGCAAGGATGCATAGACTAGAGCCCCCAATCCCCCCAGCAAATCGCACCCTGCCTGTAAATCATACTTTGTGTGAAAAGTAATAAAAGTTACTATATAGAAATGGTGCGAATTTTTAATGAGCCTATATGCTGCAAAATTCCTTGAACACATTTAGAAATTATGAATGGGGAAAAGTGGGGTAAGATGGGTCACTTACTGCAAGCTCCAAGTCAAGTCAAGAGGAAAGTTGCATTTAAAAAAAAAAAAGAACAAATAAAGGGATAGAAAAAAATCTATGTACTAATGCAATGTATTACTCCAGAGTCTTATTTGCATTTCCTTACGCAGCCAGAAAAACAATATAATATGTCCAGTATGATGTAAACTTGAAACTTGATTTTGTAGTAATAAAAGTTTTTTTTTTTTTTTTTTAAATAATCCTTTTATTAGCTTATAAAATTTTTGAATAAAAAAAGGTTGAAACAAACTTTATCAACAGAGACTGCACAAAATAAAAGAAAAAAGACATTTCTGATGATGCTGTTTGGATGAACGTGTCTTTAAATGAACGCCAGATCTTGTGTCAGTAGCATCACACGAATGCGTTGTGTTCCTCTCATGAGCGAGCATTGAAAACCAACACAGAGCAGATGAAATTGTTGAATAAAGTCATTATTTTTGCTTTCTTTGTGCACAAAAAGTATTCTCGTAGCTTCATAACATTATGGTTGAACCACTGATGTCACATGGACTATTAGATCCTTACTACTATTATGTCCTTACTACCTTTCTGGGCCTTGAATGTGGTAGTTGTGTTGCTGTCTATGCAGGGTCAGAAAGCTCTTGGGTTTTATCAAAAAAATCTTAATGTGTTATGAAGATGAACAAAAAAACTTAGGATTTTGGATATGGGGTGAGTACTTAATGACAAATTTCATTTTTGGGTGAGCTATCCCTTTAATAAAAGATGTTCAAACTAACTTTATTCAAAATGACTGCACAAAATAAAAGAAACAAGATATTTCTGATAATGTTTCTCTTAATTTCTGCAGTGATTATTAAGGAACGTTTGTTTTTACAATCTATATAATGTAACCATTAAAAAAACTGGCAGACAGCTGTATATGAAAATTAATTTCTAAATATTAATATGTTAATGTGAAAAACTGTGTATACAATAGGTGACACTCTTACTGCTTACAAAAGAGGAGGAAAGTAAGAAAAGGAGAAGCAGAAGTATAGAATTAAGAATCCGACCACTAGGTGGAGTCATACACAAGGAAAACATCTTATGAACGTCTTATGAAGGAGAACACAATGTGGACATCCTTTAAGGTTTCCTGAAGCATTGTTATGGTTTTTATGAGTATGGTTTTTGTTGCTCTCAACTTTTCTCTGAGACAAAATATGGATCAGTTTATTTGGATTAGACGTAAGAAGGAAAGAGCCCATTTTCCCTTGATCCAAACAAAAGTTTCCTGTAGTCTAAACTTCTGCTGGATGGCACAGAAGGCATGCAGGCCTTCAAAAGAACTTCATGGAAAAGTTTGCAAGTACTTGCATTTGTATGTCCATAGTTTGGGAAATGCTTTCACACTGTATTGCTTTCTACTCAGGATTTTATCATTTTCACAAGTATGTGATTTCATTAATTTCAGTACATGCTCATGTGCAACATTTTCAGTTCTTCATGATTAATGGCACAAGCACACCTGTGGTATTTTCCAAGAAATCAAACTTGCGGACCATACCTGGCAGATAATTAAACAGACCTGCATTGAAGTTAGCACTTGAACCACATCTAGTGCAACCATCGAGGTCACAGAAACGTTAAAACTGAATACTCTAACATTATGGTGCAAACCCAGTCCTATTCTTTTCTAGTCTAGTTCCATCAACTCAATCCATTTGTTTCTTCCTCATTACATAATTCAAAACCCATAATCTGTGATTGGTTAGCAATCAGGTTAACCATATTCAATTGACCAAATCTACCCTAAATCAAATGAGTCAGCCTAAATGAAATCAAGCAAATCAATGTTGCCATTTCTTAACACAAACTGACAAGCCTGGCATTCAGAAAGGGAGTTTCCCCCTCACACACAGCCAGGCACAAATCTCTGGCTACGAACAGTGCCAAGGGCTTCTCCATCACAAACCGACACAGGCCTAATGTAAACAAGTCCAAAGTGTTGATATAGGGTTGCTATGAGGAAATGGATGAACAATTTAACACTGAAGTTGAAAAAAAGAAGAAAATTAATATGAGTGGTGCTCAGGTTCCCGTACAAAACATGGTTTTGGCTTAATATAACATAAATGGTGTCTCTTACTGAAATATGTAGTAGAAAACCCATCAAAGATTTACGTTGTTTAAAAAATCCACATCGTTTTATTCATATTTTGGACTATGGGGGGTGCCATTATTTTGATGATGTGAAATGGTTGCACTCTGTGAGCTTCTGGTAATACCTGTTGCTATTTACCGCAACAACTCAGAAAATAAAATACTGATACAATGCCACATTGTGCGGCTTTTGGTTGCAATTTTCAGTTGAAGGGTGACAAGAGTAGTGATGCAAGTCTTCACTGCTTTCTTAGCGATATAAAGAGGAGAAAAGAATAGGAAGATGCCTGTGGATGAATAAAACTTCCTAAAGACCCACATCTTTGTTCTCTCCACTTTAGCCCTGACACTAATAGTCTAAAACGCTCCTGTATATTAGTGAAATCCGCACTGAGAAACTCCTTCAGTGGCTGCGGCGTCATGACAAGCGTTACGACAAGCGTTACATGTTTACATCCTGCCAGGATGGCATCTAGTGTTTCTTGTCTCTGCCGTTTGTAAGCTCTTTCAATAGTTGTGTTCTACTAAAAGCCTCAAAGGCATCAGGGCTAAAGTGGAGAAAAAAGAGACCAGAGTCTTTAGGTAGTCAAAGTAGGTCAAAGTGCACAAGACTGATGTTTTTAACTTTAAAATGTACACATTTTTCAAAAATCCTGTGGGAAGCACTGGAAAGAGAGAGCAATTTAAACTTGGGTTCAGATCAAGCAATCGAATCAAGTATGAAAGCACCCTAAAACAGCAAACCTCAAATATATTGCAAAATGATTAACAGTCCATAGGGAACGTAGTCAAAATACAGTGATGGAAGACTTCACACACAAGCCCGCCGTCACTGATTGATGGAGGAAAGCTGGAAAAAACTTGGATCTGTTGAAAAGAGGAAGAATTTTCCAGGCCTCAGGTAGATGTAGATGACAAGATTACCCCCCCAAACACAGTGTTAGACACAAATGAGCCGCTCAGAGCCTGCAGCGCTAACTCACTGGGCTGGCACAACTCTCATCTGCTTCTAGACGCAGTACCCATCAACAGCACGCAGTTAAGATCTAGACAAGCTCGCCAGGAATGCTGTCGAACCCAAACAAGAGCAAAATGGGAGAAACAAACAGTCTCAGACATGGGGGCGGAAGGAAGAGAAGGTAGACGGCTTCTGGCGTTCCATTAATTGACTTGAAATCAACCTTGTCTGTCCGTTGACCAATGAAACGCACTGTAAATCCAAACAGGTCAATCGCTTTTGTCCTTGACCATTTATAGTGTTGGTGAAGTGTTGTTTTACTGGGGAAAGGGTGCATTCCCTTCTTGCCCTGTGTGTGTGAGGATGTAAGCTGTGTTTGTGTTGGACGGAGGTTATGAGAAGGAAAGGAAAGGAAGTCCATGTGCAATCACAGGCTTTTCCTCAAAGCCCAAACACACACTCACACTCACACTCACACTCACACTCAAGTCTTTCCTCTGGCTGGCACAGGTCACTGCGGCTGATTAGCTTTCATCCATACTGTAATCAGGACCTCTAAACATCCTCGGGACAACACTGCGCATACACAAACATTCACACGCACCAGACTATCTACAAGACCATGGGCGGCACTTCAGATTTAAAAGTGGCGAGTGCACAGATTTGCTGCTTGTGATGACTCCAAATGGTGATGTTTAGCTCATGAATATTAATAAAGTCATGCACAAATAATTTCAACATTTTTAATTTTCCAAAAATCTTGTATACAATAGCGGAAACTAGGGCTATGCAATATGAAATTATTTAAATATCACAAATGTACATAGTGCAATATGCATATCGCTACAGCTTGCAATATTTGGGGCCATGAATAAAAGACAAAGACAAAAATCCCTCACTGCTCTTGTCTAAATAACTTTTGTAGCTTAAATAAGAATCAGTGTATATTGAATTCATAAAGTGAAGACTCAACGGTATTTTTTCTTTTTATTATTCAGTTCCTAAAGTGCGAGTTCTGTAATTAAACTCTAGAAGATGCAGGCTGACGGCTTGTTAAAGTAACTGATGATATCACATAGTTATATGACTTGGCACAACTAATTAGTTCATGTTGCGTACGCAACCAGCGAGCGTGCAGCTTTACATTTAAATGGCTGGTAGCATTCACTTAGGCATTTCACAGTGCACTTTCAGAGTTTTTCTGAAACCCTCCACCTTCCCCAGCTCCACCTGTATAGATCTGCTATGGGTTATTTCAATCTATTTGTGCAGCAGCAGTATGTAATAAATACTCACAGCATCGTATCATCATATGCTTTGGCAGTAGCAAGTTCCTGTACTTGCTTGTGGCAGCAGCAGCAGCAATAACCAACAGCAGCAGCAGCGTAGCAGATCTATTTCGATCTATTCAGATCTATTGTTATATCCATTACCATGCTAAACTATTCAGAGAGTTATCATGACAGAACTGATGTTAAAATGATTACAATAATATACAAATGACATTTTTATGTAATGCTAGAGTAAAACACTACTGTTCACTTTCAGCAGTTGGTGTAGGGGTGCTTTCTTCTGTAGGGGTGAAACATGTATGCTAATTACATTAGAATCAGAATGAGCTTTATTTGCCAAGTGTGTGCAAACACAAGGCATTAGTTGTGGTTTTACAGGAGCTCTTGATATTGTATTATTTAATGTGTTATTTTTCTTCAATATCACACAGCCCTATTGGAAACCTACAAATCTAGCATGGAAATCTTAGCATTCAAAAAATAGTAGTCACTTGTATGTATGTATGTATGTATGTATACATTATAAATTAGATCTTTCAAACAATGTTGAGAACTTTTTTTTTTTTTTTGACATTGATGTCTAACATCATGTTACCACAGTAACCAGTGTCTTAAATGTAGAAACATAGCCATATAACTAAAAAATAACTATAGTAACTATGGTGTTTTGATGAAAACTATGGTTACCATAATTTTTTTTTTTTTTACAGAACATGTAGGCATGAAGGTGACTAATACATATGTCTCTTCTGATAAAATCAAGATTGCACTGAGTTTTATAGTCCTTTTCATATCAGTTTCATTAGTTTTGCCATCAGCAGTGCATCATGGGAGCTGCAGGGCTTCATTAGTAGACAAAGTTTTATACAATGTTAGTTTTGTTAACTTCAGATAACTTCTTCATGCTTTCAGAAACCAATACTTGCGTGGTACTATACTGAATTCAATATTTTTCTTCTTTTCAGTATTTATTTTAAGGGAACCCCTGGTATTAAGACTTGTGTGGCTTAATATAACGTAAATGATGTCTCTTACTGATATATGTAGTAGAAAACCAATGAAAGATTTACATTATTTAAAAAAAGAAGATATTTTATGCATATTTTGGTCTATGGAGGTGCTATTACTTTGATGACATCAAATGGCTGTGAGCTACTGCCGCTACCTGTTGCTATTTTTACAGCAATACAACTCAGAAATTAAAATACTGATACGATGCCACATTGTGTGGCTTTTGATTGTAATTTTCAGTCGAAGGGCAACAAAAGAAGTGATGTAAGTCTTCATTGCTTTTCCCAACTATAAGTAGAGGAGAAAAGAATGGGAAGATGCCTGTGGACAAAAAAATTTTTTTAAAAACGTGCGTCTTTGTTCTCTTCACTAGAGGAAAGATCGTAGAGGAAAAAGGACAGGCTTTGTCGCCATGAAAAATGTTTGCCTCTTTTTTTAAAACTGAAAGGTGGGATTTCATTAAATAGAGTTTTGTAATTTCTCATTTCATTTTCTGGGAGTGGTCCATCTCCCACTTCCTATACAGTCTGATTTTTCCATTCAAAAATGTGCACACAATTGCCCGAGACTTGATTTTTATGATGCCTCCATTTCCCAAAGCTACTCACTGTGTGAGTGTTTTTTTATAGTGACGTGCCAGGGGTTTGTTTAGGATAATAATGTAAAAACCACACTCATTGTGCCAGGGATTTTGATTTAGCACCCTCGCGGCACACACGTGTGCATGATCACTCCCTCCCACATGCAAGCCATAACAATTCAGTTTGGGGCTTCCCGCCGCATGATTCATTTTGGTGTGGTGCATATGGCATGAATATTCATCAGAGGACGTAGTTCAGCACTTGCAGAGGGAAAAATAAACACCGTGCACTTTGAGTTTGGGCACCGGGGTCCAATGCGCTCGCTGAAGCCAAAACTTCAGCAGGGCTTTGTGGAGATGTAGAGAAAAACACTCTTGCTGTGATCAGGGTTTACAAATGATGTAGTGAGCATTTTCTTTATTTCGAAATACTAAATGCTTTGATTGGAGCAATGCATGGTGGGTGTTTCCTAAAAGCTCTTCAGCACATGTGTGGGGTTTGAACCTCCAGACTTTGATTCACCCTCCTAGATCTTTAACCCTAAACTGCATCACACTGATACGAAAAACATGAAAATGAGGAAAACAAGGCCTTTGAGAGCATTACATCACCCCCGGCTGCAAGTAACATTCGTTTACCTTAGGGAAGGAACATCACAAGATGAATGGAGAAACGGATACTGAATTTCAGCATTTATTAATCAATGCTCTCAGTGGGAATGAGAATATCCTCTATGGACAATGATTAGCAATGTTTTTAAAGGAAAAAGAATATTCATAAATCACTGGTGACAACAGATGGGAAAAAGGGAGTTATGAGGATTTCCTGGTTATTTCATTGATCCACCTCATCTGGAAATGCATTACATTTACATGTGTCCTCAGTTCATCCTGACGCACCAGAGTTTCATTAAGCTTGTAAAATGAGTTCAGAAGAGATGCGTCTACTAAAAAAATTGATGAAGTCTCTAGATCAGTGGTTCTCAACCACCGTATTTTCTGCATATATTGGACCCAGCTTTTGTACCTTTTTCGGAGTATAATTGGAGTCATATTAAAAAATGTCCTGACTCTTCCAAGCTTTATAATGGCTGTCGGCTCCAATAAACCATATACATTCATCATGGAAGTTCTCAAAATGGCTCTGAGCGGTTAATCAAGGCCTTCTGAAGTGAATCAATGCATTTGCGTAAGAAAATTATTCATGTTTAAAACTTTATAAACTGTAATCCCTAGCTTTCGCTAAGTGTCGCACATGCGTACGAGCATAGCGTAAACTTTGGTGAGAATATGCTAGTCTTTCAAGAAACCGGGTTGAGTTTCCAATAAAGTCTCCTCTTGTTTTGCTCTCTCTTCTGTCTCCTACGTCATCCACTGGAACGCCACTCTATTGTGAACACGCATACTGTTAGTGGAAGCTAAAATAAGGGTATTTTTCTTACACAAACGCATCAAATTGCTTTAGAAAGCCTTCATCAACCCCCTGGAAACATGTGGAGTACTTTTTATGATAGATGGATGCACTTTATTGGACTTCAAAAAAAATTAACAGCCTTCACTGCCATTTTAAATCTTTGAAGACCTAGGATATTTTTAATATAACTTCAATTTTATTCGTCTGAAAGGAGAAAGTCATATACACCTAGGGTGAAGGTGTACATCATGAGGGTGAGTAAATCAGGGACCAATTTTCAATTAATTTTCATGACTTTTCATGAAAAAAATAAAAAATTGGTGGATTAGCTATTTAATTCACAGAAACTAGGAGTGTCAGGCCTTTGAATATCATTATGGACAATGGAGAGTCAAAAAAAGTTGTGAGCCACTAAGCTAGATAATAATAATTGGACCAGTGGCATAAGTATGAAAAAGTAGGTTTGTCTGAAATTTTCAAATTAAAAAAAAAAAAGTGTGGAAAACTATGAGATTATCTGATTAACGTACTGTGTGCTGTAGGATTCTGTTTAAACCCATAGCTTACGCCTTTCTATCTTAAAAACTAATTAAGACAATCATCAACAGGCAACAAGGCACGTGGCTGTGATCTCATTCTGATGTGTGATTTGCGTGAGAGTGTGGTGTACAGACGCGCACATTTAGTAAAAGTACATCAGACGCAGACATTCAGCACGTGTAGACAAACACTAAAGCAGAGACGATGAGAGAGAAATTCTAAGCATGTGTTTGCGTGTCTCTACTCCAGACACTGTGACATGGTCCTAACCCAATAGTGTCACAGCAATGTTTTTATGTTTAATCAAGTAAGGACAACAGTGCAGCTGAATGAAAAGTATGTATCAACTTAAAATAATAATAAAAAAAAATAATAATAAAGGATATGCATTATATATTAGCTGTAGTTGTAAATAATATGCAGTCATTGTTTAGATGTTTAGTTGAATATGGGATAGTACAGCAGTTGATGCCAGCTGTGCTGAGTCCCTCAGCTCACAAACAGCTGACATCCTAAGACAGTTAACTACAGTTTATAGTTTAAAAGTCTTAAATGCTGTAGAAACATCTACAGAGTGGCTATTTTACAGACCAGACTCATTCAAAAGAAATAATTACAGAACCTGTAAAATGTTAACCAAAATAAGAGGGATCATACCAAATGTACGTTATATTTAGTACTGACCTGAATATGATATTTCACATAAAAGATGTTTCCATATAGTCCACAAGAGAAAATTACCCTGTTCATAAGTTTACATACACTTGATTCTTAATACTGTGTTGTTACCTGAATGATCCAATATAGTTCATGATAGTCGTTCATGAGTCCTTTGTTTGTCCTGCACAGTTAAACTGCCCGCTGTTCTTCAGAAAAATCCTTCAGATCCCACAAATTATTTGTTTTTACAGTATTTTTGTGTATTTAACCCTTTCCAACAATGACTGGATGATTTTGAAATCCATCTTTTCACACTGAGGACAACTGAGGGACTCTTTTATTACAACTATTACGGAAGGTTCAAACGCTCACCGATGCTCCAGTTGGAAACACAATGCATTAAACTTTTTTTAATTAGAATTTTGTCTTCTGAGAAACATGTATCTTCTGTAGCTTCTGAAGGTCCTTACTAAATGAAAAAAAAAGATATTTAGGCAAAAATAAAAAAATGCACATCCTCATTCTGATCAAAAGTTTACACCCCCAGCTCTTAATGCATCGTTTTTCTTTCTGAAGCATCAGTGAGCTTTTGAACCTTCTGTAATAGTTGCATATGAGTCCCTCAGTTGTCCTCAGTATGATTATGAGATCCATTAGGGTTGTAACGGTTCACAAAATTTGCGGTTCGATTCGATACAGTGGTGTCACGGTTCGGTACGTTTTCGGTTTTCAATACAGCAAAAAAAAACAAACCAGAGAAAAAAAAGCCAGAGAAATTTCTTTGATTTTTACACATTTTTTATTTATTAAAACTAACATAAAGAAGGCTATGCATGTCAGATCAGCGGCAGGGGTCGGATTTCATTTATCACATGAGGAGAATGAGTCCAGCTGACCAGTGAGGTGAGAAAAACAACTAAATATTTTTGTTTTAAAACGAAGTACAAAAGCGGCTGCTTTAAAAAATATTTTTGACTTTTGCTATTTATCTAAGATTTTGGAAGCTTCCACCGTTTGCTGATCTCCAGTGTTTTATATTTAAACTTTGTATAAGTTATTTGTTATTTTATATTAGGCCTATATTCGTATTCGTTTTGATAATAGATTAATCATTCTGTTTAATATAAGTGAGTTTTCCGTACAGTTTGACGTCAAATTGGCGCTAATTCAACCAAATGCGCACTGGCATTTACAAGCCGTTTAAAAGCGAATAAATGCGCGGAAAAGAAGGGATATTCTAACGAATTTACCTCACCGTCACAACCCTCCTGGAGTATTGTGTTTTTCATTGGGAGTGGGAGGGGCAGACATCAGTTTGTCTGTTACGTCGTTTGGGTGCCTTGTTTCGCACTGAGAACATTATAATGATATTTCACACACTCCAAGTTCTTTTATTTTCCAAATGTAATAGGATTAGTCCAACAAATTGAATCGTTCGGTTTGTAATGCATACCGAACCGAAAGCCTCGTACCGAACGGTTCAATACGAATACATGTATCGTTACACCCCTAAGATCCATATTCTCACACGGTCATTATTGGAAAGGTTTCAAATACACAAAAATGCTGAAAAAACAGAATTTGTGGGACCTGAATGTTTTTTTTCTGATGAACAGTGGACAGTTTAACCGTTCAGGACAAACAAGGGACTCATGAACACCATCACTAACCATTTTGTATGACCACTCTTACTTTGGCAAAAAAAATTAACATTTTGCATTTTGTATGTACACTTTTGACTTCAATTGTATAAAAAAGCCACAATCACGTGCCAAGAACCACCATTACAGAATGTAATGTGTTGTGTTTTTATTTATAGGTTTTATAATATTAGTCTCACATACCACCTGAAGTACTCCACTGACTGGTGGAGATTATGACTATTGGTGTGCAACTGGATTGCAGTTTTTCCCTAATGTGAAGCTTGTTTTACAGTCTATTCTTCTATTCAGAAATAAATACTGCCAGCAGACTAAAGCGTCATGTTGTAAATGAGGTGAACCGAGACGTTTGCATTTGTGTGGCTAGAAACTATGTTACATGGAAAAGGAGAACAATGCCAAGGGCATATTTTCAACTCCTCTGAGAACGCCACAAGGAATTCAGGTTGTTCTCGTGCAAACGGTGGTCGTAACCAGCGCTACCTAATAAAGTAGCCTCAGAGTGCATAGCATGCTGGACAATACTAGCACACACTTCTGTTCTAATGAAGAGTGTTAAAGTGGTCCAGCTGTAGCCGGGAATCAAACTCATTAGGCATCTGGCATTCATTAGGACCTTGTTAAAGCTGTGGACCTCATCATGAAGATTATTACAGCCCCCTTCCCACATTTGAATCTAACCCCAGAAACTGTGTGACAAAAACAGTCGCCACAGTCGCTGCTAGCTACCATGTTTGAATGTCCTTAAGTATGTGGGAATTATTATTTTTCCAGCATTTTTTGTTTTTAATGTCTTTCATGTATGAAATGCTTCACATGCTCATAGAAGCTTAAGCATGTTAAATTTTATGACAAGTATATTAAAGTGTGTACATTCAGAACAGAGAGACCTAAAATGCTCCTGATGGTTAAAATAATATACAATCTGAACAATATAAATGGTAATTCACTGTAAGCATGCTTTTATCCCGGTGAAAAGAGGGCATGCGTCCAAACAGAGGCAAAATGTGATTGTGTGGTCTGCAGCATGAAGGATGAATGGGAAAGAAATTACTAAAGAAAAACATCAAGTCATTGAATTAAAGCTCAATGTCTAGCCCGGCGTCTGAGAGAGGCTCTGTATCACTCATGCTAATAGAGATAATGATCTCCATCTAAACCATCATCAGCCTTGCCGCTTGACAGAGAAGATGGAGTTTATGGAGCAATTAGTGAGCTTTATAAACCACTGCTTGATAAGAACCACCTGGATGAACCGTGTCTCCTGTTCTCTGCTCCTGGTCTCGGTATCACTTTCTTTGTGTCTGCCTTGTTTCTTTATGTTCTTCTTTTCTTCAGAAAGTCACTGCCATAGTAACTGTTTCTATGGATGTTGTCATGTGGGCGTTAGGAGTTAACGTCACAAATGCTTTTTTTTTTTCCCTAAGCCCTGAACCTTGTTCCTTGTTTTCTTCCATTCTGATTAAGAGTTACTGATGATGTTTCTTGTCATTATAATCATTTTACTGTCATTCTGACTGAAGATGGTCTGTTCTGGATAGTCACTTCCACTGTCTTGAGACAACTGCTTTTGCTCACAAACAATGAGACCCCCATTGACAAAAAAAAAAAAAAAAAAAAAGTAAAAATATGTGAGATAAAAAAATCTCTCAATAACCTTTTTCCCTTACTTTTCCCCTTGCAATTAAGTTTATATCTCGCAATTCTGACCTTATCTCTCACAATTCAGACTTTTTTTTCTTGCAATACCTAATTAATATCTTGGGTTTCTGACCTTTTTTCTTGCAATTCAAACATTATTGCAATTCCATGTTCATGGTTCATCTTGGAATTCTGACCTTTTGCTCGCAATTCTCACTTTTTTCTTGCAATTCCGAGTTAATATCTTGTAATTCTGACTTTTTTTCTTCTAATCCTGACTTTTCCTCCTCACAATTCTGAATTAATATCTCGCAATTCCAAGTTCATATCTCACAATTCTGACATTTTTCCTCGCAATTCTGACCTTTTTTCTTGCAATTCTGACCTTTTCTCGGAATTCTGACCTTTTTTCCCCTCACAATTCTGAGTTTATATAATCGCAATCCTGACCTTTTTTCTTGCAATTCTGACCTTTTTTCTCACAATTTCGCAATTCTGAGTTCTTATCTTGAAATTCTGACCTTTTTTTCCCCTCACAATTCCAAGTTCATATCTCGCAATTCTGACCTTTTTCCCCCTCACAATTCTGACTTTTTTTCCTTCTAATCCCGACTTTTTTTTCCCCTCACAATTCTGAGTTTATATATCGCAATTGCCTCGCAGTTCGGACCTTTTGTCCTCGTAATTCTGAATTCATATCTTGCAATTCCAAGTTCATCTCTCCCAATTCTGACATTTTTCCTTGCAATTCTGACATTTTTTTCTTGCAATTGTGCCATTTTTTCTCGCAATTTCGCAATTCCGAGTTCTTATCTTGCAATATTGTCATTTTTTCTTTAAATTCTGACTTTTTTCTTCACAATTCTGAGTTCATATATCACAATTCTGACCTTTTTCCTCACAATTCTGAGATTTTTTTCTTGTAATTCAGAATTCATAACTCTCAATTCCAAGTTCTTATCTTGCAATTCTGACATTTTTCCTCACAATTCTGACCTTTTTTCCTCACAGTTGCAAGTTCATATCTCAAAATTCTGACCTTTTTTCTTGCAATTCTGAGTTCATATATTGGAATTCTGACCTTTTTCCTCACAATTCTGACTTTATAACTCACAATTGTGAGTTTGTCATGCAATTATAAGAAAAAAACTATGAGTTATCTCACAATTCTGACTTTATAACTCACAATTATCTCACAGTTCAGAGAAAAAAAAGAATTGTGAGATGTAAAGTTGAAATTGAGAAAAAAAGTGCCAACTGTAAGTTAAATCTTAATTGCCTTTTCTATTTTTTTCAGTGGCAGAAATGGGCCTCCAAAGATTTTCTTCTTCAAAGTTTCAAAATTAATTTAATGTTTTAATTGCCACCTGTTTTTAACAATTTGTAAAACAAAGTTTTTTTCCTAGTGTAGTTAAGTGCACAAGACTTCCAAAGTCTTTTTATTGACCATGAGTGCAGATGAATGTGTTGGACGCCGACATTTTGGACTGTTCTTATGCCCAAAAATTATGTAATGCAGACTGTCTGCAAGCCATCATGGGAAATAAACTTTTGGCTTTATAAATAAAAAACAATAACGGAAAGTGGCTGAAGTTGGGGCCTAAATATTCTGAAGAATGTTAGGGATCAAACAACTCTACAGCACATTGATTTCCATTGTATGGATTAAGGAAAAAAAAGAAAAACATCTTATTTTAAATGGATAGTGTAACCAAAACTGTCAATAAACTACTCGCCCTCATGTCGTTCTAAATCTGTAAGATCTTCGTTCATCTTCAGAACACAAATTAAGATAATTTTGATGAATCTGAGAGTTTTCTGACCCAGGCAGGTTTGGGTCTTTCAAAATCAGCTGCCATGGGCCAGTATGGAGATAAACCTCTATATTTATCAAACCAGACTAATTGTGTCTAACACACTTTTAAATGGCAAGTTCAACACAAAGTCCCCATGTTTTTAAGTCCAACCTGAAATAGCACGTTGTCCCTCTGGAACGTCTAAGGAAGAAAGAAAAAGGAAGAGAGGTGGGGGGGGGGATGACATACCAAGCCAAAAATGATTTTAGTCTGTGCTCTGGAGGAGCAGATTTAGGCATTTGGTCTTCTTAAATCTTCCTCGAGGATCAGTCTAAGAAAGAGAGGAAGTTGACGGGAAAGAGACTTGTTTTGAGGCTGGAACAGTAACTGATCGACCGTCTGCTGCGGGCCAAGCCTTTATTTGTGTTCCGAGGCAGAGACCGCAAGCGAGTGCTCCAGTGAGCCACACCCCCGAGTGAATGAACTCCAGCATGCACAAACACGCATGCACACGCAAACACCGAGGATGGTCTGCCATCACCAAGCACTTAATGGAGGGGAGCCCACATTTATAAGAGCAGGGCCGCTCCACCCAGCTCAACTGATTAAGAGAGACGAAGAAGAGATAAAAAGCAAGCGAGCATGCCAGTTTTCTGCCACTGAACCACACTAAGTGAAAACAAATGAGGAAATGAGTGCGATATGCGCGTAAACATCACATTTCCACAATACTCACGCTATTTTATAAAATAGGCTTTATTGGCATCTATGGTCTCATGAAAAACCTTTAAGATCCATGAATCCACTAAAGGCTCTTTATAGTGGAAAAACAATCTTTATATTATTAAAAATAGCTTATATTGCAGCTATTTTTGAACATGACTATATCCATTTTTAACCACATTTAAATTAGCATTAAGCTTGGAAAGCATTTTCAGAGTATCTTCGACACTTGTGCACAGGTACTTGGGCAAACCAGCTTGCTACGTTGCTTATTTATATCTGAACCCTTAAGCCCTTTCACAGGATGAGGCCTGCCACTATGGCAACCCTCAGCAACCACAAAACGGTCGTCACAGGCAACCCAGCTGGGCGATCGGGCACTAATAGCAATGGTGGAGGGAGTGATCTGTTGCCAAAGCCACTCTTAGGTTTGGCTGCACATCCTTCTCTCGAGAGTAGCACGATCAGCATGGGCATATCCTAATGGTCTCTCCTCCAACTGTTCTCCTCCTCCAGGTGTGTGTGTGTGGGGGGGGGGGGGGTAAACATGAATATTCCCAAATGACAGCCCTTGGGAAAAATGAGGAAAAGTGGTAGGCTGAGGAGAGACGTAGAAAGTCCTCAACACACTAGCCAACAGTTTATTGATTGTACGATTTATATTTGATACAAATCACTCATGTTTACAAGGTTCATGGTACTGCCTCTAATTTAATAGTAGAATGTAAACTTGATATCCTTAAATGGAAAAGTTCATCCAAAAATGTATTAAATCATGATTAACTCACCCTCAAGCCATCCTGGGTGTATAGGATTTAATATTTTCATATTTACTTTTTATATTTTTTTTTCAATATCGCACAGCCCTAGTTGAAATTATATAAACTGCTTATATTATATGGATTCAGTCAGATTTACTGCATAGAAACAGCTGTTTGTGTGGCTGTTGCTTGCAATGGCTAGTTCACTTCAGCATTGTAAGACTTTTTGTAAAAGCTTATTTTGCAAAAACTGCAATTCCCGCTCACAGCGCTCTGCTTGTGTGGGCAGTGTGAACACTGTAACCTGGCAAAATGCATGCCAAAATAAATACACAAGTCGGGTCTAAGAGTGCTGTAGCCATTATGTTCAAGCTCCTGGAAAACATTTTTCGCCTAACACAGGAAGTGGATTCAAAAGCACTTTGTGCAGTCTTTCACCAGAAACATCATCAGACTTCCTGAATCCTTACAAAACTCCTTCTATGTGTCACACTCGTGTCACTTTCTCATCGTCTATCACCCTCTCACAGAACGATGGAGAAGATGAAGAGTGAAAGAGAGCAACAGAGAGAGCAGAGGAGGAGAGGAGACTGGTACAATGGCCGTCTCTGTGCCTGTACGGCCGCCAGGACGCGAGGAGGGAGGAGTGGAGGAGTGGAGGGTCTGACCAAACCGAGCAGTGTGGAAAAGCAAAAGAGAGAGAGTCAAAACGAGAGACAGCGGGCGGGATGAATAAGCCCTCCTCAGCCCATCTCCGCCAGGCTCAGCCGTACAAGGACGGGCCTGTGCCTCAGAAGGGCGAGAAAACCAACACCACACACCTCGAACGCTCTGCATCAGAGCCTTTATTGTACACGCTGCTTTTCCCAGGATACCCTACACCCCCTGAAATGGGACTAATGGATATTCCTGCTATCTTTTCCTCTCTTAGCTCACTCTCTGGAGACTATACCTCTACCTGAACTACACTTTACAAAGATCACAGAGGACCATTAGAGGAAAAAGACCCCCTGCACCAGGCACAGCGGGTGTATAGATGTGTGTATACAGGAGTATGAATGTGACAGACAGTGTTGTGGAGCGGCTAACTAAAAGTCGAAACGCTACCAACCAAGTTTTTCAGGAGCTCAATTGCTTGAAGTGAATTTAGGCATCACAACATCATAAAATCACAGTATTAAAACAGATATTCATTGGAATTTGCTAAAGATTACATTTAACAGTGTTTATATGAGTGTTTTTAAAAATTAAAAGGATTAGTTCACTCCCAGAACTAAAATTTTCAGATAATTTACTCACCCCCTTGTCATCCAAGATGTTCATGTCTTTTATTCTTCAGTCGTCAAGAAATTATGTATTTTGAGGACTCTCATTTTCTCCCCCAACTTCAAAATCATCCTACATCGCTGTTTTACCTTTTTTTGTAAAGGGCGTTTTCACGTTTGCTTTGTAGTTCTTCTTCTGCAGTGATGTAGGACGATTTTGAAGTTGGAGGAGAAAATGAGATGGGAGTTTTTTGACATACCCTAACTGTATTGAACCAGAGTACACAGACAAGCACATCGCAGAGCTAGACAAGACAAGCATTTAAGGCTAAAAAGTATATAAATTGTATTTATTTTTTTATTTTTTTTTAAACAACCAATTGTTTCGCTAGATAAGACCCTTCTTCCTCTGTTGGGATCATTCAGAACCCTTTGAAGCTGCATTTAAACTGCATTTTGGAAGTTCAAACTCACGTGCACCATAGAAGACCACTATATAAAAAAAGTTCCTAAAATCAAAAAACTATTTCTTTATGAATGAAGATAGACATGAACATCTTAGATGACAAGGGGGTGAGTAAATTATCTGTACAATTTTCTTCTGGAAGTGAACTAATCCTTTAAGCAAGGATTAGATGGTGGCAAAGGAATCCATATTCAAAAATAGCTGAAATTTTAATGCACTACAATACTGAGGTGCAAATATCTCTACTGATCTCATGACAAAAACGTACTCTTTTTACGAACTCTTTCGCAAGATGCAAAATACAAACTAAATACAAACTTTGCGTACGAATCCTGTGAAAAACATGACTCACAATGAAATAGCTGCAAGATGAGAGATCGAAAAACATGCTAGAACGGCATGCTTGCGTTTGTGTTTTACGTCACATTCGCTTTTATTCATACTATTGGCTAGGTTTAGGTGTAGTGCAGATAGAACATTATTTTAAAACGTCACGGAGTTATAGCACCACTCAATGGACAATTCAAGTCAGAACTGCGGCGACACCTACAAAACCAATGTCATGTAAAACTTACCACATTTACATGTCTGTTCCGGGAAAACACTCTTTCAGTGCCACTGAGTCGACATTTCACTTCAAATGTGGCACGAAACGTACATAGCGCTGCGTATTTTGCGTTTTGCAAAGTTCCCACAGGTACATTTTCTTCATGAGATCAGGTTGAAATATCTGCCACTTGCACTTAGTATTATTGCAAAGAAAATAATGCCATTTTTTATATAGTGTAAATAGAGTCCATTGACATAATATTTATAAATATTTTCCTGCTACAGGGGACAAAAAAAATAAAATAAAATCTAATGGGCCCTTCTTATACCCTGAGATGGTGCATTTATAGTTTTTTGTTATAAATATTGTAAATCTAGCAATTTTTTAATATTTAAATATAAAAAAAAAAAATCTAAATGTTACAATTTATTGTGCATCATTAAACTTAGTTTCAGCTCGTTAATGGTTTAGTTGGCATTCTTTTACTGCTCTTAGGCATTTTTATTAGTGGCTACAATCTACTAATTGACTCCAATTGCATATAAATGTAAACAAATTAAATTATTTGAAAATTAAAAAGTGCAATGATGTTAGCATGAAGTTGCATCCACTTCTGGATAAGACACTGACATATTTATGAACAATTTGAATATTAAAAAATAAATAAAAACTAAATTGCTCATCCTTGTGTCTTTAAATCCCACAGCAGATGCAGAAAAAGACAATAATTGAGTTTTGTCTAACTATCCCCTCGAATACAGCTGCTTATCAGTATATGAATTATTACAATTATTTTTATTATTTTATTGCATTTAGTGTAAATTTGTTGGATGCAGTCATTTTAATGTACTTAAACACAAAGTACTATCCTAAAGGGATAGTTGACCTGAAAATGAAAATTCTGTCATTAATTACTCATCCTCATGTCGTTCTAAACCCTTTGTCCACCTTCAGAACACAAATTATTATATTTTTGATGAAACCCAAGAGCTTTCTGTCCTTGCATAGATGGCATCGCAACTGACACGTTCAAGGCCAAAAAAGATAGTCGGGACATCATTAAAATAGTCCATGTGACATTAGTGGTTCAACCGTAATGTTATGAAACTATAAGAACTATACTTCTTGTGCACAAGGAAAACAAACTTAATTCAACAATTTCTTCTCTTCCGTGTCAGTCTTTGACATGTGTTCATAAGAGTACCACAACGCAGGAGCCAGCATTCTGACAGCAGAATTTAGCTTGTAGCTTGTCAAGCTATAGTTTTAAATTGTCATCCATCTAAACAACACCTCAAGAGTTCTGGGAACTTTGAGTTTTCTTTCTCTGTACTTACAAGAACTTACATTTTTGAGTACACATCCTGCTTTCCATTAATCTCCACAGCCAAGCCACACAAAAAGGAGCAATCATTTCAGCAATCATGCCACACAGTTCCAAAATAATGAGTGGAAGCTGCCGGAAAGGGCACCACACATACACAAGCACATCCTTAACAAGACATCATGCCAAGACTCTCTAAGTTAAGTGCTGGAGACAACTAAGAGCAAAAGAATGCAAGCGCTCCCTGAAGAAGAAGAGAGGAAGGAGCAGAACTGAAGGGATTCCAGTTTGAGGATGAAAAACGAGGAGAGAGCATGAACGGATCTTAAAATTCCAGTAGAAATATGTGAGGCAAAGATCCTAACCCTCTCTGGCATCAAAGTGCCTTCTGGGATCTAACAAATACCACAATTATACCACAGTCCCCCATAACAGACCCTCACGACAGACGAACATAAAAGACTCGGAGGCCACTGACAGTAAAGAGCAAGCCGACTGTTTATGTGCATGTTTGTGCGTCCAGTGTTTCTGACCACAGACGTGGCAGCAAATCAACCCTACCGCTACACCTCATTGGCTGCTTCCTTGTTCCTGCCTTTCAGCATCATTTAATCCAGAACTTTCCCTTATATATCTAATCCATTGTTTGGCATGGCTGACTCTAGCCTTTCATCCCTGCACCAAAACCGTACACTCAGGCAAAACAATCTAAAAAACAGATGCCGCAGAACCCTGTTACATACATGTTATGAGAGAGCCTGAGAAAGAATAAAGTATGAGAAAAATGTTTTGATTGTGCAGTGAGAGATTGAGAACAGAAGGTGACGACCCTAATTTGGGCTGGATTGGTGTCGGCAGTAAATTAACAGGGTTAACTGGACGGTTGGCTGAGATTTATTGGGAGGCCCAAAGCTGGATGTTTGTGGGTCAAAATAACGGCTGAGATATTTCAGAGTTTGAAAGTGGCATGCAAGCAGGGTGTCTTGAGCATGATGGTTAAGGCTCCATTTACACCACACTTTCCTTGAATGCACATGTGCACTGGTGGGACGTCTGTGATTATGTTGCATAATTGCACCAACAAAAATCATAACACAATTATTTTGTCATATAATGTGGTCTGAACTCTAATACAGAGTTAGATCACACAGAAAAAAGCAAAAACTGCCTTTTGTTTCCAAATCAATGTTTTGCAAGAATTACTTTGTACGAAACTAAAAACAAACGAACAACAATATCAATATAAATATCAATATATGATTTTTAAACATTTTCAATATTTCGATATACATTTCCAGTGTTTGCCATACACTGATTTATTTGTGTCAGTTAAACATGAGCACTGCACATTTCAAAACACGGCGTGGGTGTTTTATATGAATGTATCCTTGAAGGGAACCTACTCTCTTTAGAACATTTTCAATGGCATTTTCATTCTGTGTCTTATAAAGCAGTGTTTAAGAGCGCAGCTCGGCTTTGTGTACAGCTATTACCAGGCAAACCGTTTCTACCACCCCAAAAGCGCCTCCTGCTGGCAGACAATGAATAAGCAGCCTGTCTCTTGGAACATTTTTGTTGTTGCGCACTCTTTTTTCTGTTTTTTGAAAACTCTGAGCACTTTTCATATTTTTTATCTGGCTGAAGCACTTTTGATTCAGTCTATAAGAATAATTAGTCTATGTCATGTTAGTTTAAAATTAAAGATATTAATATTAATGAGTTTGAGAGGCTTATGTTTTTTGACAGTGATTTCACACTTCTTGTTTTGTATGAAGCATAAATACAAATAAAAGGTGAACATTAATTTATTTGTGCCTTTTTTTCTAAAATATTATATAGTTTTATATAAGATGGTTTTACAGACTTGGCAAACTAATTTTTTAGAAGTTTGTAGGTTTGTAGACATCTGTTGTGGGTGTTCTTGGCTGTTTTTCTGTGGCTTTTTTTAAAATATTGTTTATATTATTATGGGAATTATATTGACCACAATTAAGAAATATATAGTGGAATAAATTTGCCATATTATCCAGCCCTACAACAATGCAAGATATTACAACATAAAACAAGACCTAACCCATCCCCCCACAAAAGAAACAAAAAAAAAAAATGCATCACAAGACAAAACAAAGACAAAAAAAAAAAAAAAAAAAAAAAAAAAAAAAAAAAAAAAAGAGACAAAAGAAAAAAAAACAAGCCTAAAAAAAACAAAATCACAAGATCAGAAAAAACAAAACCAGACAAAACAAAAGAGACAAATAATAATAATAATAATAATAATAATAATAATAATAATAATAATTACACAAAAGTATTAACAAAACAAGCCCAAAAACACCACAAGATCAGAAAAAAACATTACAAAACAAAAAGGCAAAAAAGAAACAAGTTACAAAAAACAAAAAAAAAAAGAAAAGAATAAAAACCCAAGATCAGAAAAAACTAAACCTTACAAAACAAAAAACAAGAAAAAAATAAGACAAAAAACAAACACCACAAATAAAATGACAAAAAACAAAACACCAAAGACAAAAATAAAAAAAAAACAAGCTGCAACAAAAGACAAAAAAACTAATAGAACACTGTAATAAAAACAACAAGTAAAAAAAACAGAAGAGTACAAAACCATCCCGTCCCAATAAAATGGCACTAAAATGTCACAAAGAAACGTAGGAGAAGCACTGAATATAATAATTTCCTTATATAATAATTACTTGCACATCAGAGTGAGCAGACAAAACAATAAATGCAGTCATTGCTTTTGGGGGTGGATGAGAGGCAATTATACAGAAATACTTTGATGACAGACTTTGCTCAGGCATTTCAGAATGACCTTAAAAACATTTCAGATGCTGTGCAGAAGATTAGTCAAGTTATCCCATCCCATCATGCAAAATCACATGATTTTATTTTCCCTTAAATTTTGGCATTTCCATCGTTTGGTTCTGTTGCGATACTTCTAAATTTAATGCAAGAAAAAGCGGATGTACATTCATTCTAAAGCACAAACATTACAAACATCTGCTAAATATCCTTCTAAAATCAGACAACGACTAGTGTCCAGATGAAAACTCACATCGAATAAATGCCTTGGAAACACATGCTATTAGGGCTGTAAAGTCCAAACGAGATGATCTGCCCTTCTAAACTGCATGGGGACAAGTAAATTACTGAATTATCTTTTTTTGGATGAACTCTCATTCTTTCACCTAGTTTTGCATGGACTCTTTCACAGCATGCATCTATATTGAGGTTTTTTTTTTTTTTTTTGACAAAGGCCAGTGCTCAGTGTCAATATCTTCATGCTGACTTCTCCCAGACCTCCCATGAGCTTCGTTCAGAAGCATTCAAACAGTGGACTTTAAAAGGACCAAGCATTCCTGACAGGGGAATTGGGATGTTATTGAGTTTAATAAGCTGTGTCATGAATGTGTGTTTATTTAACATCCACAGCACTGATAAAATGACTGGAATGTCTTCAGCCATCAAAGGTCCTGCGTGTTTTTTCCTGCTCCGACATCTGCCTTGTAGAAACTTCTGTGGGACTGAGCCTGTTACTAAATAGCAGACATATCTCGCAATAACTTTCCCACAACTTCAATTGCTCAATTTTAGCTTTTGGGACAGGCTCTAGAGCACTTTCCCTTCAGATTATCGCCTGTTCTCCCATTTTTTTATTCCCCAAGAGGCAGAGAACAGCACTAATAAGTGCATTACTCATATAATAATGAAGATCTGTATGCAGTGCATGCGCTACCAATGATGCTAATAAGCCTGAGGTTAAAAGAAGCAACAAGAAAGGTCAACCACACAGTTTCAATGATGTTCTAAATTAACCACTTCCAGGTTGCACTCTCATGAGCATCAGCATGGCGAGGTGACCTTTTCAAGGTTTATGTACTCACCGCCCGCTATGACAATATTGGAAATGCTAACCCTTTTATTGCAAACGGTATTTATGGATGGAAATCATAATATTGTTTCCTGAGAAG
This sequence comes from Cirrhinus molitorella, assembly GCA_033026305.1. Lineage (NCBI taxonomy): Eukaryota > Metazoa > Chordata > Actinopteri > Cypriniformes > Cyprinidae > Cirrhinus > Cirrhinus molitorella. Next base: position 24,982,699 of record CM065125.1, read on the forward strand.
AGGCATCGCAGTTAATTTGTGCTACTAAAAACCTGCTTTCCCATGAAGTCATATATAGCCAGAGACTAAAGGGATTTATGAGCCACATTTCAGCAGCAGGACAAAGCAATCCTCTTTCGTGAGAAGACTCAATGTAGCATGTACTATGAACATGAACACACATGGAAGCTCCTCAGATGCATTAAGCAGAACTAACATCAATGTTCCGCTGCAGATCCCAGCAACATTGAGACTTACCAGACCTCATCTCTCTAACTTCACTTGCCCATTTTTGACAACCTGTACTTATTCACATGGAGTATAAAAACTGACCACACGCTTAAAAATAAACTTTAAGAAGTCATATACGTTTATAATTTATGACTGGCAATTTAAAAATTGCTTGTAAATCTCCCCTTCTGCTATGTCGCCACCAAATCTTGGTTTCAGTCGTTTTATCAACTTTTCTTTTAATTGGCACAGGTTTTGTATTTTGTTTTTGGACTGATTAATGGTAGTACCTAGAGGTGGGCGATACACTGGTAGACACAGTTAACCCAGAGAAATTTGTCAACCGGTTCATTCACAGTGAACTGATTCATTCTGATACGTGAAAATAACTGATCACTAGGGTTGGGGATCATTTGAATTTTATCGATTCCGATTCTTATCGATTCCCGGTTTCGATTCCAATGTGGTAAACAACAATAACAAAAGTCAAACATTAATATATCAAACATGTTTATTTTCTGTGCCACCGTTTAATCAAATCATAAGCCTGTATGTCATTATAAGCAGAACATAACGATAAGAACAGCATATCTGAAAGATGCAACACAACACCATCTTGCCACAAAGCACCGGCAATAGTAATGACAATGAATGTTTCGGGGGAAACATTAAGAAAATATTTGAATGATTCATTAATTAACTAGTGCATTCTGAGATCGTGTTGCAAAGACCCTGATTTGCAATCTATCTTTGGACGCACAGAGAGAAATGCATCTTTAGATTACATAATGAAAAAGTTTATTTATTTGTTTTATTTCGTTAAGTAATAATTTAAAGCTTTCTATTTATATATGTATCATGTTTGTTAATTTTAGTGTTGCAAAATTCAAGTACAAGACACCAAAAAGCTATGTTTGTTTTCTTGCCTTTGTTTTTTTGATATTGTAAGTGCACACAAATAAAAGTAGACCCTTTACATTTCGAATGATGTATTACTCTTACTTTTGTTAACTGACGGATAATTTAAAATTGTTTCCACTGAAACAATGCAAATGATCGCACTGGCACCTCCAGGTTCTGCAAAGCGCGCCTCAGCTTCCCCCTCTGCAAAAACAACTGGATATGCGCCTAATAGAGCACATTTATCGAGGTTTGACGTTTAAACTAACATTGTTTTATAGCTATATAACCGTTTATTTAACCGTTTTAGATCTATAGGTTTTATTTTAGACAAGTCGTGATGATTTGAGAAGGTAATTTGATCAAACAGACAACAGTCTTCCGCTGGCTGCTGTTCAGTCCTTTAAAAAAAGAAAACTTGTATTTAACGAACAAAAAATGCTCTAAACGTTTTTCTAAATTAATGTAATAATAAAACGAAACGAATTATAATCAATTTACTATTGCATACAAAATGTAACTATTTTAAAAAGATGCACAATGAATCAAGCACGGTGCATTCTTTTATTTCGACATGGTGAACCAACCGCAGATAGTCATGTTGGTCGTGACACCTTGCTTGCAACATATTAGTTTATTACAGTAATTAAACTTAGCTTTGTCTTCAGTTTTTACAAAGTGTAGCCACACTTTTGAGCGCTTCCCGCGGTCCATTATGTAAACTGATGTTTAGGTTACCATTAAGTCCTGGCAGATTGGACTCGCGGAAGGTCCTGGCAGATGGCCAGGTGAAAAAAAAAAAAAAAAAAACTCTGCACAGGAATCGATAAGAGGAATCGATTTTTTTATTTTATAACAAGTATCTGATTCTTAATCTTAAGTATCCGATTCCAGAATCAGAATCAATTTTTGATTCCCAACCCTACTGATCACGAGCTGATCTGAAGTGTGCGCTTTCGCTTTGCCTTTGAAATGTGCAGCGAAAACAGGCTTGATGAAGGGATATTGGGCTTTCAGTTTTAGTTCATTTGACAAATACTGTGCCAAAGCATAATGGCCCAAAACACAACTTTAAAAGAAGTTCAAATTAGTCATTCCACGAAACCTATATGATTTGGACTTACATTTTTTTATTTTTTTACCAAAATGTATTACTTTACTAAATATCCCACAACAATAATGACACATTTAACTTCCAGAAAAATATTTTCCCACCTTAGGCATCAAATCCCTATTATTATTGGTCATTATTTTAAATTACGGGCACTATTAGTCTTCAACCCCATTTTGGACGCTATGGGAGCACTCTGAATACAATTATATATTGTATTTGTAATTAAATCATCATTTTCCTATTACTCAGATGTCCCAAACACTAATTCAGTATTTACAAATATAAAAAGTTACATAAAATTTCACACTCTTTCTATACTAAAGCCTGAAATGGAACTTGTGACAGCAACCTCAGTTTTTGATCAAAGAAGTGGCTTAACTTCGTAATTTAAACTAAAATCAGTATTCTTATGATTGCTCTGAAATTTTCAGACTGAGTTCAACAAAGTTAAAAAATAATTCATAAATATGTAGGTGTGACAGGGTTGAAGAAAATCAAGACAAATCAAGACAAAGACAAATACATCTTAAAACAGAAATAGTTGCTTTTTACTCAAATTTAAGATTTTAAAGATTTACTTTATAAAAACTACTTCATTATGCCAGCAAGAAAGACAACAGATACAAACTGCAATTGAATTACTTAATACTGACATGTGAAAATCTAGGCAGAACACACATAGCTTTAACATGGACATTACATTCAATATATGCATGTGGTATAAGACTCTTGATCAAATATAATAATTCATTTAAAGTACTGGATAACTTCATCTTACAACCCTGTTATGATCAAATAAGTAACAGGGTTGAGTGTGACGGGATTGTGATTTTTTGCTCTAAACGGCCACTGCTCTAAATGTAGTGAATAACAGGAGAGCATAAGGCATGCATGATATTAAGAAAACATGTACATTGGTAAAATATCAAAGATCATTTTCACAAGTAGTAGTTTATGTTTATTTGATGTAACAGGGTTAAGTCATTAAGCTTGACAACCACAATATTAATAAGTTATAGTTATAAAAGAATGTGGTAACTTGCCTGTGTCTGCTCACAATGTTGTTCAGTAGACTTAAATGATGTCTCACCTTGTTAATGATGTCACATCAGGACCAGTTCATTATTTTTATGGGGGGGAGAATGATTTGTGTAATGGGGTTGCAGGGTTACTGAGGTACAGAACTAAATAATATGATTTTAATGAATAATCATGAATTTACTTTGAAAAAAAAAAAACATTACCAGCAAAAAAGCACAGATTTATGAGAATGGCAAATATTGCAATCATTCATATCCCAAGTATATTTTCATAGAAGGCCATGAGGGACATGACAAAATAGGTGGTGTCAACTGAAAAAAAAAAAAAAAAGAATTTCTAATATAAAGCTTTTAAAAATAGATTTTGTTGTCCCAATAGATAAAATAGCCTTAAAAAGGTCAGATGGACTCAAATCGTACTGGTTTTGTTGAATGACTCAAATATATTTTAAAAACGACACTTTTTTGGCTAGGAGACCTTTCGTCATGTGCCCACGATAATACTGATACAGTTTTGCTATCGCAATATCACAATATTAATAATATCATAACACCCCTAGTATGTAGCATTTCTTATTTGTTTTACTTTAGTTTTTGTCATATTGATTGTAATTAGTTTTGTTTAATAATGTTTTTTTTTTTTTTTTTTTTTTTTTTGTGATAATGACACTGGTGCCAAGAATGACATTTCTTTGGTATCAAAAATGTATATCATAAAAACCTAATTTAAAATAAATAAATAAAAAATAATTATATTGTGATATATATTGTTATGGTAAAATAAAATAACTCATAACAAGATATAAGATATCATTATAATGCACACCTCTAGTAGTACCTCAGTTTTTAAATTACATTATTATTATTATTTTATTTTTTTGATAATTATGTTCACTCAGGAAACTGAGATCAGATCAATGAGGCCCACAATCTATCAGTTTCAAAAAGAAATACAAACCTGTGGTAACTGAAAGAAAATAAGTGTAACAAGGTGTGGGAGGAAAAAAATCCTCAAAAAGTACCAAAATTATAGATTTTTTGTATTGTTACATATTGTGTTGTTGATCAAAGTTCATAGGTTTAAGTCCAATGTGATAATATTAACTATCATTTTCTAGAAAAAGAAAATCATCTCCGGGTCAAAATGCTTGAAATACATGAGGGTTAACCAACCAACAGACACAATGTTCTATTGGTTGTTGCTTGCTGTGTCACGGCTGGGTTAGACAAAAATGGTTATATCTAGTCATATTGCATTTAGTTATGACATATCATCTTTGTTTTTCACGACTGATTGAATCCGGGACAAATAGAACCCTCTGGTTCTCATCACAAAAGACATCCGGCAATCAGCGCTCCAGATCTCATTTGTGTAAAGGCTACTTGCTATTTAAAACAAGAACGAGCTCTTCAGACTGTGCCGGCCCGACTTCTGTTTCAATAGGTCATACATCAACACAAAGGAACCCCTGTCAAACCACACTCTCTGGTTCAGATCTGTTATTTGTATTTCAGGTTTATATTGTAAAAAAGAGTGACTCTACCTGAGAGAGGGGTCTGTGACTCTGTATGTTCTTCTCCTCTGAGGACCAAGAATGAAACTGGAGGCTGAAAAAGAAAAAAATATTTAGCTTTAATGAAGACATTTCTAAACTAGAGTTGAATTCAAGCAAGTTGAAGCAAACTACAACTGATATGAAATGGGTTGCAGTTACATGAACTTCAGCCATAGAGTTGGAGGTTGGTTGTTTTGTTTTTTTGTTTTTTTTTTAATCGGTTCAGATGACAAATAGAAATTCAACAGTAGCAAACATAATGTAAAACTAGACAGATGGGTCAAGATGAAAAGATGTACATTTTGAGACACAGGCAGTTACCTCTAGCTATGCTACAATATACATTTCCATTATTTTTTTAAAGAATAATAACACTTATTAAGCAAGGATGCATTAAATTGATCAAAAGTGACAGTTAATACAATAATAGTATTACAAAAGTCTTCTATTTCAAATAAATACTGTTTTTTGAACAGTTTACACAAAAATACGAAGTTGCACAACTTTTTTCATCATAAGAAATGTTTCTTGAGCAGCAAATCGGCATATTAGAATGATTCTGACACTGAAGACTGGAGTAACGATGCTAAAAATTCAGCTTTGCATCACAGGAATAAATTACATTTTAAAATATATTTAAATAGAAAAAGATTTATTTCACATTCTAATCGAATTTCATTATATTACTGTTTTTACAGTAATTTTGACCAAATAAATGAAGCCTCTGTGATCATAAGTGACCTCTATCAAAAACATTTTCAGAAAAATTTTATCTTACAGACCCCATATGTTAATAGTAGAGTACAATATCAGGTTTTCCAGTACTGTATGAGATTATTTTATAGCATATAGCTCACTAGTCACATGACAGAATGTTCATTTTTGGTGACTTTTTAAATGTAGCGTTTTAATTAGTGCTGTCAGTTTAAAGTGTTAACTTAATTAGTTATGAATTAAAAAAAAAAAAAATGAAGCAATTAAAATATTTTAACGCAGTTAACACACTGGCTCACCCCCAGACCTGTACATAGTCTTATATTTCATACAGTTGACTGTTGACAAAAATTATGCAGGGCAACAACTCCATAAATGCAGTTATGCATTAAAATTCAAAATACTGGTACAAAAAAATGCCCCGTATGCATTTTGTCTCATATTTATGTATAAATCACGTATCAAAAATGTATATAGTTATCATGTACCAGCTTAAGTGTGATTTTATAAAACAGTTCAGTAAATAACTTGATATTGTACTACATTTTAAACATTATTTTTTACATGTTTTTGCTCAATTTTGCAGAGAACATATTACCTTTGAAGCCATAGTGAGCAACACAGCGGTATAGTTTCTGAATGAATCCGCTTTTTGAACAAATCGTGAGAATGATTTATTAAGACATTTACCGCCACCTGCTGGCAGATTTAGTTTCTTATTTAGAGTATAATTTCATTAAAAAAATTAAAAAAATAATACTAATACTATTAATAATAAAAACATTAAAGGGATAGTTCACACAAAAAATTTAAATGTCTCATGTCGTTTTAAACCTTTCTTTTGTGGAACATGAAAGTATTTTGAATACTGTTAGCAATACTGGTACTTACTTTTGAATAATGGTAACAAAGCCGTTTTGGTTACATGACTTTCATTATATGAAAAAAAAAAAAAAAAAAAATATATATATATATATATATATATATATATATATATATATATATATATATATATATATATATATATAAAAAAATACTGAGATGTTTCTCAAAAGATATTCTCTTACGTTTGATAGTTCATGTCAGGCCGTTGCAGCCTAAACGTTTGTGTAATCAATTTTATGCTGAATCAAATAAAATCTCTTTTAAAAACAAATCAGTGTGTGTTAATCCTAAATGTACAACAAAGATCTTATTGGGCCGGCGATATCAAAAGTAACAAGTTATTTTCTCAACACCACACTGTGTTGTAATGCGGGCATCTGGCAAGTTCTGCATGATTAATCCATAATTTATTAATGTAGTTATAATCCATCACTAAATCTAATCAAATGAGCTTCACCAGCAGTTATATAAGGAATGTGCTGCAGTGTTAAACCTGAGAATAGGTGGAGATTTGCATCTATGCACGTCTGTGTGGTAGGCGATAACGATAATTATCGCACGATATGAATTTCCTCGATAAACGATAACAAGAGTTTGATAAGGCAGAACAAAAGAGTGCTAGTCAAAGTGCGCCACTCGGACCGTTCATCTGCTCGGATCAAAGTTTGAACGGCATCACAGCGCGAACTTGCGAGCAGATGGTTTCACTCACTGATGAGTCTCGGGCACTAAACAGCGGCAGAAGCGCTTGAATTCAGTGAACACCACAAATTACACTGTTTATAGCAAGATGAAAAAGTGCTGACAAAACAAGAGAGAAACTGTGCTCAACGATACAGTCAGAAGGCTTTTTTTAATCTACAAATCGTCATCATTTACTGTAGATTTACTGTAGTAGCACTAACTGCACAGTGGTATTTTGTCAGAAATGTGGGTAAATGTGTGTTGAATTTTATTATATTATTAATGTAGACATATTAATGTATTGGAGGAGTAATGGAATATAATTACAGTATGTTTTGTGATTAAGCTATAGCGTTTATGCATTTATACTAGACTACCATTTTTCACACAAACAACTAGGAACCATATTACATTTTTATCATTGTATTGAGGTGCTATATTTGTGGTTTTAACTGTTATTAACATGATCTATGGATGATACTATGGAAGAGCAATGGTTAATTAAAAAAAAAAAAAAAACTATTTAAATTTCACCATATAAAAATGAGATTGATACATTTTTTACAGCTATTACTGATTTTGATAATGAACATAAATCTTCATTGTAAATCAAGCTACTACCAAATGTGTATTATTATTAATATTAAAAGGTAACACAAACCCGTTTCTTGATTTGAAACAATATTACTCGTTAAAACATGCAGAGCTAAGATATTATACTATTCTATTATGATACTGTGTTTTCTATTAAGAAGTGTTTGTCATGTTCTGACCATAAAAAATATTTTACAACATTTAACAACTTTCACATTGTAGTTTCACATTTCACAAATCTGCCTTTATACTTGAAAGAAATACAAATTTGAGATTTATTGTGATAATTATCTATATCGTCTGATTGTGGTCATTTTTTGGCCTTATCGCCCAGCCCTACTGCGTGGGCTTCAGGACACAGACAAGTGCACATTTCACCTGCAGTTAAGTGCTGAACTATGACCTATTCCCTTTGCATCAACCCCGTGTACATTCCCCTATAAGAAACGTGGTACAACCCTCTAGTTGAAGGTAAAAGTTCTTCAAAATGAACGATATAAACCACACAAGGAGGTCTAAGGCGTCCTAACAAGCGTCCTGTACAATAACTTTCAGCTCCAATTACACAGTCTGCAACTTCATCTATTTAGTTGGAACTTACACCTTGAAAAGAATGTCCAAGCTGCTCTTTTTCCATACAGTGAAAGTGAATGACGACCAATGTTGTCAAGCAAAGTTTTCAAAGAACTATTAGTCAATAATGGCTTGATTGCAGAAGACTTGTCATACAACATACAAGTTTATGGTGTTCCTGGAGCTTAAATGTCATGCTCACCATTCACTTTCATTGTATATAATAAAGAACCTTGTACATTCTTGATAAATCTCTTTTTGTTTTCAAAAGAAGAAAAATAAACGTTAGAAGAAAAAAAACTGATAGGCTTAATATCAAATAATTTCAGTTATCCAACACAAACAATCTACTCTAAATGAATGAAAAATATGTTATTAAATACTTTTGTTACAGAAAAAACTCTCTCTGCTTGTACAGCCGAGCATTTAAGGATTATAAAGTAATTAAAGGTACAGTATGAGGCATCAGTCATGATGACAGGTGCAAAACCAAACCAAACCACAGTTGTACCTCTTATTGGTGGGTGTGATTCTGCCCCCTTTGCGGTCAGGGCTGGGTGGTGGCTCAGGTGAATATGGGCCAGGTGACAGAGAGGCTGGGCTGGAGATGGTGTACTCCCTGTAGTTCTGGTTCTCATCTCGACTCACCTGCACAGCCTTCTGCACAACCAGAGGGAAACAAAAAACATCAATAACGGACATCCGAGTGTGAATTAATTCGTTCTGATCAAAGAACTTGGATTAAATACCCGCACCACAGCAAATAATTATTTTATTTTATTTTATTCCGGCAAAGCTACAGTACTGTTGAAAGTGCAAAATTAGAATGCTGTAATAAATAAATAGATTTTCTTTATCAATTCACTTCTATATGCTTTGTGTGGAACAATGGCTGTTGCCAGACTCCTTGTGCAAACAAAAATCTCACTGGTTTATTACAATGAATGGCAAAATGAATGTTTTGGAGATGTAAACTGATATTTCCCACTGACACAGTACAGCAAAAGATAGAATAAAAACATTTTTTAGATGGTGAAAATACTAGTGTTCTAATAATTTTGGCCACCACTGTAAATATTTTTTTCATATTTATAAGATGTTGTAACAACAATTGTTAAAACGGTGCGTGTGTCTTCACAAGTTCGTACGGTGGGACTATGAGACCTGTGGGGCTCACAATCCTTCCGATCATAATATCTATTACAGAACAGACCCGTCAGCAGTCCCTTTAGCATTTAAAAGGCAGGAACTGTGTCTGATTTATAACACTCCCAAGTTCCTTTCACATGTCATGGATACAGACATGCAGAATTACTGTTGTACAGAAAACTAAAAAGTGGGAAATAGAGACTCAAATGTCTTGAGCTCAACCTGACAAACTATAAATCTCTGATAAGCAGATAGTGGTTCATCTTCTCTTAATGGATACCAGGCATGCTCTACTGCAAATCTAAGAAGAGAAACGACACACTTACCACAGGCCTGCAACAGTGATAGACTTTTGTCCTGTTGCTTCATTACTGTTTTCTATTTTCACATATTTCAAAATATAATTTATTCCTGTGATGCAAAGTTGAATTTTCAACATCATTGCTTCAGTCCTCAGTGTTACATGATCCTTCAGAAATCATTCTAATATGATGATTTGATGCTCAAGAAACATTTATTATTATCAATCATTGTTATCATTTATACTGTAAACTTTTGAAATATAGTGTAAAATACTGTATAGTGCAACAAAATATACAGTAAGACAAAATGATGCAAGAAAATATTCAAAAATAAGTGGAACAAATGTAAAAGTTAATAGCTAACAAATCCATATGAAATCTGTGCCTGAAGAATAATTATTTTTAAGTAAATTAACATTTTTTATTTTTAATGTAATTAGTTCAGCTATTGATCATAAGCAGTCTCTTTGCATTTGCCAAACATCTACATTTAAAGGCAGAGTTCATCCAAAAGAGACAAATGTAAATTATTTAGTCATCATTCACCTTCATGTCATTTCAAACCTATATGACCTCGATATTTTTTACATTTTAAAATTCTCAAAATACCTTCTTTTATGTTCCACAGAAGCAGCAAAGTCATCTTGGAACAACATGAGGGCGAGTCAATGACAATTTTCATTTTTGGGTGAACTTTTCCTACAATATTTGTTTTTTTTACTGACCTGGAAGCGGCCAACCAGTTGCTCTTTAATTCCATTGGTCTGACCAGGAGTGGGAGGAGCAGGTCTGTGTGGAAAGACACAAACATTAGTTTAAGGCATTTATTTTTAACTAAACAAATGTATTGTTTCAAACTTCCTCAAAACATCCTGTAACTTTAGTGCAATGCAGTATGCCTTTATAAGAAATCTGGCAAAAACTAGGAGACACAAGCATGTTTTAGAGTTTGTCAGATACAGTTGCTTTCATAAGGTAGCTGGATTAACTTCCTTCAAAACAAAATAATTTTTCAAATTATCGTGAAACTTAAAAGTAAATCTGACAGACTGACACAAGCAGAAAGAATCCCCCTCAATACTGCCATTTATTTCCTCCGCTGGAACTTTGAATAGTGATACATTTAACAAAATGCAGAAGGCTGAAGAAGCGAGAACGCAAGTTGATGAAATCTGACAGAGAAAAGACAACACAGTCTTGTTTAAATACATTAGCAGAACCCCTGACCAGGAAGCGCCGCATGTCTGAAAACGTTTATTTATCTTAAAATTAATCCCTGGCATATGTTTGGTACAGAAAGCTCTTTATAGCTTCATGAGGAAGGAATGCCACACAAGGGCCTGATTCAGAGCCGATGCAAGATACCCCAGTCAAACTGGCTTTCGTTGTTCCTCAGGAAGCCAAGATCTCTTCGGGAAACTATTATTATTTTATGTCTTGAATATTCTTGTTACATAAACACCCACTGTAGCTTGTAGTCTTTCATTTGTATAGGACAAGAAAAAGCTCACCAATTAAGGAAATGCATTCACTGTGGCCACAAACATAATCTGGTTTATTTCGCTTCAAACTGTAGATGTTTGAAACACACTTCATAAAGAGTACTTTAAGCAGTCAGAGATTTGATGTAAGCCTGAGAATTGGATGAGTCTTTGGCGTTAATGAGATGTTTTACTGCGAGGGCTTAAGCAGAGCATCCTCTCATCACTGCCAGTAAAAACAAGACATGAGCAGCCCAGCGGACACATTCATTTTACTCTCTGTCTACCTTTTGCTGCTTCTGCTTGCAATTGTTTTATCTCTCTTACTTTGTTTCACTCCATTTCATCCTAATGTCATCCCTTTGATTTATTCTTTCCTCCTATACTGTGCATTCAGTTTTCCCCCTTCACCTTTCTGGCTTAAAGCTGAGGAGGTCTGGAGATGAGCTTTGGATAAGCCTCAATGCAGAAACAGTGTTTTGATGCTTGCAGTGAGGGTATTATTAAATGGTGAATTAAGAAATGCTACTTTTTGGACAGGGATAAACCTGTCTCTGGCAATTCAGCAGTAATGCATAATACATAGCAATAATTACATATCACTGACGTTTTCAACATAAATTAACACTAGAGGTGGTAAAACAGCGAGCACTTGTAATTGCTTTCGCACACAGTTATGATTACAGCTCTATATGTGACCCTGGACCACAAAACCAGTCATAAGTCGCTGGGGTATAGTTGTAGCAATAGCCAAAAATACATTGTATGGGTCAAAAATATTGATTTTTCTTTTATGCCAAAAATCATTAGAATATTAAGTAAAGATTATTTTCCATTAAGTTTTTTTTTTTTGCAAATTTCCTACCTTAAATGTCAAAACGTAATTTTTGAAAAGTAATATGCATTGCTAAAAAGTTAATTTGGACAACTTTAAAGGTGATTTTCTGACTTTTTTTTTTTTTTTTTTCCAAGATTTTCAAATAGTTGTCCACATCTTGGTTAAATATTGTCATTTCATTACATTTATTCAGCTTTCAAATTATGTATAAATCTCAATTTCGACAAAAATTGACCCTTATGACTGGTTTTGTGGTCCAGGGTCACATATGTTTCACTTTTCGAGAAGTAACAAGCTTTCTGGATGTAACGAGTGAAAAAAAAAAAAATGCTTAAGATCGCATTTTCATTTCATGGTCATTTTGGTTAATGCTATCGGGAAGGTTTAGATTTAGGTAGTGCAGATGGTACATTATTTTAAAATGTCACAGAGCATTAGAGTTATAGCACCACTCAACGGACATTTCAAATCAGAACTGCAGTGACGCATACAAAACCAACAGCACATGAAACGTGCCATATTGTACGTTCATCTGTTCTGGGGAAAAAAAACGGAACACTTTTTGCACCAGGTTCAGCTTATCCATGTTATCCTTTAACTTCTGGTTTCTTATTTTTCCTGTTACAAGACAGTGGTTGGATGGGCAGAGACAGACAATTAAGGTGAAAACGGGTTGTCTGTATTGAGTTCTAGCAGAATTTGCCTAAAGTAGCAGTTGCTCAATAGCTTTCAAACCCTAACTCCTTTTTGCACAAGTACTGACATGATTTAGGGTCTAAAATCCACCCAGTATTGTTTGGGATCATCTATGGTATTATATAATACAACATGCATTAGGAAAAAATAATTTTGTAACTAAAATGTTTCAAAGCTGAGTGTGTTATTTCTGTATCATTAGCGCTACCAAATGTAACTGCATAAATTATGATTATTGATGATTGTCTCAGGTGGCCAAACCCAAAACTTTTAGTTAATCTACATAGTTCTCACTAAATATTGGAGTCAATGTCTGCAAATCCAATGTTTGAGATGAACTGCAATAAAGGGATAGTTCACCCAAAAATTTTAATTACCCTGTGATTTAGCTACTCATCCTCAAGCCAGAATACAATCAGATTTATATTTAAAAATGTCCTGGCTCTTCAAAGCTTTATAATGGCAGTGAGTGGCTGTTGAGATCCAATAAAGTGCATCCATCTATCATAAAAATTGTTCCACATGGCTGAAGTGAATCGATGCATGTGTTTTGGAAAAATATCTGTATTTAAAACTTTATAAACTCAGGCATGTGATCAGATAGAGATAAAAAAGAAAGAAAATCTGACTACGCCCCAAGTCACACCCACAAGCCACATAACTATAATAATCTATAATTATCATGATAACAATGTAATAGAATACATTATAAAAAGTACTACATATATTTTAGTAAAGTATATAGAATTGTTATTATTATTATTATTATTATTATTATTATTATTATTATTATTATAGTACTTCCCAAAAGGGAAATTAAGTGTCACATGACCATTTAGAAATCATTACAATTTATTTGACTCTCAAGAACATTTCTGATTATTATCAATGTTGAAAACAATTTTGCTGCATCATATTTTGTGTGGAAAAGGTGATACACTATTTTTCAGGATTGATTAATATAAAGTTAAATGAACAACATTTATTTGCATCTATCAAATATATTAATTAAATGTATTAATGCATTTATGATTTTAAATGTTTTCATTACTTTAAAATTACTTAAAATCACTTTCATGCATGATGAAAAAATTATTCATTTCTCTCCCTCTTTTTTTTAAATCTTATACAAATGTTTGAGTGGTAGCCATGATTGTTTCCACAATAATATTGAGCAGCAAAACGGTTTTTAACATTGATAATAATGAGAAATGTTTCTTGAGCAGCAAATCAACATATTAGAATGATTTCTGAAGGATTATGTGACACTGAAACTGCTGTTTGTAAACAACAGATTTATTTACGTTTCTAATGACAAATGTTGCGTTCCCAAATGCAAATTAAAACCAAGCACAGCACGGAGTGAATCGAAACTAAAAACAGTACTGTAACAGCAGACATGCAGACATGTCAGACTACAGTTTATCATATAATTACATCACAACAATTGCGATTATTTATGACAGCACTAAGCAATCTCAAATTCTCAACGCCATTCATAAAAAGTTCGCGGGTGGAGTAACATGTTTCTCGCATTTGGCGCATTCGATCAGCGCTTTTATCGTTAACAAGAGCACTCCATCTATGATTTTTTAGTAAACAATCTTTTCACAGTTAATTTATGCAATTGCTTATGGCCATTTGCGTGATTTCAATTCCTCCACCCCCCAACCCCCTTTCAAAAAAAAAAAAAAAACTTCGATCTACGCGAATCACACGGGTTGTCCCTCAGAGGTTGGAAAATACGGAAATCCATATTTATACGGAAAAATCACATCCTGAAACTGTAATCTCTGGTGCATCCATCTATCATAAAAATTGCTCCACACCGTTATATGCACTTTCACAAGAGTTTTTCATTCAATCGGATGATGTAAGGCATAGGCGTAGTGTAAGCTCATATGCTAGTCCCGCGAGAACCAAGCAAATGAAAACTTGGCTTATATCAAAATCCTTTAACATTTTAAATCCTTGTTTTTTTTCCAATTCATGACCGGTATTTTGTTTTTCGCTTTGTGGAGTACTTTCTATGATGGATAGATGCGCTTAATTGGACTTTAAAATCTCAACAGCCATCAAAGTTTGGAAGAGTCACAACATTTTTTTAATATAACATTGATTGCACTCATCTAAAAGAAGAAAGTCATACACATCTGGGATAGCTTGAGGATGAGTAAATCATATGGGGTAATTTTCATTTTTGGGTTAACTATCCCTTCTAATTATTCAGTAATTAAATTTGCCATTAGAGATACACAAACAACATGGCAGCAAGCACGGAAGAACTGCATTCAGAAAGGCAAGGAAAACAAACAAGGTAAGCCACTAAAGGGACACGGTTAGCTGGTTGCTAGCGGTAGATAGCAGTACATTACACTACATACAGACACAACATCGTCAAGTGAGTAACTTTAACGGATGTTGCAGTATCCACTGTAGTTGTCCGCTAGTAAAAATGTAGATTTATTTTAGTCATTATCCATGTATGAACCAGAGCAACATATAACGTTATGGCTAATTAAACCACTATTTCCACTTGCCGTTTTATCGTGTTTAGTACGGTTTAGTTAACGTTGTTGGTTTAGGAGGCGCTGGCCGGTGGGCTGGTGTGAGTGAGTGGAGGCGGGGCTAATTTGCGTATTCATAGATCCGTGTATAGTAAATGAGGCAAGAGGAGCAGAATTACATTCAAGCTATTTTAAGCCATAAGAAAATTATTTTCACGAGACAATTAAATATGTCATTTTGATGATCAAAGATGTGTTTTAAAGGATAAAATTTTTGACTACAGGGGGACTTTAACATTACAAACTGTATCCGGTATGATAAGAATGGGGACCGGTGGAAAGTGATCACAGATGCGGTCGCAATGTATCTTGCAAAAGAAAACATGCCCAGATAGTGTGGAAAAGCCAAGGTTTATTCACACGCTGATTGTAGCAAAAAAAATAAATTAAATAAATAAATATCGTAAATCAGATGTTTTGTAAAAAAAATTGAGGATTTTTTTTAGGCAATATCACCCAGCCCTAGTATCCAGGGTTTCAGAATTTTAAAAATTGCTGACATAATGTGTTAAAAATAATAACAAACTTTCTAATTGTTGATGCACATGTACATTACAAACATAGTGATAACAGCCCTTACATTCTGTCAAACAACACTGAGATAAGATCAAACCAGAAAATAAAAATCCAGTTTAAAACTGCTTTCACTCTGGCCGATACTCACCACCTCACTCAAAAACATGAGGAAATGTTGTTTTAAAAGCAAAACACTTCTAAACTGACATCATTGTGCCATGTTTAATCCTCAACAAGGTCATCTGCAAAGACTGAGTGTCAACACATGAGCCTCAGCTGAAGGTTTAGTTTAATTTGCAGAGAACAACTAGAGCAGCTTGTCTTCTAATGCTTTGTTAAGACATCTACAACTTTTAAAGGCAAATGCATGAATTCCCAGCAAAATTCCCTCCTGCAACTTCTTCCTTATTACAACATGAATTCTAGAGTGACTTCTCAGTCTTGTGACAATACACTTTCATTCTTCTAACGATGTTGCATCAGAGCGTCTCAATGCACCACATGTACTGCGGCATTCCAGCCATATTTTCAACTCACTGGAGATTAAATCATTACAGAGTCTATATGAGAACGTCACAGAAAAATGTGGAGATAAAATGAGAAAAGGACAAGAAAAAACGATAAAACCACATGAGACGCACATCAAAGGCTCTTCACAAGCTGGAAAGTTCTCACAGGAGCCATTAATACTCCACTCTGTAACGCGAAGCCAAGAGTTACTGGTGACAATAAAGAGACCATCTAAAGACTTCACGATTAGTGTAGCGGGGAAACTAACCAATATTAGCAACGATACTAACTACATTTTTTTCAAAGTACACAAACAGTGTACAGTAGCTTATGCAATAAAGTTTTCTAGGAATTAGTGTTGTAGCATAACCAAACACTACATGGCGGTTTTTAATATCACATTGACTTACACATGCAATTTTACTGCTGAGAAAACTGATAAATCAAACACACTTCACAGTCTTTGTCACATATGCAGTACTGGAAAATCTGACTCATTCTAGAGAACTGGTTCAAAAATTCAAAGCAGCTCAGATTCACAGAAGAGAAGAAATCATTGAATAAAGTTATTATTTTTGTTCTCTTGGACACAAAATATATTCTCAAAGCTTCATAACATTACGTTTGAACCACTGATGTCACATGGACTATTTTAATGATGCCCTTACTACCTTTCTGAACCTTGAACGTGTCAGTTGCGTTGCCGTCTATGCAGAGTCAGAAAGCTTTTGATTGAAAAAAAAAAAAAAAAAACTCTTAATTTGTGTTCCGAAGATGAACAAAGGTCTTACAGGTTTGGAATGACATGAGGTGAGAAATTAATGACAATTTTCATTTCTGGGTGAACTATCCCATTAATGCAGCTAGCCCCAGGTTTACATACTTACATACTGATATACTATCCGGCTGCCACCGATTTGTAAGAGGAAACACTTTACAAAACAGCCTAAGGAAACTCCCATTCATGCCAATACTTTAAATTCTTAAAGTCAGCATCCCTCCTCTATTACATACTGTAGGCACTTCTATTTGTAGATGATTGTCCTGAAAACTAAAGGGTCAAGTAGACAGCAGGATACTTGCATAACTCAGACTAATATGAACTTAAAAAGAGGGCAGACACACACCCTCTTCCTCCAATACTGTGGGCTACAGTACACACACACACACACACACACACACAGCTAGAGTGCCATTGTGGGCCCACTGTTGTTTCTGGCCTGGTCAGAGACATGAGGTCAGAAGACAAAAATGTACTTACATGGACATAGGCCTCAAAGAGAGCAAAGGTAATGGCCAGAGCAGTGCGTTTAGTTGTGCTGACATGTAAAGATGAGCAAAATGACAGACTTCAACTAGCCAATGAGATGCCTGCACGACTAGTCGACTAAATGATCCAAGTCGAATAAGTCCTATAATTGGACTGGTTTGGGGTTCATTGGACCTCAATGTCTTTTAGACCTTGTTTATGTAAGTTCTATCATTCAAAAACAGCTACCATAGGAGCAGCACAACATGGAACAAATCTCTAGCTCCTTTGAACATATTTAGTTGTTACAAAGCTGTGGATGAAACCTTTAAATTGTGCAAATTAAAACTGCGAACAGATATGGCTTATGGAAAGCGTCAATTTCGCAAAAACTCCCACATATCGCAAAATATTATATTATATATATATATATATATATATATATATATATATATACATACACACACACACATACATACACTCAGATGAGGTGGTTTTTCAGGCAATTCGAAAAAGGAATATTTCGCAAAACTGAAATAGAAGCGTACATAAGTCACATGATCATTCTTTAACGTACCATAACCTCAAAAACACACCTCAAAAGTGGTCACTTACATAAGCATACTTGAATCAGGGGCTTTCCTTGCCTTTAAAGATTGGATAACCATTTATTTACACTGCACTTGTTTGCAGAGCTGATCGTGGCCACTCTAGTCAATGCTCGTGTTTATACCAGGCGCGCCATGACTTGTTTCAGTAATATCCCAGAAACGGCTCTCCACGCTTCTTCTGAAAAGAATAATGTCTCCTACGATTAAAATGAATGGCTAGTGCGGTGGCTGCAATATACAAGTAAACCTACCAACATTCATTGCCATGACTTTTAGCGAGAGGAAAAAAAAATATGTTTAGTCGCATAACATCAGTTAACTGAAGCATCATCATTTCACAAAAGTTTTGCGCAAATAGGTAATGGAAATGGACCTAGTGTCTTGAGACATGCACTTGGGACTGCATATGTGCGTTGGCACGAAAGCCTGTTTTCGTCACTGAATTAAAAAAAAAAATAAGAGGTAATTGTTTAAAAACTTTTTTCTCAGAATTTCTCAGCTCAGATTTTTTACCTTTTTCCCCACAGAATTGTGAGATATAAACTTGGAATTGTGAGTTATAAAGTCTGGGGGAGAAAAAAGACTGACATGTTCTCATTGATGCGTTTATATTTCTCACAATTCTGACTTGATAACTTGCAATTGCATGCTATAAGGCCAGAATAGCAAGAAATAAACTCACAATTGCGTTTTTATCTCGCTATTCTTACCTTATTTCTCAGAATTGCGAGTTTAAATCTCTGAATTCTGAATTCTCGTAATTGCAAGTTTATATCCCACAATACTGTGAAAAAAGGTCAGAACTCTGACTTCAGAGAATTGTGAGATAAAAAGTCGCAATTACTTTTTTTTTTTCGGTGGTGAAAGCGGGCTTCCATACTTTGGCTTAACCAACTTTGAATACATTTTTTTATTATATAATAAAAGATATCTGATGAAGGTCATACGACCGAAACGTTGTTAATAAAATTTTGATGATTGTTGCATAATTTGTAGTGTGCGGGATTTGTTTTTTGTTATTTATTATATAAGAAACAATAATTATTGGAATGCTAGATATTATTGTTGGTTTTAAATGTTATTTAAATGCAGGGTTCCCACTCTAAGCCAAATGTCAAATTCCCTGACTTTTCCCTGACTTTTAATAACTAAAAAGCTGAATTTCCATGACCTATAATGAACGGATCCATCCACTTGCAAGCTTTATTTACTTGTTTTACTTGTATCTTGCAATTTTGACTTTTTTTCTCAGAATTGTGAGATATAAACGCATTTCTGAGGAGAAAAAAAATACTGATATGTTCACATAAATGCGAGTTTATATCACAAAATTCTGACTTAACTCTCAATTGCAAGTTTAAGACGTTATAACTCGCAATTGTGACTTCTCACAATTCTGACTTTTTTTTCTCACAACTGTGAGTTTATATCATACAATTCTGACTTTAAAACTCGCAATTGCGACTTTTTCTCTCACAATTCAGAGAAAAAAGTCAGAATTGCGAGTTTGTATCACGCAATTGTGAGAAAGTAAGTCAGAATTGTGAGATAAGTCGCAATAACCTTTTTTTTTATTTGGTTCCCGGAAACAGACTTTTTCTGTACCATTTCTACAGAAATTAATTGTTTTTTTTTTTTTATGATTTCAGGAGTTAAACAATCTGAAGGATTTTCTGTTTGTAATCAAGTTCATCATTCAGTTTTTTTTGTTTTTTTTTATTTCTTCACATTTAGTTTTTGCTTTTCTATCATCTACTTTTCATACCCAGTCTTTGAAGTGGTCATTTTGTAGCCAAAGCACTTAAAACTTACATTTTTCTGACATGTTTGCCTTAGTTATCTTAGCCTGGTGACTGCATTTGACTTCAGTGATTGCCAGTTGATGTGCGGGAAGGGAATAAAATGGCACTGAAAAATAGCCTAACCATAAAAATAGGCAAAACGTGTAAAACAATGCAATAAAAAAAAATTAAATTTTGATAAAAAGAAACTAAAATTGAAAGCAACAAACAAAAATCCCTGATATTCCATGACTTGGACCAAAAAACTATTAAATTCCCTGACTTTCAATGACTGGAATAGACCTTTTAAAATTCCATGATATTCCAGAAATTCCATGACCCGTGGGAACCCTGTAAATGTGAGTTTGTTTTGATTATTTCAGTATTTACCCATTAGTGGGGACAGTTGCCCACATGTAGACAGAAAATGGCTGCATTGCAAATATGGCCACAATATGAACTGACTTTCCTTAAGTGATGCATTCATCTCTGAAAGAAAAAGAAATGTAGATAAAGAAAACTGATGCACCCTCACCTTTCTATGAGAAGTTGCAGCTGTGTTGTGCAGCTCTTGATTTTGTTTTGTGCCTCTACATTTAGCATTTCGCCAGTATTGAGTCCATTAATCTCCAAGATGATGTCACCAGGCTGAAGACAGGCTGTCTCTGCCTTACTGCCAGTGTTCACCTGAAAAAATAAATATAAAAAAATAAAATAAAAATCAACCAATCAGAACTCAACCACATACATCAGCTGTTAAGACTATACTGAAGAGTCAACGTTTGTGGCCCAAAAGGAAGAAAACCAAAGTAAGGTCAGCAGAGGTACTTAGCAAAAAAAAAAAATTAAATTAAATTAAATTAAATTAAATTATATTATATTATATTATATTATATTATATTATAATATATATATTATATATATACACACACACACACACATATACACACACATACTTTTTTTTTTCTTTTTGCTACTTCAAGATTTAGTTTTCTGCAGTATATATATATATATATATATATATATATATATATATATATATATAATTTTTTATTTTATTTTTTTTTTTTGGCCAATTCTTGTTTTAAACTTTGAGGAAACATTATGTAGCTTGCTAACATAGATAAGGATGGTTATTAGTAATAATTTTATTGCTTATAATTACTCTCTGTAGTCTGACTTGTTTTACAGTGTGCAAAAATAATTTCCAAAACATATGACTGTTTCTAAACAGATTCTCTGAACACTGTCTTAACTGTCATTTGGTTAAAAAGTCCCATTCCCAAACCAGTGGCATGTGGTGGCGTTTTAAAATGAGGAGGCAGTTTTATTTTTATATGCGCAAATAGCAGGATTTTCTGCTTATTGCAAATAGTGGCAATTATCTGCATCTCCGTATTGGAGTACATTATAAAACACCATGTAATAACTGAGTGTAAATGATCATTTTTACTCAAATTAATAAAACAATGTCACCTTATTAGGACAATAAATACCTCCCTACACCTAACCGAACCCTACCCAATAATTTAAGTTCGAAATTTCCGATTACTTACTTCATTCTTATTGAAAATACATGCCTTTCCAACGTGACCTGATTTGAAAAGGTAGAAAAAAAGTTTGGAAAAACGCAGATTCAAACCTGAGTCAACAGCGTCAAAAATGACTTCAACACGTACTTTACCATTTGCGCCACTGGAGCTGTTATTAGACGATAGTCTTTTGTAATGCTTTGTAATCACACACTGGTGCATGGAGTTATTGTAAATAGACTCTGCCAACAAGATGGGTTATGTGCACTTAAATAGACACTAGTTTTTTATATTTATGAACTGATGTTTTTAATAACTTATTTTCGAGTCATCGAAAATAACAGTGTAAACTGTCAGGCACGAAGATGCATCTTTCATTTCATCAAGCTGAAGTCACTAAAAACTGACAGTCATCATGTTTTCAAGCCATTTCATGTTTCATTTTGACGTGACACAAAGCAGTGATATCTAAGCGAGGGAGTAGTTTACTTGATAATTAGTCAATAACGCCATCATTTTCAAGAG
Organism: Cirrhinus molitorella; assembly: GCA_033026305.1. Classification (NCBI taxonomy): domain Eukaryota; kingdom Metazoa; phylum Chordata; class Actinopteri; order Cypriniformes; family Cyprinidae; genus Cirrhinus; species Cirrhinus molitorella. Next base: position 25,004,726 of record CM065125.1, read on the forward strand.
CTCGAACAAAAACAAAAGGCAGGATTTATCGCATGAACCAATCACATCTAATCCTTACTGATCATATCCAATTATAGCGCGACAGATGCATTGCCTCCTTTCATGTGACTTTTCCCCATTCATCTCAATGAGCCTCCAGAAAAACCAGCGCACACTATAGGGGTCTGTTTAGAAAGTCAATGGGCCGAGGGGAGGCATGCCTCCGCTGCGACTTTACCTGTGGGTCTTGCCTTAGAAAAACGAGTGACTTTTAGACTTTTAAATGTCAAATTTAGTCGTATTTGCGCTGTTTTATATTGGTAATATCGATTATTTTCTCATCCAATTTTAAGGAGAGGAGAAACTGCCTCCCTTGCCTCCTCAGAGGAAACGCACACCATTGGTTGAGTCAATGTTGCCATGTAAAACAGAGCAATCTTTTAATAACATTAGACACTTAACTTTTACGGCAGTATCCAACCAATGGCTTACTTATATTAGTGTTAAAGTTGGCAGAAACATTAAAAGCAACAAGACAAGGGCTGCTGTTAGTTGAGCAAAGCTTAGAATTCCCTCAAGACTCAATAGTCAATAAGGCCACAACCTCATTAGTAGGAGAAGAGGAAAGCAACACCTCAGCTCAACTCAAAACATCCAAACAGCCCGGCACAGAGAGGCCTTGCAGGCTGCCAGTCAGCTGTTGTTGTTGATGCTCGCTGAAAGCAGAGGGGCAGAGGTGCCATGTCTGAGGACCTGCTCGAGTGCCAATTAACTGTTGCTACAGAGACGCACAATGGAGCGCGTCTCATGTAATCAGAGTACGCCTCGCTTCACGCGGAACGCAACTATCCTTCCCCTCTGTGTGGACCAGACCTGAGAAACAGATGAGCCTTTGCCCTCATACTAGTGCATACACTCCAGAATTTGAATTATGCAATAACTCTACAGTGGCGTCAGGTATTTTTATAGGAATATCTAGGTAGTTTTATATCTAAGGAGAATGTTTCTAAGGTTTGCCTCACACAAAAGTGTCAAAACATGCATGTAAAAAGCTTGAGGAATCAGGGCGTGAGTTCAGACAAAGCCAATAAAAAGAGTGGAGCACAAGAACTGTGCCCATGCCAAACTCCAGCTATTACACTCTGACCCGTCTCTCCATGAAGCCCTTTGGAGCCCTCTTAGAAAACACCCCGTGCTGTTCTATTCTGTGTTTCTTACAACTCCTCTCAATACCAAAGGTCTCCTGCACTGCATGGACACTGTTAAGCACTCATTCTTTTCACATATTGGCTGTTGAGGGCACAAAAAAAGCCTAGAGGACTGACACTGTGAAGTCCTTAAAGGGAAAGTTCACCTTAAAATGAAAATTCTGTCATTAATTACTCACCCTCAGCTTGTTCATCTACAGAACACAAATTAAGATATTTTGGATGAAATCCAAATGCTTTCTGACACTGCATAGACAGCAATGCAACTACCACGTTCAAGGCCCAGAAAGGTAGTAAGGACGCCGTTAAAATAGTCCATTTGACATCAGTGGTTCAGCCATAATGTCATGAAGCTATGAGAATACTTTTTGCGCATAAAAAATAAATAAATAATGACTTTATTCAACAATCTCTTCCGTGACAGATGTCCTTACTACATTTCCGGGTCTTGAACATGTCAGTTGTGTTGCTGTTTATGCAGGCTATCCAAGAAAGCTCTCGGATTTCATCAAAAATATCTTCATTTTTGTTCTGAAGATGAACAAAGGTCTTATGGGTTTGGAACAAAATGAGGGTGAGTAATTAATGACAGAATTCCCATTTGTGGGTGAACTATCCCTTTACAAGGTAGTTCTCACTAAAGCAGAAATTGTGTGAAGCAAGCACATTTAAGCTTACATTTAGCATATTTAATAGATCAAAAGTTTACATACACTTTGCTGAATCTGCAAAACTTAATTATTTTACCTTCATTCTGTTCAAAAGTTTACACCCCTGGCTCTTAATGCATAATTTTTCCTTCTGGAGCATCAGTGAGCGTTTGAACCTTCTGTAATCTGTAACCGTTGCATACGAGTCCCTCAGTTGTCCTCAGTGTGAAAAGATAGATCTCAAAATCATAGTCTTTGTTGGGATTCAAATACACAAAATGCTGAAGAACTAATAATCTGCGGGACCTGAAGGAACTTCTGAAAAAAAGGTGGGCAGTTTAACTGTTCAGGACAAACAAGGGACTCATGAGCAACCATCACTAAACAAAAAAACAAAAACACAGCTGTGGATCATTCAGGTAACAACAGTATTAAGAATCTTATGAACAGGGTCATTTTTATAAATTCAACTATTATTTTATCTTGTGGACTATAGGTAAACATCTGTTATGTGAAATATCTTATTTGGGTCAGTACAAAAAAACAAAACAAAAAAACAACAACAACAACAACAACATGGATTTTGTATCATCTCTCTTATTTTGGTAAAATAATTAACATTTTGCAGATTTTTGCAGATGTAAACTTTTGACCTCAGCTGTATGTGCACTGATCAATGTTTGTTTGTAAATAAAAGACTGAATTATATCTGTTCATCAAAAAGCAATCAGGAATCCTCAGAAGACCTGGTTCTTATACAATGCCTTTATGAACGTTTTGAAACATCAAAGATCTGGACTTTCAATGGAGGGACAGAAATCTCTTCTAAAAAATATCTTCAGCTGTGTTTCAAAGATAACTTTTATAGGTTTGGAACAACATGAGGGCTGAGTTAATGATAAAATGGTCACTTTTTAGTGAACGATTCCTTTGATGGTGCATTTGAAACAGTATGGTAATGGGAAACAAAGATAATGGGAGCAATAAATTTTAAGTCTTAGTGTTTTAAAGCGGTTTAAGTTTAAATCCAATGGAATTCTGGATTACAATGCAGATGTGACCAGGATCTAAAAGGAAAGGTTACATTAGCTGCCTTTAATTAGAAACACTGTGGTGTATTTCTGGATCACAACATGGAATTAGTTTTCATGAAATGAACTTTTCTTCTTTTTTTTTTTTTTAAGTTGAGAAGAACTGTTTTGGTTCAATTTGAAAACTGTCCCAAAGCCCATGAAAAACAAAAATAAATGGGTTCCAGACTAGGTGGCAGAAGTACAGCAGATTCTGAACTTCTCAGCTGGAAAACAGTCTTTCACAACTACCCAAGTACTGAAAGCTTGAACACAAAAAAGCAACTGATTAACCCGTTTTGAGAGACCAAATGCGTGATAAATAAGTGTAAACGCAACATATTTGTATGTTTGTTTATAGTTAACACCATTCCAGCTATTAAAATAGTCAATTGGATATTAGTGGTTCAACCGCAATGATACAAAGCTACAATAATAGTTTTTTGTGCAAAAAAATAAAAATAAATAAAAATAAATAAATAAATAAATAAATAATTTATATGAGGGTGAATAATAATGACAATTTTCATTTTTGGGTGAAATATTTTTTGTTTTCTTGTTAGACCCAGGATTATGTTTGTTTTATTTATTTATTTTCATATTCCAAGGGGAACCCAATGATTCATGCTGTACCTAAGCCTTTCACTCACTGTATTGCATTTTCCCATTATTCTAAAAAAAGAATAGAGAATACCTGTAAGGAAAAAGTAGTAAAAAAAAAACAAAAAAAAAAACACATGCTTGACCATCCACAATGCAATACAATAACCAGGAACTTCCTCTTTAATTATACAGGTCTTGTTTGGTAGAAGTAGTCAAGGAGACTGAGAGCAAAACAGATAGACACTAGTGATTCATGTGAGGAGAAAGAGGTTATTAAGCATTTAGGCAAGAGGCATCATTGCTTTAATCACTGATGCAAGAAGAACAAGGAGATAAAGCATGTTCTGGATTGGTAGTTTGGTTAACAGAGATGAAAAATTACCCTGGAAACTGTTAGGGCCTTCTTAAAGTCTCGTCCTCCAGAAATTCTGAATCCCCATGGGGACGGGCCAATCAGGTTCACTGTAAACGGCATCATGTGACCACAGGCTGCTGCCTAATGCTCTCAGGAGTGCTGTGGGAGGGAAAAAAAAAAGGAGTGTGAGAAGAGAGGTAAAAAAAAAAAAAAAAAAAAAAAAGTGGAAAACCCACAGATGGAGAGAGACTCGGTCAAGTTTAATTTGACATCAAGTTGAAATGCCACAGATGTGTCTCATAGTTTCCACATCTCTAAGCCACTGGCTGCTGTTGAAAGGTAAACTGCCTTCACCTGTTCTTTAGAACACCTTTCATCCTATTCCACATGACTGCAGCTCTTATCCACCGACACACACAGACACTGTAGCAGGAATCATAGAGAGGTGCCACATGACTGACATTCCAGGAGTGCGTTTTTAAAGCTGCAGCACCCATAAGGAAAGCGAGAAACCACTTTAGATTCAGTTCAAGTTTCTTAACCCAGATGCATTTTAATATTTTTATCAATATTAATGACACACTACCAGTCAAAAGTTTTTAGATAGTAAGATTTCTAATGTTTTTAAAAGAAGTCTCTTTTGCTGACCAAGCCTACATTTATTTTTATCTAAAATACAGCAATCTATTTAAAATAACTGCTTTCTATCAGAATTCATTTTATAATTTATTCCTGTGATCAAAGCTACATTTTCAGCATCATTACTCCAGTCCTCAGTGTCTCATGATCCTTCAGAAATCATTCTAATATGCTGATTTGCTGTTCAAGAAACAGTTTTTATTATTACTATGATCAATACTTAAAACAGTCGAGTAATTATTATTTATTTTTTTTAGGATTCTTAATGAATAAAAAAACTGAAAAATAAGCTAGTGTGTAACATTACACACTATACCATTCTAAAGCTTGAAGTCTGTTTAATTTTTTTTTATAAAAAATTATAAAAATTCATTATAGGAATTAATACTTTATTTAGCAAGGATGTTTTAAATTGATCAAAAGTGATAAAGACATTTAGATTTCTATTTCATACAAATGCTGTTCTTCTGAACTTTCTATTCATCAAAGAAACCTGAAGAAAGCAGCAAATCAGAATATTAAAACGATTTCTAAAGCATCATGTGACTGGAGTAATGATGCTAAAAAAAAAAAAAATCAGCTTTGAAATCACAGGAATAAATTACATTTTTAAATGTATTAGACTGGAAAGCTGTTATTTTAAATAGTAAATATATTTCAGATTTGTACTGTTTTTCCTGTACTTTGGATCAAATAAATGCAGTCTTGGTGAGCATTTATTCTTAAAAAAATATATATAATAACTTTTGACTGGTAGTGCAGCTTAGTAATCTTGGTCATTCGTCTGATGATGAGTTCTTTGAAGCCATGATGGTTCATTGTACCCACTTCAAATGCACAGAACCTCACTGAGACCATGGTAGATGTTGGTGCATACATTTATTACTAACATGTGTGTACAATTGAGAAATGTCCTGACAACGTGGACTCCTGACAGTAAGAAGACCCTAGAGTTTACTGAGACATCTGCTCCATACAAGAACCAAGCAAAACCACAATCAAGACCACCACAGGATTTAGTAGTGAGACATCGCATCTTGCTTTTCAGACAAGCTTTAAGTTCAAAATAAAGACATTTTATTAGTTCAAGCCCTTGACAGGTTCACACATTGATATGCCTTTATTATGCCATTTTTAAGGTTCTTAATATTGTTTTGGAAGTCTCCAATAGGTTTACAAGCATGCAAGTTCAAACAACGCTTCCGTTTTCTCAAAATATGTATTTAATATCACCTCATTTTCCAGCAATTCTCAAACGATTTGTTCAAAGCAGTTCAAGGATTCAGTTTCTCTAAACCCCTCTTTTCTGTGAGTCTACTCTGCTCTGATTGGTCAGTTAGCCCAGTCTTTTGTGATTGGTCTAGTGTGTTGAAAATGATACACCTATTGCCACAGTTCTGTATTATGAACGTTTAACAGAAAATATAAACATCTACTATTTATTATACTAACAGGTTGTGATTCAGTGGAGCCAGCTGGCCCAAATAAACCAAGTACTGAGGCATCTTTCAAGAGCAAGCGAGATTAGAGAAACAGTTGTCAGTAAAGTGATGTGTTTGAGGGCGGGTCAAGCTGATTCTTTATTTTGGGAGACAATAACTATTTATCACTTTCAGCTGTACAACTTTGCAGATCATCTGAATTCTCATAGAGCTACATTACACACTGCATGAAAGGCAATATTAGAAATGGCATAATAGGGGCACTTTAAAACTTCACATTAAAAGACTGATGTGTCACGGCATTAGTTTAGTATATACACAGTTGCAATTAAAAATATTTAACCCACTTGAGCTACAAGACATTTTACTGCAGAGAACAAAATTGTGTGAAAACAATTCAACAAAGGCATCAGTGCACTGTTAGAGAAAGTGCATGTATACACATGAGTAATTCTGCTAATGTAATTTTACAAATATAAAGAAAAAAAAATGGCTCTAAATGATTATGTTCAAAATTATTCAACCCCCAAATTTAGTGTCAAAGTGCTTAGAAGCTTCTGTCACCTCTCTACTGCAGTGGTTCCCAATTCCAGTCCTAGGGACCCCCTGCTCTGCACATTTTGCATATCTCCCTTATTTAACACACCTGATTAATATGATCAGCTTGTTAGAGGAGAGAGCCATGAATTGAACTAATGAGCTGATGATCTCAATCAGGTGTGTTAAATAAGGGAGACATGCAAAATGTGCAGAGCAGGGGGTCCCCAGGACTGGAATTGGGAACCACTGCTCTACTGCAATCTTGGCCCATTCCTCGCCTGAAAAGGCTTTCAGATCACTGTCGTGGTGTTCATTCACACTGTTTCTAGATTATTGTGTAGAGTCAGATCAGATGCATTTTATATAATTGCTAAAAGCTTCATTGGTAAAAAAAAATTACTTTTCACAAAAAAAAAAAAAAAAAAAAAAAAAAAAAATTATATATATATATATATATATATATATATATATATATATATATATATATATATATATATATATATATATATAATAATAATAATAATAATAATAATATTACTGTTTTTTGATCCTGACACAAAATGATCTGCTAACACCAATTGACTAATATCAGCAGCACATGTGAAAGTGTGAAGTCAGGAGAAATCACCATCATGCCAATTAGATTGTAACAGCAGACTGATAAAAGCTATAAAAGAAGGGAAGAAGAGCTTCCAATCATTGTGTTCTTGATAGCAATAGTTACCTCCAAAGAAATATGAGCAGCCATCATCGCTTTGCATCAAAATGGCCTCACATGCAAGGAAATTGCTACAAAGTATATTGCACCTGAAAGAACTATTTACCAGATCATCAATAACTTTAAGGAAAGAGGTTCAACTGCAGTGAAGAAGTCTTCAGGATGTCCCAGAGTATCGAGCAAGTGCCAGGACCGTCTCCTCCTGGGGAGTCAGTTACGGAATCGTGCCACAACCAGTGCAGAGCTTGCTCAAGAATGGCAACAGATGGGTTTGAGAGCATCTGCACGCACAGTGAGGCCAAGACTTTTGGACAATGGACTGGTGTCAAGAAGGGCAGCAAAGAAGCCACTTCTCTCCAAGAAAAACTTCAAGGACAGAATAAAATTCTGCAGGATGTACAAGGCTTTGACAGCAGAAGACTGGAGCAAAGTTATTTTCTCTGATGAAGCTCCCTTCCGACTCTTTTGGACATCTGGAAAATCGATTGTCCGGAGAAGAAAAGGTGAACACTACCATGAGTCCTGCGTCGTGCCAACAGGGAAACATCCTGAGACCATCCATGTGTGGGGTTGCTTTTCAAGCAAGGGAGTGGGCTCTCTCATAATTCTGCCAAAAAACACTGCCATGAATATAGAATGGTATCAAAATGTCCTGCAAGAGCAACTTCTTCCAACGATCCATGAGCAATTTGGTAATGACCCGTGCATTTTTCAGCATGATGGAGCACCATGTCACAAAGCAAGAGTGATAAAGAAGTGGCTTGAAGATCATGACATTGAAATTTTGGATCCTTGGCCAGGCAACTCCCCGGATCTCAACCCCATTGAGAACCTGTGGTCAGTCCTCAAAAGGCGAGTGGACAAGCAGAAGCCCACGAATTGTGGTCAACTCCGAGAACTAATATGGCAAGAATGGATCGCCATCAGTCAGGATTTGATTCAGAAGCTAATATCCAGTATGCCAGAGCGAATTACAAAGGTTATGAAGAACAAGGGTCAACACTGTAAATGTTGACTAAATATATTTTTTTGCCAATAAAATCCTTTAAAACTTATAATATGCTTATCACTGTTTTTTAGTATACCATAGAAACATGTGGAAAAAAATATATATACAAATGCTGAAGTAGTAACTTTGCAAAACACAAAATTTGTGTCACTGCCAAAACTTTTGGCCATGATTGTCCTGCAGGAAACTCCACTGATCATCAGCTTCAGTCTTTGCACCAAAGGCATCACAATTCTTGCCAAATGGCCTGATACTTCAAAGAATCCATGATGTCCTTCAAACAATCAGGATTTCCACTTCCTGCTAAAGTAAAACAACCCCATAACAAGACTGGTCCACCGCTGATCCATGGGTCCAAAAAGTTCCAATTTGGTCACATCACTCTATAAAACATTCTCCAGAACTCCACAGGCCTATCCAAATGAATTTTAGCATATTCAAGTCAGCGTTTTATGTTCTTTCAGGACAAGAGTGACATTCGGCAAAATGCCCCAACATGAAAGCCATCCTCTAGTGTTCTTCTTATACACTGCATTGAAATGTTTTTCCTTTCATTGGGTCATCTTGCAAGTCTTTGGCTGAACATTGCAGGTTTTTCTCAGTTGCTCCGATCAAATATTTTATGATATTGTGCTTTTTCTTTAACAGCTTCCAAAGGTACAACACATTTTAAACCAAAGAATAAGGCTGCCAGCCATGTCTCCAGGAATGTTTAATGTCTTGGAAATCTTCATCTTTGGCTTCATCATGGGCTAAATGTATGTATATGTAACAGTTCAAGCTAATTCTGTTGTTCTGAGTTTCTAAAGGTTTAAATTGTGTTTTTAGACAATTTTGTTCCCCACCATACAAAGAAGCGACTAAAAACAGCAATGTTAAATAGGGGTTGAATAATAATGACTAGCTGTGTTATTAAAAAATAACTAAGAAATCTAAGAAATATTACATTATATATTGACACTTTTAATATGCCACTAATTGGTTATAGATGCCAGTTTTATGGCAGTCCTGGATATTCAAAAAAGCTACACAAAATATGCTGCAGATCACTTTAGTCTGTGACACAAATGCCCCTACTTACTTATAGAAAATTGTGGAAGAAATTAGCAATTTACCAGAACAATTTTGGGTGTACTGTTGGATACTGAAGACACCAGTGACACCTTGGCCTGCAGCAGCTTTGTACAAGATCTCACCAACTATTTACCTGACAGCTAAAACATCTCTGGACTCTCTGATGGAAAAGTTAAGACTGTTCAAAAAACAGAGTTTTTGCTGTCAAGATCAAGTGACATATGAGAACAGACTTTGTTGTCAGTCAGCACATGGGCTCTGGAATGTGATCCGTGATGTTTTTTATAGCTACTGTAAATATCTCAGATTGGGAATGCGCTATAAAACTACACTACTGTTCTTGGGCGTGGAAGGCTTGTTTTCCCTCTGATACTGAACTGAGGTTTACAGTCTTTATCTCTCCCTGTCAGCCTGCTCCTTACCCTGATTTGACCTTTGATAGTTTCAATATTCTTATGCAACAATGAAAAAAATCCCTTTACATCGAATCAAAAGACTCCAGTCATACAAGGGCTGGTCCGTCATAATCTTAAATCAAACTATTTTCAGTCATACACCTTACAAACGTATCGCAAAGTCATTTGGGGATGACAAAATAAATAAATAAAAGGCTTTTGATATATTGCACATTCATTTCATGGTATTTTTTACCTGGAAATTGTACTGAAAATGTTAAATTAGCAATGAGGTAATTCCCATTTCTGACAAATCCAGTTCATATCAATTACAGTTCATGCTATTTTATATTAATTAATAAAATTATTTATTTATTTTGTAATGTATTATTATCATTCTATATCAAACATTATTAATGCTTATTTCTTATTTTTAAATTTAGACTATATTTTCCATCTAATGCTAACCTTAAATTAACAATGAACATTATTAATAAAACTGTTACTGTAACCTTCAGCAAATGTCATTATAATGTTATACCTAAAATGACTTAAAATCAAAACTCAGAATTTTATTATGAATCTAAATTGTCATACTGTAAATTGTTTTTTTACCTAATTTGACAAACTAATTTAAGTTTTTTTATTTAGATAAAACAGTATTTTAATATGAATATGAATTTATTTTAATATTAATTTTTCATACTGTACTTTATAATGTTATGCCTAAAATTACTTGTATTTAAACAATTTCTTTTATTTTAAAATTAGACAAAATAGTATAGACTTTAAATATGAATATTAATTTTTCACACTTTATTTATGCTTAAAATTACTTATTTAAACTAATTGTAGCTTTTATTTTAAAATTAGACAATAGTATAGAAATTTAACATGAATATTAAGTTCATACTGCAAGTTATTTTTGTATTTGAACTAATTTTATTTTTGTATTTTAAAATGAGAAAAATCATAATTTTAATATGAATGTTAATTTCTCATACTGTAAATTCATTTTTTTTTTTTTTTGCCTAATTTAACTTGTATTTAAACTAATTTTAGGTTTTTTTTTTTTTTTTTTAGATAAAACAGTATTTTTATATGAATAAACTTTATTAATTTTTCATACTGTACATTATAATGTTATGCCTAAAATGACTTTAAAAACTAATTTTAGTTTTACTTTAAAAAGTGACAAAATATAGAATTGAAATATGAATATACATTTCACACTTAATTTTTTTTTTTTTGCTTAAAATTATTAACTACAAGTTTTAGCTTATTTTAAAATTAGACAATAGTATAGAAATTTACTATGAATATTACATTTCATACTGCAAATTATGTAGTTATGTAAGTTGTATTCGTTTTTGCCTAAAATGACTTGTATTTGAACTAATTTTAGTTTATTTTAATTAGACAAAAATCATAATTTTAATATGAATAGAGTTTCTTCATACTGTAAATTATTTTTATTGTTTGCCTAATTTGACTTGTATTTAAACTAATTTAGTTTGTTAAAATGTATTTAGTCTTTGAATATGATTGAACTTCAATATTAATTATTTTCATACTGTGCATTATTATAATGTTATGCCTAATTGTAGCTTTTATTTTAAAATTAGACAAAATAGTATAGAACTGTAATATGAATATTAATTTCATACTGTAAAATATTATTTTTTGCATAAAATTAGTTAATTGAACATTTTAAATTTTTATTTTAAAAGTAGACAAAATAGTATAGATATTTTATATGAATATTAATTTATACTGTAAACATTTTTGCCTAAATTGTCTTGTATCTGAACTAATTTTAGCCTTCATTTTAAAATTAGACAAAACAGTATAGAATTGTAATGATTTTTTCATACTGTAAATTACATTTTTTGCTTGAATTGACTTGTAAACTAAATTTAGCTTTTATTTTTAAATATTATTATAATATAAATATTAAATATTTACACAAAATAGTATTTTAATATGAATAAACTTTAATATAAATACATTTTTCATACAGTACATTATAACGTTATGCCTAAAATGACAAATTTTTATATATATATATATATATATATATATATATATATATATATATATATATATATATATATATATATATATATATATATATATATATATATATATATATATATATAAATAAATAATGTTTTTTTTTTTTTTTTTTTTTTTTTAAAGACCAAAAAAAGTGCCTCAATTTGTATTTAAACTAAGATTAAATACTTTAGATGAACTGGTATAAGAATTTTAATATTAGCCATAAAAATATTTTATCAGCCAGAATAATAATATCCTTATTTGGTCACAACCTAAAAGACAGTATAACTAAAATATTTGAAACACACCACTGTTTCATTCTTACTCACTCTCACGTGTACTGTAAAGCATTCAGTTACTAATAGCACAAATACATCTTTTGAAATACAAACATTTTAGCATAATCTCTACCAGCTGACTCCACATATAGTGTCATACTGCTCAGCCAACATTTACAGTACCAATAGTGTTTTGAAAGGACCACATGGCTCATACACCCCTGATAATGATGTAATTAAAGAAAGAATGTAAAGAATCCGGCCATGTAAACACTGAAGATAGGTCAGTGTCTGTGTCACACTGTCCTGAACTTAATATCAACAGGAGAAAGTGTGTGGAAGCCTGAAATTGGCTCCACACACAGGACAAACAAACCCGCACGCTCACATGCACAGTCTCCTCTACCCAGCGTGACCCAGTTGAGGCTACGGATGTCGCTGCATTCTTGGAGAGTTTGGTCCGGGGGAATGCAAATCTACCCCATCATTAGCTCTCCAGGCAATTAGCAGCCTTAACGATGCCTCTGTTCGGGAGGATCTCTCTTAATTACTGCGGCCTCTAGAGAGACTGGGTGCTCTGCGCTGTTGCTGAGGGGTTTTTTTTTTTTATGTAATCACAGAGGAGGCGGCAGCCACATTTTCCTCCCCTCAGAACCTCAATTAATCCAACATGTTAGAGAACTTTACTAGGTTCACACAGAATCACTCAATTTCTATGTGTTTTTGCTCTAGTTGTAGGGGAAAAAAATTGGCCAAAATGACCTGAATACGGTAATTAAGCAGTAAGAAATGTGAATCGATGCCATTAAGTGCCTTGTTCCATTTATATGTTACTTGAAAAAAAACAAATCCATTAGTTGCCATCATGCTATATATGGACCCTTACAATGGGATATGCATACTGAATCACCATACTGTAGCATATATATATATATATATATATATAAAATATATAAATAATATAATATATATTGGCCCCCTGTGAAATTTTACATTTTCTTTAGAATATTTCCTATTTTTTTTATACACTTTTATACATATACATATATATGCAAAAATACATAAAATTAATTAAAAGTGACAGACATTTGTGATGAGATTTTATATATTTTATTTTTTGTTTTGTTTTTGAGCAGCAAATCAGCAGCTTATGATTTCTGTAGAATCATGTGACACTGAAGACTAGAGTAATGATGATGAAAATTCAGATTTGTATCGACAATAAATTACAATAAAATGTTAGAAGAGAATATTTATGTTTATGTAATAATATTTAACAATATAAGAGTTTTTACTGCATTTTGAGTCCAAAACCATAAAAAAAAAAACTTTTATTCTGCAAGAATGCACTAAATTGATTACAAGTGACGAAGATATTTATAATGAGATTCTTCTTTTTTTTTTTTTTTTTTGAGCAGCAAACCATAATTATAATGATTTCTTTAGGACCATGTGACACTGAAGACTAGCGTAATGATGCTGAAAATACACATTTGCATTACAAGAATAAATTACATTTTAAACTATATTAAAATAGAATACGATTATTTATTTATTTATTTATTTATTGAGTAACAAATCAGATAATGATTTCTGAAGAAACATGTGACACTGAAGACTTAAGTAATGATGCTAAAAAAAAATTATATAAACAAATGTTTGGTTGTCACCTTTATTTATTCAGTATTTTATACAATAAAGGTTGTTTTAAAGCAGCTTCACAGTATTAAACAAATTATCTGACAGCTGTCGCCAAATGGCAAGAAAACCAACCTGTACTGAACAGGACAGCCATTTTAATTTATCAACAAGACAAGATTTTAGCACTTAAATCCACAACAAACAATCAAGAGTTTGGACCTGGTTCGGAACCTTTTTCAGAGAATTTTTTCATAATCAAGGGAAGGGAAGGAAAGGCAGGGAGGGCAGCTCTGCAAGATAAAAATAGACATTGTTCGGCTGACTGGGAAAGTGAAAGTATTTGCAGGTTTAGGAGAGTCCATGTTTCCATTTGTTGTCGTTTGCCAAAAGACCATTAGCTTGAGTTCCTTTTACTTCAGCGAGAAGAAACTTAAGGAGATGTGAGAACGGAAAACTGGCAAACCGGTGAACCAGCTATGCGCATTTAGACACATAGTAACTGCCGTGTAATACTAACTGCATGGTAATACTGGATAAGCTGATCCTCTTGCTGCTCTTTATTAACAAAGTGAAATGAAACAGTCTGATCAGTGCAAATGTTTCCTAACAACACACATCAGACCATGACATGGCTCACAGGTTATGGACATCAGGGACTGGTATTACTGGTTCAAATTGGCCAAGTTTCACCTTTTATTGCATGACTACTCACAGTTACTGGTCTCATGACTTTTGTTTATTTAAAATGAGGCATAGTGTTATGATATAACACAAGAATAAATCTAAATGCCTCAGAAATGTGCAAATGGCATGTAAACTATTACAGGAACAAGTTTAAGATGAAAAGCCAGTAATCCAGGATCTGAATGGAATGAGTGGCATAGATCCGAATGAGTCACCGCTTTAGAAAAGTGATGCACTAAAATAAGCTCTAGACCAATTATAGAAATTAAAATGAAAACCAAAAATAGAGACGCATGATTCTGGGAAAAAATAAATATATATGTAGATATGCATATAAATATGTAAACAAAATTAAAATTGACATGAAACTATTTAGCTTTCACCATTTTAAGGTAATCAGACCTACTTAAAGAATAATTGTAACATAATAGAAGGGACTAGACATCAAAACTTTTATCAGATCCGTTTCTGCTTATATTTTCAACCTATTTTTGTCTTTCATAGTATAGTTTGCAATGGAAATTGCAATGGTTGTAATTTTAATGCATCTCTATATCAATACGATTAACCAATGCCTCTAAGTCTATATTCTGAACTACATCATGAGGAAAACACTCACATACGCAAAATATCCTGAGTAGAAATTAGGCTGAGAGGTTGTCAAAAAACATGTGCGTAGTTACAACCGTTTCACATCCAAGTGAGGGGGTGTTATGGTGTCTGTGAAAGAGAGAATGCATAAAGCTCCCTTTTTTGTATGGTACATTGGCACTTAGTTTAAACTTGAGAAGGTCAGAGGATTTGAGAAAAGAGCCAGTGAAACCTAACGTGCCAAAAATAAGACTTTTAGCACCTATTATTACGAAGCAAGTTTGAGGATAGTAAAACGCACACAAAACCTGTCAAGTTGTCACTTTTTTTTAAAAAGAAATACAAGAATTTAAAGCCTATTTTAGTACTAACAATATGTTTTGTGTTTTGACATTTCACATTCAGAACAATTAAGGCTGCCAAAGATATACAGGATGGAAGAACTAATGTATTATATTAAAAACACACTCAATTGAATGAGTTAACTGATTTGAATCAAATGTGTTCGCATTCAAATTTGAATCAAATTACTGAATCATTTAAGTTTTGTAAAACTGCTTGAATCAAATCCCAGTGAATCATGAATCAAACCAATTCATTTTTTTTTTTACAAAGCAGCTTTAGAGAAAAATCACAATGTTTGTGTTTAAAAGTTTGGGATCAGTAAGATTTTTAAATGTAGTCTCTTATGTTCATCAAGGCTGTATTTATTTGATAAAAATACAGAAAAAAAAACTGTAATCTTGAGAAAAATTATTGCCTTTTCTAAAATTAGTTTTATATATTTTCAAATATAATTTATTTCTGTGACACAGTGTTGAATTTTCATCAGCCATTACTCCAGTTTCACATGATCTTTCAGAAATCAATCTAACATGGTGATTTATCTTCAACGTTAGAAATAGAAACTGTAAAAAGTGATGCTTCATATTTCATATAGAAATCTTTTCTAACAATGTAAGTCTACTACCACTTTATCAATATAACACATCATTGATGAATAAAAGTATGAATCTTTAAAAAAAACAAAAAAAAGTATTTAAACTTATTTTTTAAATAAATTTACTTCACTGTAAATTAGTGTTTTTTGTTTGTTTGTGTTTTTGCACATTGAATTACAAAAATGAAATGAATGCAATAAATATATCAATCTGATGCAAAACGCTCTAAATTTTGGGATGTAATAAGTCTCTGACATGTTCTTGCTAAATTCTGTGAGCTTCATCCAGCAGGACAATATTTTAGCCTAATTTACAGATCTACTCCCATTTGTAAAGTACCTTATAAAGCTTTTTAATTCTGGCACTAATCGGTCATCTCAGATGCTACTCTGAAATGCTTACAAAAAGCCCATTCTGCTTCCTTCAGAGTAAAAACTGAGTGACCAGACAGTAAGGTCAGCCAGGAATCTCTCTGACTGAAATAGCATGCAAATGAGGATACTGAAACTGAAAAGAACCCTAGATATTCAGTGCAAGCATCACATCCCGTAACTCAGAGAAATGTCAGGACGCCTGGTTGTGCAGTAATTACTGCTCCTGCAACCACTCAAACATCTCCATCTCCAAACATTCAAACTAAGATTGTCTCCTGTTTTGCAAAAAAAAAGTGTTATCAAAAAGCTTTCCCCAAATCAAAACACACTATGAGCATCCTGTCTTAACAAGTAGGTTAAATTAGTGTTGTGTTTAGCCTAGGCGAATGCTGTGTACTGCACACATATTTACCCTGAGGTGAGTCTCTGTCTGGCATTTAGTCAAGAATAATTGTGAAAGCTTTAATAAAGCTGAATAATTATTTTATTTTTTACAGAGCAAACTCCTTGAGTGACAGCTAAAAAGCTGTTCTCCAAGTCAAGTACTCGGATCTGTGGGAAAGTTATTACATCGGAAGCAGTTGTGTAACAGTTTTGAATGAAGAAGCAAATGTTTTCAGTGGGTATTTGTGTTCCCGTGCGAGAATATATTCTTAAACTTTGTCCTCATTTTACTGCTGGTGTTTTAGATTACATCTAAACAAATCTGGTGGAAGATGTGAATGAAGATTTCCGATATAACAAAACTACATGACATGGAATATTAGCATACACTCATTCACACAGCTCAAAGTCATCCAACAGCTCGAAAACAGCCTTTTTTCCACATCTTGATGAATTGAATATGATGCAAACACATTAATTTCACCCATGTTCACACGTGACTAACATTTATATTAGTCGGCTCAATTAAGTTACAGAATTAAAAGATTAGTTCATTCCTGAATTAAATTTTTTTGACAATTTACTCACACCCATGCCATCCAAGATGTTTACATTTTTCTTTCTTCAGTCGAAAAGAAATGAAGGTTTTTAAGGAAAACATTCCAGGATTTTTCTCCATATAGTGGACAATGGGGATCAACAGTTTGAAGGTCCAAATTGCAGTTTCAATGCAGCTTCAAAGAGCTCTACACGATCACAGCCGAGGAATAAGGGTCTTATCTAATGAAATGACTGGTCATTTTCTTAAAGAAGAAAAAAAAAATATTATATACTGTAACCTCAAACGCTCGTCTTGCACTAGCTTGACTTGACACATTACATAATAATGTTGGAAAGGTTACAACAGTTAGCTCTTCAGCTTTGTATTCTGGTTCAAAAAGGTAGGGTAGGGTAAAAAAACACCATCTTATTTTCTCCTACAACTTCAAAATCATCTGGCATCGTTGTTTAACCTTTTTTTGTGAAGGGCACTTTCACTTTGTAAACTCTGGGTTGGTACTTCTGCCTACGTCACGCTTGACCTATCCAACGTAATAACGTTGAAGTCCAGTGTGAAGACAAGCATTCGTGGTTAAAAAGTATATCAACTTGTATGACCGATCATTTCACTACATAAGGCCCCCTTTATTCGGTTGGGATCATGTAGAGCCCTTTGAAGCTTCACTGAAATTGCAATTTTGACCTTCAACCCGTTGGCTCCCATTAAAGTCCACTATAAGCTGAGGTCAAAAGTTTACATGTGCCTTACAAAATCTGCAAAATGTTAATTATTTTACCAAAATAAGAGGGATCATACAAAACACACATCATTTTTTATTTAGTACTGAACTGAATAAGATATTTCACATTCAAGAAAAAGTACATGTAGTCCACAAGAGAAAATAATAGCTGAATTTATAAAAATGACCCCGTTCAAAAGTTTACATACACTTGATTCTTAATACTGTGTTGTTACCTGAATGATCCACAGCTGTGTTTTTTGGTTTAGTGATAGTTGAGTCTCTTGTTTGTCCTGAACAGTTAAACTACCTGCTGTTCAGATTTTTCTTCAGAAAAATCCTCCAGGTCCCACAAATTCTTTGGTTTTTCAGCATTTTTGTGTATTTGAACCCTTTCCAACAATGACTGTATGATTTTGATATCCATCTTTTCACACTGAGGACAACTGAGGAACTTATATGCAACTATTACAGAAGGTTCAAAGGCTCACTGATGCTTCAGAAGGAAAAACCATGCATTAACCATGCATTATTTTAAATTTGAAGATCAGTAAAAGTAACTTATTTTGTCTTCTGGGAAACATGCAAGTATCTTCTGTAGCCTCTGAAGGACAATACTAAATATGATATTTAGGCAAAATGAGAAAAACATACACATCTCTATTTTGTTCAAAAGTTTTCAAACCCCAGCTCTTAATGCATCGATGCTCCAGAAGGAGAATCGGTGAGCATTTGAACCTTCTGTAATATAGTAGACAACATTTGAAGTGGATCAAAATCTTCATCAAAGCTGTCCTGAAACCAAAACAATACCCGTTCTTGTCTTAGGACAACTTTGATGAACTTTTTTGATCCACTTCAGATGTTGACTACTTTAGTTGCACATGAGTCCCTCAGTTGTCCTCAGTGAGAAAATCTCAAAATCATACAGTAATTGTTGGAAAGGGTTCAAATATACAAAAATACTGAAAAGCCAAAGAATTCGTGGCACCTGAAGGATTTTTCTGAAGAACAACAGGCAGTTTAACTGTTCAGGACAAACAAGGGACTTATCACTAAACTATCACTAAACAACAAAAACAGCTGTGGATCATTCAGGCAACAACACAGTATTAAGAATCAAGTGTATGTAAACTTTTGAACAGGGTCATTTTTATAAATTCAACTATTATTTTCTCTTGTGGACAATATGTAAACATATTTTATGTAAAAACTATTATTTAGTTCAGTACTAAAACAATAACATGATTTAATATGATCCCTCTTATTTTAGTTAAATAATGAACATTTAATCTGCAACTGTATGGAGCAACATTCAGGAAAGTTTCCTCATAAATTTATTTTCCACTACAAACCATTATTTATTAATACTCAACATACTAAAGGTGTGTTCAGTAACATTAATTCTCTCTATGGAAGTAAAATTAGCATCAAGAACTGTGAAATATTTTTGACAGCTACAACTACACATTCCCCTCCTATCACTAGACAGTCAAATGTCACTTCAAAGTCACACTCAAAGAGAGCATCAGATGCTGTTATCCAAATCTATCCAACTTAAGCTACACCACATTTTAGTTCATGACCTTGGCACTGCTAGCGTCTCAGCCACAAACAATGTGACCAGGGTGTGATCCGAGTTTAAAAATCACGCTACAGACTCAAAAGAAACTTCAAGTATCAAGTATTACAATTAAAAGGATTTAAAGTATGAGCCGTAGAGTAATAAATCAATACACTGAGTCTATAGTGTAGCTGCACACCCCAAACCTACTGAACACGCTGTGCTTTTTTTCACATGATCCACTCCCATGAGTGAGCTTAACATTGTCTCACCTGCCCAACACACACCCAGTCTGTAGAACACCACACTCAAGCCACAGCAACACAACACCTCCCTGTTCTGGTTAAAACATGCCAGAATAAAACATTCCTCACATTTTTATCACATTCAGTGAGAGTGAGTCAACGCTGATACCTGCCATCCCATTACTAATGTAGAAACATCAAACAACATGGTACAGTGAGAAGAAAAGAACGTAAAGGGCGTTGGGTGGAGACGAACAATTGAAGATGTGAGCTCAATCTGAACAATGGACAGTGTGTTGGTATTTCAAAATTACACTGAATGAATCATTACAATTCTGCATTCCAGTGGCTGATAATTACCGTGAGTTTTCGATATTGGGTATTTATATCTTTATGACGTGAGTTACGTAAAGCAGTTCACTCCTTGGTTATGTTTGATGTGTTTGGCTGTCATAGAAACAGAACAAGATATTATGAACATGACTCAAGAGCAGGAGGTATTCACAAACTCTGCGTTCTGACAAGTATATGTTCTTACCCACAGGCCACAAAGTCACAGAAGGCTTTTAGAAGAAAGAAAATTGAAGAAGAAAATTATTAGTTAATAGGCTGCTATGGTGGTCCTTTGGTTTACAAGCTATAGAATAGCGTAGGACTGTCATGACAGCAATAGCTATTGGGGTCTGTCTCGGGCTGCAGTGAGAAAGCACACAAGGCTACTACTACTTTTCTTCAGCAATGTGTTTTCGTCGGGGCAAGGGAAAAGTTAAAATAGCAACTCCAGAGTGTGGATTTGTGGAGTAGAGCGCGTAGCTTTTCGGCATAACGGGCTTATCTGTCTGTGTATGTTTTAGTCATTTGAGAAAATTAACCTTTAGATTTCAAAGTAAGAAATAAATTATAGTATGTTACACCTCACAATAAATAACAGTCTACTTGATTGCGGTTACAACTGAGCTGCCTCAATTTATGCAGCCAATAAATGCGACCTGCGGAGGATACAGCAGCAGCTTCCGAAATGAGAGGCATACTCAGATTTATAAAAATCTACATGAGGTGGTTTATAATTTGCAAACAATACAAATATTGCAAACGTATACATTAGCTGATCAACTTAGTGTAAGGCTCGATGCTTTCCATCATTAAGTGCGCTCGTTCCTATTGGTGTCGTCTATCTGGCAACCTCCGTGTTCGATATTTTGAATTTGGACTACAATACCTAGTTCAACCACTGGGTGTCAATCCTACATAGAGCACCTTTAATTTAATAAAAAAAAATGTACTTAACTTAAATTTAACTCAAATTAAATGCAAAAATCTAATAAATTATATTAAAATTCAGTTACAGAAAAATACATTTAAAAAAAATTAAAAGTTACAAATGTAATTGTAAAATTAAGCTAAATTTAATTCTACAATTAAATCAAATTAAAATTACACTACAATATAAAAGTTAAAATTAAAGCTAAATTAAAATCAATTTAGATCAAAGTGATTGTTAAATTACATTAAATTATATTAAAATTGAGTTAGTAAACAAAAAGTAAATAAATAAAGCAAGTTACATAAATGTATATTAATTAAATTCCATTAAGCTAAATTAAATGATATAATTAAATATAATTAAAAATTGAATTACACTAAAATTTAAAAAAGGTTGACATTAAGTTAAATTAAAATCAAATTAAATCAAATTAATTTGCATTTTCAAAAAAAAAATTACATTCAAACTCAAATCAAATGCAAAATAAATTCAATTATCAAAATTCAATTACAGTAAAACAAAAAAATTAAAAGCAAGTTACATAAATGTAAATTAAACAAACTTAAGCTAAATTAAAGCTACAACTAAATACAATTTAATTACACTAAAATATTAAAGTTAAAATTAAAGTTAAATTAAAATCAATATAAATTAAATTTAAAATAAAAAGAAATTACATTAAAATTCAGTTACAGTACATTAAAAATAGTAAACTACATAAAAGTAAATTAATTAAATTATAATAAGACAAATGAAATGCTATAATTAAATAAAATGAAATTACACCAAAATGTATTTATGAATTAATTCATAAATTACATTACATTCAATTTCAGTTACAGTACATTAAAAATTAGAGCAAGTTACATAAATATAAATTAAGTTACATTAAGCTAAATTAAATGCTATAATTAAATAAAATTTCAAACTAATCAAATTAAATTAATTACATTTAAAGTGAAATTGGTACATTTATAACTAATTAAAGATTAATTATATTCAAAAATTACATTAAAATGTTATTACCTTAATTTCAAATCAAGTTAATTAAAAGATTAAACTTGAACTGAAATCAAATTACATTAAAATTGCATTTAAATAAAATTAAAAGCCAAATGTTTAACACAGTTATGAATCAAAACTTCTTAAACAGCAAGTGTCTACATGAGCTCACCACAATACAGACAAAGTCTCAATCCAGACACAGTCTGCAAGCTTCTCCTCTCACAAAAACAAGACTGCACTTCTCTATATTTGCAGACACAGCCATGAATTCACAACTGACTCAGTAGCAACGACGAATTCAGAACTTACTCAACAGCAGCGATGAGCAGTGGTTATGCTCTGTCGTGACTTTTTGCAAAGGAAGTGGTTAGAGAAGACCCAGTTTTTGCTAAAAAGTATGGCTGCAATCGAGCATAGGTTTTAGGCCTCAATTACAGCACAGAAAACATGAGCTAGACTTTGTCCTGAACACAGAACCTGTGGTGCAGACAGACATACGCCATCATTACGACTACCATATTATCCTGTTCACTGCCTTCAAATAAGAACACAAACAGCCTTCAACTGCTACAAAACAGAGAGACGGCACACAGGAAATGTGGTAAGGGACAGAAATTCAGTCATGAGATACCACATTGTGCGCACAAACAACCGAACTGCTAGAAATAAAAAACACAAGCACTCTCCATCATCCTCAGTGTGCATCTTTTGCAGAGGTGACAAGATACTTGTTGCCCTTATATAGAGATGTTTTGGGTGTGTATTATGCAAATAACCTTCATTATAGACGCAGTCACACTTAGCTTCACAGTTAAGTAAAACGTGTCTCGGCTTCGAAAGCAACTTGCAAATTCATACATCAAGATGCTGACTAGTCAATGAGAACCTAAACATCAAACATTGACCTTGTTTGACCTGTTTGTTTAAAGTGAAAGTAGATGAAGCAGATGTTACATTTTCCACATTTGGAACTTAATACAAGTCCTACAGTTGCCAAATTCTTTGCAAGCTTTAAGCGTGTGTGAACGCACTTTCATTTAATCTGGATTATTCACCTTCAGAATCAAAACAAATGCATGCCTGTGCTCCTGTGGATTCTTTTGCACAAAAAGCTTTTCTCCAGATAAAAGAAAAGACGTGCACGCAATTATGAATTGAAAGAGACACTCGGTCTCTTTCATCATCAGCAGCTGACAACAGATCATATCAGAGCAGGCAGTTTCCTGTGTATTTGGGCATGTGTTGCAAATTCTTGTTAAACCAAAGAGACTTTGCATATGCTGAAAGCATCCAAAAACAGTGGTTTTCAAAGGAAAAAAAGTTCAGCTTGGTGCCCGCTATGAAATAGCCATCAGAATATGGAACCGTATGGAATTGTTGCTTTGTATGGGATGTTATTTTGTGGTTCGGTTGACTATGAAAACCATAAACGGTACTGGTACTTGCCTTGGTGGTCTCTACGGGTATACGGGTGATTTATCGTACAGCTGACAGTGTTTTAGTCCATAGACGTGCAATTATAAGACATGTTTGTGGATGTTGTGTCTTCCACGGCCTATTAGTACTCTGAGTATATCTAAATAGAGAGAGCAAGAATGCTTCATTCTCAGAGGAGTCGTCTCTCGAGAATTTTTATGCATTTTGACCGTTTATTTCTACCTGATCTCATGAAGAAAATGTACCTGTGGGAACTTTTCCGCAAGATGCAAAATACATACCAATAAGTGCACGTCACTGCAGATTCCTACAGAAATGAACACTTAGACGCTGTAAAACAGCAAGCACTTGTAATTGTTTTCATACAGAGTTGTGATTACACCTCCATAACATAACCTCTATAACCTCCAAACATAAACATGCTCAGTAGCTCAGCCGGTATGGAGTTGGACTTAGGATGTGGAATCCTTGGGTACAAATCCCATGAAAACATGACTCACGATGAAAAAGCTGAAAGATGAGAGACCGAAAAAAACAGCTAAAACCAACACATTCTCACTCCCAAGTCGTCACATATTGACGCTTGGTCAGGTCCCCTTGGAGTCACATTTTGACGCTCAAGGTACCCCTTTAGCGTCGTTTTTTGACACACAGCGTCCTCCATTGTTTTCAGTTGTTTGTCTTAATTACCCCCGAAGGGGTACCCTGTGCGTCAAAATGTGACGCCAAAGGGGTCCTGACCAAGCTTCAATATGTGACGAGTTGGGAGTGAGAATGTGTTGCTAAAACAGCATGCTTGCGATTGCATTTTTACATCTCATTCGATTTAGTTCATACTATTGGATAGGTTTAGGTGTAGTGCAGATGGTACATTATTTTAAAATGTCACAGAGCATTAGAGTTATAGTGCCACTCAACAGACTTTAAGTCAGAACTGCGTTGATAAAACCAACGTCATATAAAACGTACCATATGAACACTCTTTTAGCATGACTTCAGTGGACATTCCACATCGAATGCATCACAAAACGTGCATGGCGCTACGCATTTCGCGTCTTGTGTAAACATTCCCACAGGTACATTTTCGTCATGAGAACAGGTTGGTTTATTTACACGACAATGGCGTTTTGGAAGCCTGAAAGCTCAAATCTTTGAAAACGGGGTTTGAAAAAGTTGAAAATAATTAGGGCTATCAAACGATTAATCACGATTAATCACATCCAAAATAAGAGTTTATGTTTACATACTATATGTGTGTTTACTTTGTATATTTATTATGTACATATAAACACATACACATACTCATGCACAGTACATCACAGTGGCTCTGAACTGCCTAAACGTGTTCCCATGATGAAAACAAACCTGTGGGAACTTATTTTCAAGTTGCTTTTTTTTTTTCAAAGACGTTTCGTGACATAATCAATGTGAAATGACGACTGAGTGGTGCTAATATATATATGTACAAAAATTTTACCCTCTCCTAATTTACAGAGGCAGTGTGTACATGTGATCGACAAAAGACGTCATATTTATTTTTTTAAAGTGTGAAAATTTTCAAGGGAAATTTTTTCAAAGGAAAATTTTTTTAAAGTGTGTATTTTTATATACTCTCACATTTTGATATTTTGAAATGAGCTCGTTTTTAATATTTTCGATTTTCATTTTTGTGCTTATATATATATATATATATATATATATATATAAACTATTCATGTTTACTTTTCAGATTACAGTTTTACTTATTTTCAGTTAGTAATTTTAGTGCTTGATCAAATTTATTGTAATTTCTAATTATCATTTATTTATGTAGTAATTCATTCATTCATTCATTCATTCATTCAATCTACGTTTTATAATCATATTTCAACTTTATTTCAATTAAAAATATTTATTTCAAAACAAACAATTAATTAGGGATGCACCGAAACAAAAATTCTGGGCCAAAACGGAAACCAAAGATTCTGGATTCACTTGGCCGAGAACCAAAACCGAAAATGCTTTTTAATAATTATTTATTTATTAAATAATATAAGATAATTTTGTACGATTTTTTTCATTGAACTCATTTAACATTTTAATGATACTGATTACTGAATAAAAAAAAAATATATATATATATATATTATATATATATAAGCCAATAAAATAACCACACTATTACTGAAAGCAAAACAATAAAATCTGAAAATACATTATTATTATTATTATTATTATTATTATTATTATTATTATTATTATTATTAATAATAATAATAATAATAATAATAAAACTGGGCCATATATTTTCGGCCAAAAAGCAAAAACGCCATTTTCAGACGATATTTTTCAGCTGTCAAAATTTGGGTGCATCCCTATTTTTAATAGTTTTAATTACCAATAACCTTACTACTGACATTAATTTGTTAACACTAAAAATTTATTTGTTTAACAATAAAACTTTTGTTTGCAGTGCCAATAAATGGCATGCCAAAAAAAATGCTTAAAAAAAAAAAAAAAGTGTGTTTTGGGCTGATGAAAGTTGGGTAAAGCAAAGCAGAGTAATAGTAAGGGAGAAACTCAAATCAAGGGATGAGAAGAATTGCACAGGTGGAGACAATAGAGAGGTACAAAAGCTCTCTCAATGGGTTTGGTCAATGCATAGACACGTGAGTACAGAAACACGTCTGGCTTTTTCCCATCAATTCAAAAGTACTGCTCAGTCATCATTCACATTCAGGGCCCAGCCTCAAAGCTGCATTCCGCTTACTTTAAACCTGCAGAGAGCAACAATACAGGAGCAACTGGTAGAAACTGGTGATTTTTAATGCATCTTTGGATAAGTCAGACATGTATTCATTTTTGAGGCGGGCCATGTGGGTTTGGACAGTGTTGATGCTTTAATCTGTAACTTTTCACATTATTCTGCATAACTGAATCCAAAACATTCCAGAGTGTCCTGGGGCAAAACCCCAACCAGCATACTTTACTGAAATGCTTTAAATTATCAAAAACAACTGTGCAAAAAAATACACTGATGAATCACAGTCTATTTAAAGGCAACTATCAAGCAGAAGTACCCATCTTAAAACCCAGTGAGCTGCCCTACCTAGACAACATTTTTTGAGCATCATCAGCACATAAAAATCAAGTGTTTCCAGTTACTCAGTCTCTTAATGTATAGTACATCACACTAGCTACTGTATTCTAGTTTCTTACCCGTTCAGTTCTGATTTCCTTCTAATGGAATGAATTTTAAAGCTTCATATGGAATAACATCTGGTTATATTTTGAAGTCATGTTTAAGTGTAAGGGTTGTCCCAAGGTTTTCCACTCTTCATTAGGATTTCCACCTCCATCAACATGTTTAACCCTCTGGTGTCCTTTGGTCATTTTAGAATTTTTACTTAATCGGAATGGTAAAAAAAAAAAAAAAAAAAAAAAAAAAACTGGTAAAGGTTTTGGCACTTGCTATGCTGACACTAAATAAATAAATAAATAAATAAATTATAGACATGATCCAAAAAGATTAAAACCAGTTTCATAGTGGAATTGTTTTGGACTGTGTCCTAACAAAATCTTCAGGAAAGCCCTTTTTTGTGGACACTAAATAAATAAATAAATAAATAAATAAATAAATAAATAAATAATAGACATGATCCAAAAAGGTTAAAACCAATTTCATAGTGGAATTGTTTTGGACTGTGTCCTAACAAAATTTTCAGGAAAGCCCTTTTTCGTGATATCAACCTCAAGTTTGGAACACAAACTAGTGTATTACTGCATTTTCCACAACAATAACCTTAACTTCTAGAACTTTTCAGTAAAAAAAGACCAAAGCATTTAAAATGTATGACAGTTTAAGTTGGAAATTTCATTTTCAGGTTTATGCTTAAAGGTTTTTTGCGACATCAAACTTAAATTTGGAACACAACTTTAGATGTATGCCTCGCAATTTTAGATTTAAACATATTTTTGGAAACTCTTCATATATTTTCGATGCAAGACCCTCTAAAAGCCATCTCAGTCAAAAATGAGATAATGATAAAGAGTGAATGCTCTTGACACATATTATACATCCATCATATACTTTTACTTCAAACTCACCAAAATCCCACCCTCAGCTCAATTAGAAGTACCAGTACTTACATAGAAACCTATACGTCGGAGCCTGATAAAAATGCATTGTTTGAAGAAATGGATTTAGAGGCTTTTGCATCTGAACTCTTCATATTTCATCTAAAATTTGAAAGTAGTGTTTTTGTACAGTTTTTTATATTACTTCAGCAATACTCTGGCAGGTGTTTTCTATAAAACAAGATAAACTTAAGTCTGTGCTTCAAAGCATTCAAAACGTATGACACTTTAAGGTGGAAATTTAATTTTCATGCTCAAAGTCATTAGCAGGCAATAAATGGATCAGTATGATTACTGCCACAAAATCCCCTCAATATACAAAATAAGAAATAAAACAACATCATCAGACTAAACACCAAGCTTCAATTGTTCTCTTTGACCTTTGTGATACTATAATATGCAAGACAAATATGTCTGAACTTCCTCTGTTTTTAGTGTTTCTTAAGTTTGCCTAGTTTAATTTCCCAAAAGTACGGTATTTTTGGTCCACAGTGTATTTAAAAAATGTGCTTTGAAAAAATAGAAAACACACTGAAAAGTGGGCTTTGGGTGATGGAGAACTATTAGGCTCACTACTCCTCTTAATTAAGCTGTAGTGTTGTGTTGCTGTTGTGTCGATTCTAATGGGACATCAGATCCATTTCATCACTTAAACAAGCTGAAACGCTCATTTTTTTCTCTAATTTCCGAGTAGGGCAGTCAGGCTCTTCAGTAAAGACTCCGGATGCGATTAAAGTGACACAGTGCAGGAGTAGGCTAACAGTGAACGACAAAAGGATGCTGAACTGATGCCATGTTTCTCATGCCTCACCTGAAGTACCTAAACTCACAGGACGAGTATAGACTTCACTTTTAAACAAACACAACTCATATTTACTTATAATATTAAGGAAAACAAGCACTTACCTGGAAAATAGTTGTCGCGCCGTTTGGAGTAATCACAACTCTGCGTTTGACACCTGTGCGGGTGACGTCAAAAGCACGCACGCGTTCTGTGTGAGCACGGAGAGAGTCGCTGCTCTTCTTTTACAAAGTTACACTCAGTCCGGTTCCTAATGCAGACCTGATTGAGACACTTTCAGCGCGTCAGTTTTTAGGCTGTGCGCTCCATGTGACCAAATTCCCACACCGCCCAGTTTTTTTCTAACTTTTCCTGAGTATGTTTTCGTTGTAGCCTATAGATGACGATGGAGCATCATGCGCGCACTCCCCGCTCATATGCCACGTGTTGCTGTCAAAATAAAGGCTGGGGGTGGGCACGCGAGGGTGGCACGCGGGGCGTGTCGAGTAGGTGGGATGAAAGAGAAATATGATTTTTAAAGCAAATATTTAGAACACTCTGTGCCAGTGCGCCTCCTGCTGGCGATGATAAATGATGTCAAAAGAGTCAAAAAATTAAAGTTCTGAAACTGCCTTTAAGTAAACATATATTCCAGATATATAAATATATAGACTGCCGTTCAAAAGTTTGGGATCAGCAATATTTTAAATATTTTTTTAAAGAAGTTTCTTATGCTCATCAAGACTGTTTATTTGATCAAAAATACAGGAAAAATATACATTAAATCTAATTCATTCACGGGATCGAAGCTGAATTTTCAGCATCATTTCTCTAGTCCTCAGTGTCACATAATCCTTCAGAAATCATTCTAATAGGATTATTTTATTATCAATGTTGGAAGCAGCTGTGCTGCTTAATATTTTTTGGAACCTGTGATACTTTTTTAGGATTCTTTGATTAATAAAATGTTAAAAAGAACAACATTTATTTAGAACAGAAATCTTTTGTAACAATATCTACTACCATTCCAAAAAAAAAAAAGCAGACTTACATTGTTAAAAAAAAGATTTCTATTTTGAATAAATGCTGTTCTTTAGAAATTAAGGGTCCATGCATTACAGAAGTAAGCATCAGACCAACTGCAGCGATGAGTAATTGAGGCAATTAGATGATTTTCAAATGGCTGAAAAATCATATACAACTACTAGCAATATAATTTAATGGCGTATCACTTCTGACCAATAGGTAGCGCTGTTATCAAACCGTTGTGGTGAGTTCCTGTGTGAGGTGTCAATGGCGCACACAAAGTTTGGTTTCAATATGTACAGCCTCAGACATAGTCTGGCATCATGCCTCAACTTTGTTGCAGTGCTACAAAAACGTCCAAGTAATACTTTGAGACCAGTTTCATTACAAAAGGTTAATGCAATTAAAAGTTATTAGCATTTTTTGGAAATGCGTTAAACAATTTCTGTTTCGTATATCGACACGAAAACCATAACTTCCTGTCAGCATGGTCCGAATATGATCTGGCCCAAATTTGGTGAAAATTGGACCAACAGTCTAGGAGGAGTTCAAAAAAGTAGATTTTCAATGTGAATTAAAATGGCAGACAGGAAGTTCGGCTGACTAGGCAAAATTGGTATCTGTGTTCTCGTTATGTCCCAAGTGATATAGGAATATGTGCCAAAACTGTGCAGATAGCCTTAGGTCATGGTTGTCATAGCAAACACCAAGTTTGGTCTCAATATGCCAAACTGTTGTGGAGATATAGCCTCGCCTCCATTTTGCCTTGTCTTTGTCAAATTCGTTCACATGTTATTTGAGAATGGTTTGAATAATGAACTTGAATTCCATAATTTTTTGCCAGAATGGTCTAAATCTGAGTGTGAAAATCAGATAAACCGTCTAGGATGAGTTGGGAAAAAAAAAAGAAACGAAAGATGAAGAAAAAGAATACGAATGCCAACAGATACAATAGCTGCCTTCGCACCTTCGCACCTTCGGTGCTTGGCCCCTTTTGAATCAGCATTTTAGAATGATTTCTAAAGGATCATGTGACACTGAAGACTGGAGTAATGGCTGATGGAAATTCAGCTTTGCATCACTGGAGTAAATTCAATTTTAAATTATATTAAAATAGAAACAATTATTTTAAATTGTAATAACATTTTGCAATATTAATGTTTTTTTTCTGTACTTTTGATCAAGTAAATGCAGCCTTGATGACCATGAGAGACTTTTTTAAAATACATTGATATTATATTAATACTATTAAATAACAACAATAATAATAAAATCAGCAAAATTATAGCATTTTATAAAATATAACCCTTTTAATATACAGATAATCAACCAGTATACTCTCAAAACACAAAAGTTGTAATTAAGTTGTGTCTTGGGTCAGCAGTGAGGTTATACAAAGTTTGTTCCGCATCTGTGTTTTGGAAAATAAACGTATTATGAGCCATATTACATTGGCCTTTCACTGAAAGCTACCTGTCATCATGTACTCAAAAGTCATTATTTCATTTGTTCCATACAAATAGGTGTGTTGACTAATGAAAGACAGCGTGTAACAACAGTAACAACACAAGCATTTAGTGTAAAGAGCAGATGCTGGAAGGCATTTGGTCTTCTATAAAGACTGAAGAAAATTTTAATTATGTGAATAGTGAAAGTAACAAGCAAACCAATGTTTTTTATTATTTATTTGATCATTATCAAAATCTGTGAGTACCTTACATACTGCAATACATTGTGTGTCAATAAAAATATATTATCTTTTTTCCCATTATTTGATAACTGTGTGATAAGGATTCAACAATCTGTACAACAAAATGCAGTCAGCTACTTCAGTTCCCAGATAGGCTAATTAAAAACAGAGGACAAAGTGAGTTAATGATGGAATTGAGTGAATGCCGGCATCTTCCACAACTATTTTTATAGCCAACATAAACCATCAGTGAAAAGTCCTCCGGCTCCTGTCCTGAAATCTGTGCTCATGTTCTTTGACATAATAAACTCAAGCTGACTTCATTTTAATGGGAATCCCGGGTATTAAGACTTGTTTGGGTTAATATAAAGTAAATGATGTCTCTGACTGAAATATTAGTAGAAAATATATTTACATTGTTTTATACATATTTTGGACTATGAGGGGCGCCATTATTTCAATGACGTGAAATTGCTGCACTTGAGCTACTAGGAACCTGTTGTTATTTTTACCGCAGACATTGAATGAGATTCTCAGCGCGGATTTCATTCAATATCCGAGGTGTTTAGACTCCTTGTGGGGGAAAATCGATGGTAAGGCATTTGGTTTAAGCCTACATTTATATCCATCGCCACATGCAAGCTTTTTCAGTAGCTGCGGTCTTCTTATCAGTATTTTATTTTCCAAGTTGCGGTAAAAATAGCAACAGCTTCTGAATAGCATTTTACGTCAATATAATAATGGCGCCCCCATAATCCAAAATATGTATAAAACGTGGATTTACGTTATATTAAGCCATACAAGTCCTAATACCCAGGGTTCCCTTAAGATGTCAATTTCAACCTGGAAAATAAGAGCTTATGATTAATATGTAGTGTTTTGTGTTTTTAGTTCTTGCTGTAAGCACAAATCTTAATATATATGCTTGAAACAAGAAAACATTACATATGTAAAACATACAAACTTAAGATATATTCTCTGAATGTTTGCCTTTTACAATTTTGCTCCTCAAGCACAGTAAATGAATGAATATACATGTAAATCACGGTGTTCTTCTGATCCTGGTTTTCAGGTGAATATGGATTTGGATATGGATTTAAATCATTTATGTAGAGTCAAAAACCATGCTTAATCTAGTCTGGCTGGAATCCACCCCAAATATCAAACCCTAACTGTTTTTGTCACTTAGCAGGAGACTTTTACTCATACAAAAGAGTCTGAAAATTGCACAGTAATACTTTACCTGTCCTAAAGTTAATGTTGCATGCTAGGTTTGTTACACACTAAACTGGAACCTAATACAGACATTAAGGGATTAAACACTTGGAGACAATTGCATTAAGCGCTTACAGACACTTATGATAATGATTGCAAAGACTGCGGTTGTGTTTATAATACGATGGCGATCAGCTAAGCCAGCGCAACAAGTAAATGACAACTGTGATTGACAACTGTTTGAAAAAGAAACGGCTTTAACCATGTCTTACATCCGGATCCTCAGGGTTCGTAGTATTCAAGGGCAAAGTTGCTACAAATCTGAAACCAAAATGGAGGTAAACTTTACAAATTGAATGAGGAATGTAAGGACAATAAATGTAAGTATCTTCAAAGCATAATGCAGTGCGGTTTCATCACGCGTGAGTGGTCAAACCCAAACATGTCCAGCGTCTGCAAGAGATACTATAAGGTGAGGAGTGCACATGCTTGGTGGAGGATGTGTTTTTATAGTTTTATATTTGTGTACCGTGGCAGTACAGACAGACTGTATTTTGCATTAGTGGTTAAGCCTGTAGTGTCAGTGGACAAGAACTTGTGGAAGCTCTCAAACTGGTGCCACATAGTTGCCAGGGAATGTTCCAAAAGCTTGGGTCCTTTCAGACGTACCTGACAGGAAGAAAAGAATACAATGTCATTTAAGCAAGAAAACACAAACCAGCTACCACTTTGCTATGGTATATGACAGTACTGTAATGTGAGAATTGGCCAGTAGAGGGCAGCACAGGTAAGGTCTTTGCACTGAGACCATTTTTAAAATCTTGATAAATGTATCTTTCAATTTTGGTATTATAAGTTCATGAGTAGAACTGTATACAGTTGTTTTTTTAAAAAAAAAAAAAAAAAAAAAACAACAACTACTTTTATTCATTAACGAAGCATTAAACTGACAAAAAGTGACATTATTTATAATGTTACCAACGATTTTTAATTAAAATAAATGTTCTATTCATCAAAGAAATGTTAAAAAATACACATTTCCACAGTTAAGCAGCACTGTTTTCAACAATAAGAAATGTTTTTTGAGCGGCAAATCAGCATATCAGAATGATTTCTGAAGATAATGATTTTGAAAATTCAGCTTTGCATCACAGAAACACATTACATTTTAAAATATATTCAATTAGAAAACAGTTATTTTGAATTAAGAATATTTTACAATATTTACTGTTTTTACTGTATTTTTGATCAAATAAATGCAGCATTGGTGAGCATTAGAGATTTATTCCAAAACATTAAAAAAAATCCTATAGACCTGAAGACATATTTACATTTTTCTGACACTGCTATGTTCAATTACTGCTATGTTTACATACACCTTGCATAATCTTAAAAATGTTAATTATTTTAGCCCGTTGTTTGTCCTGAACAGATAAACTGCCTGCTGTTCTTCAGAAAAATCCTTCAGGTCCCACACATTCTTTGGTTTTTCAGCATTTTTGTGTATTTGAACCCTTTCCAACAATTGTTGTATGATTTTGAGATCTATCTTTTCACACTGAGGACAACTGAGGGACTCATATGCAACTATTACAGAATGTTCAAATGCTCACTGATGCTCCAGAAAGAACAACGATAGATTAAGAGCAGGGGGTATAAACTTTTGAATAGAATGAAGATGTGTAAATTTTTTCCTTATTTTGCCTAAATATAATTTTTTTTTTTTTTTTTTTAATTGAGTACTGCCCTTCAGAAGCTACAGAAGATATTCGTTTTCCAGATTACGAAACAAGTTAAATTTGCCCTGATCTTCAAATTCCAAAAGTTTTCACCCCTTCAGCTCTTAATGCATCAGATTCTGCAAAGTGTATGTAAACTTTTGACTTCAACTGTAACAATATATCATGCATCCCTGTGGTTAATCTCTTGACCTGTCTGTCAAACAGACCTATCCTGTTTAAGTTGGCATTTCTTGGTCAGAATAAGCTGTAAAGTGAAGCTAACTTAAAGGGCCATTACCTACAAACCAGCCGTCATCACACTTTTCTATGACCTGAACAATGTCTCCCTCTCTCAACTCCAGCTCGTCTCTGTTCTGGGGTTTATAGTTGTAAACCGCTTTATACCTGAATACAAAGAGAAAGAGTGAATGAGAAAAAGAATAACAAACGGTAAAGGGTGAAATCAGTAACTGGATTAACCCTGGATATGTATTTTCTACACTCTTAAAGGGATAGTTCACACAAAAATAAACATTGTCATATTTCACTCTCCTTCATGTAATTCTAAACCTCATGGCTTTCTTTCACAACATGACAAGTGGCAAGTAAATGAAGAGATTTTTTCTAATTGTAAAACAAATGAATGTAAATAATATTTTTTTTGTCTGCTTGAATTAAGTCATTAGTAATGAACGATGTACTGTACAAATACTCACGGTTGTCGTGAAAAACCCATGTTCACAGGAGACGTGGATGTGGAAGGAATCTTAACATCTGCATTCAGCAGTGGAGATTGTGTTCTGGTCCCATCCTAAACATGATTGTCAAAAATGTATTTATTTATTTACTTTTTCCATTTTTTTCCCTTATACATGTTTCTATGTTGTCACTTGTGATCAGCTGACATAGATTTTTTACTTCTGATCCTCACTGTGTGTATAATATACTGTAATTTAATGAAAATCAGGAAATATACAAATAAAATAGCTTAAAATAAATAAAAGATTATTTGCCACAATACAAAAATATTCTACCACTTAAAAGTTTGGGGTCAGTAAGATTATTTATTTATGTTTATTTTTAAATATTTTAAAAAGATTATGTCCATTTATTTGATTACAAATTATAATAAATATAAAATAATATTTGATAATATTTTGAAATATTATTATAATTTAAAATAACAGTTTTTCATGTCATTTCATGTCATGTCAATTTTCAGCATCATTACTCCAGCCTTCAGTGTCACATGCTCCTTCAGAAATCATTCAGATATGCTGATTTGATGCAATTTTATTATTATTATTATTATTATTTTATTTTATTATTTTTTTTTTTTTAAACAGTGAAACACTTTTTTTTTTTTTCAAGATTATTTTTAGGATTTCAGGATTTCCACTTTTGGATCAATTCCAAATCAAATCAATTTAATGCATGCTTATTGAATAAAAGTACCAATTTCTACCAAAGGATAAAAAGTGTTTAAATAAAATTAAAAACAAATATTTGCCACAATACAAAAACATTCCAAAATTCAAAAGTTTTGAAAATAACTGTAAAATAACTCCAGAAACATGTATTATTATAAATGTTGACAATGTTAACAATGACTAAAATGCATAAAATGCATTACTATCACTTTTTGATTAATTTATTGTGTCCATGCTGAATAAAATCATATAATAAAATAAAATACAAATTTTACTAACCCCAAAATTTTGAACTGTAGTGTAGAAATGAAAACATTCACATTTAATAAAACACTTATATGCTGCAAAATATTCACTAAAAACATAATCTAATCAAAAGATCATACACAGATACATACAGCCAGATTTACTAATAGCTTGCGCCAGTGCGAACCGTCTTTTGGCATTAAAGGATTAGGATTCCCACACCTTGGTTAACTTTAAATTCAGGGACCTTTCTAGGACTTTCCAGGTCCAATACCCTCAAGTTCAAGGACTTGTGGGGACATATTTCAAGCGAGAGCAAGGTTACATCATGTTACTTTGTAAGATGATTAGAATTATTGCTAGAGATTTCTTCTAACCGCATAAACTCCCATCAGCCGTGCACCGAAATCATATGATATGCTGCATTTGCTAAAATAAACACCGGTTGTGCCGCTGTTTCCATTTGCTTGTTTGTAGTGCTGCTTACGCTATTCATAAACGTAATGATAGCCAACATTTAAGCCCTGCGTTTAAAGCGTCTTTCACAGCGAACGCGGAAAGCACTCCGCTGGCCGCGGGGTTCAGTGCAGTCCTTCATAGCGCAGTGGCGCTATGAAGTACACTGCGCGTGTACTTTGGACTACGCAGCAACAAACCGTCCTCGCGCCACCCAAGCCATTGAAATGAATAGTCATTGAACGTGTATGGTAAAACTCCAGACAGGTTTTCTTGCGCGCACCCGTTTTGAACGCGTCTTGACTGTCGTACAGTCTGACATTAATGACAATGAGATCCCACAGTGTGGCATGATCATCATGTTCGTACAGTCTGACAAGCAACAATCGTAAAGGACTATTAAAAATCGTACAGTGTGAGCCCGGCTTTACAAGGACCTATATCTATGTATGTTCATTTTCCAAATTTTTTCAGGCCTTGAAACTTTTTTTTCCTGCAGTACTGTCAGGATTTACTATAGACGTGCAGTGAAGAATTAGCGCTGAAAATTTGTGCACCTGACCCTGAATTTGCATTGGTAGGAGTTTCCCTTTCAGACAAGCGGTACTCGCTGCAGAGCCAAATGGGAGGAGCTAGAGCTCTAGCTCCCCCTCGCTGGATCTAGGGGGCGGGGCTTGAGGTGCTATCAAGCGCCACCAAGTGGCTGTTAATGTTATTGCGAGTTCATCCATAATGGAAGTAAATGCTTGTTTTGATGCGCAAGATGCTTTTTTTAATCATATTGTAATTTTAAATGGAATATTGACTAATTTTAGATAGACTTGTTTTGAGATTAGTGATGCGTCCTCTCCAACAACATTTGGGATAAGATGTAAGATGTAATTTAATAGTCACATACTCACATACACTGTCCTACAAGTGTTGCACTGGATTTATTTGTTTCTGTTAACCCAATTGTGCAAAATGTGCATCTAAACATAAAATAAACCTTAAATCTAGATGAATCTAGAACTCCTTAAAGTGATTTAACTTTATTAAAAGTATGTCTTATTTTATGTCAGTTTTAATATATATATATATATATATATATAATAAAAATGTATATATAACATTTTGAATATAGAAATATTAAATGATTTAAATAGGCTAACTTAAAAGATAATTTAAAAATTAAATAAAGCCACTGATTTAATTACTGAATCATATTCATTTGATTCGTTCGAGCGGCTTATTCTTTATAAACGCACATTCCTTCATAAATGAAACGAAACTGTTTGAATGTAGATGCGCAGTTTTGACTTCTTTCAGACCATTTTTGGCAACAAAATAGAGCAACATCAGGCAATAGTGTTATAGTCAGACAAAGTAAATCACTTAATATTAACTTTTTGTTTAACTGTTGTATTAAAATAATATCTCATTTACAAACTACCTTAAAATCATTAAAAGCTGTCACTCATCATTGTTAATAGCAATTTCACAAAGTTCCATTATAATTAACGAAGCTCTATACACTCCACAATCAATATCTTATTTACACTCTCTCTACACTTTGTTTATGAAAGGATTCGTGAAGTATGTCCGTGATACATTACTCAACGTTGCAAAACACGCAGAAACCTTTGAGGCTCCCCTCAGTGCAAACACAAATATGCTGATCGGCTCACATATTTTTTCATAGTCGCAAATGCGTCTGAAATGATCGCACTGTAGAGCCCTGTTGTATACATCTCAAAATTCAGTTTATTTTTAAGGTACAGTTTTCATACAGGTTGTTTGAATGGACTCTACTTGCGTGCGCGGTAGTACGTCTGGACCTATGACGTCTCAAGCCCCGCCCCCTAGATCCAGCGAGGGGGAGCTGGAGCTCCAGCGAGGGGGAGCTAGAGCTCTAGCTCCTCCCATTTGGCTCTGCAGCGAGCACCCTCTCCTTTCAGATGCAAAATTTATGGGAGAAGAGTATTAAAATGAATCACGCAATACGATTTACTAACGTTTGTGCTTGTCAAATTACTGGTATTCGCACCATTATTTAGCCCAAAAAAAGCATATATTAAAGTAGGCGGTAATTTCCCTGGCTAGATTGCATTGGTCATTATGGAAATGATCTGGCTGCGTCTGTGTTCTTTAATGTCCGCATTGTTAGTAAATCAGACACAGAATTTTCCCCTCCCGTCTGCGCTTTTATGGAATTCCACTCTAATGCTAATTTGCCCTGTTTAGTAAAACTGGCCCATTGTGTTGTTTGTCTACACAAACCTGTATGATGTATGGAGGGTGGGGACTGTTGTTCGCTGGCAGTCCTGGGCCCTGTGAAGATGTCAGCACATGATTGGAGGGTGACACGGGTGATCTGGTGTCCCTTTCCAGTGGGCTGTGAGGATGCAGTGATCCCGTCCTTGTGGATGAAGTGGGGCCAGGCGAGAACAGGAAGTGGTTTGAAGGCTGTTTTGGTGAGGTGGGCTGTGCGTGTGACAGAGGGGAGCGTGACTGACTGGAGTGTTTGTGTGGTGAAAGCTGGGGTTCAGGGGAGCGTGACAAGGAAGACAGAGGGGAGTGCTGTGGTCGACCAGGGCTGAGGGGCTCTGGAGAAAGAGTGGGAGAAGACGGAAAGTCATCGCTGCTTTTAGTGCGAGGCATTTTGTTGACCTGGACGTAGTTGACGGGGAATATTCCACTGCGGTTGGTGCCGGCGATACGACCCTCCAGCCAGTGATCATCAACACGTCTGGTGATAGAGATCACCTCACCCTGAGACAGAGACAAGGGAGAAAAGAAAGCTGCTGAAGCTGTCTGGTTTCAGATAACATGGTTCTCTGGAATTCTTGATTCTGATTGGTCAGTCGCAACATTCCATGGTCGAGTATTTGTGTATAATGATGTTAAACTGTATAATTTACAGTAATTGTCTATAATTGTTCCAGACAACCTTTATCCTACATATTGTGCTAGTTAAGGCTGATTTAGAGTTGATTTACATGTCTGAGCATGAAATGATTAAGATTCATTACCCTAATTACCAAACCCAAGCCTTAAAGCAGTGGTTCTCAAACTTCTTTGTCTGTAAGGCTCCCTACTGTCTACACAACGTTATTCGAATGCCCCATGACTTTTTACGTTGTTTGCAATTCACTGGACAAGGATTGAGTGTAAGGATTTACAAATTATTTTATACACTATACTAGTCAAATGTTTTTTTTATGTTTTTTTAAATAAGTCTCTTCTGCTCACCAAGTCTGCATTTATTTGATCCAAAGTACAGTAAAAACAGTACAATTTAGGAATATTTTTACCATTTAAAATAACCACTTTCTATCTGAATATATTTTAAAATGTAATTTATTCCTGTGATTTCAAAGCTGAATTGTAGCATCATTACTCCAGTCACATCCTTCAGAATCCTTCAGATCCTTCAGAAATCATTCTAATATTCTGATTTTTATTATTATTATGTTGAAAACAGCTGAGTAGAATTTTTAAGGTTTCTTAAGGGTTTCTTTTGTAACAATAAAATGTCTTTATCATCACTTTTTATCAATTTAAAGCATAGACTTCAAGCTTTTAAATGGTAAAGTGTATAATGTTAATGTCAATTTTGATATTTGAATCTTTCTATTCAACAAAGAAAAATTGAACTCAAGAGTTTAAATATTGATAATAATAATAATAATAATAATAATAATAATAATAATAATAAAATATTGCTTGAGCAGCAAATCAGTCTATTAAAATGATTTCTGAAAGATCATGTGACACTAAGGACTGGAGTAATGATGCAGAAAATTTAGTTTTGATCACAGGAATAAATTACATTAAATAATAGTAAAATTATTTAACATTTTTTACTGTTAAAACATTAAAAATCTTTAGAATTTTTTTGTACTGGTAGTGTATATTAAGATATCTATCTATCTATAGAGAGAGAGAGAGAGAGAGAGAGAGAGAGAGAGATTTAATATTTTATTATTTAAGTTTTATTAGATGTACTTTTTTAGAAATCCCATTTTTTAAATTCTTCAAAAAAAAAAAACAGTTGTTGATGGGGCGAATTAAAATCAGACATACTTAATTTTTAGTTGTTTTGTCTTATTTTATTTTAATTTTGGCTCCCTAATTGAGAACCACTGCCTTAAAGGGATAGTTCACCTAAAATTAAAATTGTGTGATAAATTACTCACTCTGATTTACAGATTTATTCACTGCCTAATTAATTAGGTGACTCTTTCGGAAGGTTACACCATCACACAATTATCATTAAAGGGATTTTCAAAAATGAAAATGACCTCATGATTTACTCACCCTTGAGTAATATGAATATTACTTTCTTCTTTCAGACAAATACATTCGGAGTTATATTAAGAGATGTATTGGCTCATCCAGGCTTTATAATGGCAGTGAATGGCTGTTGAGAATTTGAAGTCCAATAAAGTGTATTCATCCATTGTGAAAAGTACTCCACACAGCTCTGCAGGGTTAATAAAGGCCTTCTGAAGCAAATCAATGCATTTTTGCAGGAAAAATATCCTTATTTAATATCCGGTGATAATAGTTGTAATGCTAATCTCATGAGATCCAAGTTTTGTTTACAGGAGCAAAGAAGCAAAACCTTGGCTTATATTAAAATCCCCTGACATTTTTCCTTACAAATCCATTTTGTACTTCTAATTCATGACCAGTGTTTTGTTTCGCTCTCTCCTCTCCTACGTTTGTAACTTCTCATCAAAGGGGAAGCTAGAGATTACGGTTTATAAAGTTTTAAATATGGATTTTTTTTTAAACACAAATGCATAAATTTGCTTCAGGAAGCCTTTAATAATACCCCGGAGCCGGGTGGAGCACTTTTTTATGATGGATGGACGTTTTTTGAGCTTCATAATCCCTACAGCCATTCACTGGCATTAAAAAGCATGGACAGGACATTTTTCAATATAACTCCAATTGTATTCATCTGAAAGAAGAAAGTCATATACACCTAAGATGGCTCGAGGGTGTCTGAAGTGAAATCATAGAATGAAAGAATGAACAGGTGTGACGTAATTTTGAACAAAATCGGGCAAAAATGAAGTTCGTTTGGAGTTCATTTTGGCAGTTTAAAACAGCTTGTCAAAGTAACCTTTCTGGAAACGTTTGCTCGGTCTAGTAAACATCTTTAATCTTCTACTGTATGGTTTGGAATCTAATATATTTTTGATAATCAACTGTACACAATTGATTAGTTGTAGTATATGTGAATCCGGATCACAAAACCAGTCATAAGGGTAAAAAATCTACAAATCTGTAATCTGAGGGGGCAAAAATTCTAAATATTGAGAGAATCACCTTTAAAGTTGTCCAAATGAAGTATTTAGCAATGCATATTACTAAATCAAAAAAGTTTGATATATATATATATCTGATATATCAAGTTTTGATATATCTGCAGTACGAAATTTACAAAATATCTTCATGGAACATGATCTTTACTTAACATCCTAATGATTTTTGGCATAAAAGAAATTCTATAATTTTGAAATGTATTTTTGGCTATTGCTACAAATATACCGGTGCTACTTAAGACTGGTTTTGTGGTTCAGGGTCACATATGGTGCAGTGTTTCTGGCACCTTTTTGAAGGACAGTTCCACAGGCAGGTCGGCATTGAAGTTGAACAGGGCTACAGCCTCTCCGTACTCCAGCACCTGGATGGTGGGTGACTTTATTGGCGTGGGCTTCTCTGTTGGAGGAATGATCTGAAAAAAAAAACAAAGGAAGGTGTGTAAACGAAATGAAGATCATTTGAAGAGCTTCATTTGCATACATATGGACATACCTCCACATAGCTGGTGGGAAAGATCCCCACTCTCCCATGATGCTCTCCTTCATACCAGTTGGCATCCACCTGCCGATGTATGTACACTACATCACCTTTTTGTAAGGTCAGCTCTCTATGGATAAGAATTGTGTGTGATTATAAATATGGTAAAACATTATTAAATGAACAATACTAAATTTAAACTTTATTTCTAAATTGCAATGCCATTTTCAAGGCTTTTCATTTTGGATCAGACTTCCCAATATCCTTCATATACTGCAATCCTGCAAATTATTAGGAATAATGAAATGTGTTATCTTTTGTTTTGACTTACTTTGGTGACTGTGCTTGGAAATTAAATTTGGCTCGCGCTGCTTTCATCTGTGTAGACAAACATGCGTTCTTTCTCAAAGTCTGTCAAATATGTACTTTCCATTCAAACGCTTCTGAGAAAAATGATCAAATACTGTACCTTTCTCTCTTCTTTCTTAGGTGGGAAATCCATGTCTGATATTATGTAATCTGTAGAGGAAAGAGAAGACCAGATATGAGATAGTGGCCTATAATATACTATAGAATATACCACACCAGGATATGGTGATCAAGTGAAGAAACTAAGGTTTCTGTGCACACCAGATGTTAAAGCTCTTTTTGCAGACGGATATCTTACTGTCTTATGTTGTTGCGTAATCCACATATTTGAGGAGATTTAATGAGGGGTTTCACAGAGGGGTTTTACAGACCGTCTTTGATCAGATAATGTTATTTGTCAGTTGATGTGATTTATAATAAAAAGATCTGAAATTGCTATTTCTGGTCATTTGTTATTTGCTATGGCAATTCTTTTCATGAATATTTTAAAACACATTAAGTCAAAAAGTGACAGTGAAGACATTTATAATGCCAAATATATTCATGTATAAAATATTAAGCAGCAAATCAGCATATTAAAATGATTTCTGAAGGGTCATATGTCACTGAAGACTGGAGACACTGAAGAATTTGCATCACAGGAATGAATTATATTTTAAAATATATTAACATAGTTACTTTAAACATAATATTATAATATTTTTACTGTATTTTGATCAAATAAATGCAGCTTTTTTTGAATGAAAATCTTGCCAGGCACAAACTTTTGAACAGTGGTGTATATTAGTGAGGAAATGTGAAGATTTAATCAAAATAACTTGTGTCAAATCATTAAGTATAACTCTTTTTTTTCTCTTAATACTGGTTCATTGTGCCTCCGGCTCTGCACACACTACTGTGTTTACAATGGCAGAGCATTTCTCAATTAATCTCCAGGAAAAACAACTGGATCAAACTAATCTGCAATCAAGACCTCCATCCTGCTGCTTGTAACACACTTCCTGTTCTGCCAAACAGTGATTGACTTCATTTGTTTTTCTCATTTCACTGAAATGAGAGGAGAGGAGAAGAGTGGCAAAAAGTACAAGGAAATAGGAAACAAAGGAGAGGAGGGGATAGGAAGATGACTATATCTTACCATCAGCATGCATGAAGCTTGCTGTTGTGCTCTGCTTTACAGCAGAGCAGGGGATTACAGGATAGCTGGAAAAGAAAAACAAAATTATCATGTTACAAATCTATCCCAAATACTGTAGATGCAAAACACCGTAGTAAAACACAGCAAGGGTAAAGTTGACATCTTATGATATTTTTACACAACAATGACTGTACTAAAAACTGTTTTTTTCTTTTCAAAGTGCTATAATCGGGTCCCCACTGCATCTACTAACCTAGAAAATGTGAAAAAGAACAACCCTGTAACTTTGTTTGGTAAGCAGTTCTCTGCAAGCATGTGAAAAAACGAGCCGGTCAGATTTTGTTCCCTACGTGACAAAGGAAGGGGATCTTACTGCCCCATAATCTGCATGTTTCCTCCCACGGTACATCTTGTTTTTGTGATTTCTTTCCCAGCTGTTTAACTTCGCAGACATAACCAATTGTGTTTTTGTAACTGTGTGTTTTTAACAATAACCTGTGTATTTGGCAGTTTAAGCGCAATAAGACATGAAAGAGAACTTAGTTTAGTACTCACACATCATGTGACAGACGTTTCTGTGCACTTGCTTCTGATGTATGCACTCAGAAAACCGTATATGAGAAGTTTAAACCGATATGGCTTTAAAATGCATGATTTCAGTGCGATAGACATGATAATCAAACCAAACAGATGTTTTTTGGCAGATTATCTGAGGTACAAGCTGTAAAGACAGGTATTTTGAGCCTTCACTTCGGTATCATTTTCAAAAAATGCTCTTTGAAACCTGTGGTCATGTAAATGAACAGCCAAAACACATTTGAAAATGGTGTCATGTAAACATCCACCTACATAGACTTTGCAGAATCTGCAAAATGTATTATTTATTATTAAATTATTATATTATTATTAATTATTATTTCACCAAAATAAGAGGGATCATACAAAATGTTTACATATAGTCCACAAGAGAAAATAATAGTTGAATTTATAACAAGGAAGCTGTTCGAAAGTTTACATGCACTTGATTCTTAATACTGTGTTGTTACCTGAATAATCCACAGCTGTTTTTTGTTTAGTGATAGTTGTTCATAAGTCTCTTGTTTGTCCTGAACAGGGAAATTGCCCACTGCTCTTCAGAAAAATCCTTTAGGTCCGGGG
Source organism: Cirrhinus molitorella (assembly GCA_033026305.1). Taxonomy (NCBI): domain Eukaryota; kingdom Metazoa; phylum Chordata; class Actinopteri; order Cypriniformes; family Cyprinidae; genus Cirrhinus; species Cirrhinus molitorella. The sequence continues at coordinate 25,049,293 of CM065125.1, forward strand.
GTGAAAACTTTTTGAATTTGAAGATCAGAGTAAATTTTACTTATTTTGTCTTCTGGGAAACATGTAGGTACCTTCTGTAGCTTCTGAAGGGCAGCACTAAATTGAAAAAAATAATAATATTTGGGCAAAATCAGAAAAATGTACATATCTTCAATCTGTTCAAAAGTTTACACCCCTGGCTCCTAAGGCTTTGTTTTTCCTTCTGAAGCATCAGTGAGCATTTGAACCTTCTGTTATAGTTGCATATGAGTTTGTGGGAACTGAAGGATTTTTCTGAAGAGCAGGTAGTTTAACTGTTCAGGACAAACATACAAACAAAAAAACAGATGTGGATCATTCAGGTCACAACACAGTTTTAAGAATCAAATGTATGTAAATGTATGTTATTTTTTAAAAATTCAACTATTATTTACTCTTGTGGACTATATGTAAGCGTATTTTATGTGAAATATCTTATTCAGGTCAGTACTAAATAAAAAATAACATGCATTTTGTATGATCCCTCTTATTTTGTTAAAATAATGAACATTTCGCAGAATCTGCAAGGTGTATGTAAACTTTTAAACCTCAACTGTATATTGACATGATTCCTCAAAATGACCGTTATTAGTTTCCAATAGAAAAAAAAAACAAATGAACAAATGAATAGCCAAGCTTTGGAAAAAAAAAAAAATGGGAGACTCAAGGAAGTCAGGAAGAGTTCCATAAAACTCAACAGATGGTCTGTCTCAGCCATGAGGATCCAGTCTAAAATACAGGAATATTTATGAATATGTGACAGACCTGAGAGATTTAATTAATGATGGAGAATTCTGCTGCTCTAAACATAACACTGTATAAATAAAAATCTTCTTTTCCATCGCATTAGCAACTTTTTCCTTTGTTTTTAGCATAAACTTCATTTTGCTCAAGTGCTTTATTTTAACAATAGTTATACAAATTATTGGCGAACTGCAATCAAATATCACATTGATAAAACGCCAGCATACCGATTCCTGAACGCAACAACCAGTTGCTGTGTTAACAGGTTTTCAGCCTCAGGGTTATTAATCGTTCCAGAAAGAGGGAAGCTATAAAACTGTCCTCACTCTGTATCCTTTTTGTAGCAGCAGGGGCATTTATGGCATTTCGAGGGTGGGGAGGTAGTCAGCAGGGGGCCGAAGGGGGCAGAAAGCATCAACACGCCACAAAAAAACAGAGCGGGAACTCAAGAATGTGTCAGATCCAGTGAGATACGGGGCCCTGGCGAGCAAATACTGAAGCTGAAGGTGTCAGAATAGGCCTGAACATCTGAAGAAAAGGCCTGGAAGGACCAAACTTTGCCTTTTATAGCTCTGCCGTGTCAAAAGACATAAAGAGAGTGATAACTGCTTGAGAAGCAGTGATGCAGGCAGAACAACTGTGGACACACACACACACACACACACACATACACATTCATCTAAACTATGTCTAATGAGAGCTGAACCAATACTGTACCTCTTTATTAATAAGATGAACAAGGTCAAGCATGTGAGTAATTACCAAGACATCCTCAATTTGACCACACACACACTTAGACATAAACACACACATACACAAACACATGTACAGACACACAAAGAGCTCAGCATGGGGTCGGGTATGTGGGCCGCTGGCCAAAGAGTCAACAATTAACCAATCAGACGAGGAGACAGGCCGGGTATGTCATATGACCTTAATAAGACAGTGAAAACAACAAAGAATCTACTGCATGTGTCACACTTCATCATCATTACCAGATATTATTTCTGCAAAATAATATCTCATAATAAACTATTTCGCCCCGGCTTCATATGGAGGAACTTCATATTATAACATATAAATTGTGAATAGAATACAGACATAATTATATTATATTATAACATTCAATTATATCCTGATATAAATGCCATATATAACTATTTATGAAATTAAATTCAGTTTTTTTTAGACAAAGACTGACCTTAAAAACCCTAAAAACAATTATTATTATTACTTTTAAATATTTATTAGGTTTTGTCATATTCTGGCTAACTTCTAGGGATAAATCTGTTCTCAAAGTAAAATTAAGTAAACTCAAAGGCTTACCTGTTTTCTTGTCTGTTCTCTTCTGTTCTTGTGTTTCCTGTGTTGGTTTTAGCTCCCTGTAAGTACAAATAACAATTTCATTCACCTCTAACACACATGAACTCTCTCAAAGACACAGTTAGGCAGGAGCATTTGGGAGCAGCTCGAAGGCAATCTCAAGAGGCGGTGACCATTCCTGCGCTGAGAGCTGCACAGCTCCCCTGGGTCCTACACTCCATTCATTTCGCTTGCATTATAAATGTGAATCAGATGGAACTGGTGATGTAATCAGCTAAGATTTCCACAGTTTGTAATTCACAAGAACAGGGTAAGTCATAAAGCCTTAAACAATTAAAGGTGCGGCATTCGTCGAGTCAAAAAGCTAATTTTAGATTAAATGAATAGTCAGATTTTAGGTGAATAGCAAATTAAGTTTTTTATTTGGTTATTCTTGCAGTTGCGACTTTGTGTCCTTTATTTTTTTATCTAAACTTTTCCTTTTGTAAAAAAGTGTTTTTTAAAGATCTCTCTCTCTCTTTCTTTCTCTCTCTCTCTCTCTCTATAATCTGTTATGCTCATCAAGGCTGCATTTATTTGATCAAAAATACATGAAAGAAACTCTCAAAATGTTATTACAATATACAATAATGGTTTCTATTTTAATATACTTTCAAATATAATTTATTCCTGTGATGCAAAGTTGAATTTTAATCAGCCATTACTTCCATCTTCAGTGTCACATGATCCTTCAGAAATCATTCTAATATGCTGATTTGTTATTAGAATTATGTATGCTGGCAATAGTTTTACTGCCAATTTTTTTTTTTTTTCCGGGAACTTGTTATACTTTTTGTAGGCTTCTTTGAATCTATAAAAAGTTAAAAATAACAGCATTTATTCAAAATAGAAATATTGTCTAAAAATATAAGACTTTACTATCACTTTTTAACCATTTAACACATCATTGCTGAATAAAAGTATTAATTTCTTAAAAAAAGAGAGAAAGAATAAAAATGTACTGACCCCATACTTTTGAACGGTGTATATTGTTTGAAAAGATTACTATTTTAAATAAATGCTGTTCTTTTTAACTTTTTATTCATCAAAGGAATCCTGAAAAAAGTATCCCAGGTTCCAAAAACATATTAAGCAGCACAACTGTTTTCAACACTGATAATAAATCAGCATATTAAAATGATTTCTGAAGGATCATGTGACACTGAAGACTGGAGTAATGACTGATAAAAATTCAGCTTTGATCACAGGAATAAATTAGATTTTAATGTATACTAAAACAGAAAAACATTATTTTACATCATATTAATATTCACAATATTACTTTTTTGTATATATAATCAAATAAATGCAGCCTTGATAAGCATAACAAACTTTAAAAAACAAAAAATCTTACTGATCCCAAACTTTTGAATGGGAGTATATATATATTTGAAAGAAGTATCTTATGTTCAACAAGTCTGCATTTATCTGACCAAAACTACAGTAAAAAACATAATATTGTGAAATAATATTACAATTACTGTTTTGTATTTGAATACATTTTAATATGTAATTTATTCCTGAAGCAAAAGCTGAATTTTCAGCATCATTACTCATCTTCAGTGTCACATGATCCTTCAGAAATCATTCTAATATGCTGATTTGCTGCTCTTTATTATTTATTTATTTATGTATGTATTCATTCATTTTTAAAAGAAGGAAATCAGTTGTATTTAGAATGCATTATATCGTTTGAAAGTGACAGTAAAACATAATTTTTCAAATAAATCCTGTTTTTGTATTAAATAAATGCTGTACTTTTTAATTGCTGAACTTCTAATTAATCCAAAAATATTTATTTCTTTAGCAGCAAATCATTAGAATTGTGAACTGTCACTTTAAGAATCACAAAAAGAGAGACATGGCAAGAAAAGGATCAAATAAACAAAGCTGGGATATAAAGAGCAGACATTGTGCAGGTTGGCGTGACTCAACCGAAAGATCAGCAGTGGGCGGCTGCAGACTTTGGCTGTTCGGCATGACAGGAAGTGACAGAGAGGATCAGCATGCACAGCTGTCAGATCAGAGCCAACATCCAGCAACCTGAAGCACGTTGAACAGGAAGAACACAGCGGTGGCCAAAAACACAAAAAAACTCTTTTTCTGGCCCTACAAGTAGAAGCTTAAGAGTAATACCATGTCTGAAGGGTGTGGGAAGTTTAAAGAAGTCAGTGAGGTCATAATGGATGACTAAAGTCTAGTTAGCAGTCCAAAAGATTTAAAAGCCATTTAGAGTGACTGATACAGTACGCCAAACACAACTTCACAAATTTTCTCCCTGTCTTATCCAACTGCAGTGTCTCTGTTTTTCTTTGACCCTCACTCTCTAAAACTTTGAAGAAGGTATTTTCTGGCCAAAATTCAGTATTTAAGTAATCTGGGTGTGTTTTTGAAATTAACAGGCTAATGTAATCAATATTTCGCAATATTAATATTTTTACTGTATTTTATTAATCCAATAAATGCAGCCTTGGTGAACATAAGACTTCCAAAAACATTAAACTCGAACCCTAAACTTTTGAATGGTAGTGTATGTACTGTATATTATGCACTGAACTAGATAGAGATGTGCAATAGGAGATCATAGACAATTAAAGGGTGGTTTCAGGAAGGTGCGTGAGGATTTTAAGAGTATTGTTGAAGACTGTGAGTGTGATGTGTAGATGGGAGGGTCAGTACCTCACCCCTGCCTCGCCGCTGCTGCTGCTTCTGTGACAGTTTCCTCTCCAGACCGCGAATGTCTGAGTCCAGCTCCGCCTCAAAACGGTTCAGCTCTGACACCAGTGTCGCCTGAACAACAGCATGACAGCCAGGTGACACACTCAAAATTATGTGTTGGGTGTGGTTTCACATGTCCAAATGCAATCTGGGACTTCATGTTAAACTTTAACAGTGTGAAAATCGCAAGACATTTGGAAATTCCCAAAACACAGCATAATAAATAACAATAGCACTTGCAGAGAATCGCTTGAAAAGAATCTGCCTTCATTTATTCTGATTATGCTGATTACATTTACAAGATATTCTGAAATATCTGATATCTATATGACATATCTTATTCAGGCTGAAGAACATAGACTTTTAATCAGAAAATAATGTTCTTGCACACTGTAACTTTAAAAAATGGCCACTACTGCTTCATTCATAGTAGGCTATTGCAATTATTTATAAAAGAAAATCCAGAATTCATAAAGAAACATACAAATTTGTCAGAAAGTGAGACATGTTTAGATAGATGTCTGATGCAGAAGTGTGTCACTCACCTCTATGGATGGAGATTGGGACTGAGGTTTCACTGGGGTGTAATATGAAGGCAGCTGTGGCTCGGACCTCAGAGGCTGAAAAACAACAAGAGTACAAAATCATTAGGCCACATTCGAAACCATACTGTATTTGAGCTACTTGCCAAGAGAATAGTTCTCGTTTTCATTTAGTTTAACTTGATGAACTAAAATAATGAACTAAAATTTAAAATAAAAATGAGCAAAAACTATACAGACATGTTTTTTTTTAAATGCAACCACCATAAATACCACGCAAATCAATAACCTGGCAATCCATGTAAACTGTGTAAACAATACTGTATTAAAAAACAGACTATTTCCTAGTGGTAACGTGAAAGTGTAAGCAGCTGTGATGCTAAATAAAGCATTCAAAAGACCAGAGTATTTTAAATGTCTTGCACGGAAGTTTCTACCACTGTACCACTTAGGGACAGTTCACCCAATAATGAAAATTACCCCATGATTTACTCACACTCAAGCCATCCTAGTTGTATATGACTTTCTTATTTCAGACAAATATATTGGCTACATTTATTGCTTCGGAATTTGTCAAATGGATAGTTTAATGTTTAAGTTTTAAGTGCTTAAAGGTCAACACCAAATAAGTTCTTGATGCAAAGTTATTACAAATCTTTCGTAAAATGGCATTAAGAATGCACACACAGAAAACCAGTTAAAAGTATTAGACTTATTGTGATTTACTATTTCAAAAAGTCACATTTCAAGTATAAAAAATAAGAAAATATCAAGACTTTTTAAAAGATTAAACATAAGACAAAACAGTGTGTGAGATTTTGTTAGTAAGGAAACTTTTGTTTAGTATTCTTAGGTCTTGAGATGTTTCATTATGGAGATTGAAAAAAACTGAGAGATACATAGTTATATATATAAATGTCCTGGCTCTTCCAAGCTTTGTAATAGCAGTGAATGGGTGTTGAGATTCTTAAGTTCAATATAGTGCATCCATCCATCATAAAATGTGCTCCACACAGCTTCTGAAGGCCTTCTGAAGCAAATTGATGCATTTGTGTAAGAAAAAATATCCATATTTAAAACTTCATAGTCCGTTTTTAAAGCTTTTGCTAACTGTCATCCGAGAGTGACGTTACATTTATATATTATCACATTCGCCTACATCCTATGTCGACCACTGGAACGGCACTCCTTTGTGAATGTGTGTATGACAGTTAGAGATTATGGTTTATAAAGTTTTGAATATGAATAGTTTTCTTACACAAAAGCATTGATTCGCTTCAGAAGGCCTTTGTTAAGCCCCTGGATCCATGTGGAACACTTTTTATGATGGCTGGATGCAGTGTTAATTTTGACAGCAAATTTTGATTTAGTTTTAGTCAAAGTCTTTTGACTAAAATTGCATTTAGTTTTAGTCATATTTTAGTCATCTGAATCGTTTTTAGTTTTAGTCTAGTTTTAGTTGACTAAATATCATAAGAGTCAGTCGGCTAAAATTTAATGGGTTTAGTTACAGTGCAATGCATTTATTAAGAATTTCTTTAAAATTTCCAAACTCATTATATAGGTTTGTTATTAAGGTCTTATCATGATAAACACACTATTTAACTGTGGTGATGCACAACATGCCTTAATATTAAAATTAAATAAAACCACTTCTCATAAAGAACATGGTCTTCTTTTCAATGAAATACCAATGATTATATAGGCTAATTATGCATTCTTTATAGTAGCTAACTTGTTTACCATATTCTTCATTCTTCATTCAACAGACATATTTATTTCGATAAATTAATTTAGATGAATCTTTAGGGCTACGTAAGTGATTCGGTCAAGAGCAGTGTGTGGTTTTCTGTCTTTCTACTGTTGCTTAGTTAACATCTATCTGTGACTCGGACAATAACTAAATGTGGCCGCTATCCCTTTAAAACCGAAAGCACAAATGCAATGGATGCAATGTACTGATACACTTTCTCTCTTCTGTTTACGTTCATTTAAGACCTAATCGGCTGTGTTTACGTGAATGCTCGTCGAAACGGACAATTCGAGATAACTGTGTGCATTTCTCAGTTCATGCAACGCGAAAGAGTGTGAGACGTGCTTTCTGTGTATATGCGTCGGTGTCCGCGCTCAGAAAACAAGACCAAATTGAGTTCTCTCTTGCGTCGTCAAATGTATCCATATGTCTGCACTTCTTCCACATATTGACATTTTTGAACGTTTTATAAGACGTGCAGCAAGTGTATTTAAGCTTGTGTCCCGCCGGTTTGTACGCATCTAACCTCCTACTACGCAACAGATTATTCTGAAAGAAACTCTTTCCAAATCGTCCCTCCCTAACATTTTCGTCTCGTTTTTATTCGTTGACGAAAATGCTAGTAGATTTTTGTCATAGTTTTTGTCATTCAAGAAGAATTTTAGTTCGTTATCGTTTCGTTTTCGTCTGTGAAAAAAATGTCGTTGACGAAATTTTTGACGAAATTTATTCGTCAACGAAATTAACACTGGCTGGATGCAGTTTTTTTGCACTTCAAAAATCTCAACAGCCATTCACTGCCATTATAAAGCTTGGAAGAGTCAGGACATTTTTTAACATAACTCTGATTGTATTCATCTGAAAGAAGAAAGTCATATACACAGAGGATGGCTTGATGGTGAGTACATCATGCGGTATCCCTTTAAGCTGCATAAGAAGAGAAAACATTTTTATAATTTCTTGGGTCAAGAAAAATGTAGAGTTTGCAATTCATCAATTTATGTCCTTACGCCAGTAAAGGAAAATGGTTTAATGTGTTTACGTGATCACACTCGTTGTCAGCTTAATCAAGCATAATCGCTTTATAAATGTGGTAAAATCACTCAGTGACATTAAAATAACACTTTATTTTTAAGACCTACAAGTACAAGATACAAGTATAAACAGGTATGGATTTAGAGGCCTATTTAACTATGCACCTGATGTGTTTCGCCTCATTTAATTGTTATGTAAAGAGCAGACTTCAACAATTTGCCATTTTACAAGCGCTCCAGACAGGTAGGATCATGTGAAAAACTTGTCGCTCGCACACCTTGGCAGGTAATAACCACATTGAATTGAAGTCAGACAACCAGAACTGTTAACTAACTAAGACTAAGTGATGTCATCTTTCAAATATGTTAACTAAATAAGGCTGTATTTAGTAGATGAGATGACAGCTGTCACATTAACGGAAACAAGAGAAAACAGAATGAAAGTAGAAAGAGCAACTGATAACAGTACAAACTATAGTGCTGTAAAATCACACAAGCGGTTAACAGGTTTAATACGTATCACAAGACAGCCCTCCTTCGCACAGCTTCATGACTAGAGATGAAACAATAGTTTCTTTTCTTCTCATATTCACACTGAGCCAGACATAAAGTCAGTCATAAACAATCAGGGCTCCTGACAAACATCTTAATCTGAGAGTTTTCTGAGAATTTATGTTAATTAATATTCCAAATTCACTCATGGCCACTGAATAACACCATATTAGCTTTCTGTGATGTCAGAATCAAGTAAAAATTGATTGATAATGTAATTATTTATGATTGAGGTCTTTAAAATAATATTTCACTTCTACAAAAAACATAATGCAGTACAACTACTACAGATTTCCCTTACCATCACGTCTCTGTTTAGGTCTCATATTAGTATAGGGATCTTTTTGAGCATTTCTAATTAAACTGAACACCTTCTGAGCAGAATTTGTTATCACAAATAACTTATTACACAACTTTCAGATCGTCATGTCTAAACTAAAGTGTACAAGTAGAAACCAGCAGGCAAAGCGGTCACTCCTCCTTCTAATAAGTCAAATGAGGTGTGAGATCTCATTCAAATATGACAGCTATGAGGTCTTGCAACAAGCGGATTTCAGGAATAAAGTTTTCTGAGAAACAAGCTCATAAAACTGAGATTTAAATGTTCCAGTCACTGATTTTCTGTGAGTAACAGCTTTCTGTTTGTTTATCACCAAAGCTATCACTTGAGTCATATGGATCAATTTTAAAAGCACTTGTGGGGTCTGTGTATTATATGTGACCCTGGACCACAAAACCAGTCATAAGTAGCATGGGTATATTTGTAGCAACAGCCAACAAAACTGTCACGGCCGTGTGTGTAGAAATACGCACAAACACGAAAAATCAAGAGAAGGGGTTTGATATATTCCACAGGTTTCCAAATACAGGCAGGTAATCCACATCAGGAGGGTACACACACACACACACACACACACACACACACACACACACACATTGTGTTTCCATGTTTTATGGGGACATTCCATAGGCGTAATGGTTTTTATACTGTACAAACCATATTTTCTATCGCCCTACACCTAAACCTAGCCCTCACAGAAGACTGTGCACACTTTGACTTTGTCAAAAAACTAATTCTGCATGATTTATAAGCCTGTTTCCTTAATGGGGACCTCACAAATGTCCCTACAAGGTCAAAATTTACTAGTTGTACTATCCTTGAGGGGACATTTGGTCCCCATAACACGATAAATACCAGGTGCGTGTGCACATGCACAACATAAACGCTGTAACCTTAATACCGGACAAACTAACATCAAACTGATTGCAACTTATAAAGGACACTAATGACATACAGACAGGTGCAGTTGAATAACTTAACAAGGACAGGAACACCAAATATGGGCACAAGAGGGAAAAACCAACACAGACAGTTCACAGGGGTGTGACAAAAACATTGGGTCAAAATTATTAATTTTTCTTTTATGGATATTAAGTAAAGATCATGTTCCATGAAGATATTTTGTACATTTACTACCGTAAATATATCGAAACTTAATTTTTGATTAGTAATATGCATTGCTAAGAACTTTTTGGATATCTTTAAAGGCGATATTCTCAATATTTAGATTTTTTTGCAATCTCAGATTCCTGATATTCACATAGCTGTATCTTGGCCAAATATTATAACATACAAACAAAACAAACGTTGATGGAAAGCTTATTTATTCTATTTAACAAAAAAAGGGTCCAGGGTCACATATGTAGGAAAATAGTTGCAGAAAAGCATTAAGATGGCATGTTTTTATAGTTCTAAAACAGCCTTTTTGTTACTGTCTGTTGGCATTCCATCAGTCCACTGTTCCTTTGAGGCTAAAATACCTTGTTCTTAAAAGGACACCTGATCTTAATCGGCTGTAGATTACACCTAACCACCTACAAAGCATCATTATACAAGAACAAACTGAAAACCTCATGTTTCCACACCTTTTCAAGGCCAGTGCAATCTTAATATTATGTCATGAAGTTTTAAAGATTTGGAGCCAGATTAGCATCATATCCTCCCATTCATTTTGAAAGGGAAACTCCTGCAAATGCATATTCAATAAGGGCAGACGCAAAAATAACTGTAAATCCTGACAGTATTATTTTAATGCCAAAAGACGGTTTGGCGCAAGGTGTTAGTAAATCTGGCCCATAGTTTTCAGACAGGCAGACGGATCCAAGGACATTTCAGAATTTGATAAGAAAAGCATAAAGCTAGTATCACTGAAGCTTGACAAAATAATAATAAAAAAATAATAATTGTAATTGCTATGCATGCAAACGCTTTTATCATTAAAATGCTCATTAATTACCATATAAAAAATAACATTACAGAAAAACAGCAAGTACACTGCAAAAAATGCTTCTTAATTAGATTTTTTTGTCTTGTTTCCAGCCAAAATATCTAAAAATTCTTAAATCCAGACGGATGTTCTAGACAAGTGTGTTTTTGCTTAAAACAAGCAAAAATAATCTTCTGTGAAGCAGAAAATTAGATTATTTTGCTTACCCCATTGGCAAATTATTTAGTTTTTTTCTGAAAACAAGACAATAATTTTTACTTGTCTAGAAAATTCTTCTTGATTTAAGATTTTTTTTTATATTTTGGCTGGAAAAAAGACAAAAAATATTGGCATTTTTTGCAGTGTACTTTAGAATATACAATATGTACCTTTAAGGTGTTACTCTGACCCTTTTTAGGGGTAAAGGTACAACTTCTGTACATTTATTCAAATATAATTGTGACTGGACTCTGAAGATATTTAAAATGTACTGTACTTATGTATTTTTACTTAGTCACAAGTATGAAGTATTATCCTATATCCTATATATAGTGTGATATAAAAAGTGTTATATATTGCTATATATTACATATATCACAGCTTACCCAAAAAGAAAAATTCATCAAAAATTAATCAAGAATATCTTTATTTATGTTCTGAAGATAAACAAAGGTCTTACATTTTTGGAACGACATGAGGGTAAGTGATTAATGGCAGAATTTTCATTTTTGGGTGAACTATCCCTTTAACACTGTTATAGATGTGTATGTGTTTTATAGTTATTTGTGCCCAATAAAATTAGTAAAGAAGTCTCTTGGATGTATTTAGATTAAAAAAATGTTAGATTTCCAAATGCCAATTTTAAGTAATATGCATGAAGCCTGACCTAAGTTTGAGCGTTAGTAAAAGTGATGGTTGCTTTAATAGAGTTAACGGTCATCGAGACCACTCACAAAATCCCAACAGACAGTAACAAAAAGGCTTTCAACAGACACAATAATGCTCTAGAGTTTAGACAACTGGCAAACCTTTTCAGCTCAAACTTTATATTACAGTACACAAACCACACCAGTCTTTTTGCATGTTTAAATGACAATATTTCTAGTTAAACTGCATGGATAGGTAGGTTGTCAGAAGCTCAGATGATGGTTAATGACAGCAGTCTCTTACCTGACTGCGATCCTCTACCACTGCTCCCCTTCCAGGCTCAAAGTCAAAAATACTCTTGGGTTCTGGGTGCTTCCCTATGTCGCCCAGATCAGCCCTGTAACACACACACACACACACACACACACAGAGGACACTTTACTACGCAATCACTGTTGTTTCTTGCAGAAACAGATCCTAACCTGCCCAGTGTCTGTGTAACTTCTCTCTCTCTTTTTTTTCTCTCTCTCTCTTACCAGTCAGGCAGGGCTCCATGCGGGGTGAGGGTGAAGGGGTCTGAGCGCCCGTCCGGCTGGCCAGAATCTGGAGGAGGAGATGATGACAGCTTTCCTGTTTCCATCGGATAAAAGACATATTAATGAGAGCTTATAGATGTTTCACACTATTATTCAAAATGAGAATAATGTTCTTATCTAAATACATCAAAAAAGGCACAAAATAACTGTAGAACAGATACAGTAATTGCAACACAATTCAGGTTTCTATCTAGCTGAGTAGTTACAGAATACAAAACCCCTAAAATAAGGATAATATTTTCATATAAAATGCAACTATTTAGGTACTTACTTTCTCTCCAATCAAGCTCAGGCTCTGCAGGAGTAAAAACATACAAAAGTAAATGAGAAGAAATGACACTATATAGCTAACTAATTAGGGATATATGATATATTGCTACCATATTGATTATGGGCCAATATTAGGTGTTTTTCTTTATTTTTCAGTATCAGCCGTTATTGAATCGTAATGCTCATTTGCTCTATTCTTTTACGTTTACATTTAAATTACCTTTTAAATGTAAATTAATCTTTAAAAAACATTAATCATTTCATAAAATCATTTGTGAAAAAAAAAATAGCTTTAATCTTTTATTTTTATTTATTTAGACAAAATTGTATACAACTTTATTTACAGTCAATACGAGTTTTTGGTTACACTTATTTTAAGGTGTCCTTGTTACAGCATAATTATACAATTAAGTACTGAATAATTTTATTAACATTTACACTTAACATTCATTACCTATACAGTTAGAGTTAGGTTTGTTAGCTGCTTGCAATTAGCCATAATTTACTGTTATTATGATAACAAGTACATAAACTGAATAACAAGGAAACTGTAAAATGCTACAAATTACTTTGAAAGTTTTCGAAGTAGAATCTGCAAAATGTTAATTATTTTACCAAAATAAGAAGGATCATACAAAATGCATGTTATTTTTAATTTAGTACTACTGACCTGAATAAGATTATTCACATAAAAGACATTTACATATAGTCCACAAGAGAAAATTATAGTTGAATTTATAAAAATGACCCTGTTCAAAAGTTTACATACACTTGATTCTTAATACTGTATTGTTACCTGATGAGTCCCTTGTTTGTCCTAAACAGTTAAACTGCCGCTGTTCTTCAGAAAAATCCTTCAGGTCAGGTTTGTTTTTTCAGCATTTTTGTGTATTTGAACTCTTTCCAGCAATGACTGTATGATTCTGAGATCCATCTTCTCACACTGAGGACAACTGAAGGACTCATATTCAACTATTACCAAATGCATTGGTAATTTTGGAATTTGAAAATTAGGGTAAATTTAACTTATTTTGTCTTCTAGGAAACATGTAAATATATCTTGTGTAGCTTCTGAAGGGCAGTATTAAATGAAAAAAGATAATATTTAAGCAAAATCAGAAAAATGTACACATCTTTATTCATTCTGTTTGTTTGGTTTTTAACTTTTGAAGCATTTAAACCTTCTGTAGTAGTTGCATTGTGTGAAAAGATGGATCTCAAAATTATACAGTCATTGTTTAAAAGGGTTCAAACACAGAAACATGCTGAAAAACCAAAGAATTTGTGGGACCTGAAGGATTTTTCTGAAGAACAGCGGGCAGTTTAACTGTTTGGGAAAAACAAGGGACTCCTGAACAACTATAACTAAACAAAAACAACAGCTGTGGATCATTTAGGTAATAACACAGTATTAAGAATCAAGTGTATGTAAACTTTTGAATGGGGTCATTTTTAAAAATTCAACTAATAATTTCTCTTGTGGACTACAGTATATCTAAACATCTTTTATGTGAAACATCTTATTCAGGTGAGTACTAAATAAAAAACAGCATGCATTTTGTATGACCCCTCTTATTTTGATAAAATAATTAACATTTTGCAGATTCTGCAAGGTATATGTAAACTTTAGACTTCAACTGTATAAGCTTTAAGTAATATTTTGCTGGGCAATCCATGAACTATATCACCATTATAATCTCAACAAATCACAGGTTGCTCATGGGAGAATTACTGTGTGATAATTGTACTGTAAGTCTCGGGATAAAAGTGTCATTTAAATGAACCACTTACCATACTATTTAAAGACCACATACCATGTAAGATTATCACATGACAGCCTGCTATTAACCTCTTTCTTTCTATAAGCTCAGTAAGTCTCGAGTCAAACAAGGTGTCTATGGAAACACATTGAGCAAGTCATGTAACGCTGCATTATGTTCTTCATAATTACTCAACTACATCAGCTGCTGTTCCAGTCATTAAACTGCAAACTTCTGTACATTAATCAAGCACAGGACTCTGGCTAGAGGGTTTTTGTGAAGTTTTGTAACAGTAAGCACTGTGTACATTTCAGCTGGGGTTTGTTACACTGCAAACCTTCAGAATTCTGCTTTTCTGTTGTATTAAACTTGTTCCATTGTTGCTGTTTACAATAACAGTTAATGCTCTTTAAATTATGAGTTTGAAATTTCTGTCTTCTAAGGGTCAGTGAGAAAGAAAAGGCACAGTGTGGTATCCTAAATCCCATCATGCTCAGCAAAGTCTATCGGGTTCCACTTTCAAAGGGTCAATTGTGCACTTTCTCATTGAGTTCCACATGTGCTGAAAGGTTAAACAATGTTCAAGAAATGAGGTCTAAAATTTCTAAGCCAGAGTTTGGCTTTATTCTTTCTGGATCGGTGCAGAATGTGACAGACAATAATGGAGAGGAATTTCCTCATTGTTTCAGAGAGAGATAGGAGGAGAGCACATACCCTCTGGTTTCTTGTGGATTTGTCTAAACATGCTCCTATACCAGTCCTTGGGCTTGTTTACACTCTGGAGAAAGGGTTGGGGAAGAGAAAAAAATGCATTGTTCAAAATAAAAACAAAACATGCTGGCATAAACTACTGTGTGCAACATTTGTGTCTTAAAAATATCTAAACAGAATAATATATGTTTCTGTGTGTGTTAATGAAAACATTATATATATATATATATATATATATATATATATATATATATATATATATATATATATATATATGTGTGTGCTAATCAAGCAACACTATTAAAAATTAGTGCAATAACATGGAAAAGTTTAATGCTGAGTTGAAATGAACTGAACAAATAAATTTAACATTTTATATACATTTAAGAAAGTATTAGTATTTATTTGTCCCTTTTCTTTTAGTTTTAGTAATTATTATTTTGAATTGCTTATATTTGTATTATTATTTACAATTAAATTTGTATATATATGTAGCAGGATTTTCTGCTATTTGTACTACTTATTGCAAATAGTGGCAATTATTTACACCTCAGTATTTTAGTACATTATAAAACACTATGTAATAATTACATATTGAGTGTAAATTATAATTTTAATTCAAATTATTAAATGGATGTCACCTTATTGTGACAATAAATCCCTCCCTACACCTAGCCTAACATTACCCAATACTTTAAGTTCAAATTTTTGATTATTGCCCTAATTATTATTAAAAATACATGCTTTTTCAAGGTGATATCTGATTTGAAAAGGTAGAAAAAAAGTTTGGCCAAACAGATTTGAACCTGAGCTTCAAGTATTACTTCATCATGTACTTTACCACTGAGCCACTGGAGCTGTTATTAGATGATAATCTTTTGTAATGCTTCGTAATCACACATGGGTGCATGGAGTTAGTATAAAAAATGTCTGCCAACAAGGCGGGCTATTTGCACCTAAATAGACACTCGTTTTTTATTTGTTCAACTGTTCTTAACTTATTTTCGGGTCATCGTCATAAAAGCCCTGTAAACTGTCACAGGTACTATAATACATCTTTCATTTCATCAAGCAGAAATCACATTATCAAGCCATTTCATGTTTAACTTTCACGTGACACAAAGCAGTGATATCTAAGCGAGAGAATTGTTTACTTACTTATAATTAGTCAATAATGCCATCATTTTCTTCATTGAGACCGAGCGCTTGCACAAAAAAGGAGGCGGAATTTATTGCACAAACCAATCATATCTAATTATAGCATGATGGAGGCATTGTCTCCTCTCATGTGACTTTTCCCCATTCATCTCAATGAGCCTCAAGAAAACCCATGGCGCGCTTAGGGGTCTCTATAGAAAGTCAATGGAAGGAGGGGAGGCACGCCTCTGCTGTGACTTTACCTGCGGGTGTCGCTGTTGGACAGTCTTACTTTATAAAAACAAGTGACTTTTAGACTTTTAATGTCATATTTAGTCATATTTGCACTGTTTTATTTTTGTAATATTGCTTTTTTTCTTATCCAATTTTGAGGAGAGGAGACACTGCCTCCCTTGCCTTCTTAGAGGGAACGGACCTCATATATATATATCAACTAGACCAGGGGTGTCAAACTCAGTTCCTGGAGGGCAACAGCCCTGCAGAGTTTTATTCCAACCCTGCTGCAACACACATACCATGCAGTTTTCAATTAAGTCTGAAGGACCTGATTAGTTGGATCAGGTGTGTTTAATTAGGGTTACATCTAAACTCTGCAGGGATCTGGCCCTCCAGGAATTGAGTTTGACACCCCTGAACTAGACGCAAACAGCGTACCCTGTTCTCTGTCAGCTGCGTCACACGGTTACGCTGTTTTTGTTCGAATCAAAGTGTAAAGAAACATAGAAAACAGATCCGTGTTCTACGGCTGACAGAGAACAGCGTATGCTGTTTGCTTCCAGTGGATACTCTCCAAAATGGCGTTAAGTTGATGCGAAGGAGACAAAAAGTAGCTTTGTAAAATTATGGTTGAACCACTTATGGTACATGGACTATTTTGATGACATCTTTCATACTTTTCTGGGTCTTGACAGTGTTAATTACTTGGCAGTCAATGAGACAGCCACAAAGCTCCCGGTTTTCATCCAAAATATCTTAAATTCCGAAGACGAACTAAGCTTTTACAGGTTTGGAATGACATGGGGGTAAGTGATTAATGACAAAATGTTCATTTGGGGGTGGAGTAACCCTTTAATTATAAACACTGATTCGTAGTTCAAACAGTTTTACCATTTACTGCAGGCCATTATTCTTTTTATTGTTTCCCTAAAGCGGCATTTATGAATACATTTCTGCATTTAAGAGTAAGGTGGATATAGTTTAAGTTTTTGTTTTAGTTGACTACAATAACCTGCTGATAACCAGTACACTGTGTATTCATGACTAATTTATGGATAACAGAAACAATAGCGATGGATTTCACTGTAATTTCCTAACTAACTGAAGGTCTGACACATGAATGCATTGTGGGACTGCAGTGATTCAGGAAGACTCACAGATCGGGATGCGATTGGCATGCCTGTCTCATCTACAGGACCTATTCCAGAGAACTTGATTAAGCGCTCCTCTCGGGTGAAAGACGTCCTGGGCAATGTGGCTGAAACTCCAGTCCGTATTCCTCCATTGGATAATTCAACTGAAAGACAGAGAGGTGACAGTTTAACACATTTGAAATCGCATGAAATAAAAAGTATTTTAATTCTAATTTCAAGTACAAAAACCTAGACTTCTATATATTTATTTCCACAGCAAAAAAAGATATAAGATATAACATTCTTCTAATTCAGTCAAGCACCAAATCCAGACAAACATGCAGTTAATATGACAGACTGATTTTCTGTCTTGTAATCATGTAGATGATTTACCAGTTGTCTGAGTCGGCCCATAATAGGATCCAAAACTTGTTGGAACTCCACCTCCATTGACCTCAGTGACCTGATGAAAACAGATACAGTATATGACAATCACATTTGTAGAAACGGCGTATTAAAGACAATACAGGTAAATGAGACGTTTTATCAATAATAAAAAACACTTATGTTAAACTTAAATACAACTGAATTATAACTGAAGTCATTTTTTAAATGAATGCCACAAGGGGGCAGAACAACATAAGTTATGCGCCTGCACACATTCAGTCCAAGTGTGTAACAATGTCAAAGCAGCGTTATTTTAGTATTATTTATATACAGTTACATATTTATTAATAAATTAATAAATTATTTTGAATTTGTTTTTCGTTTAATTTTTTTTTGTTTATTTATTTTAGCTTTATTTCAATAAATTATTTTTTAATAGGTATTAATGTAGTTAAAATACAAGTTTCACTTTAAAGTAACACTCAATGTCAATGCTACTTTAGTTAGTAACATAATGTGGAAGAGTATGATGTTGAGTTGAACTAAACTTTACATATGTTTAAGACAATATTAGTATTCAGTACATAACCAGTGAAAATTATATATCATTTTTTTTTAAAGAAGTCTCTTCTGCTCACCAAGCCTGCATTTATTTGATCCACAACACAGTAAAAACAGACATTTTGAAACATTTTTACTATTTAAAATAACTGTTTTCTATTTGAACATATTTTGATATATTATGTAATTTATTCCTGTGATTTTAAAACTGAATATTTAGCATCAATACTCCAATCACATACATTTTAATATGCTGAGTTGCTGCTCAAAAAACATGTACTATTATTATTATGTTGAAAACACCTGAGTAGATTTTTTTCAGGTTTCTTTGATGAATAGAAAGTTCAGAAGAACAGCATTTATCTGAAATAGAAATCTTTTGTAACATTATAAATGTCTTTATCATCACTTTTAATCAATTTAAAGCATCCTTGCTTAATAAAAGAATTAATTTCTATAATTCCTTTTCCAAAAGCTTGACTCCAAGCTTTTGAATGGTATAGTGTATAATGTTCCAAAAGTTATTTTTTTCTTTGATAAATGCTAATATTTGGATCTTTCATCAAAGAATACTAAAAAAAATACTCAGCTGTTTAAATATTGATAATTATAATAATAAAAATGTTTTTTGAACAGCAAATCAGCATATTAGAATGTTTTTTGAAGGATCATGTGACACTGAAGACTGGAGTAATAAAGGAATAAATTACATTTTAAAATATATTTAAATAGAAAACATTTATTTTAAATAGTGAAAATATGTATAAAAAAAATGCTGTACTTTAGATCAAACAAATGCAGGCTTGGTGGGCAGAAAAAAAAATCTTACAGTTCAAAAACTTTTGACTGGTAGTGTATTATTGCTATAATTATTATTATTATTATTATTATTATTATTATTATTATTATTATTATTATTTTAATCATAGAATTTTGCAACCTAGAAATCTACAGAATATTAAGTATTTCTTAAACACTGTCTTTGTTTTACTCTTTGTTTTAAATCTTAAAATCTTAAATTAGATTATGAATCATGGATTTTTTTATGTGGTTTTAGTCCTTTGGACCCCAGTGCACAGGAATAATAAAGTTCTCAACACACATATGGAATAAAGCCTTCAGCAGTAATATGTTACAGTTGTGCTCTTGCCTTGTGCTGTGAAGACACAAGGGCTGAACTGTTGTGAAATGGACTTAAGGGAGGCGTAGGAAGTCCAGGAGAGATTACGACTACTTCCTGGGTCATATCCGGAGACATGAAGTGCTGTCTTGATCCACTGCCGGGAAGAGCCTCATCCGAGAAGATAATCCGCGAGCCATTGAGATGGTCATGCACCTCCACTCTTCTCTGAGAGAAAAACAGACATTATATGTCACTATTTAGAATCACAGTTTCCATCCTTTTATTTTCCACACTGTTTTATCTTCTGCAGTGTCACAGGGGGCTGGAACCTATCCCAGTGTTTTGGGTCATAGGTGGGGGACACCCTGAACAGATGATGGCCAGTCCATCAGGGACTCACACACAGACACACACACATTCACATACTCACTTACACCTACTGTACAGGCAATTTCTAGGGTCCAATTCACCTATGTTGCATGTGTTTAGATTATGGGGGAAATGGGAGCACATGGAGGAAACCCACAAAGACATGAGGAGAACATGCAAAACAGACCTAGCTGAGAGGTGACAGTACTACTCGCTGAACTGAATCACAGCTTATTTGAAAGTAAAATATGCATAAGACATTCAGTCTTGTTGTCAAGAACACGAAGTGAAGGTTCCCACTGAGCAAAGTTACGTCTTTTTATGTATTTACAGACGTTGAAAAGACGTCCACTGAGGAGCCAGAATGAAAGTTTTTAAGACGTCTTTTTCTGACGTGTTCTGGACGTCCAATATAGACGTTCATGGAACCTCTGTACAAGGTTAAAAACTAGTTCAAATGAGGTTAGTAGTTAATTTAAGATTCATTTTGACATCATTTATACTGTTTCTGGAACAAATAAACACTCTCAGGATACATTAGATTTAAAATGTTACTGCAATGTCATTTCCATTTATACATGAAAAGCAACTCACAGACACTGTCCAAAAATGATGAAAATAAAGGAATCTTCACTGAAACAGTGTTTATGAGATAATTAAATGATCACAGCATGAGCTTCACTCATTACTGACTTGATTTCTGTCAGACATCTATAGCTTTTATTAATAATCACCAGAGGTTTAGATGTTGGTATTTGTTTCATTTGAAGTTACCATTGTTGTGGATAGTGTTTGCTTTAGCTGGGATCTTGCATTAGCTTGTTGTTTGGCAATTGTAACTGTGTTTGAAAAAACACAACTGATCTCAGCTTCATGCTGGTGATAAATAAAATCATCAGGAAACGAGTATCTGATGTAATGATTTTAGTGTTGTGTTTAACACCATTAAACATTGTCTGCAGTACAGGTGCTAAGAGTAGTGAAATAATCACTTGATCTGAAGATGGACAAAGTGCATATTTTTATGGATATTTAAGAAAACGCAGCATGTAGACACACAGACATCAAGATTTTGCACAGGACTCACAACAATGGTGACAAACAAAAAAGCTTCATAGTACAAACTCATTCTTAATTCTCAAGCTTTTTTTGTTCTGATTGTCACCGTTGTTGTGAGTCCTGTGCAAAATCTTGATGTCAGTGTGTGACTTCATGACAGATTTTCTAAAAAATATTTAGTGTATATGCTTTTTCGTCCATAAATAAGTGCAACCAGCAAAATTGAATATCAGACGCTCATTTTATTACGTTTACCATCATTAACTGAAAGATGTTAACACTTGATGTCAGCTTTCTCTGTCATAACGCTTGTGTTTCACAAACACTGCTACAACAGTCAAAAAAAAAAGCTAACATAAGAAGTACAAGGATCAAGATCCCAGCTAAAGCAACCACTGTCCACAACAATGGTGACATCAAATAAAAATACCAACATCTAAACCTCTGGTAATTATTAATAAAAGCTATAGATGTTTGACAGAATTAAAGTCAGTAATGAGTGAAGCTCATGCTGTAATCATTTAATTATCTCATAAACACTGTTTCAGTGAAGATTCCTTTATTTTCATCATTTTTGGACAGTGTCTGTGAGTTGCTTTTCATGTATAAATGGAAATGACATTGCAGTAACATTTTAAATCTAATGATTCCTGAGAGTGTTTACTTGTTCCAGAAACAGTATAAATGATGTCAAAATGAATCTTAAATTAACTACTAACCTCATTTGAACTAGTTTTTAACCTTGTACAGAGGTTCCATGAACGTCTATATCGGACGTCCAGAACACGTCAGAAAAAGATGTCTTAAAAACTTTCATTCTGGCTCCTCAGTGGACGTCTTTTCAACGTCTACTGGATGTAACTTTGCTCAGTGGGTTATATTAGATTAGTATTATCAGTTAGCCCCTGTTACTGTAACTACACTATTGTCTGGGCATATGGTTTATTTCTCTATTGACTGCCCTCAAGAAAAAGAGGTGTGTTTAACTGTGTACTTCTAGTGCACTGAAGTATAAAAAAAAATTACTTTCAGATAAAATATTAGGGATATATAAGGTCCAACTTATGTCAGAAACCACTCTAAAGTTCAACTAATTGTATTTATATGGTAC
This sequence comes from Cirrhinus molitorella, assembly GCA_033026305.1. Lineage (NCBI taxonomy): Eukaryota > Metazoa > Chordata > Actinopteri > Cypriniformes > Cyprinidae > Cirrhinus > Cirrhinus molitorella. The sequence continues at coordinate 25,071,604 of CM065125.1, forward strand.
ATTCATTTAATTGTAAATTATTTTTAAAGAACATTTAGGATTTTTTTAAAGTATGCTAAACCGTAAAGTAGTGGTGCACTGAAATTTCAGAATCCAACAATATTTGTCCAAAACCGCAAAAATAAAATAAAATAAAATACATATTTCTAAAGTAATTATTTTTTCAGTATGCTAAAGCATACTTATTTTTCACAGGAGCAGTGGTGCACTGAAATTTCAGAATCAAAATAGCAAAAATAAAAAATAAACAAATTAATTCAGTGTAGCAAAAGGCCTAAATTATTGACCAAAATAGTGTGTGATTAGTACTTCTCTGCAAAATATTTCTATAGTAAGTATTTTTCTTAAGTATGCTAAAGCATACTTCTTTTTTACAAGAGTAGTGGTGTACTGAAATTTCAGAATCCAACAATATTTGATAAAAACTGCAAAAATAAAATAAAATAAAATAAATATTTTTATAGAAAGTATTTTTTTAAAGTATGCTGAAGTGTACCTCTTTTTTTACAAGAGTAATGGTGCTCTGAAGCTTTAAAATAAAAGAAAATGAAATAAAATTAATTAAATATTTTTATAGCAAGTATTTTTTAAGTATGTTAAAGCATACTTCTTTTAAATAAATAAATAAAAAATTCAGTGTAGTGAAAGGCCTAAATTATTGACAAAAATATGAAGTGCTTCACAACATGGATAAGCTACAAACATTAAATAAAATGCTGCTATGTGCTTTTGTCATTTTTATTTATTATAAATAAATACATTTGACTAAAATGTATTTATATTTCCGTTTTAGTTATATTAATTTTAACACTTCAGTTTATTTTGTACTTAACATTAACATTAGTACTTATTTTATTTTAGCTTAATTTCAATAAAACAGTTGATTTTTCAGTTTTATCAGTGTGAGCACACTTCACACACAGCAAAAAGCCTAGTGTTAAAAGAGTGTGAAGTGTTAAAATTAGAGTGTTAAATTAACACTGAAGCAGAGTTAAAGTGACCTTTACAGATTTAATGTAAGATTTTGTTTGGCTGCTGTAACAGAGAAAAAAAAACAGAGGAAAGTTACATTTGAGGCCTTGATTATGTTTTGACATATCATTTATGTAGTGACCTGCATAATAGTTAGTTTTCTTTACTGATTACATCAACCCTGTGGGCAAGATAATGAAATAATAAGGCAGATGTTTTTAAAATTTATTTTGATATAAAAAAATCTTTAATTTAGACACACAGACATGAAGAATCAGCATGAGAATCACAACAACGGTGACCATCAAATAAGCATGTTGTTGCCAATCAAAACTCTTCCATGGCTCCCGTCATGCATTGCGGCATCAATAAATTATAAGCTGAATTGTCTTTATAATTTATTTATTTTATTCTTATTATTTTCTTATGTTTTTATGTGACTTTTTAGTAGCTTGTTTTGTGATGTTCAGAGTTGATCTGTTTATCTGAATATGCCGTTTGTCACCGTTGTTGAGATTCATACTCTGGTTCTTGATGTCTGTGTGTGCTTAAAGATTTTATATAGGTCTATCTCACAACAGCTTGTAAGAAATTCTTCTAAAATGTATTAAAAAAAAAAAAAAAAAAACAGGATTTCGTTGTAGATTTACAAGGCTGATGTTAAGTATTCAAGATAATTACTTGACCAAAGTCACTGAAGTCATTTATAGTGTATTCTCTGAGCTATATTTCTAACAAAGGAAACATAACTTAGAGATTAGACTCTAAATGAGTTCAATGATTCAGATCAAATAATGATTATGTTCAAACATAATCACCACTTGATGATTTGTGCGCTGGGCTTGTCTGGTTGTTATAACTGAAACATAGCAGCCAAACAAGCATTAATGTTAAAAATGTCTCTTGGCCCAAGAGACCAACTGATGCAAACACTGATTCACTATAATGATTGCTTAAAAAATGTGATTTTCTCCTTTGGTATTTCTGCTTGTTATCATCAGGTGTCTTCAATAATGATCAATCATCACTTAATTAATCACTAATTATCTCATTGACTTTAACTCTGCTTCAGTGTTAATTTAACACTCTAATTTGAACACTTCACACTCTTGAGTGTGGACTCATATATGCACCCGGGAGAGTGCATTTAACACTGGGCTTTTTGCTGTGCAGTAAATAAAACCTAAGCTAAAATAGCAATATGTAAATTTAGTTCCAATGACATACCAAAACACAGCTCATTTCTGAATAACTTTATTATGACATTTAATTTATCACCTGAGAACACCCAGAACAGAATAAAGAGTTCAGTTACCCAATTAACCAAATCTAAGTGCTGAAAATTTAAATTGCTAAATGAAAATTATAATTCTGGTTTTGGTGAAAAGTTACCTTACTTTTGATAAATATTTAAAAGTATAACTATATTATGCTTTATATTTTTGCCCGTGACTGTTTTTAAAAGGGTTTTTGGAAGCAACTTTAGCAATGATAAATCTCCTCTCCTGTCAGCTGAGTTTGCAAGCATCAAAACAAACTGTCCATCTTCATCCACCTTCTTACATAAAAAGTCTCTCTGTGGCTTAGTTTGAGGGGCCTAATCCTGTTTTACTGAGGTCAGGTGTGACTCTCGGCCAACAGGTTCATGAAGAGTTCACCACAGCCAGTCACGGATAACAGGTTAAGTTAGCATTACTGAGAAGTTTTGAATGCAAAACATCTTCCTGACCTCCTTTCCTTTTCCTCTTGACTTGAACCCCACCATCCCTCACTTTTTGCTCCCTCTGTGACCTGAATAAGGCTCCCTCTCTCCATGTGAACTCTAGGGGTCATGGGAAGATCCCTGTGTTCTCACAGATGGTGAAACTGTATCTTGTTAAATCATGGAGATGCCTTTGTGAGCTGGGGGAAAAGAGACTAGGGCTTTTTCATGGAAATCCAAGTCTAGTCCATAAATAGCTCTCTCTTTCTCCCCTCCTGTCATTGTGGGGCTGTTTGTAACGTTTCTTTCTTTTTGTGGTTCCAGGGCGGCTTTCGAGGTGATGCTGACCGGCCCAGGAGCTGCCAATGATCATAAGTAAGTGCAAGTGCAAAGTAGCACATCTTAACTTGGGTTTAGTGGTTTGAGAAACGCAGAGAACGAGTTCTGAACTTCAACAGATGCTTTAAAAGTTTGTCTTACCTGAGACTGCATGTCATCTGCAGGGATCCTGTCCGTAATCACTCAGATCTCAAACTCACTGCCTGAAAGAAACAGAATTAAAAATACTGTTATTTCTTGATGCAGAATTCAGGTAGGCATTTTAAATAATAAAAAAAAAACATTTAACACTTCACGAGCACTTTTGACATGTTACTTTGTTTCCATTTTATTTAAAAAATAAAATGAACTACTGCTGTAACTCTTAAACTGTCCTGTGCACACAGCTGTGTATATACTTGAAACACTACCACTCTTGCCAACAATTCTCAGTGCAAAGTTGCTCAATCCTAATTGAAACGTTGCTAGATGACTCTGTCTAGCAGCCCTTTAAACAGTTTGCTTCTCTCTCTGCATTTCAGACAAATACCTAAAAAAAAGTTGTTCTCATATTTCTTTAATATATGTAAATATATGCTTTTTTTCTGTTGTCAGACAACAGAAAACAAATATGAAGTAGCATCTGAAAAAGAGAAATCATTAAATCTAGTTACAACATTATTTAGCAACACTGATTGCTAATGCCTGAAGGCATAATCGATACAAAGCCCATTTTCTGTTCTCACCATAGCTGTGAATCATCAAAGAGTTCAATCAACACCCTTTTTACCTAGTCAAAAACAGCTCTGTTCACTGTGACCTTTTTAGGTGCATGTCTCTTTAAATGATAATGAGCTACTGCTCACTCCACCCCTCTCCTCCATTTCTGTGTATTCGGTGGCGCATTACCATCAAGAACCATCCACTGCGTCCTCAGTGACTCTAATGTCGGAAGAAAAAGACTCTTATGTTTACTTTCACATCCAAATGCAAAACGCCTGCATTGCTTACAAGACACAGGTGTCACTATAGCTTCACGAGCACAGAGAAAACTGTGGACAACGTAATGTTACAAGTGGCTGAGGGCAGAAATATACTAATACGGGACAGTCACATTCAGCAGACAGACACAAATGCACTGTATTTTTTCATATTTATTTCAACAAATGACAACCAAAATAAAAACCCTGGGAGCTTGTTAACAGTTTTGTAGCATTTTAAAATGCTGGTTTATGTACTACACCAGTGAGGCTCAAAGACATGAAGATGAGGCCAGAATATTAACGTGACGCATTTACTTACATGCAATGTATGTGGTGATAAAACAGGAAAACAGGGAAACAGAGCAAGCCATATCGAGCAGCCCCGCCCACTTTGTAAAACAGCCAATAGCGTAGCCGTTGAGCTCAGAAAAGCCGCATTTGACAGCTTATGACAGCCACAGTCTAATAGATTACCCCCTAGATTAAATATGAATCTCTTACTAAAACAAAATAGTGATCATAATCATGTCGAGGATGTGTAGTTTAATACATGCTCACTTGCGCATATGATCTGCTCCGTGCGAACGCATCTCTGGACCGGAGCCAAAGTCCGGAGTACACTGCGATCTGCCGCGGTTCGCTTGACACAACGCATAACCAGACCTCCACCGATGGAAAGCATATTTACACTGTCTGAATCGTTTCCTATCACCTACATTGCGCACTACCTGCCATTTACCATACAGAAAGTACTAACTCTGTGAACAAGTGACAATCTCAGCTGCAGCTTCAACGTCTATTTATAGTGTCGGGGGACGGGACGCTACAGATTCTAGAGAGCGTTTGATTGGACAGAAGGTTTGATGAGAAGCTGAAGTGCAGCGTGATGTCATCAAAATCATATTGATTCATATTGGCGGAAGTGATGAGACTGTAAGTTCTGAATGCCCATATCTTGTAAACACAAATTTTGTCATTGTTTTGAAACACACTAGCTTATACAGGTCCTTCTCAAAAAATTAGCATATTGTGATAAAGTTCATTATTTTCTGTAATGTACTGATAAACATTAGACTTTCATATATTTTAGATTCATTACACACAACTCGAAGTAGTTCAAGCCTTTTATTGTTTTAATATTGATGATTTTGGCATACAGCTCATGAAAACCCAAAATTCCTATCTCAAAAAATTAGCATATTTCATCCGACCAATAAAAGAAAAGTGTTTTTAATACAAAAAAAGTCAACCTTCAAATAATTATGTTCAGTTATGCACTCAATACTTGGTCGGGAATCCTTTTGCAGAAATGACTGCTTCAATGCGGCGTGGCATGGAGGCAATCAGCCTGTGGCACTGCTGAGGTGTTATGGAGGCCCAGGATGCTTCGATAGCGGCCTTAAGCTCATCCAGAGTGTTGGGTCTTGCGTCTCTCAACTTTCTCTTCACAATATCCCACAGATTCTCTATGGGGTTCAGGTCAGGAGAGTTGGCAGGCCAATTGAGCACAGTAATACCATGGTCAGTAAACCATTTACCAGTGGTTTTGGCACTGTGAGCAGGTGCCAGGTCGTGCTGAAAAATGAAATCTTCATCTCCATAAAGCTTTTCAGCAGATGGAAGCATGAAGTGCTCCAAAATCTCCTGATAGCTAGCTGCATTGACCCTGCCCTTGATAAAACACAGTGGACCAACACCAGCAGCTGACATGGCACCCCAGACCATCACTGACTGTGGGTACTTGACACTGGACTTCAGGCATTTTGGCATTTCCCTCTCCCCAGTCTTCCTCCAGACTCTGGCACCTTGATTTCCGAATGACATGCAAAATTTGCTTTCATCCGAAAAAAGTACTTTGGACCACTGAGCAACAGTCCAGTGCTGCTTCTCTGTAGCCCAGGTCAGGCGCTTCTGCCGCTGTTTCTGGTTCAAAAGTGGCTTGACCTGGGGAATGCGGCACCTGTAGCCCATTTCCTGCACACGCCTGTACACGGTGGCTCTGGATGTTTCTACTCCAGACTCAGTTCACTGCTTCCGCAGGTCCCCCAAGGTCTGGAATCGGTCCTTCTCCACAATCTTCCTCAGGGTCCGGTCACCTCTTCTCGTTGTGCAGCGTTTTCTGCCACACTTTTTCCTTCCCACAGACCTCTTGCTTGAGGGTGTCAATGATGGCCTTCTGGACAGCAGTCAGGTCGGCAGTCTTACCCATGATTGCGGTTTTGAGTAATGAACCAGGCTGGGAGTTTTTAAAAGCCTCAGGAATCTTTTGCAGGTGTTTAGAGTTAATTAGTTGATTCAGATGATTAGGTTAATAGCTCGTTTAGAGAACCTTTTCATGATATGCTAATTTTTTGAGATAGGAATTTTGGGTTTTCATGAGCTGTATGCCAAAATCATCAATATTAAAACAATAAAAGGCTTGAACTACTTCGAGTTGTGTGTAATGAATCTAAAATATATGAAAGTCTAATGTTTATCAGTACATTACAGAAAATAATGAACTTTATCACAATATGCTAATTTTTTGAGAAGGACCTGTAGATAACCTTAAGGCTAACATATTCATACCAAAACCCAAAAAACTTCAATTTTGAAAATGAGCTGTGTTCATATTTTGGGCTCACGTGAGTATCTGCCTATAGTAAACCCATAGTAAACAATTTTCTCTTTATCACTGTCTTGGTACATTAAGCCACAGTATTCGTGTTCAGCATTTTAGAAAGTCCCTCTTCCAGTTCTGCTCATTCACAAGCCATACTCACAAAGGTGTTGTTAATTATTAAACCAGACAATACCAAAACTTTCAAAAACGTGCAGCAATGTGATCCTTTTATTGAGTGACAGTGGGTTTAATTGTTTTAACATTTATTAACAGATTTACTATCCGGCATCTTCTCGTCATCTCCGCAAACTGCTGCCCTTGGTGTTTTTACACGTAGAAAATAGGCATGGGACGATAACCGGCTGCAAGGTAAACCGCGGTTTGGAAAAGTCACGGTTTTAAAACCACTAAAATTTCCTGTCATACCGTTCCTGCGGTATGCGCATTTTTTTACGTGTCATCAAAGGCGGAAAGTGCAGGAAGTTGTGTGCAGCAAATAGCGTGAAGAGTCACACAACCCCTCCCCCTCCAGTTGGTACGAGCAGTCAATGAGAGTCACCTAGGATGGCCGAAAATGGGAAATCCCTGAAGCTTTTTCTTCCGTTGAAAAAAGACGGAGTCTGCTGTATGGGATTTTTTTACAGTAACGTTGACTAACCATGTTCCGTACACAATGATGTTCTTTGCAGATGGCGTTTTAGAGCCGATCTTTGAATAAATACTTACAGGTCGTGCATCTAATATAAATCTGTGTCATTTTCATTTCCCCCTTTCAGCCCCGATCTAGACAGAGACCCACCCTCCGTTTATTTCAGTGTTGAAATAAATACTATTTGGCTTGCTTACCGAGACAGATAACGTGGCTAATTAACTAGCTAACGTCAACTAGTTTCCTTCCTCGTGTTACTTTACAGAGTGAGGAATATCTCGCATAAAAACGCGTGTAAAACGCTTTGCGCGCCGCCTTCTCCTTCGCGTTCTGTAGCTTTTGCTTTCATGGCGTCTGCTGTTGCTAAGCAACCATGACACGCGCTCTCTAAGGAGACGTGGAGGTTTAAGCAAAAGAATAAATGAATCGCGACCGCTTCGTTTAATTTGAAATGACGCGACATGTGAACGGCCCCTAAAGTATTACGTTTCTGCGTTAAATGGAAAAGAGATGCGTGTGTGTGTACGCGCGCGCTCTCTCTCTGTGTGTGTGCACATATTCTCATACATCACTGCTCCAAACTTAATCAAAGACTATAGAATAGGAAAGGGGAACATTCCTGCATCAAAACTTGGACTAAAAAAAAGTTGGACTAAAAGATGAATGTGTAGAAAGTGAGCATGTCTCCAAAGACCTTGGTGAGCTGCAGGTTTAACAACTGCATTTATTTATTTATTTATTCATTTACAGAAATTAGGTTTTCATTATGTTTTCGATTACTGAGCTGCATGTTTAGGTTTAAGTGACTGCACTTAATTTAATTAGGAAGAATTCAATTATTAATTTTAATTATTAACCTGACATGTTTACTACTCCAAAATGTTCTATATGCTTCTTAAAAATAAGATAAATTGTGTTCAGTGGAAGAAAAGTTGTTGTTTTTACCCAGACATTTAAAAATAACATATTTTAGAGTTGTAATCTAAATACCGTGAAACCGTGATATTTTTATGTAAGGTTATCATACCGTCAGAATCTCATACCGGCCCATGCCTAGTAGAAAAGGCAGAAAAACATACTGCATTGTCCAGTTTTCTGATGATCGGAGTTACTATTGTAATTCTCAATGCAGCATGAATGACATACAATGGTGACATTTTTCACAAACGCAGCAGAAAAAATACTGTCCTAAACTCAATAGCGAAACGGCAGTGATCCTCTCAGTATGGCGGATAAACAAAGAAGTTTCCCAGAACTCTATGCGGCGTGACGTCAGCTTCACATTCTCTATTCTCACAAAAGCTGTTTAGTTTATAGTTTGCGTTGTTCCTTTTCTCTTACTGTGTGTTTCTACACATGGACAATACGAACATTCCTGGATTCAATTCCAACAATTCTTTGCATGTTTTGTTCTCTTATTGTCTTGGACAGAAGCATTTTGTGGTATAGTCACAGTGGCTGTTGTGTATTCACACTTGACATTCTCAACGTACCATCATTAAACCTCTGTCTGTGCTGTGAGCATGCTTCAACAATTTTTAGTGTTTTGTTTGTTTGTTTGGTCATTATTAAATGTGCAAACCCAGGAAACAAAAATAAGACATTGAAACTTGGACATTCCTGCTCTATTGCCACGGCATTGAAAAACGAAACATGACCACTGGTCAACAACTGATCCAAACAAATCATAACCGTGTAAACACCACCACAAATGACCAATCAGACCAATCTGGAATACTGTAAACAACTACCCAAATAACTAAAGCAAAAAATGTTTAAATAAGGAAATAGTGTGAAACATAAGAACATTTTCCTACTGCTCTACAAAAGAAATGGTTTAAAAACCACAAAAACTCGGTCATCATGGCAACCGGTGAGCTTTCCAACATGAAATGTTTCATATGACTTTAGCTTTCCATTTGACTTCAGTGTTTCCCGCTCTTAGCACTCCTAGAGATGTGTTTTCCATGCGAGATGATTAACTATGAACCGGAGACCATAATAATTGCCGTTTCCTGAATGCTGTATCCACTGCAATGAACACTGGGCTGTTCACACAGGGGATTATATGTTGGGTTATTCTCTTCTCTCATTCTCTTGGCCCAGATGACTCACCAGTCTTGAATGAGCTCCATTACATAACACAGAACAATAACTGAGCGTGTGTGTATGTATGTGTGCTTCATAATGACCTCTCAGTATGTGTGGGTCCCACAGTGGGGGTGTGTTTATTTGCATGAACGGCGCTGCTTGTTAACATATATGAATTTGTACTGTATCATTTAGTGAGGGTGAACTCTGGGACAGAAGTCAAAAATTACTAAACATTAAAAGAACAGTTCACTTAAAAATTACATTTTTTTTTTTGCAATTTATTCAACCTCATGTCTTTTCAAACCCACAAATCCAAAGGAACATGGTGATTGAAAAAATAAGGGATTGGAGAAAAAATTGTAATGCACTGCTTTTGCATTAGTTTGCACAATTTCTGTGCTCCCCAAGAAACTTTGTGCTTGTTCACAAAACTTTTGTGTTCCCACAAAAACATTGTAGACTTGCATTTTCTCAAAAATATTGCATACCACCATGACAAAGATGTGCAAGTGAACACACAGTTTATGGGGGAAGTTTCGTAAGAGAATGCAAAGACATTTTTTTTTCATCACCATCTAAGTTTCTTGGGGGAAAATAATATGTTTGAGAGTTTTGCAGTTGAAGGCAAAGTTTTCTGGAGAAAATTTTTGAAAGTGAACAGATAATTTCATGGGGGAACACAAAAGTTTTTTTTCAGGGGACCACAAAAATCTCTTGAGGAAACACAAAAGTTTTGCAAGAGAATGCAATATTTCTTAGAGAAACACAAAAGTTTGAAAAGTTTCTTGGGGGAACAAATAAATCTGTAAGCGAAAATTTCTTGGGTGAACACAAAATTAGTTTTAAAGGTTTTGAAAACAAATGCATTAGTTCTCTGCAAATGCAAACACATAGTTTCTCAGTAAACTGTTTTGAAAGCAAATACAAAATTTCCAAAGATTCTTGAGGGGACACAAATGTTTTGCAAGCAGACTCAAAAGTTTTGCAAGGGAACAAAGATTCTTGGGGAAACGCAAAAGTTTTTCAAGCAAATGCAATCTTTCTTGTGGAAACTCAAAAGTTTTGCAAGCAAATGCAAAGTTTCTCGGGGAAATGTAAAACTTTTGCAACAAATGCAAAAAGTTTCTCTGGGAAACACAAAGCTTTTTAGGGGAACACAAGAGATTTGCAAGCAAATGCAACATTTTTTGGGGGAACACAAATGTTTTGCAAATGAACACAAAGTTTCTCTGAGAGAAATGCAACAGTTTTGCAAGTAAACACACAGGTTCTCAAGGGAACCCAAAAGTTTTGTAAGCAAATGCAAAGTTTCTTAGTGGAACATAAAAGTTTTGCAAGTGAACACAAAATTTCTTGGGGGAATGAAAGCAAACACAAAATTTTCTTAGGGAATGCAAAAGTTTTGTAAGTAAACACAACATTTTTTTGTGGGAGCATAAAATTTGTACATACCTGTATGCAAACACATAATCTCTCGAAGGAACACAAGAGATTTGCAAGCAAATGCAACATTTCTTGGGGGAACACAAATGTTTTGCAAATGAACACAAAGTTTCTCTGAGAGAAATGCAACAGTTTTGCAAGTAAACACACAGGTTCTCAAGGGAACCCAAAAGTTTTGTAAGCAAATGCAAAGTTTCTTAGTGGAACATAAAAGTTTTGCAAGTGAACACAAAATTTCTTGGGGGAATGAAAGCAAACACAAAATTTTCTTAGGGAATGCAAAAGTTTTGTAAGTAAACACAACATTTTTTTGTGGGAGCATAAAATTTGTACATACCTGTATGCAAACACATAATCTCTCGAAGGAACACAAGAGATTTGCAAGCAAATGCAACATTTTTTGGGGGAACACAAATGTTTTGCAAATGAACACAAAGTTTCTCTGAGAGAAATGCAACAGTTTTGCAAGTAAACACACAGGTTCTCAAGGGAACCCAAAAGTTTTGTAAGCAAATGCAAAGTTTCTTAGTGGAACATAAAAGTTTTGCAAGTGAACACAAAATTTCTTGGGGGAATGAAAGCAAACACAAAGTTTCTTAGGGAATGCAAAAGTTTTGTAAGTAAACACAACATTTTTTTTGTGGGAGCACAAAATTTGTATGTGCAAACGCAAACATTTGTAAGCCAATGTAATGTTTCTTTGGGGATACGCAAAAGTTTAGCAAAAAACACAGCATTTCTTGGGGAAACACAAAGTTTTTGAAAGCCAATGCAATGATTCTTAGGAAATGAAAAGAATATTGGCAGCAAATGTGAAATTTCTTGGGCAAACACACATTTTTTTTTCATAAGCCAATGCAATGTTTCTTAGAAAATCAAAAAAAAAAAATTGGCAGCAAATGTGAAATTTCTTGGCCAAACACAAACATTTTTATAAGCCAATGCAATGTTTTTTAGGAAATAAAAAAAAAAAAATGGCAGCAAATGTGAAATTTCTTGGGCAAACACAAACATTTTTATAAGCCAATGCAATGTCTCTTAGGAAATCAAAAAAAAAAAAAAAAAGAAATAAAAGAAAACTGGCAGCAAATGTGAGATTTCTTGGGCAAACACAAACATTTTTATAAGCCAATGCAATGTTTTTTTAGGCAAAGCAAAAGATTTGTAAGCAAACTTTTCTTGAGGGAGCAAATGTTGTGCAAGTAAATGCAACGTTTCTTTGGGAAACACAAACGTTTTGTAAGCAAATGCAATGTTTCTTGGGGAAATGCAAAAGTTTTGCAACAAATGCAAAATTTTGGGGGGAAACGCAAAACTTTTGTAAGCCAGTGCAATGTTTCTTTGGGTAATTACAAATGTTTTGGAAATAACTTTCTGCAAAGTTTCTTGGTGGAACATGAAAATTTTGCAAGCAAACACAAAAGTTTCTTGGAGAATGCAAAAGTTTTGTAGGTAAACACAACATTTCTTGTGGGAGCACAAAATTTGTACATACCTGTATGCAAACACATAATCTCTCGAAGGAACGCAAAAGTTTTACAAGCAAATGCAAAAGTACTGAAATACAATTGCTCCCATGTCATACGTTTTCCTTCATCAGGTCCCTTTAGGGGTCCATACAAACCATACTTCCAGCAAAAAAATGTTTCTGTTCCTTACAAAAAGCCTTCAGATTTCAGAATACAATGCATGAGTCAAAGGAACTACTTCTAAAGCTGGTGTTTTTATGTCATTGGAATTTGTGTGAATCAATCCACACTGACTTTCACTGTATATGAAATAACTGCCAGAACATTCTGCTAAACAACTTTTGTATTACACGGTAAAAGAAAAGTGGGTTTGGCACGTGTGGGTGTGTACAAAACATTACAAAAACATTGTGAAATATGCATAAGCTAGCATTAAAATCAAATATTTTCCATAGCAAAACCCCACATACACTGTTCATTCCCTTTTAGGACATTCTGTGACACACACAAGGATCAGAGCTGTATTTGACATGTCAGGATGTTTATTCTCTTCAGAAGTCAATTTAATTCAGTTCATAAAAGGGTAAAGATTTCAGTTCTTTGAATTAAACACTAAGGCCATTCATTCATACATTTTACAATACAGAAAAGGACGCCCAACCTTTCGCCTGTTTTTGCATGTATAGTCCCAAATATGAAAAGCTTTTGTCACAAACTGCTATCCTTTGTGTAGTCATACATCGAAATAAAAGAAAGAACCATAATACTCAATAGAGTTCGGAAATGGTACAACTGAAAGTGAAGGAGTGTTGATTTATCGTACTGTCTGTCTCCACATGTATGGTGGAAACAAAGAGAACTGTGTGTGTGTGGGTGTGTGTGTAATTATACATGTGTATGAACCTGTCAGTGGACTATATCCTGCACCACTCAAAATCAGGGATGGGTCACGGTGGGCATTAGTGAGTTTGACTAGTTGACTACTTTTTTTAGACACTCTAAAACTCTCTTGCTGCATATACACTACCACTCAAAAGTTTGGGATTGGTATTTTTTTTTATGTGTTATATATGTGTATATTTATTTACTGTCACTTTTTATCAGTTTAATGCATCCTTGCTGGACAAATATCTCAAACTATTTTACTGACCCTAAACTTTTGACCGGTAGTGTAGATTCAGATGGACATCGGTGGCCATTGGTCTATGATAGCAAAGCTGAAGTTTCTAGTCTTCAGTGTCACATGATCCTTAAGAAATCATTCTAATATGCCGTCTTGCTCTTTTAGAAACATTTACTATTATCAATGTTGAAAACAGTTATGCTGCTTAATTTTTTTGTTGCATTTATTTTCTAACCTGACCTCACAGCAATCTGTATACTGTATATTGTACAAATTTGTATGACCTAACTTGTGCGAATTCGTACAACTTTTGAAAAATCATAAAATATTTTACAAGGTGCCAAATTCATAGGAATTCATACCAAGGACCATCTCTAAACCTACTCCTCACACAAATCATTCAAAACCACATGAGTGACATTTATCTGAAACAGAAATCTTTTATTCATTACAAATGAATGTACTGTCAATTAGTTCTTGCTGAATAAAGTATTGATTTCTTTCAAAACAATAAATTAATACACTACCAGTCAAAAGTTTTTGAACAGTAAGAATTGCAATGTCTCTTCTGCTCACCAAACCTGCATTTATTTGATCCAAAGTACAGTAAAAACAATTAAATATTTTTACCATTTAAAATAACTCTTTTCTATTTGAATATATTTTAAAATGTAATTTACTCCTGTGATCAAACATTTTTAGCATCATTACTCCAGTCTTCAGTGTCACATGATCCATCAGAAATCATTCTAATATGCTAATTTGTTGCTCAAAAAAACATTTTTCTTCTTATTATTATTATCAATATTTAAAACAGTTAAGTTCATTTTTTAGGATTCTTTGATGAATAGAAAGATCCAAAGATCAGTTTTTATCTGAATAAAAAGCTCTTGTAACATTATACACAATACCATTCAATGACCTTGAATTTACCAATAAAAAAAAAAATCTGTACAAATGCTACAGTAAAAACCTGTTCAATGGTTAAAGGTAAGTTCCACCACTATATACACTATAAACTTGTATTGGACATTGCACATCTGTTGCATTTTACTGTTTTGGGGACGTGAAAAAGACTGACATTCCCAGAATTTGTTAATTTGATGGCTTTTGTTGAAATATCAGTTTTTTCTTAGTTTTTTTTCTTTTCAGTTTTGTAAATTAGGGTTGTATGTTACATCTAACATTGTTAATGTTTCTTGCATTATTTCTGTTTCATGTATGTCGCTATTATGGTGTTTAGTGTTTGTGCGAATGACATCATGCACCTTCTATATATGTCAATATTTAAAAGCTGCGTGTGATGGGCTTTGGTTCATCATGTGTCGTTTCTCATCACCACCTGCAGTTATCAGTGTATTACAACAGATTTCAGTACTTCAATAGGTTGGTACATTAGTTAATCAAACTATGGTATTTAAATGTAAATGTAATTTAAAAGTATTTAAGTGTAGTTAAAACGTAAAACTTTAAACATTGCTACCGTATTTTTTATGGTAAAACTCTGGCAACCACAGCTGCCAATTTTTTTACCGTATTTTTTTTTTTACGGAGTAGTGTTTATTTAATCATTTTAAAACTATTGGGGCTCCCCACATGGAAAGTTTTCATGGGTTGAGAAACGTGTGTAGTTGTTTTTCAACCAAGAGTGTGTCTAATGTAAGTCCCAAACCATCTAATTATACATGGCTTCCTAAAGAGTAATTAATTCACTAGTTGCTCAGCCAACCCACTGACTAGTCAGTTTTGAGACGATAGCATCTTGAAAGGTGTCATTCTGAAACAACTAAACAGCAATTCTCTAAAGAAACAGTTTATGTCTTGACGTGCAAGGGTAGAGATTGCTAACTGGACAGCAATGCTGTTGGCTGCTTAGACCATTATTACCTAAATGAGCACTCTGTGTGAGAGAAAGAGAGAGAGAGCACACACAGCACCCAACAACATTCTGTCAGGAATAAGGAGAGGACTCCTGAAACACAACCTAATACGGTCACGTCTCCCTCAAAGATCCTTTAGTGAAATATGTGCAGATTCCTCCTCAGAACACGTTGAGCATTACTGCTGTTTGTTTTGAGCGCTCCAAGCAATTTTTGCAGATTACAAAACTCAAACAAGCATCTGCAATGCATAAATGTTGCATTCTTCCGACAGCAGGCTAGCAGACCTGATTTGTCCATTGTTTTCTTCTGGGACATACAGTACTATATATTAGAGACTAGTTTATATCTACTAAATCACAGTCTTCAGTGTCACATGATCTTTCAGAGTCAGTCTAATATGCTGATTTGCTGCTCAAAACGCATATGTGTATATCTGTATACAAAATTCTGAAATGTTTTCATTTGGAAGAGCTAATATGAGCTGATAAAGGAGGTACTGGGATGACGTGGACGAGTGGGATGAGGAATGTCCCTGCGGAGGACTCTGTAAACTTGGCAATGGCATCAGACACGCTTCCCACAGCTCTGAGGTCAATGGCACAAGATGGGACGGCTGGTCTGTCCAGCAATCTGAAAACGTCTTTGCGCCATGTGTTTGTCACCTGCAGAGTACTACTGGGGATGATCCAAACAAAGTTTTCTTCATCCATTTAAGATAAAACAGCCATAATCATCCACGTAGTCCAGAAGGGACTCCCATATACTGTCACAATAAACAATAAAGTGGATCCTAGTACCACATAAACACCACTGCATCCTGACTTCCAGGAAAACTATACATCAGCCAATCAGAATGGAGCTTCTGATTTTTAGAAAGCCTTTGCTGTACACTTTGAACAGTCTGTAAATGTCTATTTAAAGGCATAGTTCATCCAAAAATGAAAATTCTGTCATGATTTACACACCCTCACGTTGTTCTAAGACCTTATGACATGGTTTTGTGGAACACAAAAAATGATGTCTTTTTTGTCCACCAAATGAAAGTCACAGCGGTTCAGTTTGTTTTGGACCCCATTGACTTTCACTGTACAAACAAAAAAATCTAAATATTGAGAAAATCAGCTTTAAAGTAAATAAATTACTAATCAGGAATTAAGTTTTGGTATATTTAAAGTAGGAAATTTACAAAATATCTTTATGTAACACAAACTTTACTTTACTTTATCCTAATGATTTTTGGCATAAAAGAAAAATGTATAATTTTTACCCATACAATGTATTCGTGGCTATTGCTACAAATATACCGGTGCTACTTAAGACTGGTTTTGTGGTCCAGGGTCACATATGTAGACCAAAACTTTGCTCTCTGGTTAAACGTTGGCCTGCTTTGTGGGAAAAGTGCAACCTAAAACGTCAAAACATTGTTACTCTGCTCTTAATCTAGTTCTTATCTGCGTTTTATATGAACAGGCACGCAGGAAATCTGTAGGACGTAAATGAAAAATCATTAACATTTAATCAGTGTTCTGCTTTTTATGAGCCACTAAGAGTTCCGGCACCAACATTATTAAGCATTACGGCCTTTAGCTCCAAGCAGCGAACACGCATACCATCTGTGAGGAGTAACCGGTTTGATTAGGACACAAACTCAGCTTAATGAATGTCTGGTAGACTGCAGGGGTCAGTAAGTTAATTACTTCAGTCAAATCACTTGCACATGTTGATGATAAATCAGGTTGCAGTGATGCTTTATGCAGCCTTGTATTGCTTTAGTATGACTGTTTATAATAAAACCCTATAAACCGCAAACTCTGTTAGATAATTGCTTTCAAATTGGTTTCATCAATAACAGGGTCTATGTAAACCCACAGTCTACAATAGCACTGAAATACAATGTCATATTGGTTAATCTACATTGTGCAATATTAACAAACAACAAATTTGGGTTCAAACTGATCCATGACAAGCTCTGACACAAAAGTGTCCATTCACATCCAATTCAACATTTGTTACCTTAGAGGAGAATTTCACTTCCAGAATGAAACTTGCTTGATAATTTACTCACCCCATGTCATCCAAGATGTTCATGTCGTTCTTTTGTCGCAAATAAATTGAGTTTTTTTTTTAAGAAAACACTCCAGGCTTTTTCTCCATAGTGGACTTCAAATTGGTCCCAATTGCAGTTTCAATGCAGCTTCAAAGGGCTCTACATGATCACAGGAGAGGAATCAAGGTCTTGTCTAGTGAAACGATCAATTTCTTAAAAAAAAAACTAATTTATTAACCACAAAAGCATATATGCATTGCGTAATCACATTGGAAAGGTCAAGCATTGTTAGTTGTTCATCTATATATTTTAGATCAAATAGGTAGGGTAGGAAAACTCCCTCTCATTTTCTCCTCCAAGTTCAAAAGTGTCCAACATCGTTGTTTTGGTTTGTAAACACTGGGTCAGTACTTCTGATTACGTCATGCGAGAGGTCGAGCTAGTGCAAGATGAGCATTTGTGGTTACAAGGTATATAAAGTTGTATTTTCTTTTTTTTCTTTTTTTTTTTTTTTGAAAAAGCCAGATTGTTTTGCTAGATAAGACCCTATTCCTTGGGATCATGTGCCATTTGAAGCTGCATTGAAAGTGCAGTTTGGATCTTCAACCCATTGGCCACCACTGATGTCCACTATATGGAGAAAAATCCTGGATTAGTTTCTTTTTGAATGAAAAAAGGTAGAGATGAACATCTAGGATGACATCGGGGTGAGTAAATAATCAGGAAATTTTCAATCTGGAAGTGAACCTCTCCTTTAAAGAGCTATTTCTACTTGAATCAAACCATAGAATGTGGTTTTGTCAGCATAATGTATTCAGGTTGATTTAGCCATATTTAATAAAACCACTTAACTCCAGTGCACACTCCCAACGACATCATTGCTGAAACGTTTCCTGTGTCACATCTACTGATGTTTCCATCCGCCTTTAGGTGGTTTTAATTTAGAGATAACAATTTAACAACCGAATCTCAGTATTACGTCTTTCTTTTTATGGCCTTTCTTTTATATTCTTTTTAAAAAGCATTGAAAACTATCCACATGCTCAAACTCTGTGGGAATCCAAGACTAAAGTGACATCATGTTTTCCACAGGAAACTTTATAGGGATAGTTCACACAGAAAACGAAAGTTATGTCATCATTCACTCAACCCCATGCCGTTCCAAACCATAGGATTTTCTTTCTTCTGTGATGAATATCCTGGTCACTTTTTTCAATATAATAAAAGTAAATGTGAATGGGGGCTGTCAAGCTCCAAAATGACCATAAGAAAAATCCATAAAAGTAGATATGGCATATGCCCTATATATAAGGTGTACTGATGGAATATGATTCCATTAAAAGCTCAAATCCTTCTTTTGAGTTGGATCTTTTCAAAGTTTACAGCTCACTAAGGGCAAGATTATCAGTGCATAACACATAAAACTATAGTTTGATTCAGAATACCATGCATGAGTTATATGGACCACATTTATCATGCTTTTATGGTGCCTTTGGAAACTTCAATACTTCAGTCCTCATTAACTGTAACTCAGAGTCGGAAATTAACGGGGGCTTGTGGCCACCAAAATGAACAAAAATGGCTTATAAATTCAAGACAAAGGGGCAAAAAATGCATGATTAAAATAATATGTGAAAATGAAAACTGTAAATTTGCAGAATTGCATTTAGATTCTCACACTGCATCAGGTTGCTTTTACACTCTTTTTTGTGCAGTGTTGAGCCTTATAACCAATGAAAACGCGTTACTTAGGAAGCACTTAGATTAGTTAGCGCTGAAAACTGCAGACCTGATGAGAGTGCATGTCGGCAAAATTCCCTCATAATAACCAACACAGTGCAAATAAGATGTAAATAAAAGATTAATTTCGTAGCTTCAGTAATTATAATGGGAGTTTCTGCATAACTTGTGCTAGATCTGACTATCGTAACTGGCCGACATGTTTGCCTATGAAGCCAGAATGTGACATGCCCAAAACCAAACAAAAATGTTTTATAGTGTTTTTATGTCAATATTATTAATCATTATTACGATATAAAAAGCAATAATCTACAATAATGTTTTTTATCATAATATTGCAGCCCTATGAGCTTCTGTTTTTACATGTATAATTTAGAAACAATTTTAAACAGTCTATTGCAATTGACAACAGTTTAAAATATTGATTTAAGTAACTGGGTATTTGACTACAAAAACAACAGTTTTTTTATAAAAACAAGGTGATTATAAAAATTGCCCTCACAAATGTACAAATGCCCCTGGAAATCAGTCTCAGAGGGCATTTATGTGACCCTGGACCACAAAACCAGTCTTAAGTAGCATGGGTATATTTGTAGCAATAGCCAGCAATACATTGTATGGGTCAAAATGATCAATTTTTCTTTTATGGCAAAAATCATTCAGATTTTAAGTAAAGATCATGTTCCATTAAGATATTGCATCAATTTCCTACTATAAATATATCAAAACTTAATTTTTGGACAATTTAAAGGCACATTTATATATATATATATATATATATATATATATATTATTATTATTATTATTTTTATTTTATTTTATTTTTAAACCCTCAGATTCCAGATTTGCTAATAGTTGTGTCTCGGCCAAAGATTGTCCTATCCTAACAAACCATACATCAATGTAAAGCTTATTTACTACATTTTAAGAAAATTTTTAAAAAAATGTACCCTTATGACTGGTTTTAATGGAGAATTTCTGACCCTGTTGTTACTGCATGTTGAAGTACATTTCCCTTTTGTGTCTCACAGAAGAAACCCATAAACTTTGGATTTGGAACAACATAAGGATGAGTAAATGATGACATTTCTGCTTGGACTAATTCCTTTAGGGCAACGTCACCAGTTACATAGTCTTTGGCATGAATGATTGACTTGTGGAGCATTACTGAACAAACTCCACCCATCCACTCAGCAGACCCAGTGACTTCAGTAGAGAAGAAGTGCACTACAATTCAAACAAAAGTGAACAGCTCTTACATAATACTGAGTCATATGTTTTATGCCGGGTATGATAAGTTTTTATAGATGCTCTTTGGCCACAAGTTGGCGAGTTTTAACTGCAAGTGTTTAAACACGCCAATTTTATCTGTAATAAAGACATTATGAGATTTTGATGAGTGTGAACTGGATCTATTGGGGGAGACACATCATTCCTCAAAGATAATGACTGCTAGCGCAAGACTGCTCTTGACAGCTGTGAAGTGACAGTTTGTTTTAACATGACAGCTGTGAAGTGACAACTTGTTTTAGCACACGCATGAACACGTACACATGATTGCAATTGATAAGATTAAGACAATCCCTAATTTGTTTATAGTGACCAAGGCCTGCGTGTTTAAAGCTACTTGTTTCGGAACCAGAGAATACCTCAATGATTTTAACTGTAGTGTGTTATTTGATATTATGAGTTTATTAACTTGCTATTTAAATTATAAATGTGACCTGGACCACAAAACCAGTCGTAAGTAGCATGGGAATATTTGTAGCAATTGTACATTGAATGGGGTCAAAATTTTAGTTTTTTATTTTATGTCAAAATCATTAGGATATTAAGTAAATATCATGTTTCACGAAGACATTTAGCAAATTTCCTACCCTAAATATATAAAAATTTAGAAAACATTTTGTAATATGATTTTAATGTACATTTTTTTAATGGTAATGCAATTTCTAATTTGAAAAATGGTTTTCAAAGGATGAATTCTGAGATTTTAAGTTTTCAAGTGATATATAATTTCTTATGATTTCTAAAACGTAATAAGGAAAAAGACAACGAAGAAAGTCTTTTTGTGACAAAGGTCAGAACTCCTGTTATGAAGTAGATTTTTGAGGTGAACTCTTTTAATAAATTAATATATTAGCTTTCCTACATAATTTGTAACACAAAAAAGCCTTAGACCTTGCCAACGATATATAGTTTGTCATGATTAGATTAGGATTTATTTGTAAAATGGTGAAGCAAACTTAGGTGTCCCACTGCTGGGACGGGTGACAATTAATGGGTTAAATATATGAAAATTCTGAAAAAACTAGTCATGTAACATTTTTTAGATATTTTTTACTGGGAAACTACTGATGAAAATGATTTTTGCAGTGTTGATGTTAAACATGCAAGCCGTTGGCCTTATTATCAGTGAAGGAGTGGAATGGTGATTCATTTGTCTTGTTGACAGCAGTTTGGATCGTGACATCATTGTCCAAAGATCAAAGGTCAAAAGAGGCACAGGTCAGTTTGAGGCTAAACGCTTCTACTATTCAGGTTGAGTTTAACTACGCACAGAGCTTTTATCAATGGCCACAAAACATCTGAGACGAAGATAGAACTGTACAAGATTTTATTGTTCCTGTGTCAAAATGCAGAGAAAAAACTTTGGCTGTTTGACCTTTATAACAATAGCCTTCACTGAATCAAATGACGCACTAATGCACACTGAAAATAATGAAACACAGATTTGATTCATGAATCAACAGATTCCTGAATTCTCTCTTAGGTCATATTTTCACCTCAAAGTGATAGTGACTATAGCCAAACATTGACCATTCTTTATTATTCTAATAAGACACCAAAGTGAATAAGCCGACATTTATAACTTCTTTGGAGCCTTTAATCATTAACAGACTCATTGAATAACCGTGAGTCACTAAAACCATGTGTAGGCCTTTGCTAAGAACTGTGTCTCAGACTCAGGACATTTTTGACCATATTGGTGATTCCCAAGTGTCCAATGAGAGTGCTTGCACACTGTTCCCTAACGAGTGATCAGATGAACTCTATCCTGCATCTCCATTCATTTTCACAAAGGCATTTGGAAAATGTCCTGAGCGTGGGCTGGTTTGTTTATTGCTCTGGAGCAGTTGACCATTCCATCATGTAGTTTATATAAATATATCAGCAGATACATTATGTAGTATACTTTCAAGACGAGTAATTAACTGTGCCTCTCTATTCAGGGTATGTTTACACTAGATTCACATCCATTATATAATTAGTATTTTGTACACATATTCAGTGGCCCCAAAAACTATTTGGACACTTAAGACAAACTTAAACATCTATCAAACACCAGTACAGAAGGTTAAAAGTCATTTGCAGATTATATTTTTTATGATAATTGTTGTTTTGGTGACTGAACGAACAGTGTATTTCATTGAACTGCATATGAATGATGTATTTCATACTATGTCATGAATGCAAATTGGAATATTTTGTATTAATCCTCATACATAGTTGATTAGCAGTCCTCTCCACTGTTTGATAACATCTGAATGAGAGTCACATGAATCTTTTACCACTTTGTTTATCAAATGAAGGTGAATAGCTAAGAGAGCTTTTCTTTCTCTGTGCTGTTAAAACATAGAGGTGTTGTGTGTGTGTGTGTTCAAGAGATAAAAGCGAGTAGATAGACAAAGCATAGTATGAGGTAAGATTGAGCCAAAAGATTTGACATCATGTCGAGATCATATCACTTACTCGAGGGCCACACTGTATGATTTTTACAGTCCTGTTTTCCATTTTTTGTTTGTCTGACTGGGCGATATGATATCCCACTGAGATCTTGAGTAAAAACAGTGCCTACACATCCCTGCCAACACTTTGGTCCCAACTGTCTAATTTTTCTAACTATGAATACTCTGAACACTCAGCTTGCAAGTGTGCCTTGAGCATTTTTGCACTGATTTGCACTGTAGTGACTAAGCGGGTTAAAAGAGACCCGTAACTTTAAAGAAGCACAAAGATATTTCATCAGTTCACACACGCTATAAGATTAAAGGTATAGTTTGAAAGGCTATATATGCAGCTGTAAACGTTCACTGTAATTTGTGTTAAAACTGATGCAGGAAAATACATTGGGCTTTAGGATCACAGAGAGAAAATTATAAAGATAAATAATCAAAGTGGAGAAGTGTCATTTCTGTGTGAAGCATAATTACAAAAATACGGATTGTTTTCAAACAAGTTTCCTGAACACTCCCTTCGTCTGCCATTGATTGAACAAGCATGTTGCCCCACCCATAATGCATCCCATTGGTCAATCTGGCGCTATGCCTGGCTGGTTGGATGCTCAAACAAACAACAAAGTTCAGATGACACAAAAATGTCCAAACCATCTCTGCTGAAACAAACTGAGACAACCCACGCCACAGATGGAAGACAAACACCTGGACATCAAACGCTTGGACAATATTGAGAGAAATAGTTCTTATAGAACTTTGTCTCTGCATGTTATAGTGGAATAACAGAAAGTATTTTAAAATTAAAAATATCAAACAGTACAGAACAAAGCAAACATTCAGAAAGTCCTTTAAAATTCCCCAAATCGACCAATTGTGTTAACATATGCTGTCAAATTAAGGGTACAGTTTGAAAGGCTATGCATTCAGCTGTGCTCATTTGCTGGTGTTCGTGTCAAAACTGAAGAATACGTTGGGCTTTAGAACACAGAGAAAAAATTATAAAGACGAATAATTAAAACAGAAGTGTAATTTCTGTGTGAAACCATTACAAAAATGATGATTATTTTCAAACAGGTTTACTGAACACTCCCCCCTTCTGCCATTGGTTGAACACACAGGTAAACAAACTCAATCGATTGGTTGAGCTGTTGCTGTGCAAGGCTGGTTGGATGCTCAAACAAACAGCAATGTTTAGAAAATACAGATATGTCCAAACAAACAGTCCCTGCTGAAACAAACTGAGACAACCCACGCCACAGATGGAGGAAAACACCTGGACATCAAACACTGAGGCGATATTGTGAGAAAGATTTCAGAAGTTAGATTTTTCAGGGGATTTTTCAACTCTTATAGTTGTCTCTGCATGTACGTAATAGTGTAATAAGAGAAAGTGGTTTAAAATTAAAAATAACAAAAACAGCAGAACAAAGCAAAGTCAGTTAAATCCTTCAAAATCCCTCTCATCTGTTGCACTGCTTACTTTTCTCATCTCTCTCTTTCACAGGTCTGTTGCACTCGACCTTTTGATAAATGCGAGCGGATGCCATACAAGGCTCTGCTGTGCGTCTGTTTACAATCTCCTGTTATTACATGATACACACATTAATCAGCAGCAGGTCCATCTAATCACCATGTATGGTCGTTCATCGCTCGACTCAGGAGGAGATGAATCCCACAAACAATTTGATAGCTATGAGCCAAAATGGACTCCTCCACACAGACCATCCAAAATCAACAACACTCTTCAACATGGAGGCCGTGAAACACCCGTATGAACCTGTTGAAGATGATTCTAATCAGCAAGATGTCTCGTAAAGACAATTACTATTTTGTACCCTTATATATATGTACTATAGATCAGAGCCTGGGAAATGCCCCATACCATGAGGGCCCCCATAATATGTCATGCTTATGTAATGGGTACTAAAGCACTCGTGCACACACTCACGCACACACGTACCATGTGAGAATATTCTCAGAGAGATCAGTGTGTGCTGCTTAGGGCTTTCTGACGGACCTGACAGGAGAGCCTTTGGTCTGTCACACACTGACTCGCTTCATGCTTTTGTCACTGGAACACACACTACTGGAGCTGACACTGAAGTCTGCTCTCATTTGCCTTACAACGGTGGGAAACACCCAGACAGACGTTTAAAAATGCAGGTCATAGTCAATGAGATTAAGCTGTCAGTCACTGACTAGAGGAGCACTCTGGGAAAACCTCTAACCCTACCTATAGCATAAACTATAGTTTATAATGACGACTCTCGGTGGTAATGGATATGAAAAAGTTAAAGTATTTGGTTATTGCTGTTGTTGTGGATTAGTACAGGAACTTGCTACTGCCAATTTATACACAGATATGGTGCTGAGAGTATTTAGTGCTGCTTTACAAATAGCATATATAATAAGCCGAAGCAGATCTATACAGGTGGAGCTGGGGAGGTGGAGGGTTTTAGAGGAACTTTGAAAGTGCACTGCGAAAAGCTCTAGTGAATGCTAACTAGCCATTAAATTGTAAAGCTCATTGGCTGCATACGCCACATGAACCATTTAGCTTAAGCCAAGTAGTTTAACACTGTGAATTTCATCAGTTTGCATTAAAGGATTAGTTCCCTTCCAGAATAAAAATTTCCTGATAATTTACTCACCCCCACAATGGAAAAGTCATGCATGGTTAGTTCTTCATCTGTGAACTGGTTCAAAAAGGTAGTTTAGGGTGAAAAACAGTTAATTTTCTCTTCCGAAAATTCAAAATTGTCGGACATCGTTGTTTTACCTTTTTTTTGTAATAGGCGTTTGACTTTCTTTGCACGTTCACTTTGTAAACACTGGGTTAGTACTTCCGCTTACTCACGCATGGGTGATTACCTAAGGCTTAAGGTCGAGCTAATGCAAAATGAGCATTTGTGATTAAAAAGTATAGAAAATGTTATTTTATTTAGGAAATGGCTGATCGTTTCGCTAGATAAGACCTTATTCCTCGACTGGGATTGTGTAGAGACCTTTGAAGCTGCATTGAAACTGCAATATTGACCTTCAACGCATTGAAATCCACTATATGGAGAAAACTCCTGGAATAATTCTTCTAAAACCTTAATTTATTTTCAACTGAAATAAGAAAGACATAAACATCTTGCATGACATAGGGATGAGTTATTGGGAAATTTTCATTCAGGAAGTGAACTAATCCTTCAACGACCCATCATCCTGCACCATCTAGAGTTTCATGACAGAACTTGGCATGAATATGTGAGCAGTCTGACCTCTTATCATTTCATTCCTATTTATTTTCAGTCTTGATATTAGCTTGATATCTTGATATCATATCATACTGCATATATCTAAGGGATACAAAGTATACTGGCACCGCAATATCTCAGTTGTGTAATAATTTTTGATTTATCAGTATCGGCCGATATTGGATATTTAATTGTCCATATTCATTTCTTCTTTTTTTACTGTAAGATTAACTTTGACATCATCTAATGCTCACTTAAATTTGCAGTTTAACAGAAGTAGCAACAGATGTTTCTGTAGCAGATTATCGGAAAATACAAAAAATGTAGGACTCAGTTCTATGCATCGGATGTTGATTACATAGAGATCTGAATGCAGTCAATTGTAAGAAAAAGGGCGGTTTATTCTGACTAAATGATTCAAGAAGAAAAGTCTGTCGTTACACCGGAAGATCCAGTTATGAAATTTCGATTTAAAATTATAAATTATTAAAAAAGAAATAAAACATGCATGGATGTTTCACAATAAGATGCACTTAGAAAATCACACAAAAAATTAAAACCACTGTTTAATGTAATTTTGAGCAGATCTAAGAATGGTAATCCCATTTTTAAACTGTATATTATAAGAATATGATGCCTAAATTCATTTAATACTTTTTTCATTCGTTTAAACAAAATAATTTACTAGATATTATATAAACATCCCTTTTAGCTATTTCAGCCAGTCTTATTGATGCATCCCTAGTCAACATCACTAACAATGGACCACAAAACCAGTCATAAGTAGCACAGGGTATATTTGTAGCAATAGCCAACAATACATTGTATGGGTCAAAATTATCGATTTTTCTTTTATGGCAAAATTCTTAGGATATTAACTAAAGATCATGTTTCCGTGAAGATGTTTTGTAAATTTCCTACTGTAACATATATAAAAACTTAATTCTTGCATTGCTAAGGACTTTGTTTGGACAACTTTAAAGGCAATTTTCCAAGTATTTTGATTTTTTTTGCACCCTCATATTTAAATATTTGTATTTCGGCCAAATATTGCTCTGTCCCATCAGTTGAAAGCTTATTTATTAAGACGTATAAATCTCAAGTTCAAAAATTTTGTGAACCAGGGTCACAAATGAATGATGACTTCTTTAAATCATAATTTTAATTACATAAACCACTTTTAATTTTGTACATCTACAAAGTACAATTACAATTACATTATTTAAAACATTAAATCATGATATCAAACAGATTTGTTTTTGTCCTGTGAATCTTAAATCATAAAGTAACACCCTATGTACAGAACCATATGAATTTGAGGTCAGACTACAATAATCAAATGTCAAACAAATCACACCAATCTTAAACAGGCAAATTCATTACAGGCAAAACAACTACTAACTGTCTCAGTGAAGTCCAGCCACTCAAAACCAAATTAGTTTAAATATAAATATGAAAGCAGAACAGCATATGGAACTTCAGACTTTGGCTTTTCTGCAGCATTTATGCTCTTTCCTGCTGCTTTGAAAACTTCCCAAATCCCACCAAAGACCCTTAATCCTTCAAAGAGACTTAAGAATCAACTTCAGACGTAATGCGGACTACCGCTTTAGCACAACCCTGCCAAACAGAATAACTGTGTGAATAAATGAGTCGCTTTACGTGATCATTTGACTGTTTTACAGTAAGCTAGCAGGCTGTCAGATGGAAGAGAAATCAACTCACCGGTTTGTGTGGGTGTGTAAGTGTGTGACAGCACAGCCACGCACAGATTTCCCAAGACACACACAATTCCCAAAGTGCTACTTGGTCTGCTTTGAGTAAAATAACCTTTCAGGTTCAACCTGCTCTTTATGTACTTTTCTTCTCTTTCTCTCTGTCTGCTTTCAGTCAGTTCTTTCTCTCTCTCACTGTTTTTTGCTCCTGTCTACTTCACCTCTGTTAAGTCCCTCTCACATACTGACACACACATGCACTCTCACTCACTCTCTCTCCCTCTCCCTCACTCTCGCTCTACCACTACAGGACTTCCTGGTTGACAAGGGTTGCTATGGTGATGTACAGACTGTGTGCAGAGGCCCGGCTCACTTTTGGCTGCCTTTACTAAAGAGCGTTTGAATAGGCAGTCAGCCTTTTGTGGCCATAAGGTGATATTTCACAGCACGGGGTTAAAGACTGGCGAATTCAAAGACTAAACCACATCCACCCTCTTGACGTTCCTCCTCTCATTTCACACTGTCCTCCCTGTACTCCCGCCCTGCTGTTTTTTGACGAGCCACCGCTTATGTGTGTTTGGCCATACATGGCCAGCCAGAGGAGGACAGCAGTGACTCAGTTAGAACGTGACTTTAGACTTGAGAAATTCTTTAACAACAGATCATTGACAAATAAACTGAGGCTGAAGACTTGGATTGAGAAACATGGCCTATTCTGAGATCTATCAAGAGAGTGTAAGATTTAGAGCAGGGGTTTCAAACTACTGTCCCTTGAGATTTCACAATGTTCTTAAAGTGCTTATCCTTAAAGGGACAGAACACCCAAGAATTAAAATTCTGACATAATTTACTCACCTATGTATCAAACCTAAACTTTTTTCTACTATGGACCACAGTAGCTCTTTTAAATGCGACAAAACAAAGTTTAATAAATAAATAATAAAAAAAAAAAAAGCTTTAAATATGCGATTTTAGTGTATATTATACAATATATAATATACACTGCTGTTTTGATGTATCTGAAAGAAGTCACAAAGATACTCACCGAGGTTTAAAACAATAATATTCATATTACAAATATATATATATATATATATATATATATATACACAAATGTTATTGCAACTTTTTTTCTCGCAAAAGCATTGTTCCCCTCAAAATTAGACTTTGACTTTTTTTCTCAGAATTAAGATAACCTTGTAATGAAGAGTTATAAAGTCAGAATTTTGAGATATAAACTTGCATTTGTGAGTTATAAAGTCAGCATTGCGAGACATAAATTCACAATTCTGAATTTTTTTCTCAGAATTGCATGATATAAACAATTGCGAGAAATGAAGTAAAGATTGTGATATAACTTTTTTCTCGCAAATGCATTTTTTTCCCTTAAAATTGGACTTTATAACTCACAATTGTGAGTTAATATCTTGCAATTCTGACTTTTTTTCTCAGAATTGCAAGTTTATATCTCACAATTCTGACTTTATAACGTGTTCTGGCAAGTTATTAATTCAGAATTGCGAGATATAACCTCGCAGTTGCGAAGTCCAACTGTGAGGGGAAAAAAGGACTGTTTTCAGAATTGCAGGTTTATATCTCACAATTCTGAATTAATAACTCACTATAACATGTTATAAAGTCAGAATTGTGAGATATAAAACTTGCAATTCTTAAAAAAAAAAAAAAAAAGGGTGCACCTTTAAAGTTGTCCAAATCGTGAAGATAAAATTATGAGATAGAAGACAGAATTGGGAGATAAAAGTCGCAATTACCTTTTCTTTTACTCTGTTTTTATTCAGTGGCGGGAACGGGCTTCCATACTTATTAGAAATAATTATTTTAAATAAAATTATTATTAATTAATAAAATTATTATAATTAGAAATTAATACAATTATTATTCATTATTAAATACACAATTATTATTATTACATATATGAATATGATTATATATGAACATACCTTGTGAATAAGCTGTGATAGAAGCTGTGAATAAGTTAGCTGTTAACTACTAGGCTACAAAATTGTATAATACAAAACGCAATAAAATCACAATAAAATCATTAAAAAGATATAAAATCTTGTTGTTGAGCATGACCAAAATTTTACAGCTATTAACGATTTATAATTGCCTACTCAGATGTTACGTCCTTTGGTTTCTCAGGAAACTGTGCTAAAGGATACTGAGGGCGATGGTGGTTTGTCACTGTAAAGTACAAAGTACTGATGATCTGATTTACAAGACTTAAGATTTGTAATCCAGAATGTGGCATGATCAACCAGACAATAAAACAATTTGGAATTAATTTTGAGCTGACATTGATATATATGACATATATATGACATATGATTTATGAATCCATTTTGTCACAGTTTATGATTATCAGGATTACGGTATATATTTTATTCTATTTTTGACCATGGACAACAAAACAAGTCCATTTGTTTGAAACTGAGATTTATACATGATCTGAAAGCTAAATAAATAAGCTTTCCATTGATGGATGGTTTGTTAGGATAGGACAAGATAGGATAGGCTGAGATACAACTATTTTAAAATCTGGAATCTGAGGGTGCACCTTTAAAGTTGTCCAAATGAAGTTCTTAGCAATGCATTTTACTAATCAAAAATTAAGTTTTGATATATTTACGGTAGGGAATTTACAAAATATCTTAATGGAACATGATCTTTACTTAATATCCTAATTATTTTTGGCATTAAACAAAAATCGATAATTTTGACCCATACAATGTATTTTTGGCTACTGCTTCATACATCCCCATGCTACTGAAGACTGGTTTTGTGGTCTAGGGTCACATTTATTTTGAGATGTTTTTACATATTCAGTAATTTACCCATTCATAACTAGTTTATGCTTTGATCTACAGTCATATTAGAGCTATTTGAAGTTTCAAGAGCACAATAGTTATTATTTTTCAGTCCACCATTGTGCGGTTCAAACCTACATCCAGATCTTTAACCACCAGGCCCCACCGCCATCATAAAAGCAACAAAATGCTAATAAAACTTTATCGGGTACAACTGCCTCAGTGTGTATGAATTTTAAAGAGTGAATTCTGATTACCTGAACTCTTTAATGCATGTGTGCTGTTTTCCAGAAGTGTCTATTTTCCACTGGATCTTGGGGAGCCAGTTTCGTTTTTAATAATTCAGTGGTTTGGCTCAGTAGGGCAAACCAGTCTTAAACGGTATAGTCTTACAGTGTGTGTGTGTGTGTGTGTGTGTGTGTGTGTACAATGAGGCATTTTTGCCAAACACCAACCAGACTATTGCAAAATAGAGGAGGAGAGAAGAAAATACTTTCACAACTGACAGTTTAAACAGCAGAAAGCATGAGGTGAGACCAGATGAGGAGAAAACAGAGGTCCTGCGCTGCTATGAAAATGAAGTGTGTGAGACTGAGAAAAGAGAAATAAATCATGGAGAGTGAGTGATGAACTAGGACAGCAGGCATGTACGCCTCGGTTATTAATGAATGGTCTCCCGCAGCGAGCAGATATTTGTGTCTGCCAGTATGATGATTAGTGGACTGAAAGAACCCTCATCACACACAATGCCATTCTCTTTTATTATTTCTGTCTTTCTCTTTTTATTCTGCTAGGATAAAGTTCCGTTCTGTTTCTAAAGATACAGATAAACCAAATATAGAGTGGGAAAGCACATAAAATGCACAGGTTTCTTTACCTCAGGGGTCTTTACTGCACGAGGGTTGCCAGTTTGGGATATTTTTGTTAAAAAACGTAAAGTTTAGCTAAAACGTTCCATAATCGCTCACACATTTAAATGTATTAAGTAAAATTAAATGTGCCTTATAATCAGTGTTGGGGGTAACGCATTACAAGTAACACGAGTTACGTAATCAGATTACTTTTAAGTAACTAGTAATGTAACGCATTACATTTTCATTTACACGAAAATACCAGAGTTACTTTTTCAAAGTATTGCCAGTTACAATGGTGTTTCGTATATTCAGAGTTGTTTACAGTGTTAAAGAGTTGGATTCTCATGCTAAACATGGCCAAAGTTTAAAAAAAATTATTTAGACGAATGACGGAGAATTTCTTTGCTGAAAATCTTACTTCCGGGTTGGTACAAGTTTCGGCTGTTTTTTTTTTCGATCGTGGCTTTAATGACGTAGACAGTGGTGGAACTCCTTATATGAGCATTTCTCCCGGAAAAGCGTGCCCACGGCGCCCGCGCTTATGGCGGCTAGACCGTGAGAGAGAGAGAGAGCGTGCACATCAACGCTGTTCATTCAGCTGCACTCAGTGCACTGCTGCAAGGGATTTACTCGGGAAGAATGTCTCTAAAGAAGTGTGGTTTTGAATGTAAGGCAAAGATAACTTTGCTCAGCTTCCCGAAGAACCCAGCGTTACGTGAACAGTGGATGGAGTTCCTTTTTCCGGGGCAGCAATGGAGTTTAGTGTGTGTTTGCTGACGAATTTTCATATACAAGGCCCAGTTCGACGCTGGATTTGCACATTGTACTGAAAGATGGAATGGTCCCAGCTATAAAAGATCCTGGTAATGATTCAGAACTGCAGATGGTAAGTGAAACGGCATCAAATGTCTGTTTTATTGGCAATCCTAACGCAAGTGATTGTCGAACTTAGCTCCACCCACGGCGCGCCTCTAGAAGTTCGGCTTTTTCCGGAGAAAATCGGAAAGATGCATTTTTCTTTTATAAATATAAGAAAACTAAAGACTTTTTGGAGATACATTACTATTCTATAGGTACTCAGGATTAACATGAGGTTAGGTGAAACTGTGTATGTTATGTACCCTTTAATGTATTTAATCCCATTTTATTAACCAATGTCTTTGCGGACTTCCTTCTCCCACAGTTCTACTGTACAGATGTAAATTTACTTTTCCTTCAGCCTTAGGCTTATTCATTTCACTTTTTGGTGTGAAAGGGCTTTTACATTTGCTAAAAAAAAACTTTTTATATTAAAAACAAACAAGCAAGCCCTGCCCAGAATTAAAAAGTAACGCAAAAGTAATGTAACACATTACTTTCCATAAAAAGTACTTAAGTAATGTAATTAGTTACTTTTTTAGGGAGAAACGCAATACTGTAATGCATTACTTTTTAAAAAAGTAACTTTCCCCAACACTGGATAATAAAGGTCATGGCTTCGTACTTCAATAATGATTATATGAATGGTTAGCAATGTATATCATACACTACCATTTGAATAAATACTGTTCATCACAGTTTCCACAAGAATATTAAACAGCACAACAGTTTTCAACACTGATAATAATCAGAAATGTTTCTTAAGCAGCAAATCTGCATATTAGAATGATTTCTGAAGGGTCATGTGACATTGAAGACTAGAGTAATGATGCTGAAAATTCAGCTTTGCGTCACAGAAGTAAACAAATGTAAAATATGTTCAAATAGAAAACTGTTCTGTTTTAAATTGTAAATATATTTCACAATATTACTGCTATTACTGCATTCTGAGCAACTAAATTGGGTTCTTGGCCTAAAAAAGGTTGTAAATCCTTGCTTTAAATCCATCAGTCTAATGAAAACACAGTCTGAAATAGCTATGATTTGTCAAAGTAATTATACAGCAAATTATAGCGTCAACATGTTGCTCCACTCCTGACAAAATGTAACCAGCAGCTCAAGGGATACTGTGAATGACAGCTAACCACTGCTAAATAACAGCATGACTGGCATGACTCAGTGTTGCGTAAGAGGAAACAAGTTTCACCACAATGGTAAATATTTACTCTTGACAAGACCAAGACCACACTGCTATATATCTAATATATAACACTCAATAAAACTGATTTTACAGGGATGCAGAGTTTGTGACCTCAACATGTGAATGTTCTGGAAAACAGACAAGCTACTGCGAATAAAAATGTGTAAGATACAAAACACAAAAGCAAGAACTTTAACTTGTACCATCTTTCGGAATCCAGCAGATCTTTCCAGTAAAACAAAAGCATGTCAATGAAATAACAACAGTGCATGCATCCAGATTCTAGTTACCCCTTAATTTCTATGTGGAAAACAATGAGAAATATCAAAAGTGTTGCCTGACATGACATGTAACACAATTTTGCCTCTGTGACCAGAGAACAAATCCCAGCTCTTCTGCTTTACATTTCCATTGCTCTCTCTAATGCTTTTTGTTAACCGTTTTCTGTCCAATCTGTCTTCGCTAGTGAAAAAGTAATAGACTTAAAATGCATTTATTTTATAGTAAGTACAGTTCAAGTCTATTAACATAATTACTGACATATCACTCAATACCTGATATAAAAATTTTAATTAAACTTTATTTGGAGTACTACTTGTGCACAATGCACATTTCTTAATATTAAGCCTAAAATGTGTCTTAATGTCACTATTGATGACGATAGTTTGATCTTTCAATAATATTAGTCTTTAAATGCAAAATATTTAAAATGTACCTAAAGTATACTTGCAATAGTTCCATTTTAGCACAATTAAATACACTTAAATAATTTTAGTTAACTTCAGCACTATTAAAGTGCATTAAGTGCAGAATTTGTTGTTCCAATTTAGCAGAATTTAAGTATACCAGTTTAGTATATCCAAAAGTACAACGGCAGGGTATTTTTTTTTAAAGACTTAGTTTACCTAAAAATGAAAATTAGCCTGTTATTTACTTATGCCTGGAGGGTGAGTAAATAATGGGCTAATTTTTATTTTTGGGTGAACTAACCCTTTGAGTACATAATATGTAAATGTATTTGCAGTATACTTTGCATGAAATAAATGTATTTAAAATAATATTATTTATTTTTCACTAGGGTTCTATTCTACCTAAACAGAGACAAAAATACATCTAAAAAAGAGGAAAAAGTAAAATATTTGGTAAAAAAAAAAAAAAAAACCTGCACTTCCAAATATATATATATACAGGTGCATCTCAATACGTTTGAATGTTGTGGAAAAGTTCGTTTATTTCAGTAATTCAACTCAAATTGTGAAACTCGTGTATTAAATAAATTCAGTGCACACAGACTGAAGTAGTTTAAGTCTTTGGTTCTTTTAATTGTGATGATTTTGGCTCACATTTAACAAAAACCCACCAATTCACTATCTCATTCTCAACAAATTAGAATACTTCATAAGACCAATAAAAAATCATTTTTAGTGAATTGTTGGCCTTCTGGAAAGTATGTTCATTTACTGTATATGTGCTTAATACTTGTTAGGGGCTGCTTTAAAGGTTTGCTTTAAATACTGCTTCAATTTGACGTGGCATGGAGGTGATCAGTCTGTGGCACTGCTGAGGTGGTATGGAAGCCCAGGTTTCTTTGACAGTGGCCTTCAGCTCATCTGCATTTTTTGGTCTCTTGTTTCTCATTTTCCTCTTGACAGTAGATTCTCTATGGGGTTCAGGTCTGGTGAGTTTGGTAAGATGCCTCTGACGTTGTCTGTGGTTCAGGAGTGGCTTAACAAGAGGAATACGACAACTGTAGCCAAATACCTTGACACGTCTTGATGCCTTGACCCCAGCCTCAGTTCATTCTTTGTGAAGTTCACCTAAATTCTTGAATCGATTTTGCTTGACAAGCCTCTCAAGGCTGCGGTTCTCTCAGTTGGTTGTACATCTTTTTCTTTCACACTTTTTCCTTTCACTCAACTTTGTTAACAGCCAGCTTCTTTGGCAATGAATGTTTGTGGCTTACCCTCCTTGTGCAGGGTGTAAATGATTGTCTTCTGGACAACTGTCACATCAGCAGTCTTCCCCATGATTGTGTAGCCTAGTGAATCAAACTGAGAGACCATATTGAAGGCTCAGGAAACCTTTGCAAGTGTTTTGAGTTGATTAGCTGATTGGCATGTCACCATATTCTAATTTGTTGAGATGAATTGGTAGATTTTTGTTGTGAGTCAAATGTGATTAAAAATCATCACAACCCTTACATCACAATCATCACATTTTTTAGCTTCATTTCACTTTACGAATATGATTTTTAATATAAATAGAATAAATAAAAGTCACCCACACAAACGATAACATTTACAAATAAAAATAAATAAAATAATATATATATATATATATATATATATAACATTTCTTGTCTTTTTTTTTTACCTAAAATAAATTGGTAGATTTGTTTTCCCCACTAATGGCTGACTGTATCTGTTGTCAGCGTGCTACATGGAAAACACTGTTTGACAGGAATCTAGCAGATCAGGCTCAACAGCTACTATTGGTGCAACGTTTCAGACCACATACCTTTGACAGCAAATGATAACATTACAACTGTAAGAGCACTGCATGTTTTCTTTAGGTATCTGAATGAAAAAGGTGAGCAACTTTTTTGCTCATCAAACACAGCAGCTTTGTATTAAATAACATTATTATTTTTCAGTTTCAAATAGCTATATTTATTACCTAGATGAACACGCAAAGACAAAAACAGAACCAGAGCCCTATAGCAAACATAAATAAACCGTTGCATTCACACTGTCACCGATTGTGAAATCCCAAATGGATCTATTTTTGGCCCACTTCAGCATCAATCACATCAATCTGCAAACAGCATCTGACAAAAAAGTGAAAATACCAGCTACTGCACACAAAGTACCTGCCTTTTGTATTTCACACCCTTAAAGTAAACAAGCAAATCCTCAGTCTGAGCCCCAGCATGCATCTCCACAAATGTTACAGCAAAAGTGATGTTTCAGGTTCAAATCACCTTCAAGAGTCCAGCAGTGAATAACAGAAACATACAATTGAGTAAAAGACAGTCATAAAGTTTGAATAGAACTGCAAGACTGGGTATTTACCGTGAGGAGACGTTTCCCTGGAATGAGCAGCACAGAATGAAGCAAAGAGAGGGAAATGATTACAGCCAGTTCTGTTTTTGCTGGGAGGGCGTTTGCAATTTACTGTGATTCTGTGACTCAGCCTTTGTGCGCGTGTGTGTGTTACTCTGGCTTTGTGTAATACGCCAGGATCATACATGAAACTCTCTGCGCCTAACGAGTCCAAAGCTCTGTAATAGTTTCCATCCCATACTCACTCACACACACATGCACAGCTGGAAATAATAGACAGCCCAATGCAGGCTGAGGAGAAACACCCTCTTGTGTGTTAAAATCAAAAGAACAAATGAGTGCATTTCCCTTCCCACACACACAGACGGCCTGTTTGATCTGCAAATACATCAGTTCATTGTTCATTGGAGGATACAGACTCTCTTTAAGTTTCTCTGACAAACTATCATCTCATTTCTTAATGTCTGCTTTACATGGCCTACAACCAAACAGGACTTGCAACCAGAGCCTCCTTCAGTCTACTCGTACTGTCACAAGTCAGCTGAATTGGAGATGTGCCCTCTGCTGGAGCATGAGATGTCAATCAAATAACATCACTTTGTCCTTCTAGTTTAGCCACACTGCACACATTCTGAATATTTCCACAGGCAATGAGGTTTAGAGGCCACTTATGTCCATTAAATTAGAGGATACTCAAACTACTGGGCTGACTGTCTAAGATGAGGCACTCAACAATAAACATCAACCTAAAAAGCACACTTCAAATTACCGTCTAAGGTTGCAAAAAAGACCATCTTGACATCCGTCTGTTTGCCTGTGGTAATGTTTGATTCAAGAATGAGTCAGGACCTTTTTTTGAATAAATAGTTTAAAATAGTCCACAAAACCAGTCCAAACAATTCGTTCATGAATCAGACTGACATGATTCTCAAGTGGAAGATTATACAGCAATTTACATTTCAGTCAAAATTCTACTAGCAATAGACCTTAGCTCCAGTAGAAGTGAAAAGGTTTATCTTGAACTCTGTCAGTGAAACTAGCGTGTATAAACCTCCATTAAACGATTTAACAATCAATTAAAATAAACGTACCCTATACCTGGACGATACTACGCTGTATTTACATCGGACGAGCGTTTTGGAAAAGAGATGAATGGAGGATTCAGCTGCAGGCGCCATCTTCAGGCAAGATCTGGGAATTATATTACATATACTGTATTCTCGAGTCTAGCCTTTGAGTGTAATGTATATATGGGCCATTCTACAGAACTGGTTTGAAGTCAGAGTTGGAAATGTTTTGAAAAGTGTCTTTTTCCACAAATATTTATATGCACGTAGTATAATATCTAAGGTACACATTTCTAGTAATTGCGTAGGTAATTCTCGTATTGTATTTTCAGAAAGTTTTGGAATATTTGTCCTCTCCCCAAATTTGCCGAAACACAGTAATATATAACTTAATAAGAAGGGGTTATATTGTCCAATGACACTTACCGTGCTGCACATCTGCTGTTGAAAAGGATGTTTGATTTCTTCATCAAACCGAGCAGCAATCTTCAGCTCACTATGTGTCATTCTCTATCCCTCTCTCCCTGTACTGAGGCTCTCTGCTTTGACTCAGTGTTTGGCTTAGTAAACCCTCCCTTACTTCTTTTCGCCTTCCTCTAGCTCTGTTCTGCCATCCAAAATAAATATTTAACAGTCAGACGACGTGATCAACAACCAAAGGTCACGCCCCACTCACTCTGCCCCTCTCCTCCCACTATTTTTATGATTTTCCCACCCTTACAACTTAGTTTCTTGGGGTTTAACTGATACTATGATTTAATGCTGATGGCTAAATCACTGGATTTGTTGCCCACTGCAGATACAAGAAAGTACAACACCAAAGATGTGCATTAATTTTAGATGTGCATCTGTTAATGTGTAAAAATAAATCAGTTACAAAGTAGGAAAATAGTCTACATAAGCAAAATTCAATTAGTTAAATGCTTGGTTTAACAAACAGATTGAACAATAAATATATATTCACCACATTCAGTTTATATGTGCTACATAAATCACTTACTTGTTTCTTTTATGTGTAACTGACAAATATGTGTCAGGTTTTATCAGTTTATGCTAAAGCTGTGTAATGCAAATGGATGAAAACTATATTTGCAAATAAAATACATAAACCTTTAAAAGGCATAAACACTTAAGGAGAAATGTTTCTGACATACAATCTGTAACTTTTTTCAGTTAAACATTTTTTTCATTATGTAGTTCACCCAAAAATCTAAATTCTGTCATTATTACTCACCCTCATGTTGTTCCAAACCTGTAAGACCTTGGTTCATCTTCGTAAAACACAAATTAAGATATTTTTGATGAGATCCGAGAGCTTTCTGACCCTGCATAGACAGCAACTCAACAAAGCCCAGAAAGGTAGTAAGGACATCAATAAAATAGCCCATGTGACATCAGTAGTTCAACTGGAATGTTATGAATCTACTATAATACTTTTTGTGTGTAAAGAAAATTTAAATAATGACTTTATTTAATAGAGTGTTTTAACTACACGTCATCAGTCGTTGTAAACAATGCCACTAAACCAAACACAACTCGCATATTTTGATGATTATTGCTACTTAAAATCATCAGTTAATCATCAGTTATTGTCATGTTGTGGGCTTTACTAATCGGTCAGACGGGGAAAAACAATTGGAGTACTATAGACTGCCAAAAGTTATAACAAATCAAGGAGAAAAGTGCAAAAAAAAAAAAAAAACTGTCTGAGGAACAAAAGGTGTTTGCGGTTGGCCAAATTAAACCAGGATTTCCAGTGCAAGAATCTTGACAACATTTGTGTTTGTTCTTATCATTTCCGGTCAGGCAGATTAAATATTATAGTACTAATATCGTAATACTGCTCGTACGTATCTGTACCCCCTATTATCTTTAGTTTGTCAAAATATTGAACCTTTTCCTGCTTACTAAGTCTTTCTCTATATAATTTAGCAGCTTCCACACGTTTTTTTCCCGGGGTTAAAACAGCATAAATTAGCAGAACAAGTAGCTACATTAAACGTCCAATCCAAGTTTCGCCAATATGGCCGCGCATCCAAGTAATGTTAACTGAAGTGCAAACAAATGTTATAGTGACTATGTAAGGATTTTCGACTAGACGTTTGAAATAAATAAAAAACTGTTACAGAAACATACATTTGTAAAAATGTGTCTTTTAACTCAAAAACCAAATTAAAATTTCAAAAAGTAGGCTACATAATTTTATATTATAATTTAAACATATTTAAGTATCAGCATCATCCTGAGATACATATTGTTTTTTCTGTATATCTCAATATTCCCTGAAATCATAGGTAACTATAGTATTAACATCTAGACTCATAATATCAAACAGGCAGCCAACTATGCAAACAAACTAACTAAATATAGCACTTTCACGTATTAGAACACACTGCATTTCTCACGCCCAAATCCGTGATTCCTCTTCTCCACCCTTCCTGACGATTTTCACCTACTATTTTAAAGGAAAAAAGCTCACTCACTTTTACATTTAGACGTTTTCTGCAGCACTGCAGCAATATTCATAGTGATGAACTCTGAACAAATTCGGTTAGAATAACTATCGATGATGTGTAATCAAACATACTTTCCTAAACGTTTCTTCTGTTGTGGGAGTTTGTTTTCCTCTACAATACTGACACCTGGCGGAAATGTGCAGTAGTGAGGCGCTTTGTGAAGCGACGAATGAATAAGCATAAAAACCAGTCAATCAAACCGTTTACATAAAATGTATTTAATACAAAGAGTTAAAAAAATATATATATATATATATATATTTACATTACACACATATATATTAACAACTTATTTATATTACAGATTCAGAACTTTTCCACACACAAAAATATATAATCAATATGACTCAAAATAGAAATGTCATCAGATTGTGAAGACTGTGAGGAAAAAATACAACATCTGTACAGTGCAGTAATAGAGTTGTATGTTACAGCAGCATTTAAAAATTGAAATTAAATTAAAATACATTCAATATCAAGGGTGTAGAATTTAGTAGGGACGCTAGGGACATCCCTACCAATATCCAGCGACTACTAAATTGTCCCTAGCAAATCACTTTGATCAAACAATTAAACATATGTTTTGGTCATTTCTGACACATTTGAAATAGGTCATATGTTACCACTGATAATACCTGAGAAGCTGAAGTAAATATGCTAGAAAACTGTGCTTTATGTCTCCAGCAATGTCAGAACCAAACCTACACCTACACTTCAATATACATTCAACAAACAGTGTGGACACTACTTGAACTGGGATGGAAACTAGTGGTCATATGGATGGAAGGAACCCAATGGCTGACGACACAAAGGGCAGGTCCCGAACGTCATGTGAACCCTCATGGCGCACGGAGTACACACGCATTTATGACCGCAGCTCAGAAGAATTTTTGCCACATTACTGTAACACACTACACACTCCTCATAGTGTGGAGCTTCATGATCTAAGGGAGGAAAAGGGAAGAGATTAGATGTTGAAATTATATATTAGACCAATAACAATAACAATAGCTGCCTTGCGCTTGTCTTGATTCTTACCTGTGTAGTCAAGGAGATGGTTTTCTAGGTTTCTCTGTTCCAGCATGCTCATTTGTTTCTGACTTTCCTGCATTTCTTCATTTTCAGTGTGTTTGTGGTGTGTGAGAGCAGGACACGACCGACTGGTGAAGATCCAGCGCTTCATTTTGGAACCTATGAGACAAATACACAGAAAGCAGAGACTATATTAGGCAACAAAAAAAATGACTAAGCTTATGTTTATTATGCTTCTTGTATCTTAGGCTAGGGGACACATTAAGATGTCCTGTCCTATTTTGACTGGTTTAAACATCATGTATTACCATTTCAAAAGTACATAATATAAGCATCATCCTGAGATCATCAATATTTCTCAAACACATTCACAAGATTTGATATTATTATTATTTATAACACTATATCTTAATATTAACTGTTAATGATTAATATATATATATACATACATTTATTTTAGAATCATTCACAATATTTGATATTATTATTATAATTTATTATTTCTTAATATTTACTGCTAATGATTAATATTATTAATACTTTTAACTTTTAATCTATGATTATATTATACTTTAAAAAGACTTTAAAAATCATGAGATCCACTGATTATATTATTCTTTTATTTTAGAATAAATAAATTTTGATAGGCTACATGTAATATGTAATGTATATTATTTAGATAGAATATTATGTTTTAATATTAACTGCTAATGATTCATATTTTAAATACATTTAACTTGGTTTTTGTTTAATTCAATATATTATTATCATATTATGCTTTATAAAAACTGGTCCGAAATCATGAGATTAATTAATATGATCAAATACGATGTTAATTCAATAAAAATAATATTTATTTTTAGATATTTTATTTTATTTTATTATTTTTTTTTTACAATCACAATATAATAAACATTTTTTTCATTTGGCAAACATCACTAAGCAATTTGAATTCATGCAAAATAATTTGTTAAAATGTTGCATTAACAGTTTTTGCACACATAAATGGGTTTTTCAGTAATATTTTAAATTAAGTTTAAAATACCTCATCATACTAAAATATATAGCACAAACTATTATTATTACATTCTCAGGATATTTCCTTTTATGTTCAACAGAAGAAAGAAACTCATACAGATCTGGAACAGCTTGATAGTGAATAAATAATGACAGAATTTTCATTTTTAGATAAATCCCTTTACCCTCCCTCTGGACATAATATGACCGATCAGAAGACTCACCTAGCATCATGACTGCCGTGGTCTGTCCATAGACGTCAATCATCGCCCAGACGGGCCACTTGGGGTTCAGAGTGGTCTGTTCCGTGTGTGTTCTACCGTCAGAACCTCGTATCTTCAGACTGCCATTCTTCTGCAAGCAGAACTGAATCTCTGTACCAGGGCGACAGATGTGCTCGGGAACTACTACTGCAGCGTACAGTGGAGAGTTTGTCAAATCTGGGATGGCCAAAGGGGGTAAAGTCGTCTGTTCAGGTGAAACGTGTGCAAATCCGAGCCTCAGTGCTCCGTGCCAAACCCCATCACAGCGCTCGACCCGCAGGCGCACCTTTTCCTCCGTCTTCACCGGTCGCCCGCTAAACGTCAATCCGTGGCAGAACGACGACTTGTCCCTAGTCACCCGACGACCGCAGTCACTCAGCGTTATCAGACGACCTTTCACATCTGAGTGGAAAGAAATCGCTTTCAGGCTCCACCGCGTGTGACACACGCACTTCACATTATCTGGAGGGAAAATAAAGAGAAGTCTGACATTAGTGATTCACCTAAGCGACGTGTCTCTCTCTCTCTGTTTTCATTTTTCATTCTTCATTCAACTGTCTCTTTTGCAACTTTCGTTTACACGGGACTTTCCATTGCGTCTGATTCGCGAATCATTCTTTTGAACTGAATCAATCAGTTGAGAAAAGCGGTTCAAACGACTCAAGAATCGAACCAAAATTATTATAAACGCCTCGAGTCAATCCTCAATGAACTAAGAACAAATATAGTCTACGTACGTGATCATTTTATCAACACACACATATGAAACAAAATGGTTTTAATCTCAGGCAAACGTTAAAATTACGTTTAGTAGCCCAGCTTTAATGTAAACACAAATTACATTCAGGCTCTGACACGAATCATGTCAAAATAACCTGAACTATGACACATTAAATGATAATAAGTACCTTTATTAATAAAAAACAAAACGTATTAACTCTATATTTAATTCTAAGAACTGAACCGATTCTTTGAAACGGACTGTTCGAAAGAGCCGATTCGTGGAACTTTGCCATTACTGCTGTCCAACTCACTAGATTTATACGCACTAGAGGCCGCTGCACACTGTCAAAATCACCAAGTTTGCGTGTGCATGACATCACACAAAGGCTAATCGACCTCGAACTCTCGAAAGCTGCATGTTAGATAATAATTACATATTATTAAGACTTTTATAATAAAACTTAATCTAACCATTCACTGACGATTAAATGGCATGCATTACTGTAAATACACTGGTTGGTTAACTATGTTACAACAAAAGCTTTTAACATATTAATTTACAACTTGCTCATTTAAATGTGCACGTTTGAATGCGTTTAAATAAAGTTTAAATAAAAACCAACATA
Source organism: Cirrhinus molitorella (assembly GCA_033026305.1). Classification (NCBI taxonomy): domain Eukaryota; kingdom Metazoa; phylum Chordata; class Actinopteri; order Cypriniformes; family Cyprinidae; genus Cirrhinus; species Cirrhinus molitorella. The sequence goes on from CM065125.1 coordinate 25,115,370, forward strand.
ATTCCTTTTTAAACAGCCTAACACTTTCTTTTCATTAAGAGATATTGTTGAAAATGTATCGTTTGCATCCTTCATCTTCTTACCTTTCTTTTTCTCTGTCATTCTGTTTTCTTAGCCAGTTCTTGGTATCTTCTTGAGTACTTCTGTTTCTGTATCTAAGTGGATGTGGAATCTGTTGCTTTTTAAATACACGTGTTCTGGTTTATAGCTAAACATTTCTCCTCATAGGATGAGGATCGAGGAGGGACTATTGGGGGCGGAGCCTGGAAAGTTACCTTGTGGATGACTCCATTTCTTTGGCAGTAAAATTGACAGCAGCTGGGGAGTTTTTACGTATTTAATCATGCATGCTGTAATCTTTAACGTAGTTTTTGTCGAATTTTTACTCAGTTACAGTTTGATAAGAAATGTATATTCAGTATAGTGATATTTACCTTGATTTGTTTTCTCCACACATTACATCTCATGTTTCATTAATTTGTCTATTCAGTATATGTTTTCTTTATTTCTTCTGTCTTAGCATAAAAAGTTGACATCTGTTCATTTTAATGAATGTTCATTTTAAAAAATGATGTGAGCTCTAGAACATTTAGTAATGACTGCATGAACTCTTCTGTACTCTATTATTAATTTGGTCAAAAAGTATATAAAATGTACCATGGATCAAAGAGATTGCTTCACATTTAGCATTTGCTACCAAATGTCCATTTATTAGTATGTTGCTGACTACTGTTGTGCTTTCACTTTTCTTTTTCTCTTTTTTTTCAATTTTGAAACCTATTGTGATTGCAGAAATGCTGTCCTTTATTGAAATTTAGGAAAAGTCAGTTAACATTACATACATGATATAATAAATGTAGTGTAAATTCTCACTTTTCCCATGCAGTCATTTCAATAAGGAATCAAGCTGTTTTGTTAAAAGTATGTTCACTGAATCAAGGGTTGGTTTGTGTTTTGCTGTTTGGTGTGTTAAAAGCTCTCTATTGTTTTGGCTAAGCAGTCAGCATATTCAGAAAACTCAGTATTATTTTACTTTCAGTTCGAGTGTTTGTGTCAAGGTTACTATAAAAATAATATAATATGCTTATTCAGTCAATCATCACTTGTCTTATGATAACGTACAACCACTTGTTATTAATTTTTTATAGAGTAAATCTGGAAGTGGATTAAATGCATAAATATACAGTTAAGATACCATTTTAAATACAAATTTTAAATACACCTTGCAGAATCTGCAAAATGTCAATTATTTAAAAAAAAATGGCTCAAAAATATTTACATATTATTAAGACATATATAATAAAATGTAATCTAACTATTCACTGACAATAAAATTGCATGCATTACTGTAAATACATTGGTTGGTTAGCGTTGTTAAAACAAAAGCTTTTAACATTTTAATTTACAATTGCTCATTTAAATGAGCAAGTTTAAATGAGTTTAAATTAAATTTAAATAAAAACCAACATAATTCCTTTTTAAACAGCCTTTTCATTAAGAGATATTTTGAAAAGTTATCGTTTGCATCCTTCATCTTCTTACCTTTCTTTTTCTCTGTCATCCTGTTTTCTTAGCCAGCTCTTGGTATCTTCTTGAGTATTTCTGTTTCTGTATCTAAGTGGATGTGGAATCTGTTGCTTTTTACATACTTTTTTTTTTCCATTTTGAAACCTATTGTTCACTGACTCAAGGGTTGGTTTGTGTTTTGCTGTTTGGTGTGTTAAAGCTCTCTATTGTTTTGGCTAAGCAGTCAGCATATTCAGAAAACTCAGTATTATTTCACTTTCAGTTCGAGTGTTTGTGTCAAGGTTACTATAAAAAGAATATAATATGCTTATTCAGTCAATCATTCACTTGTCTTATGATAACGTACAACCACTTGTTATGATTTTTTTTATAGAGTAAATCTGGAAGTGGATTAAATGCATAAATATACAGTTAAGATACAATTTTAAATACAAATTTTAAATACACCTTGCAGAATCTGCAAAATGTCAATTATTTAAAAAAAAATGGCTCAAAAATATTTACATATTATTAAGACATATATAATAAAATGTAATCTAACTATTCACTGACAATAAAATTGCATGCATTACTGTAAATACATTGGTTGGTTAGCGTTGTTAAAACAAAAGCTTTTAACATTTTAATTTACAATTGCTCATTTAAATGAGCAAGTTTAAATGAGTTTAAATTAAATTTAAATAAAAACCAACATAATTCCTTTTTAAACAGCCTTTTCATTAAGAGATATTTTGAAAAGTTATCGTTTGCATCCTTCATCTTCTTACCTTTCTTTTTCTCTGTCATCCTGTTTTCTTAGCCAGCTCTTGGTATCTTCTTGAGTATTTCTGTTTCTGTATCTAAGTGGATGTGGAATCTGTTGCTTTTTACATACTTTTTTTTTTCCATTTTGAAACCTATTGTTCACTGACTCAAGGGTTGGTTTGTGTTTTGCTGTTTGGTGTGTTAAAGCTCTCTATTGTTTTGGCTAAGCAGTCAGCATATTCAGAAAACTCAGTATTATTTCACTTTCAGTTCGAGTGTTTGTGTCAAGGTTACTATAAAAAGAATATAATATGCTTATTCAGTCAATCATTCACTTGTCTTATGATAACGTACAACCACTTGTTATGATTTTTTTTATAGAGTAAATCTGGAAGTGGATTAAATGCATAAATATACAGTTAAGATACAATTTTAAATACACCTTGCAGAATCTGCAAAATGTCAATTATTTTACCAAAATAAGACAAAACACATAAAAGACAATGTGTACACATAGTCCACAAGACAAAGTAATAGTTGAATTTATAAAAATGACCCCGTTCAAAAGTTTACATACACTTGATTCTTAATACTGTGTTGTGACCTGAATGATCCTGTTTTGATCCAGCTGTTTTTGTTTGTTTGTTTGTTTTTTTTAGTGATACTTAAGTCCTTATACTTATACAAAATAAGTTACATTTTCTTTAATCTTCAAATTCAAAAAGTTTTCCCCCTGCTATTAATGCATTGTGTTTCCTTCTGAAGCACCAGTGAGCATTTGAACCTTCTGTAAAAGTTGCATATGACAGTCTCTCTGTTGTCCTCAGTGTGAAAAGATGGATCTCAAAACCATACAGTCATTGTTAGAAAGGGTTCAAATACACAAAAATGCTAAAAAACCAAAGAATTTGTGGGACCTGAAGGATTTTTCTGAGGAACAGCGGGCAGTTTAACTGTTAAGGACAAACAAGGGACTCATGAACAACTATCACTAAACAAAAAAACAGCTGTGGATCATTCAGGTAACAACACAGTATTAAGAAGCAAACTTCTTGTGTGAAAACTGTTGAACATGGTCATTTTTATAAATCTATTTTTTCTTTTGGACTATATGTAAATGTCTTTTATGTGAAATATCTTCTATTCAGGACAGTACTAAATAAAAAATAACATGCATTTTGTTTGATTCATCTTATTTTGGTAAAATAATTAACATTTTGCAGATTCTGCAAGGTGTATGTAAACTTTTGAACTCAAGTAAAAAGTTAAGTACATTTTGCAGGTAACACTTAAAACTAGTCAAATGAGAATTAGGGCTCATAAAATGCATGACTGTTTCGTAGCATAATAATAAACAGTGATTTTGTATAGTATACTATTTTTCGTTTACTATTATTTAATGCTTTTCTACTTTAATGTTTTAATTAAGTTTCTCCCTAGATGTTTGCAATTTTTTAGTCGTGGCAAATAATCTTTACCAGAAACCATGAGGAGTCAATTTCCTCAGGCAGGTTCTTTTAAACCGCTGCACATTAATTACACACTCAGAACAGAAGTATGCAGACATACAGTCCTAATGAACATTCCAGCTACACCCTTTTCTAACAGGTGCACAAAACCATGAGTACATTTATGCACAATGAACATACACCTAAAGTGGAGTACACCAAATCAGTATGGAAGGAGCTTGACTGCACAAACCCAAACGTAAACTCCTATTCAACACATTTGGGATGCTAAGACCCAATCCAGTTCAATAAGCACAAACCACCTGCCTAATATCGTGTAGGTCACTCTCATGCTGCCAGAATAGCTCTGATGTATCAAGGCATGGATTTTTCATGATATTTGAACATATCTTGTAGTGTCTTGCAAGATATTAGCAGCAGGTTGCTAGGTTGGGCCTCCATGGACTGATTTTTTTGGTCCAGCGTATGTCATAGAAGCTCAATCAGATTGAGATCCGAGGAAACTGGATGACTTAAACTCTTGACATTCTCGTAGCTTCATAAAACTGAGGTTGAACCACTGATGTCACATGGACTATTTTAACGATGTCCTTACTACCTTTCTGGTAGTAGTTGTGTTGCTGTCTATGCAGTGTCAGACAGCTCTCAGATTTCATCAAAAATATATCAATTTGTGTTGAAGATAAACAAAGGTCTTAAAGGTTTGAAACGACATGAGGGCGAAATTATTTAACAGAATTGTCATTTTTGAGTGAGCCATTTCTCCTTCCTAGCACCAGATTTGGTAGATACTAACCACTACAAAACATACACAAGCCCTCAACACTTGGCTTGTGTTTTCGAAATTGTAACACAAGAAATTTAAGGAGACTTAAAGGCTTCCTAATCAAATCAAGTGCACAGTTAATACAGGACAGGACACAGCTGTCAATAAAACTACTGTGGAGGTGCGAGTCAACAGAAAAGATCCCTTCTAATTTATCATTATAATGCAATAATGTTTTCATTTTCACTTCGTAGAAGTGAATGACGATGTGAAAAACAGCTATTAAAATTTATTGATGTTGCTCATAAAGGATACAGACCTTATTTTCTGTACAGCTTATCTACATAGTAGATAAACCTATTACTTTTAAAAGCTCAGAGCATAAATGTGGGAAAAGATATATGTGTTTTTAGTGCGAGTTGGATAGGAAGTTGTTTAATTTTACAACGTAACTGTCGTATGATAATATGATTATTGAAACTGGGGCTAACATGAGATCAGTTTGAAATGCTTTGGTTTTTAATAGGTGTTGCCAAGAAATGAAAGCTTACTGTTTTATCTCTATTAACACTTTTTGTAGTTAAGGTCTGCCAGCATCCTTTCAGAGATATTGTTTATTCTTATTACATGTGTTTCTTTCCTGTTATGACAATTAAACCTAGGACAGTTCAACCTGGAATACTACAAGATAAAGGTGAATGGATCTAATCTTTTTGCTAACATGATCATCTTCAATCTTCTTATGTTATAAAAGCCTTCGATGTGTTATAACCATAAAATAATGATAAAGATACAGTATTTTTAGCAGTTGCATGTTGTTTGTTACTAATCAGGACACTACTCCATAAAATCTTTTTTTAATGTTTGAGTAATTTATTTAATTTATACCTGTTTATTAATCATATATAGCTGTAATCATTTAATAAGTTGTCAGTTACCCTGCAAATAAAATATCAGAATATTTTCTTATTTTTAGTTTCAAACTTTTTGAACTTTAACATTTTGCAACTTCTGCACTAATTATGACTGTCCGCATTGTATGGATTTCCTGTAAATAAGCAGATTCAGAAATTATTCATCTGTAACATTCTGGGAATTTCACAGGATATAGATCCCAAGTACATAATAGATGGATGTTTCATCCTTTAGGAAATTTCCTGAGAGAACTGCCTCTGAAACATTCTAAAGAACCACAGATTTCCTGCACTGGTGATGTGTACTTATATACACTCTAAAAATGATGGGTTAAAAACATCCATTTCTTGGTTATTTGGCAATCCAGCACTGCGTAAATATTGGACAGAACACATGCTGGGTTGACCCAGCTTGTTGGGTTTTATACATTAGTCCATCTCATTTGTTGGGTGTTTTTTGACATAGTGCTGGGTCAGTCAACCTACACTCTTAAAAATAAAGGTGCTTCACGCTGCCATAGAAGAACCTTTTTTGTCCTTTTTGTTTTGTTTTAAACTTTAACATCTGAAGAGGGCGACGTTTAGGACGTTTCCTGTCAAAGTCTTCTCTCAGAACAGAACACAAAATGACCACTGGCGCTGACAAATGTATCCAGGTTTAACTGATTTGGTACAGACTTCCCAACATTAGGTTACACTGACCCAGTGCTAGGTAAGTGTGTGAGAGGGTTCATCAATTGTATTGACAGTAAAAAAAAATTACCCAGCAACGGGGTAAAAAAATATGAAAAATGACCCAACATACTGAACCCAGCATTTGTGATAAAAAAAAAATATATATATATATATATAACCCAGCATTTTCTATGTAGTGTACATCCCCAAATATTAAGGATTGGCTTTTGGAAAAAGGAAATTCTTTTTCAAATTGTGGTGTTCAGTACAGTAAATGTATTTGTGAACTAATTTTTACTTGCTTTTTTATGTTTATCATGTGACCCTGGACCACAAAACCAGTCTTAAGTGTAAATTTTTCGAAATTGAGATTTATACATAATCTGAAAGCTGAATAAATAAGCTTTCCATTGATATATGGTTTGTTAGAATAGGACAATATTTGTCCGAGACACAACTATTTGAAAATCTGGAATCTGAGGGTGCAAAAAAATCAAAATATTGAGAAAATCGCCTTTAAAGTTGTCCAAATAAAGTTCTTATCGATGCATATTATTAATCAAAAATTAGGTTTATTTGATATATTTACAGTAGGAAATTTACAAAATATCATCATGGAACATGATCTTCACTTAATATACTAATGATTTTTGGCATAAAAGTAAAATCGATAATTTTGACCCGTACAATATATTTTCTATTGCTACAAATACAACCATGCAACTTAAGACTGGTTTTGCCGTCCAGGTTCATATATATTATATGTGACCCTGGGCCACAAAACCAGTCTTAAGTTGCACGGGTACTTAATAGTACTTGATAATATTATATCAATAATAAAAGTATTATTTTCCTTTATGCCAAAAATCATTAGGCTATTAGGTAACGTTAAAGATCATGTTCCATCAAGATATTTTGTAAATTTCCTACTGTAAAAATATCAAAACTTAATTTTTGATTAGTAATATGCATAAAAACTTCATTTGGACAACTTTAAAGGCGGTTTTCTTAATATTTTATTTTATTATTTTGTCACCCTAAGATTTCAGATTTTGAAATAGCTGCATCTCGGACAAATATTGTCCTATCCTAACAAACCATACATCAATGGTAAACTTTAAGTATTTAAATCACAAAAATAAAAAAATTAACCTTTATAACTGGTTTTGTGGTCCAGAGTCACATATATTTTTAATCAGTTTGAAATTCCATGGCAGAAACGAGGTAACCAGCCTATTTCCACTTCCATGGAGTGACAGTGGAAGTTTACAACGATATGTCCTCACTCTTTAGACATTTTAAGGAAATCATGTGAGAGTTTATCTAATGTATTAGTTTACCTTATCACGTGAACCGCTTAAAAGCGCGGAAAGGGCCTCCTGTGAGTCATTCGTTTGCAATCCAGTAATTTTCCTAAAGAATGAGCTACAGTAGCAAGGCTGGCGTTATTGGGCTGTTTGTGGATGGCCTTGGGTACGGCAAACCAGCCTCCGCAGCTCTACCATTGGAGAAAGCGTAACTGTCAACTTGGATCACGTGTGCTACGTAAACCAATCACATTACAGCCTTGACAGTCAATCGTGGTTTGCAGATACCAAAGAAATAGTGCTGCTGTGTAATCCTATCCACCTCAAAACTGTCCGACTTCTCTAACAGGTTGTGAACTCCATATATAGTTCACTTCAAAATAAATATTTTTTATGGAAAACACGTTCAAGCGGACAATAAGCCGCTTCCTCACAAAAGTAGTTTATTGTGTGTACTGCGCCTTTGACATGGTAACGTAAGCAACAAAACGAAACTAAACCGATATGGTAGACCGAGTTACAGCGCAGGTTTGTCAGGTAAACATATACAGAATAATGATTGGCAGGTTTCGTTCACTTCAATCTGAAAACAATCGTAAATGTGACACGTGACTAGTATGCAGAAATTTATTGGGAACATAAAACGTGTATTAAGGAAGGACATGAAGGAAAACATGTTTTGATGTTGTCGGTTATTTTGTAGTTCGAAAGAATATTGCTTTGTTTTACTTTAAATATTTTATAGACCTATTGTTATATTGACACTGTATGAATCATTGTTGATTTGCTCCACAACTAAATCAAAGAAACTCTTTTTCATAGTTTATTCGAGATATGACTGACAGTTGTATGAAAATAATAATTGTATTTGTACAAATAAAAAAAAAATGCATCAGGCATAGAATGCAAAACATCATGTCAAATATACAGAATATATACAAACAATTAAGTGCATAAGTGCTTTCTTCTTAAGTAATGAAATAAATAATGAAATAAAGCTTAGAAACATACATATTTATTATGGATGTGACCTTGAAAATTATAATTAAGAATAATATGCGTTTATGTTCTTCCAAAAACAGCTGAGTCTCTGATTGCTCTCAGGAGCATTCTGTAAAGGTCCACTTCATCTTTTACAACCCTAGGGAGGAACAATCCCATAATGCACGTGTTGGCATATGGTAGACGGCATCCACGCTGCTCTGACTGATAGAAGTCAATGCTGGGTTTGTGGGAGAACCCAAGCGGTGGGACTTCGTCTGCTCCCGTTACAAAAGCCAAAATCTCCTCAAAATGCAACTCATTTTGTGGAGCTTTTGGTTTTTTATCTGTTGTGGGAAAATAACAAGCTTGAGTCCAAACAAACTGCCAGTTACAAACACAGTTCATTTCACAGTTCTTTTACTCACCTTCAATCATTTTAAGAACCAATTCCCAGTAGCGTATAGTCTCCTCCTCAGCCTCCCTCTTCTTGGTCCCTGATTTACTCCAGTGGATTTGGAACAGGTCTCTGAATGTGCTTCTGGAAAGGGGCTCATGCATGTTGGTAAATATTGGAAGAAACTCAACCCAGTGAGTTCTTACCATATCCCAGAACTGTCCATAAGCATTCAGTCCCTTTGTGAACTGATTAATCATATTTGATGTTCTGTAAAAAATAACACAGGCTGTTAAATGTCCATTCTTATACTTTAGCAAAACATCACATTACTAAATTCTAAATAACACACAGTTAAACCAATCGGACCATTTTGAGTTATATATACCTAAGATATACGTAGTGGCGAACAACATAGGAGTAAATCTTCGGTACATCTCGAATGGAAATTTCACGTCTGTATATTCCAGGGAAACCACATTCACAGATCCAATCGCCATGCTCTGATTGCAGCCTCTGGAGATCTTCCGTTGTTTTGCATGATGAAATCTAAAAGCAGGATAAAATGATTAGAGATCTTGCAGGTAAACACAGAGTGAAGACGAATGGATTTATGAAAATATGAATAGAAACCTTTTGCAGTTTTTCCTGAATGTCAGCATCTGGTATTAGACACCAGTCAAAGTCTACCAGTTGACATTCCTGGGTGCACATTAGCTGGTAAAGGCAGGGGTCAAGAGACTTGAGTCCTGGTCCGCCATGAGCCACAGACCACGCAATCAGCTTCCCTGCCAACTCATACTTCTGTTCCTCCAAGGCCATCTGGTCATAGGTGAAGAACAAGTGTCCAGGCTGCCCCTCAAAAATACCCAGCGAGCTTTGCACCTCCATCATCAGGATTCTGAAGCAGGGGTAAAGCAGAAACATTTCTATTGCATGGTTCATGTTTGAGAATTGGTCTTTTACTACTTGTAAAAGAATATGTATTCTTTTTTGTAGGAGGAATACCTGAAGAACTCTCTTCGTGGACCTCCACAGTCAATTGCTTCCTCACCAACAAATGTCACCAGAGGGATTTTGGTCCAAGGGAAATTAGAGTTGGAAACAGAATCTTTAGCACTCTGCAGCACCTTGTTACGAGAGGCCAATACTGAAACGTGCTCGCTGCCACTGAGGTGCATGTGCTGAAACTCTCTGAGCAAAGAGCTGAAGTCCATGTCCTCCTGTTGAAGACAGTGTAAATAATGCTTTATGCTGCCTATTTGCATTGTCAATGCTATTATTTACTCATCCCCATGTCATCCAAAATGTTCATGTCTTTCTTTCTTCAGTCGAAAAGAAAATGACCAATTGTTTTGCTAGATAAGACCCTTCTTCCTCGGCTGGGATCATGTATAGCCCTTTGAAACTGCAATTTGGACCTTCAACCTGTTGATCCCCATCGAAGTACACTACATGGAGAAAAATCCTGGAATGTTTTCGACAAAAAACTTTGACTAAAGAAAGATATGAACATCTTGGATGACATGGGGGTGAGTAAATTATTAGGAAATTTTAATTCAGGAGTGAACCTTTAAGGTGCATGTAAATTTGTGTGTATTTCCTATATGTAGCGTAATAAACATGTAAAATAATATGTAAGATTATCATAATAAATATTATTACCACTGAAGAGTTTCGACTTGAATCTGAAAGAAAACTGCTCGTTGAAGTCAGGCGGTGCCTCTGTTGAGCAACAGGTGGAGGAGAATGTAATGGTGAGAAAGTGTTTGCATTCATGACTGATGATATTGTGTGCGTGGCAATCTGTAAAAAAAAAAAAAAAAAGAACAGTTTAGTATAGTCAAGTAAATGCCAACTAGCAGGCTGAGTTGCCAAAAAAGTGGCTTCAAAAAACAGCAGTGCTTAAAAGAATAGTTCACCCAAAAATGAAAATCCTGTCATTGATTATTTGCCCTCATGTCGTTCCCAACCAATAAGACCTTCATTCATCTTTAGAACACAAGCTTTCTGACCTTCCATAGACAGCAACACAACTGACATGTTTAAGGCCCAGAAAAGCAGTAGAGACATCGGTAACACTTTAGAATAGGTAACACTTATTACTACTAACTAGTTGCTTATTAGCATGCATATTGCTAGAATTTTAGCCATTTATTGGTACTAGTTAAGCAAATATAAATGCCTTATTCTGCACGACCTTATTCTACATTCCTAATCCTACCCAATACCTAAACTTAACATCTACTAACTATTAATAATCAGTAAATTAAGAATTTACTGAGGGAAAAGTCATAGTTAGTAGTGAGTAAGTGTTGCCTATTCTAAAGTGTTACCGAGACATCATTAAAATAGACCATGTGACGTTCAGTGGTTCAACCACTGATTTTATGAAGCTACAAGAATACTTTTTGTGCATAAGAAAATCAAAAATAACTTTATCCAACAATTTCTTCTCTTTCACGCCAGTCTCTTCCACACACTCACAACAGTACCACAACACAAGTGTATGTGTGCATTCCTTTGATTGAAAACAAGGTGTAGCACATCCGGGTTCTACATCAGACCGCTGGCTCCTGCACCACAACTATGTGTCACGGCACTCGCGTGAACACCCTAAAACCCATAAAGTGAAAGTAAAACACGTTTCACTTTAAACCCGTTTTTCTCAAAATTCCATTCCTGAAAATCATAGCTAACAGCCAACTTCAGATAGCCATAACTTTTGTTAAGTTAAAGCTATGGACAAAATAAAAACAGTTTTGGAAAGAAAAAAACACAGCTTTTATATGTAACAAGGAGAAATTACTAGTCGACCAGAAACATTTTTAGTCGAGGACAGCCCTAGTCCTTGCTATGCTTCTGGGCCTTGAACATGGTAGTAGTGTTGCTGTCTATGCAGGGTGAGTAATTAATGACAGACTTTTCATGTTGGGTGACCTATCCCTTTAAAGGGTTACTCCACCCCAAAATGAAATTTTTGTCATCAATCACTTACCCCCATGCCGTTCCAAACCCGTAAGAGGTTTGATCGTCTTCGGAATACAATTTAAGATATTTTGGATGAAAACCGGTAGCTTTTTGACTGTCCCATTAACTGCCAAGTAAACAACACTGTCAAGGCCCAGAAATGTATGAAAGACGTCGTCAAAATAGTCCATCTGCCATCAGTGGTTCAACCATAATTTTACGAAGCTACGAGAATACTTTTTGTACGCAAAGAAAACAAAAATAACAACTTTATTCAATAATTTGTCTCTTCCGTGTCACTATAGCGCCATTTTGGATAGTATCCCCTGGACGCAAACAACGTACCCTGTTCTCTGTCAGTTGCGACAGGCAGATACACTGTTTTCATTCAAATCAAAGTGTTAAATACATGTAGAAAACATATCCGTGTGTTGTGGCTAACACAGCACAGCGTATGCTGTTTTCGTCCAGTGGATACTTTCCAAAATGGTGCTATTGTGACATAGAGGAGACAAATTGTTGACAAAATTTGTTTTTTTTGTTTTCTTGGCATACAAAAAGTATTCTCGTAGCTTCGTAAAAGTATGGTTGAACCACTGATGGCAGATGGAGTATTTTGACAACATCTTTCATACGTTTCTGGGCCTTGACAGTTTTATTTACTTGGCAGTCAATGGGACAGTCAAAAAGCTACCCGTTTTCATCCAAAATATCTTAAGTTGTGTTCAAAGACCAAACCTTTTACAGGTTTGGAACGACATGGGGGTAAGTGATTAATGACAAAATTTTCATTTTGGGGTGTAACCAAAATTTTCATTTTGGAGTAACCCTTTAAATATTAATCTTAGTTTTTTACTTCCACAGTATTTAAAAACTGACTAAATTAGTAAATTAATGAGAATTTCTACTATACCTGGTTTAGAACAATGTCTGTCATAGGAACTATATAAAGTACATTGTTCGCCAGCTCTTTTTTTAATTTCTTCAGAGTGTTTGATTGTAATCTCCAAAGTCGTCCATATTTATCAGCCTTCGCAAAATGGAAATCAATCCCGTCCAGATCGACCAATGGATAACTGGAGCAAATAAAGCGATTCAGCTCTTGCCAAGTCCAGTGTACATCTACCCCTCTTGACTCCTGAGCAGGTACGCCTAGAATGCAAACAGAACACTTATAAGATTCTTAGTCTTTCAAACTGGTGTTAATGCACACTATAGAGAACTGTTAATGCTGCTTGATGTTATGATAATGTACCTAAACCAGCTCTTGTGAGTTCTGAACATTCTCTACGGCTTGGGATGGTTGTCTGGTTGGCGTGCTGTACAAGAAAAAGACTCGGTTTCCAGTAAGATGATGTTTTCTGGACCTTTCTGGTTTCTAAGTATAAAGGAATCATGCTCAGTGTTATCAGTACACCGAGTACTAAAACTACAAAGATGAAAGTAGTTTAATGGATGATTCATTTTTGATGTTAGTATCTTAAGAAAACATTATCACCTGTTTTATGGTTATAGCTATGCTCTTCCTCTGACGTTTGCCGCTCAACTGATCTTCCTAGCCAGTTGCTGCCAGACATACCATCTACAGGGCAAACCGGGCATGATGATCGACTGCCCCTCCTTGATCCTACATTGAACATTTTTACAATATATTTCATATACAGAATTTAAACAGACTTAAGTAGTTCTGACAACTAAAAGAAGTCATTTTCTCACACTTACTCAGAAGGCGGACAGCGCTTGTGCTCCCGTACAGATCAATGAAAACCCAGAGTGGATTATTCAGGTTCAGTCCTTCTGCTTTAAGGTAATATTTCTCCCCACCATTCTCTTGAACTATCACCATGCCTGCATAGTTTATCCAGAACTGAAGCTCTACACCACACCTACACAGGTCCTCAGGCACTGGCACAACACAGTATCCTCGTGTGTCCCTGAGGTCTGGTATTGAGGCAGGTGGTAAACTGTTTCTTTGTGGGCAGTTGCTGGTGAAACCCACACGAAGTGCTCCGTCCCATGAGGAGTTGCGGTCCTCAATACGTATACACAACTTTTCATCCACCTTCACTGTGCGGCTGAGAAACACCAAACCGTTCATAAAGGACGAGGTGTCTCTGGACGCAAGTTGTCCTCCTTGGCTGAGGGTCACGCATTGGCCTGTCAGGCCTACACTGAAAGTCATCGGACCCAGACATCGACTGCCACACATGCGATCGTGCTCTATAGTAACACAGATCAATCTTAAAGTGAGTCTTACAAACCAAAGAACCTATTGTATATAGAGACACTTTGTGTTATACTCACTCATTGCTGGTTTGTCTTTGCCTCATTAAATGATCCAGACGTTCGAGATGGTAAACTCAAATAAAACCAAATTATGGCTCCTGCTTTTATTGAAGTAGTTGTGAGTACCGCAGAGCCCAAAAGCCTGTTTGACTAGTTGCCCTCGCTGTATGAAGTTAACCGAAGAAAAATGGGACGAGCTTATGAACAGGTGGAGCAGAGTGAGAGAAATTACTGGCTGACTGATGTTTCTGGATTTTCCACACAACAAATTCAATTACAAGATTTTCTTCTTCATTTCATTGTAAACCAATCCTGTTTTAAATGTGGTATGTCTTCATATTCTAGTTTCTTTTTCTAAGAAATGTGCTACCTGAGAAATTAGGTGGAGTATGAGAATCTCATAAAACACATTGAGATCATCACATTTTACACCCAAATGAAATATGTACATTAATTTAAGCTATTTAATTTATATATATATATATATATATATATATATAGTCAAAATCTTTTATTTTTAATCCACATTTTAAATAGCATATTTAAATCTCAAACATGAATCTTAAAGGAATCCCTGTGTATTAACATTTGTATGGCTTAATATAATGTAAATGATGTCTCTTACTAAAATATGTAGTAGAAAACCCATGAAAGATTTACGATCTTTAAAAAAAATTAAAAATTACATCGTTTTATATGCCCATTTGGACTATGGGGGTGCCATAATTTCAATCACGTGAAATGGTTGCACTCTGTGAGCTACTGCCGCTACCTATTGATATTTTTAACTGCAACACAACTCAGAAAATAAAATACTGATACAATGCCACATTGTGAGGCTTTTGGTTGTAATTTTCAGTTGAAGGGCAACAAGAGAAGCGATGCAAGTCTTTGCACTGCTTTTTTAGTAATAAGAAGAGGAGAAGACAATGAGAAGATGCCTGTGGACGAATAAAACTTCATAAAGACCCGCGTCTTTATGTTCTCTCCACTTTAGCCCTGATGCCTTTGGGACTTTTAGTGGACTACAGCTACTTAAAGAGCTTACAAACAGCAGAGACAAGAAACACTAGATGCCATCCTGGCAGGATGGAAACATGCGACGCTTGTCATGGCACCCCCAATAGTCCAAAATATGTATAAACAATGTGGATTTTTTTTTTAAAATAAGGTAAATCCTTCATGAGTTTTCTACTATGTATTTCAGTACGATACACCATTTACATTATATTAAGCCATACAAGTCTTAATGCTCAGATTAATACCCTTTTATACCCGTTTTAGGTATAAAAATTCAGAGTATATTGTTAACAGTTTTAGATTATGGTAATGTTGCATGCTTCTACATTTTTATTGAAAAGGCTGCATGGCGTTTATCATGTTGCCCTGCCTTTTATAACAAATGCTTGCTCACATACTCATCATATTTTGTACAATTATGTAGGTTAATCCTCTTTATATCAAAGAAGGAAATCATGTTACACTGCCTTGCGAAAGTATTTATACGCCTTCTTTTTCACATTTTATGTTGCTGCCTTATTTTTATTTTATTTTTTTCCACGTCAATCTACACTCATACACCATAAGCTCAACAAGAGTGACCATCAGGTTCTTGGTCACCAGTCTAGCCAAGGCCCTTCTCCATCAATTGTTCAGTTTGGCCAGGAGGTCAGCTCGAGGAAGAGACCTGGGGCCGTATTCACGAACATCTTCTTAAGAAATAAATTAAGAAATTTCTTAAGATAAATTCTAAGAAGTTCGTAAGAATGTTCTTAAGTGCAATTCTTGAATTTTTTTTAAGAAGTTCTCAAATATGTTCTTAAGAACATCTTAATTTTTTCTTAAGAAGAAAATGACACATCTTTATTTGTGTGTGAATACATGGCTGAAGACGCATCGATAAACTCATACACCACGGACTGTCTTTTTGCGGTTTCTGCAAATGATCCTAATAATCATAATAAGCACGCACAAGCCTGTTTTCGTCACGACCTTGATTGGCGCTCGGCTTCACGTTTTAATGTGCCGTGTTTTTGAACAGTTACCTTTAAAGAGCCTGTTTTAAAGCTTCGGCAATCTGTTTTATTCATTTTCGTGTTGTGTTTTTGTGGAAGTTTTTTTTTATTTTCAATAAATTTGCAAAGAAGTTAAAACTTTTTTTTTGCTTTGCCATTATTGTGTATGGAGTGTAGACTGATTTGGGGAAGAAAAAAAAAGATAATTTAAAGCAGTTTAACATAAGGCACAACTGCAAAAAAAAGGGGTATGAATACTTTCGCAAGACACTGTATACTGCTAAGACATTACTGGGTATTCTTCCAAATTACATTACTAGTTATCCTTATATGGAATCAATTAAAATGTATGTAATGCAGTAGTCATGTGGACTTATTTTAAACAGGGGCTGAAACAAGTTCAATCTCTGATTCATTTTTGTACTTGTCTGTAAAATGAAAACAGACATGCACATTAGCTTAACTCTTGTCAAAATCTCCAGTGTTTACAGGAAACCTGCCTTTCTGTTTCTGGCTGGAAAGCACCTTGTTTCTAGTTGAATGCAATAACAAACATGCCACAATTAGATAAGATAATGAAATTTATGG
Organism: Cirrhinus molitorella; assembly: GCA_033026305.1. Classification (NCBI taxonomy): domain Eukaryota; kingdom Metazoa; phylum Chordata; class Actinopteri; order Cypriniformes; family Cyprinidae; genus Cirrhinus; species Cirrhinus molitorella. The sequence goes on from CM065125.1 coordinate 25,132,009, forward strand.
CTATAACACAACACTATAACAGTCATTTATTGGTAAATTCTTATAGCAGTAAAACATTATTTAAATTGCATACATTTTTAAAACAATATGATGTTTGTTATATAAATGTTATATTACTTGTGTAATAATCTTGTTTGGGATACAGTTTAAACTTTCACATTATGAATATAGGTGTAAAGGAGTTGAGTTCTTTACCTTACTGCCTGCTTTTTACTAAAACTCTTCAAGACATGCGCTTGAGAACAACAAAGATAGTCAGCTTTTGATTAACCAGTGAGATAATTTTTGTTTTGCAGACCTGTGTCTGGAAAAGAGGCAAACAAGTTTCTAAATCGAGCTACAATAGAAAGTTTTCAGAAAGAATATCTTTTGTAATAATGGTGAGACATGGCATGTATTGAATAGTGCCATGACTGGTTTTTAAGAAAACAAACAGCTGAAACATTGTTGCATTATCCTTACAATGTCTGAGGGTTTCAAGCAAGCAAATGGATGTAATGCTGAGGTATAAGAAGGGAATTGGAAAAAATGGGATGCTGGGACAATCCCTATTAATTGTGTTGTAGAATATTGTGGGATTTCCATTTTGCTGCAATACTCTGACATTTTTCTGAAATCATAAACCTAGAATGAGCAGGTCGTCATTTCAAAAACTCCTGAGATCCAGAGCCCATCCCAGTTTTCTTTTCTATACATACAGGTATGTGGCAAGATTATGATCATAACGAAAGCAAAAGTATGAGTCAAGCAGGTCTCACATGACTTTTGTTTTCTTTCAACATCTTTAGACAATATTACTCATGAACCAACTCTTACAGGAACAATTCACTTCCGGAATGAAAGAAATCATTTACTCACTCCATGTCATCCAAGATATTAATTCCTTCATTATTTTAAAAGAAATTAAGGTTTTTGAGGAAAACATTATAGGATATTTTTTTTTTTTACTTCAATGGGGATCAACAGGTTGAAGGTCCAAACTGCAGTTTCAATGCAGCTTCAAAGGACTACGTAATCCCAGCTGAGGAATAAAAATACACATTTATATTCCTTTTTAACCACAAATGTCTGTCTTGCACTAGCACGACCACAACACCCAGTGTTTACAAAGTGAACATGCAAAGAAAATCAAACGCTCTTTACAAAAAAGGTAAAACAACAATGTGGGACGATTTTAAAGTTGGATGAGAAAATTAGACTTTTCCCTACCTTTTTTAAACGAAGTACACAGATGAAGAACTAACTGTGAGTACCTTTCCAATGTGATTACACAATGTGTGAAGTTGTAGGTTAAAAAATATATATATTTTTTTTTAGAAAATGTCAGATTTCTCGCTAGATAAGCCCTTTAAAGCAGCACTGAAACGGCAGTTTGGACCATCAAGTGAAGACCACTATATGAAGAAATATCCTGGAATGTTTTCCTCCAAAAAAAATAAAATAAATAATAATAATAATAATTATATATATATATATATATATATATATATTTGTTTTTTTTTTGTTTTTTTTTTTTGTGACTGAAGAAAGAAAGACATGAACATTTTGGATGACATGGGGGTGAGTAAATTATCAGAAAATTTTCATTCTGGAAGTGAACTAATCATGACAATAATAAAAACTATGAAAAAACGTGAACACAATTATTTTTAAAAACATATATAAATAATAAAAGTGAAACTAATTCATGTTCTGTAGTACAGGTTCTGTAGAATGTTTTGAATGTTATCACATAATCTCATCTTTCATCTGTGAAACAATGCAGTGTATCAAAAGGGCTGATGAAACATGAAACCCAAGCAAACAATGATGAAACATGCCTGACATGAAGGGAGGAGATCTACCTGCTGTCAACACAGCAAATTAGTTCAGCTAACTATATTTTAATGTATAAATAAACTTATGTGGACTGTAGGAGATTTCAGATGACAACAAATGCTCACTGCCCTTACCTGATTTTTGAATTTTAAAGGGTTATTATTATTTAAAGGGTTGCTGGCTATGCAAATACTGCACACCAATTCTCACTGGCATTTTCTCAAAGCTGTCAGAGGTGTTCGTGCTCTCTAGAGTGACCCCTAGTTCCATTAGCGGCTATCTGAACATTAAGTGTTGAAGCAGAAAGGTGCCTATCCAGTCCTCCTTGGAGGAAGGAAAGCACCGCTCGGATGCCACATCTCCATGGGTTCTCCCCCTGGGAAGAACTCCAGTTCGTAAATTTGCGCCATCTGAAGTCGTACAGCTGCCTCGTAGAGGGGGCTCTCGACTGCAACAGAGTGTTTACCACTGCCAGTGGGAGATCTCTGAAGTCCTCCTGGTCGCGTCCAGGGACCATACGTGGAGGTTCCAGAGATCTGGGCGTGGGTGCCTTATTGCGCCTCGGACAGACCGTACCACAACTGGCAGTGAATAGTTTCTATCGAGGCAAAGAGGTCGATCTGGGCCTGACCGAAAAGACTCCAAATCAGCTGAACCGTCTGAGGGTGAAGTCTTCACTCGCCCCGGAGCGAAGTCTGTTGGGAGAGCGCGTCCGCTACCCATTTGAGTTCGCCCAGTAAGTGGGTGGCTCGTAGAGACTTGACATAGTTTCGATACCAAAGGAGGAGATGGCGGGCTAGCTGTGACATGCGAAAGGAGCGGACACCGCCCTGGTGATTGATGTAGGCTATAGTCACAGTGCTGTCTGACCGGACCAGCACGTGTTTGCCCTGAACCAAAGGTCGGAACCTCTTCAAGGTCAAAAACAGTGTCAACAGCTCGAGGCAATTGATATGCCAATGCAGCCGAGGGCCCGTCCAGACCCCCGTGGCTGTTTGCCCGTTGCATACAGCACCTCAGCCCATGTTGGACGCGTCTGTCATAACCAAAATGCATCTGGACACTTGTTCTAGGACAGTGGTTCTCAACCACATGAGAGCCCCCCCAACACTGCACATTTTGCATCTCTCCTTCTCATTTTGCATCTCTTTGGGCAGCCGTGGCCTAATGGTTAGGGAGTCGGACTTGTGACTGAAAGGTTGCAGGTTCGAGTCCCAGGTCCGGCAGGGATTGTCGGTGGGGTGAGTGATTATTCAGCGCTCTCTCCACCCTCAATACCACGACTGAGGTGAGACCCTTGAGCAAGGCACCGAACCCCAAAACTGCTCCCCGGGCGCCGCAGCGATAGCAATATGGCTGCCCACTGCTCCGGGTGTATGTTCACGGTGTGTGTGTGTTCACTACTCTGTGTGTGCACTTGGATGGGTTAAATGCAGAGCACAAATTCCGAGTATGGGTCACCATACTTGGCCACACGTCACGTCACTTTCACTTTGTCTGACACACCCATTTAATATCTTGAAGTCTCTACTAATGAGATGATTATCTGAATCAGGTGTGTTTGATTAAGGAGACATGGAAAACATGCAGTGTTTTTTGGGGGGGGGCTCCAGGAACGAAAAGTCTTTCCAAGGGCCGAAGGTTTTTAGACATACAGGTGTGACGTGCACCCGGTATGAACCTTGGTGCCATGCCCATCTCGGGACTCGGGTATGCAGCCAGTGCTGTAACGGTCTCATGTGCATCAGGCCCAGCGGCATGACGGCGGCTGAGGATGCCATTCGACCCAGGAGCCTCTGAAATTGTTTGAGGGGGACCATTGGGCTGCGTGAGAGCTTCTGCATGCAGCTCAGCACTGACTGTGCATGCTCCGGGGAGAGCCGTGCGTTCATAGCAACCGAGTCCAGTTGGACACAGAGAAAAGAGATGCTCCGTACCAGGGCGAGCTTGCTCTTTTCCCAGTTGACCGGAAACCCCAGATGGGCCAGCTCGTTGAGGACCATGTCCCTGTGTTTGCATACCAACTCCTGAGAGTGTGCTATGACCAGCCAGTCGTCAAGGTAATTGAGGATGTGGATGCCCACCTCCCAGAGAGGGGCAAGGGCGGCCTCTGTGACTTTCGTAAAGTCGCGGGGAGACAGGGAGAGCCCAAATGGAAGGACTTTGTACTGAAATGCTCAACCTTTGAAGGCAAACCATAGGAAGGGCCTGTGGCTTGGAACAATTGAGACATGAAAGTATGCGTCTTTCAGGTCTATCGCCACAAACCAGTCCTGGAACCTGATGCACGTGACAATATGTGTGAGGGTTAGCATTCTGAATGGGAGCTTGTGAAGGGCCCGATTCATAATCCTCAGATCCAGGATTGGTCCTAAACTTCCACCTTTCTTGGGTACAATGAAGTAAGGGCTGTAAAACCCATTCTTCATGTCGGCCGAGGGGACCGGCTCTATCGCGTCCTTTGCCAGAAGGGTCGCGATTTCTGCCCGAAGAACAGCGGCACTCTCGTCCCGAACCACGGTACAGAGGACACAGCTGAACTTGGGTGGGTTCCGTGCGAATTGGATAGCATAGCCGAGTCGTATGGTTCTGAGAATCCAGCGAGAGAGGTTGGGTAACTCAAGCCAAGCTGTAAGACTCTAATGATCTCAGGGGGACCACCGACGTACCTCGGGTGGGTACGGTGTGACTGAGTGGTAAGGAAAGCCCTTTGTTCGGGGGAGCTCTGTCCCGGAGGGCATAACTTGCTTTGATCGCCATAACCGGCATACACGGATCCATCAGAGGATCGCCTGAGCTCAGGAGATCGACTGAAGGATGTGCTTGATTTGTCAAAGTATGCAGAAGCGCAGGGTGTGCGGTTGAGCATGCTTTGATGTGTTTCAGTGGCTGGGTACCCCGGAGGGACGCAGTCACATTGGATTTTACGCCCAGAGAAGAAGGAAATTGCTCTTTTATTGACCATGTGGTGGTCTGATGAGGGTTCTTAGCGCCCTGAGGACGAGCTGACGGCACCACCTTCTTGCGAGACCTCGACAGCAAGGCTGGTTTAGGTGCAGGACCGGCCTTTCTCAGCGTCCTTCATTTCTGCCAGATTCAGCCAAAGGTGGCACTCCTGGACCACCACAGTGGACATCGCCCTCCCCAGAGCCTGCGCCGTGACTTTCGTAGCCTGGAGAGCATAGTCAGTCACTGAGCGCAGATCCTGCAATAGCTCTGGTTTTCGGCTCCGAAAAAATAGAACAATGTGTAAAGCCTAGCCACCTCCTCTTATACCCGGATGTCCGGGGCAGAGCTGGCTATGCAAATACTGCACACCAATTCTCACTGGCCTTTTCTCAAAACTGTCAGAGGTGTTCGGGCTCCCTAGAGCGACCCCTACTGTCGTCACTTCGACACAACGTCGAACGTGAATGACAGACGGGGAACTAAAACGTTTCTGCTGACATCATAGAATTTACCGGAATGTTGGTGCTGTTGTGTGAATGGTCTTTTACCGTTAAAAAGCCAGAACGCCGCTGCCTGTGTGAACGGCATATTTCTGTATTTACCAGTAAAGTCGTACTGGTAATTTTCCGGCAATTTACAGAGATTGCTGTGTGTAAGGGGCTACTAATTACTAGGGCTGCAATGATTAGTCGACATTATCAATAATGTTGTCAATAAAATATTGTCAACAAATATCTTTGTTGTCGAGTAGTGGTTTTTATCTCATATGACGTAATGTAAGAGCCAGTGTGCCGCTGTAGCGCAAGACAGCTCTCATGGATGCAATTCAAGAGAAGAAGACACACAGTGCTTCAGAGCAAACGCAGCAGAATCTGAGTGGCGTTTTGATGATTATGTAAATATATTGCGCGCTTTCCTCTCAGTAATGAAATAAACACAACAAAAACTGATAGCAGTGTGAAAGCAGCAGTTAAAGATGTATCTGATTACAACAATGTGGATGTTTGCAGGAGCTCTGTAGTTCAGTAACGTTAACTTACTCCAGTAATGTCCGCTCACATCCTGTTTATTTATATAGTCCGTTATGCAATAGATATGATCAATAGATCCAAACAGTTTTGCGGTATTTATCATGAAAAACCTGTCACTTTTAGTTAGAATTACGACTTTATTTGCTGTTATAAAGCAGCTCTTCAGTGTGGAGCTGGCTAATGAGAAAATATTTTTATTAGTGGGAAACAAATAATTTAATTAAAGTGTTTTGATTACAGAGATCAAAACTTGATCTACCTCAGGACTGTTTTGGTTATTATAACCCTAAAAGGTATTTTAAGACATTATGTTTTGAATAAAATAGTTTAATTTTTAGTAAATATTTATTTTTTAGTTTATTTTGACTTGCAAAAGGAGATGTTAGGCAGAATGATGTGTTTCTGTCTGTCATCTCATTTTAAATGCCAAATACATCTATTTGTATAATGAACTGGTAACACTTTACAATAAGGCATCATTTGTTAACATTAGCTAATGTATTAATTAAAATGAATGAACAATACATTTATTACATATATGTATTATTCTTCATTAAGGTTGGTTAATAAAAAATACAGCTGTTTGTTGTTTGTTCATGTTAGTGCACCAAATGAAAAAAAAAACAACTTGTGATTTTTTTTAAATGCATTAGTAAATTAACATTAACTAAGATGAATAAATGCTGTAAAAGTTGTTCATTCTTAGTTAATGTTGACTAATGTTAAGTAATGAGCCTTATTGTAAAGTATTACCAATTAAGAATATGTATAACATAATATTTTTACTAATTGCAAAAGATGAATAATCAACGAAAGTCTACAGATAATTAATCGATTAATAGTTCTAATAATCATTAGATTAACCGATTATCAAATTAAGCGTTTGTTGCAGCCCTATTAATTACTCACCCTCATGTTTCACTGACACAGAAGAAAAAAACATTGTTGCATAAAGTTGTTCTTTTTGTTTTCTTTGCAGACAAAAAGTATTCTTGCAACTTCATAACATTACAGTTGAACCACTGATGTCACATGGACTATGTTAATGATGTCCTTACTACCTTTCTAGGCCTTGAACATGGTAGTTGAGTTGCTTATGCAGGGTCAGAAAGCTCACAGATTTCATCAAAAATATCTTCATTTGTGTTCTGAAGATGAACAAAAGTCTTTGTTTGAAACAACATGAGGGTTAGTAAATAATGACAGAATTTTCATTTTTGGATGAACTAGACCTTTAAGACACTTCTACACAAAACTGTATGCAGTATGTAGTTGTCAGATGTCAGCTTACACGGAAACGGTGACTGCCTTGAATGAATTCTTGCCTTGCCTTCTACACATCCACCAAAGGATGTCAAACGGAATGTAATTATCAGCCACTTTTAACACACTTCATTCCTTTCTACCAAATAACAGATATGTTCACATGCAATCTGTGAAAAGCCACAATGTTCTCCTGGAACATTACTTCTGTCATTCATATGAATGTTGTCTTAAGAAGAGCTTGTGTTTGCATCAGAACTTTCCAAAACTATAAATACCCATAAAAAGCCCAGATGAACAGATAGTGCTTAGATGAAGAAGCATGCTCATGAAGATACAGAGTCACGTGTAAACAAGAATTTAATAGTTTGAACAAAGTCCCTTTTCTTCTAAGTTAATATAATACTACATATTATTATCATTATAAAGCCTTAAAGTGAACAGAGAGGCTGGTTTCATTTGATTGGATTACATCCCTTTCTACTAAATGTCTTAATACAAGCCAAGTTCAAGTTGAGACAAGTTCAGCAGCCTGATTTGCCTGCTGAATGCTGATGACAGATTGGCAGTTGTTTTTAAGCACTGACAATGATAGAGTCATCTTGTGTTTGGCATTTGCCAGTCAATCAGTACAGCAAGACATGAAATGAAAGCACTTGTTGGCCATACCTATTGGCATTAGGAGACATTACTTTACACCTGCAATGGTTTATTTATTCTACACTTTCATTACTTATGCTTGGTCCTCTTGTCTTCATGCACTGAATGAAGGGATTGTCAATAGGTCTATAATAGGGAGATTGTTGATCTCTGACATTGTGGCTATCATCTATCGCCCCCTATTGAGGAAATCTGGCAAAGCAGCCAAAACAATCAAACCTATCTAGGGAATTTTGTAATTTAATGCCAGCTTTCTTTATAAAACCTAAAAGTCGCTAGAAGAGGTTTGCCATTTTTTATGGAATTTCAATGCATTATAGCAGGATTTCCCCAACTGGGCTTGTGAGGGAACTGCAAGAAATTTGTGAGCTGATCACAAGATAATTAATTCATATATTAAAATGTAAAATTAAATGTAAATTATATATTTATAATTAAATATATAATTAAATATAATCACAAAATTTTTTTTCATTCATTTATTATATTATTATTATTATTATTATTATTATTATTATTATTAAACAAAAATCCATTTAAGGAATATATATATATATATATATATATATATATCATCATCACATATCATCTATTACATTAAAATAATATTTTTATAATTAAAACTTTTCAACTTTGTTTTGTAATATAACGGTCATTTATTTCAATTTGACCTTCACAAAAATTTTCATGTTTCTGTTATTATTATTACTACTATTATTACTATTATTGTATTATTTTATTGTATTTAAATATATATATATATATATATATATATATATATATTTCATCATTTTATTTTATTTTAATTTAATTTATTTCATGTGTGTGTGGGTGTGGGTGTTAAATGTATTAACATATTTAATGAAATATATTTCAACTTCAAAATTATTATCAATTTATTATTATTATTTTTTTTTAAATATAAAGGTTATATATTTCTATATGACATTCACTAAAATGATCATGTTTCAGTTATTATTGTTTTTTTTCTTTAAGATATATTTTTTTCCTGGCAAAATCATAACTTTATTAATTCTTTTGTTATTATTATTATCATATTTTATAGTTTTTTTTTTTTTTAATAGTTTTATAACATGGGAAACGTATGTTTCTAATATATTAACATATTTAATGAAATATATTTCATTAAAACTTTTCATCTTTTTTTTTTCAATATAAAGGTTATACATTTTAATATGGCCTATGTTATTATTATTACTTATTTTATTTTCTTTAAGATGTACTTTTTCCTAACATATAAACCTGTTTTATACCTCATAGACTGGTGAATGCTTGTGTCAAGATATTTAGGAATTTATGCATGAACCTAGACATAATCAATAGCTCTGTAATAAACTGTAATTGTAAAAACCTTCTTGTGCTTGACAGAATATCAAACAGTCTAAGACCGGAAAGTCAAGGACAATGTCAGACAGAATAACTTTTGCTCTGAGAAAATTATCCTGTACATTTATTACATGGCATATTACATCCTACTGTCAATACTTTGTGCACTTTTAAGTGTACATAGATAATAAATTACCTAACAGCCACCTCTACTAATGAAATTAAATTAAACATTTGACCTTTTTCCAGACCTTTGTTGACAGTTTTAAGAATCATGCACATATCTTGAGGAATTATGCAAGAGAGAGTGAGATTGTGCTCTTGTTCTTCTGGTATTAGCAAATGGTAAAGAAAAAAATCTGTCAGGAATGGTCACCAAAGTTGATAATGAAGGAAAAGACGACGTAAATACATTCCCAGTGACCATACAAGATGACAAAAATCCCATTTCCTTGTGTTACGCTTGCTAGCTGCTCCTCCACAGCCATGGCAGAGGCAGACGCCCCATTAAAAAGCAACTTATTCTCACCCAGACTTTTTAAAAAACTATTAATCTGTTGACAACCTATCAAAGGCTGTCCTGCTGTGAACAGACCAATGAGGAGACCAGGCACGTTGAGCGCTCAACCAATCAAGGCAGGCCATTCTAATTCTGTCCATCATTATGAAGAAAGTGCCACAGCGGTCTAAGGTGCATCTTATTTATGACCTGCAACCAGAGAGCCAGTGGTGGGACATTTGTCTGTGAAAGTGAAAGCGGCGCTTGGTGTTCACTTTGGAGACCCAGCATCCATTATGGACTAGTTAAAGAGTTGAGAAAAGGAAGTAAAAACACAGACTCTCTTACCTTTTCGTTGAGACATTTGGGGTGTGATGTGAGGACCACACTGAGGCCTGGGAATACTCCAGATTATCCAACAGAGAGTTGTCAAGTTGTGTTAAACTCAGACTGGACCCTTCGGAGTACTTGCTGTCAGGACTTTGGTCTTGAATCACCATCGTCGTCATCTTTGGAAGCAGAAGAAGTGCACACTGGTGTCCATGGAGTCCAATATTTCAGGGTCCTTCCTCTTCAACAACAGCTTGAACCAGTTCCCCTCAGACATCAAGGCCCCGGTGTGCCAGTACTCCATTCCCAACTCCTTCTACAAGATCGGACCCGCAAACATCAACTCGCAGCTCCAGGCTGGCACTCCGCATGGCATCAGTGACATCCTGAGTCGATCCATGGTGGGTGGCCCGGGAACCCCTGCGCTGCTGTCCGGGTACCCCTCTATGGGTGGCTTTGGGACAGCTGTGCCCAGTCCAGGGGTGTATTATAACCGGGATTACGCCCCGTCGGGATTGAGCAGTTTCCCTAAAGCTGGAGTCGAATGTTCGGGTATGAAAGGTAAAGGCAGCAGCTGCTGGGTGGACGGAGGGTACGAGTGGAGAGGAGCCAGGCAGCAGTGTCCCAACAGTAAGTCTGTGCAATATGTGTGTTGCGATACCGACACATTGACATTCACCATAATAAATTAGTACATTTCTGTACTATCAGTGAGAATATAAAATATAAGATTTTTTTTAAGTTCTCCAATTAGAATGTAACTAATGATTTGACTTGATAAAAGTCCAATCAGTGATATTATAAAAATATATTAAATTGACTGTATATGATGTAAAGTTAAATGAAAGTTTACTTTTTTTTAAGTAAAAAATATATCATATAATTTAACTATTTAATGAAACATAATAATGTTAAAAATGTAATTAAAAAAGACAAATAAATATATATATTTTTTATATATATATTAATCGTGTATAAAATATAAAAAAATGTAAGATTTAACAAATCAGTATGATATTATGTGATATTATTTGATGCAAATTAAATTCAAATTAATGGTTGTGGAAATTATTTGTAATTACTTTTTTTACAGTAAACAAAAAAACTTTTAAACAGTTAATTATTTTAAGCCTTGGTGGATATGTTACAAAAAACTATAAATAATTCCTATTAAAATATTCTTCAAATACTTTAAATTAATTATGTGTACAAAATATAATATGTGATCCTGGACCACAAAACCAGTCATAAGTAGCAAGGGTATTTTTGTAGCAAAAGCCAAAAATACTTGTATGGGTCAAAATTATTATTTTTTTATGCCAAAAAATCATAAGGATATTAAGTAAAGATCATGTTCCATTTAGATATTTTGTAAAATTCCGCAAATATATCAACACTTAATTTTTGAATAAAAATAATAATAATAATAATATGCATTGCTAAGAACTACATTTGGACAACTTTGAAGGTGATTTTCTCAATATTTTGATTTTTTTGCACCCTCAGATTCCAGATATTCAAATAGTTGTATCTTGGCTAAATATTGTCCTATTCTAAACCATACATCAGTGGATAGCTTATTTATTTAGCTTTCAGATTATGTATTAATCTCAATTTAAAAAAAAATACCCTTGTGGTCCAGGGCCACATATTCATAGCATAATAAAATTAAACAATTTGACATTTTCTATCAAAATTGGTTGACTATTAAAAGTAAAACTTTAAATACTCCTAAATTTTTATTAAAGACTATACTTTTTTAATTTATTAGTTTCAGTTCCATAACTGTTTCGAACATAAAATGTAGGCCTAAATGTCAATGTAAATGCTAATTTAATTATTTACTTATTTATTTATTTCCAGGTTTATCAATGTATGCTTGTTCCATTTTAACTTTTAATGCTTTGAAGTTATAAGCCGAGATACAACAAAGAATTCAGATGCAAAAACCTCTAAATCCGTCTGAGATTTATTGTTTTAAATGAGCTTTTTTTTTTTTCAGACTCTTTTTAGGTTCAGTAATGTAACTTTGAATAGGCTTTTAAAATTTACTAAACGTCTTTGTCCAAAGTTATATTAATAGGAGCCTGATTAAAATGCTCTTTTAAAAGAAAAATCTCAAAGGACTTAGGAGGTTTTTGCATCTTAAGTCTTCGTTTTATCTCGCCTCATAACTTTAAAGCCCCAAAGTGACCCTGGACCACAACCTAGTAATTAGTGTAAATTTTTTGAAATTGAGATTTATACATCATCTGCTAGCTGAATAAATAAGCTTTCCATTGATGTATGGTTTGTTAGGACAGGATACAAATATTTAAAAAATCTGGAATCTGAGGATGCAAAAAATCTAAATATTGAGAAAATCACCTTTAAAGTTGTTTAGCTATATTTACAGTAGTAAACTTACAAAATATCTTCATGGAACATGATCTTTACTTTAATACCCTAATGATTTTTGCCATAAAAGAAAAAACTATGTGCAATGGCTATTGATACAAATATACGCTTACAACTTATGACTGGTTTTGTGGTCCAGGGTCACAAATGTTTAAAGTGATGAAGCATAAGTCTGTACATTTTAGCATTTACATTCACATTTACACATATACAGGTGAAACATCATACTGAAAGTTTTTTTTTTTCACCTGAAGTCTTCAAACGTGTCAGAAGACGCAGGTCTAGTTGTGATACACAATCTTGTGTTTTCTCTATAGATGTTGGGCACCACACTGAGACTGTGGGGAAAAAGAAGCACACAAGACCCACATTCAGTGGGCACCAGATCTTCGCACTGGAGAAAACCTTTGAACAGACGAAGTACCTGGCAGGGCCAGAAAGAGCTAGACTGGCGTACTCACTAGGCATGACTGAGTCACAAGTTAAAGTAAGATAACATACTAATAATTGAAAGTTTTTAAACAATTAAAGCTTATAATACTGCATTTGAGTAGTACTCAATATAAAACATACAGGGTAACTTGGTTGTTGATTAACGTTGCTAAAGTAGCTAAACTAGTAGGTTCTGTCTACAATTGCTGACATTCTCAAACTTTTGTTGTGACAATGTGTTTATCTAAATGATCTGTAATGAGTTTTAACAACACCTGTATGTTTTTGACACGACGTCGTGGTTCCACTCAGGTGTGGTTTCAGAACCGGCGCACAAAATGGCGGAAGAAGAGCGCGACGGAGCCCAGCTCCACACAGGCCTCGCGGGGGGAGAGCGGAGGAGACGGCTCAGAAAACGAAGTGGAGGATGAGGAGTACAACAAACCGCTGGATCCCGACACGGACGACGAGAAGATCCGACAGCTGCTGCGCAAACACCGCAGAGCTTTCTCAGTCCTCCGCCTGGGACCGCATCACATCTGAGGCGAACTCAAGTTCAATACACGCAAATTCAGACCATACAAGCTATAAATAGGCAAGAGATTTCAAATTATAAAAATACACATTAATATGTAGCTAACCGTTCTCGGTAACACTTTCTATGAAGTACATTAAACGTTTCCACTATTTTTGCCAAATAAAAAATATAAACTGTAAGCGTAACGTTAACTGCAATGAGGTTTTTCATTAGTACAAATGTAAACAGTAAGCAAGTATGCAGTACAAAAGTTTATTAAATGGCAAAGTAAAAGGTAAACCGACTATACCATGTTTTGGGCAGCGGATATTAATACTTTTAATGCCATTAATACATTCTAAGCTGTAAATTCATTGTAAAAAATTGCCCCTAGAAGAAAAAAAGAGAAAACAATCTAGATTAAGTACATTGTAATACTTTTTAATATTGAACTACTGATGGTGATTTATTTGGTAAAAATAAATAGATTTGATAAATAACACTATTTATTGATTATGTTACAATACAGTATATTATTAAAATATATGAATAAACCTTCATAATTTATTATAGTGAAACTGGTGATGGTTATTTATAATTGACAGTAGATTGCATAATTAAGAATCAAATTTAAGGAATTAAGAAAACATTTATGTTGCATTATTTAAAGGCTTCATAGAAAGTGTTACCCATTTAATATTGTTCAAAATTATTTAGAGGTAAAATGCATTATGAATGCTCATAAAACTGCAGGAATAACAAACAGATACAGTGAATGCAAGCAGAAACGTAAAATAATACTGAATAAACTGCATTCTCACTCTCTTTATATCATTTTATGTCACTGTAGATGTATGTTCTTGCTTATTTTATTTTCTCAAGTTTTCTATGATGATTATGAAATGATGTGTTTATGTTAGTCCTTAAAATGGCACAATTCGTTCAGCAATATCAGAATTCACAGACAGACATGTCATCTGTCATTTGCAAGCATTTCATGTTGTGCGAGTGAAGTTTAACTGACCTGCAGATTTCTCAGTCCATAAATCAAGTATCCATTCAGAGTCAGATCGGGTTTAGTAATAAAACAGCATGTTTTCAATGATGCCATACAAGCACTGCAAAGAGATTTTTTTTATTATTTATCGATTTTTAAAAACTCTCGAAGACAGGGTAGATAAATGTTCCACTAATAATAAAATAAATTTAATTCACATCTGAAAGGCATAATCTAATGTATATGATCTGTAAATGAACTATGATGAAAATGCACAATAAATTGCTGTTTTGAATGTTGAGTTTGTCCTGTTATGTTCAAAATCGCTTTTCAACATCAAGCCAAGTTTTAATGAAAAACATATGTTCTCTAGATTATTAAAATTATAAAAGGAATTACATTTTAAGACTATTAAATTAGATTTTAAGTTGATGCCTCTAAGTTAATGCTTAACCTGTTGAAAAAGGCTGTTTGAACTGTCAATGAATGTTAAACCGACTCTGATAATTCTACAGCAAATCAGCAGGCACTCCATATGAAGTGGTCATTGTCAGTTTGATGAATCTCATTTAACTAATGGCTCCTTTGAGATTGGATGTCTACAGGCTGACATTAGTCAGATCTCAGGTCCTTTCATCTAAATCAGAGAGCAGATGGTGGGAGGGTGTGTGTGTTTGTGTGTTTAGCATCTGTTTGTTATGGACACTGCACACCTCAATTAAATAGACTCATAATGATAATGACTTTGGATTGATCAATTAATGTGAACTGAGTCGATGTGAAACAATTGACCAAACAGCCATCAATGGACCTTCTCAGTGATGCTAATTTTAACACCTGTTGCAATGTTTAAAATATCAGGAGAAACTCAATATATCATAACTCAGCGGTGAAATTAACAATTGTATACAGAAAGGATGCATTACATGATTGAAAGTGTCAGTAAAGACATTTATAATGTTACAAACGATTTCTATTTTAAATAAATACTGTTCTTTTAAACGTTTGGCTCATTAAAGAATCACGAAACCATAATATATTTTTCTTGAGCATCAAATCAGCATATTAAAATCATTCATGAAGGATCATGTGACACTGAAGACTGGCGTAATGATGCTGAAATTCAGCTTTGCATCACAAAAATAAATCACATTTTAATATACATTTAAATAGAAAACAGTTATTTTAAACTGTAATAATATTTCAAAATATTACTGCTTTTAGTATATTGTGAGACTTATTTCAAAAACAAAAATCGTACCAACCCAAAACTTGTTGAACAGTAGTGTATATGAGTTGAGATTTAATAATTAATATGGTCGATATGGGCCATTCTACAGAACTGGTGCGATGTTGGAAACATTTTAAAAATGGCTTTTTCCACAAATTTTGTATGTATACAAATTGTATAATATCCAAGGTACACATTTCTAGTAATTGTGCAGTTAACTTTTTGTCCTTTTCCCAAATTGTCACAACTGAAACAGTAAATTTAATTTGAAACATTATATTGACCTATTAAGATGTTGCTTCATCTTCCTTGTAAATATATTTATTTATATTTTATGAAAAAGTTTTCAGAGATAAATCAATAACAATTACATGAAAATAGTGTCTCCAGAGAGGACAAACTTGTCCTGACGATTTATGAGATTTGTTGTTTTTTGATTCCAATTTTTCTTCCTAAAAGGCAAAAAGTTGATCATACTGATTTCGAAGTTAAGGATTCATTAGTTTGAATATACACTGAACCAAACACTATTATAACATCTTAGTTGATAATTCAATATACATATTTTTTTACAAAACATCCCATGTTTCGGTAGTGACAGTAAAGTTTTGATAGCGACCACATCACATTACAGAATTTTAACCCACATACTAAAACTAAAACACAACCACTACTAAAACACAAAAAATTGCATAACTGTACATAACTGTACCCCCTAAGCTTACTGATATTTTAGATATTATTGTGGATTTCAATAGATAATAGAAGGATCTTACTGAACATCTAAGATTTGAATACTTAAATGCTTTTTAAATGTGTTTTTTTTTTTTTTGGGACAGCAGTTTGCACCAGTTCAATAGATGTTACTATTTGTTTAACAAATTTAAATATATACAGTACAGTATCTGTTTGGCTGACAAGCAACACAATTTCTCAGTTGATGAATATATACATTTTATTAGGAAATAAGACATATTTAAGAAAAACATTCATAGGTGCTGCAGAAGGTATAGTACAGTAAGAGGGTCTTTCTGTAGACCGTTTCAGGCCAGTCCAACATTCAGCACATGAGGTACAGCTAAAGTAAATGCACTGCAACTGCATTCTATCTTACTGCATTTTACATCCGTTACAACAGATCTACCA
This sequence comes from Cirrhinus molitorella, assembly GCA_033026305.1. NCBI lineage: Eukaryota > Metazoa > Chordata > Actinopteri > Cypriniformes > Cyprinidae > Cirrhinus > Cirrhinus molitorella. The sequence continues at coordinate 25,148,626 of CM065125.1, forward strand.
AACACGAGGTTTGTCACAAGTCACAAAATGGAAAAAAAGGTGAGAAAATAAACAAATATTTGGCACAGTGTCAAGCATCATGTGTCAGATAGTCAAGAGTCTTTTTTTCTACTACTGCAATTTTCAGATATGCATACGACTTATGAACAACTTTAAATGGCAAATGTTCTAATCTTATCGAATATCTAAAGTTCCCCTTGGCCCAGAAATCACCATTCATCTTTAACTTTTCACCATTTATCCATCTTTCACATAGACTTTTTATAATAATATTGAAAACATTTTTCAACAGCTCTCGGCGGATCCCATTACAGTGCCTCAAACTAGTCTAATTTTATTTTTTAATAAAAAAGAAATAAAGAAAAAATCAGAGAGAGACAGAAAGTAGAAATAACTTAAAAAAGATTAACATAAAATAAGCAACGTGACTACTTTCACAATTGCTACGGAAAAAAAAAAAAAAAAAATCTCTTTTACTATGGTCTACGAATGCTCACATCACTGCAAAAGTAAAATAACTCCCCGAAACGAGTGCAAACATGAATGGCTACATACACGTTTAACTTAGCATGCTAATAACAGTGCACATAAATCTCTAAAGACTGTAGTGTTTGTGTTTATCTGTAAAATGCTAAAAGACATCGATGCCGTTCCTGGAGCGACTCCGTGGCCTCCTATTGAACCACGGTTTGAAGCGATGCCCTCGAGAACAGTAAATTATGTTGACCATGCCATGAATCAACTACAACAAGTCCATTATTGACAGGTGGGCCGTACCATTTAACCCTCGTGCGTAAATTATGCATGGGGGTGTTCAGATTATATTGACCCAATCAATAAATTCACGTCGGGTGAGAAGACATGGCTCTGTCATACCTGGATATAACCGCTTGTAGAGATTGTTTGGAAATGGTTTGATTTGGATTTGAAATGAGGAACATGTTGCTGAGGGATATTTTACTAGAAAAGTGTGCCAACTTCTGATGCTTAAAGGGGCAGTTCATCGAAAAATGAAACTTGTGTCAAACTTGCATTGAGCTTTTTCATCTGTTGAGCACAAATGAAGATATTTTGAAGAATGTTGGTAACCGAACAGTTGACGGTAGCCATTGACTTCCATAGTATTTGAAATACTATGTTTTTGTGTGAACTATCCCTTTAATAACATCTTAGACTCCTCAACAATTTAAAAGAACAAACAAGGTGATTCAATAACAGTTAAAAAGCACTACGCATTTACAATTTAAAGTAATTCCATAAAACATTGAATAAAGCAATTTACAAACCAGCATATTACCACAACAAAATATAAAATTTGGTCATTCTGACTAGCTTTAAATGGATTTAACGCTGGACCCACACCATTGAGATATTATACAGAGCTGTTATTAATCTATACCAGATACCCAAGATTTGACGTGATTGAAACAACAAACGCTCCACATTAGCATTCGCATTGCACTAGTGCTCTAATTAAAAGTCTGGGGGGCTTCCAGGCCAGGGCACTCTGGGTGGGATTTCCATAATTCACAAGTGCTAATGGCTTTATAACTCGTCCCTTGCTGTCCTGTACATATTCTATCGATCCGAGCGCCTGACTAACAACCCCGCAGAGACAATGACTGAAGCTGACAGCCGTAAGTGCTGAGGCCAGTGTAAATGCAAAAACGTGCGCTTGTGAATCCATACTCACGCATGCAGAAAGTCTAAGAATTGAAAAGCAAACATAGCTGAACAGTGTTTTACCAAAACGATCCCTACACCCTAATGAACTGCAATGCAAAGCGATTCCAGATTCTGAATTCCGGATTGAAACAGCAACCAAAGCTTGTGCGTCGCAGCAGCTTGCGTTTGGATATGCTTAGCATACTTGTACTTGTATTGACATCCTTACAATGAGTGCTGTAAAAGCAAACCAACGGAGTTTTGCCGTAGTTATTCGCGTAAGTTTACATATTATTCTATGCAAAGTGTAAACCTAAAAGTCAGGAGTTGAGAGCTTCTTTCTCTTGGTCTTTCACGATTGTGTCCTATTTGTCTTTTTATATTGTATATCACGCTGAACGTACTTGAAGTCTTTGTTAAATGTATATTGGGAAACCAGAGAACACAGCTTTCAGAAATTAACAGCTCCTGTGTTTTGTGCCCACTTGTGTTTGGCAGGAGGTTTCAGGGGTCCTGTGCGGTTGGTTGGTGGGTGCTCATGTCTTGGGGTATGTGTACTTGTTGTAGAGCCCTGGCATGATTGGTAGAGATGTCCACGGAATAACCTCTAGGTACACGTCAACAACACAGGAAGCCCTGATGAAGAGAGAAAGAGTGTTTAGAAATATATACGAATATATTCATTGGCATTCGAAAGTTTGGGATCAGTTTATGTTTTTTAAGGATGTTTCTTATGCTCATTTAGGTTGCATTTATTTGATAAAAAAATACAGAAAAAAATCTAATATTGTGAAATAACATCTTTCTGTTTTAATATACATTGACATCTAATTTATCCCCGTGATCAAAGCCGAATTTTCAGCATCATTACTCTATTCTTCAATGTCACATGTCTTTCAGAAGTCATTCTAATATGCTGATTTATTATCAATGCTCGAAACAGTCGAATATTTTAATAACAGAGACTTTATATTTCTTTGGAGCCTGTGATACTTTTTTCAGGATTCTTTGAATAAAAAGAACAGCATTTATTTAAAACAGAAATCTTTTCTAACAATATACACTACCGTTCAAAAGTTTGGTGTTGGTAAATATTTATTCTTTGTTTTTTTGTTTTTAAGAAATTAATACTTTTATTTAGCGAGGATGTGTTAAATTGATAAAATGTGATAAAGACTTTTAGACATATTGTTAAATAAGATTTCTATTTTGAATAATAATAAATTGCTGTTCTTTTTAACGTTTTATAAAAAAAAAAATTACAATAAATAAATAAATTAAGCAGCACAACTGTTTCCAACACTAACAATAAAAGTAATAAATCTGCATATTAGAAAGATTTCTGAGGGATCATGTGACACTGAAGACTGGAGTAATGTCTGATGAAAATTTAAGAATAAATTCTATTTTAAAATATATTAAAATAGAAAAACACTATTTTAAACTGCAATAATATTTCACAATATCAGTTTTTTTCTTTATTTTTAATCAAATAAGCGCAGCGTTGATGAGTAGGAAAGACATTTTAATGTTAAAAAACATTAAAAATCGTACTGATCCCAAAAACTTCATATATTTATGTATATATGAAAACTATGGAAGCCCATTTCCACCACATAAAAAAAATTATTCAAAATTATGACACACTTAAGTCTTTATGACCCTAAAAGTCATAATTATGAAATAAAAATCTAAATTATGACTTAAGGGGTAGTGGAAAGAGATATAAAAAAAACACATCTAGTATTCAGATCATTAAAAATGATTAAAAGGCAAGCGGATGAACCTGGAATATGAATGCAACCTGCTGAATTGAAGCGCTTTCCTCCCAAGAAATCGTGCAAACTCAGCACATTGTGTTCATATTCTTAGCTATGTTCTTCTTGTCTGTATGCTTTATTAATAAGGTGTGTACTGAACTTGGTCCTCCAAACACTTTTAAGCCAAATTAATTTGTTGTAAAATGTCCCGTTTATCATTAGACCACTATCCTGTGACAATGTGTTTATAAAGCCATTAAGCCAATTACAAATTGTAAAGTCATAATAAAAAAAAAAAATTAAGGCATGTTTTTTTTTCTTACGTGGCAAAAATGGGCTTCCATAGAAAACATACATTAGAGTTGCACAACAATTGAGCATTTGACATAAAATACTTTTTGAAGACCACTGAAAAGAACTACTAAAGGAATAAGATTAAAAATTGTAAAAACCCCAAAATCTTTATTTTAGTTTAAAATTAGTTTACAGAAGAGAAGAAATTGTTGAATAAAGTTGTTATTAAAAATATCTTAATTTCTGAAGATGAATGAAGGTCTTCCAGGTTTGGAACGACATGAGGAAGAGTAATTAATGACAGAATTTTTATTTTGGGGTTTCTTTAAGAAAGGAATTAAATTTTTCAATTTTAGTTTTGGAAAAAAAAAAATCTTATGAACTCTGTTTTAGACCTCAATTAAAGTATCTAGGAATACTAACGTCCATAATTTAAGTCTATTTGAACACCACTAGCAGACTAAATGACAGACCAGCAGCAGTAGTAAAGCCATCTAAACCCTAGACAAGCGTAACCCATAGAACACACATAAAACTGGCAGCAAAACAAAATCATTGCCTTAAAAATGCCAATAGAGGACAACGATGCAGGATAGATCTGTGTTCTGTGTATCTGTAATTAATGAACACTGCTGCTTTTACGGAATTGCTTGCGTAGGCTTAAGAGACAGAGAATCCAACAGACATAGATCAGAAGACGAGCGGCGGGACCCGTCTTCAATCACGCAGCACTGAGGTGCTTCATCTCAGCACAGCGTCGCCGCAAATGAGGGCTGAGGGGCTGCTAACGGCTCCTCAGGGAAGATCCGAACAGAGCCCTTGAGCCGACTGACGGCCATTCTGGGAATACATCCAGTAGTTGGGAGATGTGTACTTGGGAAGTTGACAAATAACGTGGGCATAAACCTTTTTTCAAAATGCTATGCTAAAATATGTGACCCTGGACCACAAAACCAGTCTTAAGTAGCACAGGTATATTTGTAGCAATAGCCAAAAATACACTAAACGATTTTTCTTTTATGCCAGAAATCATTAGGATATTAAGCAAAGATCATATTCCATGAAGATATTTTGTAAATTTACTACCGTAAATATGTCAAAACTTAATTTGTGATTAGTAATATGCATTGCTAAGAACTTCATTCGGACAACTTTAAAGGTGATTTTCTCAATATTTAGACTTTTTTTGCACCCTCAGATTTCAGATATCCTAGCAAACCATACATCAATGGAAAGATTATTTATTCAGCTTTCAGATGATAAATCTTCAGCTTAGATATCAGATGTATAAATCTTAATTAAAAAAAATGACCCTAATGACTTTTTGTGGTCCAGGGTCACACACACATATTTTATATATATATATATATATATATATATATATATATATATATATATATATAGCTGTATATATATGTAGCTTTTGTCTTCTGTGGTAAAAATCGTAACCATTTTAATCACCTTTTGCCTTAATTATGTCACTTATTTCCTACAGCATGATGAATACATTTGTAAAAGTACAAATATTCCATTCCGTTTTGAATATCAAAACATAAACCCCTGGTTTCACAGACAAGACTTAAGCCTAGTTCTAGACTAAAATGTACATCTGAGCTGTTTCAACTGAAAGAAGACTGATCTTAATTTATATCAATGCCTTTGTGTGGTCTCAAGATGTACACACAAGTAATGTTTTTTCTAAGCAAACGTATAAAAATTACTTACATGTCCTAACTGAACTATGGCTTAATTCTGGCTTAATCTAAACCCTCACTCTGAAACTGGGCCAATATTACATTAATTCCCTAATGTTTGATAATTTCCTATTATCAGGTTTAAAAACAGTTTAATATGCTTAATATTTCTGTGAAAGCAGTAATACTTTTTTAGGATTATTTAAAGGATAAAAAGTTTAAAAGAACAGTATTTATTTGAAACAAATTATGTTTTCTGTCATTTCTAAGCAATTTAATGCACCCTTGCTAAATAAAAATATTAATTTCATAAAAAAAAAAAAAAATCTTGCTAATATGGCTTATATTACTGGTTAACTTTTATCTATGATATATTTTGGCCTTTGAGAAGCTGAGAACAATATTATGCTTACATTTTTATTTTTACAATATTTTGCACTAATAAATATTGTGTATTACATCATGCTGAGTGCTAAACAAGGCTTTTTCAAATTGCTCAACCATGCATAATAATATTTAAAAAATAGATCCTTAAGGCAAGACACTGCAGGTAAATAGGGTAAAACAAATTAACTAATAGTTATCGCCAATAGTACTCACCAGTTGATTGATTACATTAATAACTGCAAACAATTTTTGTAATACAAGTTTAGAATGTTAAGTTAAAATATGCAAATGAGGCATTATTGAAAAAAAATATGCAGAAAATTGCATACATTTTTAGTACAAAAATCTAAACACTGGATGAAGTCACTTTCAAAATAAAAAAGGGAATCTTAGGTATCTAATTTTTGTCACTCAGAAAGTACTTAGACAACAATATATTTACACAGTTTTTGGGGGGATAAATTGTTGTATATAATCAAGCAAATTATATATGAGCAAACCTTCAGGATATAGAAGGAAATAAAAATGTAAAGTGTGGTGTGTGTAAGTGCTACTGAAGTGGAGATTTATGGCTGAGTGTAAAAGAAAAAACTCATTTTGAGAAAACTGCCTTTAAAAATATGTATTGTAATTGAAATCTATTGAGACAAATAGATAAAGTGCTATAAAAGAAACATTTAACAGTGGCTTTTAGATGTTTTCTTTCCACTAGTCTGAAAAAACACTTCATAAAAAAACAAAAAGCCCAAAATCTCTTGACAGGTGCATGAAAAAACTGTGTTTTTATATGAAATATATGAAAATAGAACTTTTTTTTTTATTTTAACTTTTGCACATTAAAACTATTGGTATGAAACGCAATCTGATTTTTATAATTATATGTTATAGGTTTTATGATTGTAAGTAACAAAAAAAAACAGCAAACAAAGTACAAATTAAATGCCTCACCCTTTGACTCTCCCAGTATTGTGTGTCAATGAGTAATTGTCTTCATTGGAAAAAGCAGAAAAACCGGCTGTAGAGAAGACATAACAGATACACATTAATAGTTACTATAATTCATTGATTAAATTTTTTGCAATATATTTATTCATTTAAATAAAGGTGGGATGTTTGATCACCTTGTGGTCTCCCATGCAGATGTTGGAGCCCAGTGTGTTATAAACAACACCACTCTCACCCTCCTCCCTCTGCAGAAAACAAATAATCAACTGGTTATTAATGTAATCGCTTTGATCACAATAACAGTAATATGTGTATACTCACCCGGTGGATGATGTCTGCTGCGCTATGGGACATTAGGATGCGGTCACACCATGCAGGGCATCGCGTGTTCATGTACTGTGTGGGTTTAGTGTAGTCTTCACTGTATGGATAACTGAAAATATCAAAACAAGACACACTGTTTTGAACTGACAATTACAAATACACTGTTTAAAGACATTTGACTTCTGTAAAGTGACACACAGCTTCAAAAATTTGGGGTTGGTACGTTTTTTTTATATTTGTTAAAGTCCCATGTCATTTGATCAAAAAATACAGTAAAAAAACAATAACAGATTACTCCAGTCTTCAATCTCACATGATCCTTCAGAAATCATTACAATATGCTGATTTGCCGCACAAGAAACAATTTTTAATCAGTATCAATAGGAATGGGTGATTAAGTGGTAGAAATCTGTCAACTGCTCACGTGACGTTGCTGTGCTACATGGTCACCAAAACTTCTCGTTTGCACCCATTTTTAAGCATAGTGGTTTAAAATCAAGTGATTTTAAGCCGTTCAAGCGCAATTAGCAGCGAAAGAGAACTCATTTCACTATATGAGCATGCTGTTTTGAGAGAGTCAGACAGGCGCGCGCACAGAGCTCACAGAGTGCAAGAGTATTAAACAAAAAAAGTTATTTTTGCCACTTTATAGGCCTTGAATGTTAAACACACACTTGTCTGTCATTTCGGTTAATAAAAGAAAAAAGAGAGAAAAACTCTCAATGCTCTTTAATAAATCACTTTAATATGCTGATTTGCTGAACAAGAAACATTTTTTAATCAGTATCAATAGGAGTGGGCGATTAACTGGTAGAAATTTGTCAACTGCTCACATGACGTTGCTGTGCTACATGGTCACTTCTCGTTTGCACCCATTTTTAAGCATTACGGTTTAAAAACAAGAGATTTTAAGCCGTTCAAGCGCAATTAGCAGCGAAAGAGAACTATATGAGCACGCTGTTTTGAGAGAGTCCGAGAGGCGCATGCGTGTGACGAGGGTGCTCTCAGAGTGCAAGAGTATTAAACCAAGTTATTTTTGCCACTTTATAGGGCTTGAACGTTAAACACATACTTGTATGTGTTAAAACGCTGACTTTGCAAGTTTAATGGTATACAGAGTAATTTAGGTCCTAAGTAAAAGCAAACAGCTGAGAAAGACAGTATATTGGAGCCGGGCAGCTCTTAAAGGGACAGTAGTCTGATATTGCTCCTGTCTGTCATTGATGTTAATTAAAGAAAAAAGAAAGAAAAACTCTCAATGCTCTTTAATAAATCATTTTGCCATTTTAATAAGAAGAAATATATATATTTAATTTACACAGTGAAGAATATGTAGTGTTTTCTTCATTTGATTACTTTATACAGTGTACACTACCAGTCAAAAGATTTGAACAGTAAGATTTGTAATGTTTTTTAAAGAAGTCTCTGCATTTATATGATTTATTTGAAGTACAGCAAAAACAGTATACATTTTTGTAACAATATAAATGTCTTTATCATCACTTTTGATGAATTTAAAGCATCCTTGCGAAATAAAAGTATTAATTACTATAATTTCAAAAATATACTGTTTTTGCTGTACTTTGGGATCAAATAAATGCAGGCTTGGTGAGTAGAAGTAGACTTCTTTAAAAACATTAAACATCTTTTTTTCACAAAAAAAAAAAAAAAAAACTTTTGACGGGTAGTGTATGTAGCATTTCTTATTTATTTGTTCTACTGTAGTTTTTTGTCTTATTCCTTATAATTAGTTTCTTTCTTATTTAATCACTGACTGTTTACTTGTCTTCAGTCAACTTGAGTTTTTTTTTTAATTATTATTTATTTAGGCTAGTATTAGTTTTTTGTGATATTGACAAGAATTTTGAAATTTCTTTGCTATCAAAAATATTGATATCATAAAGACCTTATTTAAAGCAAAAATAACTATATTATGATATATATCATTAGCATGTAATAAAATGACTCATACGGTAATATAATATTTTGGTCATATTGCCCACCCGTAAGTATTAATGTTTTTTAAAATGATACATTTGATCTTGCAATGCTGAGAACAATAATTTGATTTATATATTTAGAATATTTTGCACAAGTAAATTTTGTGCACTTCTTAACAAGACTTCATAAATCTGCTCACCTGGGAGGAAAGTGGATATCTTCCTCTGTGATGACATCATGGAATGCCGAGATCTCCTTATCATACTTCAGCAGCTGAAAGACAGAAAAATATATGAGCAAATTTCTATGATATTTTAGTTAATTTATCATTTCTTAAAACAAAGTTCTGACCTCTTTTCCGTTGTTTTCTCTGAACACGGCCTGGTGCAAGTAAGCAAATAACTTGGTCTCTATATGAAGGAGGACCTAGTGATGGAGTGGTTAAAAAAAGGACAGAAAGAACGAATGAGGTAAGGAAGAGAAAGCAATGGAACAAAATAAGAATAAAGAAAAAATAAACACAGGAAAGACAAAGAGTAAAGAGGTGAAAAAAAAGAAAGACAGAGGTTAATGCGGGACTTTTAAAAACTAGCAAAGAACGGAGAGTAACTCCAACTTTGCTGGCACAAAAAATGAAGCACACGTCTGCAGGAGCGATCTAAATGCAAGATTGCATTTTCTGGACTGGCAAGAAGTCAATATCAACCCTCCAAAAACCATAAATCTGGCTGGACAGTGTACTGGATATGTCTGAGCGCACACAAAAAGAAAATATTAATCATCTCTTCGACGCTAAGTCAGAGCCTTTAACATCTATGTTTACAAAGTCGTAGTAAAGCAAGTGTGAAGGTAGGTTTGCTGATGGCTCTCTGAGAACAAAATCATAAAACATAAGAATATTAAAAATAAGGCTGTCAATTTAGTACACTCTACTATAATTTTTTTAACAAGTAAAAATACTGATATTGGTCACAATCACCAAAGACATCTCACCTTTTTCTCACAATCTCACTTTTTTTAATAAAATGGCTGCATTTATTTGATTAGAAATACAGTAAAAACAATAATAATGTGAAATATTATTACAATTGGTTTTATTTAAATATATTTTAAAATGTAATTTATTCCTGCCAAGCTACATTTTTAGTCTTATTTCATTTGATTAATTAATCAGCATATCATATTATGGATTTATTTATTAATTTTTTTTACAAAGACTGCTTTGAAAATAAATAATCACCTTGTGGTCATTGTCTTTCTCCTCGCAAATGATTTTTTCTACCTCGTTACTACTGTCTTTTTTTACCGTCTGGATATCAGCCGACATGGAGAGGTTCTGTACACAAAGAAATACATATATGAATTGCTAAATAATGTATGTGTGTATGTGTTCAGTGGTTATATACAACATATCAGTCAGATCTACCTGTACTAGACTGAGTGTGTCAAGGCGAAAATTGAAATCCCCAAACAGGAAGAAGGGAAGAGGACTGTAGCTGCTATCTGATATCCTGAAAGACAAAAACAAGAGGAAAAAAAAAAAAACAGTGGGACCACCAACCACGTTACACTCAATGTCTTTCCTGCTAAAAGATAACATGACACAGCATTTAACTGTGATGCAATTTTGTGTAAGACAGTATTCAGCTGGAAATAATGTTGGCCAGCACTCGATTCTATTCAGGCTTTGATTTGGTCATGACCACAATTGTGGCCTTGATTATAGTATAGAATAGTTCACCCAAATATGAAAATTTGCTTCACATTTTCTCTGCTTCAGCACATGCAAGATGTTTATCATATTAACAGATTTGGAGAAATTTAGCATTACATCACTTGTTGATCAATGGATCCTCTGCAGCAAATGGGTGCCGTCAAAATGAGAGTCCAAAAACATCACAGTAATCCTCCAAACTCCAGTACACCAATTAACATCTTGTGAAGCGAAAAACGTGTTTGTAAGAAGCAAATCCATCATTAAGACGTTTTTTAACTTTAAACCATTGCTTCTGGCTAAATTCTAGTGCATTCTCTATCCATAATATTGCTTTTCTCCAGTGAAAAAGTCATCTTGTCTGACCCAGGAGAGAAACATGCACAGATCAAGCACTGTTTACAGGTTTAAAATATGTTTGTGGATTTTGATGTGAGAGAGAACAGGTGATGGACTTGTTCACTGGAGGAAGTGTTATCATAAATTATGGACTTACATTTTGTCCAGAAGTGACAGTTTAAAGTTAAAAGTTAAAATGGCCTAATGATGGATTTGTATCTTACAAACATTCAGCTTTTCCCTTGTTGTTAATTGATTAACTGGAGTGGTGTGGTTTACTTGTGGATTATTGTGATGTTTGTATCAGATGTTTGGGCTCTCATTTTGATGGCACCCATTCACTGCAGAGGATCCATTGGTGATGTAATGCTAAATTTCTCCAAATCTGTACTGATAAGGAAACAAGCTCATTCACATCTTGGATGACCTGGGGGTGAGTACATTTTCAGTACATTTTTGGGTGAACTATTCCTTTAAGAAAGATTATGAAAAAATATTGTGTATCTACACTACCAGTCAACAGTTTTTGTAAGATTTTTAATGTTTTCTAAAGAAGTCTCTTCTGCCACCAAGCCAAATTACAGCAAAAACTATAAAATATTTTAGAAATGTACATTAATTTTTAGAAATATTTTTACTATTTAAAATAACTGTTTTCTATTTGAATATATTTTAAAATGTAATTGATTCCTGTGATTTTCAACAATTTCAAAATTGTTAGCATCAGCAGTCACATGATCGTTCAGAAATCATTCTAATATTCTGATTTGCTGCTCAAGAAATATTTATTATGCTGAAAACAGCTGAGTTTTTTTTTTTAGGTTTCTTTGATGAATAATAAGTTCGGATAAACAGCATTTATCTGAAATATAAATATTTTGTAACATTATAAATGTCTTTATCATCACTTTTGACAACAAAAGCTTTTTATTATTTCTATGCAGTATTCATTTCTATAATCTATAATAATTTTTATATAAAAAATTAAATTATATTTATATAATGTATGTACTCAGAAATGTACTCAACTGTTTTAATTATTATTATTATTATTATTACTCCAGTGATACTGAAGACTGGAGTAATTGCGCTGAAAATTTAGCTTTGATCACAGGAATAAATTACATTTTAAAATATATATAATAGAAAGCAGTTATTTTAAATAGTAAAATATTTCACAATTTTACTGTTTTTGCTGTACTTTTGTTTAAATGAATGTAGGCTTGGCAAGCAGAAGAGACGTCTTTAAAAAAAACATTAAAAATCAAACTGTTCAAAAACTTTTGACTGATAGTGTAGCATGCACTAATGCATGTTATTTCATTCTAAATTCATGTTGTATTTGCGTTGATTTAATTTCTTGAATAATTTACACAAACTAACTGAATAGCTCAGAATAATTCAGAAGCACAAACCTGTTGATGACATATCTGAGAGCTTTCTTGCGGTTCGCAGAATACACTGACGGACTAGAGTTGCAGGCTATGAGGTTAGATGCGTCGTGAAACAGGTGAACGTTCACCAGGTCTAAACCCCTGTGTACACACACACACACACACACACAGATAAAGACATTTTATATTGGTGGATGGGGGGTCTATCAGTCCTGTCAGTCTCTGTGACTGATGTGGAACATTAGCTGATAGGATGGAGTTCACAGGCTCCATTCATTTATCACTCATTGTTCAGGTTCCAGTACTCCTCTATTGTACTGCTGCCACGTATCTGCTATTAATGCACTTCTGATGACACACTATTCCACTAACACACAGCTAACACAACATGATTGCTTCATACAGAGGCCAAAAAACACATGCACGATAAACTGTAAAGAAAATTATAAGAGACTCGAAAGGTGTTCAACGTACTGGTTGTGAATGAGCCATCGCGTCCTCATGTAGCCTTTTCTAGACCACTTAAACTGTAAATAATGCACACACATAAGCATATTAAAATTCTGTATGACTTTTATATTTAAACAATACAAGTGTGAGTAAAATAAACTGGTGCATCCCTAAAAATGTATTCTGAATAGAAATTCACTAATAAATAAACACCACTACACACACACACTTACATCAGGCCAAAAGTTCTTGGGGAATTTCTCTTTTTCCATGGTGGTCACTCCTTCCAGCGAGCCCACGTACTTGTTATGGCCTGAGACGGCTTTGAACTCCTTCACTACAAGGAGGAGGAATAAACAAACAAGACATATTGTAAGAAAAACATGCAAATGTAAAATCAATATACTAATGTTGGAGTTGTAGGCTGTGAGCGCAGGATCTATGAGACACTGATTTGATAGGGCACCAAATTCATTGGTCCACTGATCTTAATGGCTCTTCTATTAGTCCTCTTCTTGAGAGCTTATTCATGAGATGCTGTGACCAGAACAGATGAAGGCTTGTGAAAAAAAGCTTATGATGTTAAAACCTGTTCAGTCAGAGACTCTAACCAAATGAGTCGAATGAGAACATTTATTTGTGCCGTTTGTTGGAAATTTATCTCTCTGCTAATGGCAGCAAATGTGTTGTTTTTCAACCTGTGAGATTTTGTGTAAAATTTTGTGAAATTCATAACTTTATTATACCTTTTTCTATATATATTTTTTTAAAGTACACATTTTGTGCCCAAAGTGTATATATATATATATATATATATATATATATATATATATATATATATATATATATATATATATATATATATATATATATATACACACACACAGGTGCAGCTCAAAAAATTGGAATATTGTGAAAAAGGTTTTTTTTTTATTGTAACTTATTTCAAAAACTGAAAAACTGATTCATTACATGTAAAAGGAAATCACCATCTCCATAAAGCTTATCAGCAGATGGAAGCATAAAGTGCTCCAAAATCTCCTGGTAGATGGCTGCATTGACTTTGCACTTGATAAAACACAATGGACCAACACCAGCAGACATCATGGCACCCCAAATCATTACTGACTTACATGTAATGAATCTAGAATATATACAAGTTTAATTTTTTAAAATAAGTTACAATAAAACAATGATATATATTTACATTTTTTGAGCTGCACCTGTTTAACATACACATATCAGTGGAATTTCCTCAGAGAAAGAAAGTGCTTCCTCAAAATATTGGATGAGAAAAAATTTGTAGTACAAAAATAAAACAACAATACTACATGTACGTATTAACAGACCCCTTAAAGCATGCGTTGTGTTTGGTGGGGGGTAATTGAGAAAGAATGGGGGAAGTGAGAGTGAGAGGAGGCAATGCCTCCTTCGTGATATGATTGGACATGACTGATTATGATCAGCTGTAATTGGCTAATACCTTGTTCTTGAATCAGTCTGAATGAACAACATAATGGCATTAATGGTAAGTAAACAACTCACACACTTAGATATAACCACTTTGTTACATCCAAATAAGACTTAAAAAGGCATGAAAATATGATCTGTGGGACTTTTTAGTGAGTGAGTAATCAGCTTTGTGAAATTTAAAGTAAGTGTTGATGACTGATGATCCAAAACTATTTAAAAATAGTCGAAAGTTAACTACAAAAAAAAAAATCTGAACATAAGTTTACCATTAAAATATATTGTTTAACTTGTTAGTGTCTTGAGTCGTTATTTTGGAATAAATTTAAAATGCTTAAAAACACTAACTTGTTGACAAGTATAATCAACAGAATACTGATTACATTGTTAATGTAATTAGTATTTATGTAAATATTAAATAAATTATTTTTTTGAAACAATTCTTCAAAAAAAAGGTAAACAAATTATTTTTTGGTTTACCTTTTTTTTGAAGAATTGTTTAAAAAAATATTTTATTTAATATTTACATAAATACAAATACTGTACAATAGTAAATCATTTTGAGTACCAGTATTATTCTCAAATTCTCTGAATTCACCTACATTTTGAACTTTTGAATTCTAAAATCTGTAAAGCATTATTATTTGTAGTGTATAACATTATTATGCTAATTTTCCATAATAGACTGTAATTCTGTAATTTTCTATTAATTATTATTACCATGTTTTTATAAGTATAAATTAAAGGCAGTACTAATGTACTTTAATCATGTATAGATGCTTAATTGTCAAGGAAATATTGTTACAATGCAAAAATATTATATGGTATAAAATAAATATTTTTTTCAATTATAATATACGGCTCTCCTGAAAACCTAATTCTGTCTATTCACATCATAAATGTCAGCTCATCCAGGTTACAATGTGGACCACTCTATAGTTATTTTATTTTATATATTTATGGATTTCATGCCCATTAAGCAGGACGATGCACTTTCAGCGAAGATGTCTTTCTTTCTTTATTTAAAAAGAAATGTCCCAAAAAGGTTTTTGGGAAAACATTCCAGGATTTTTTTAATGGGCATCAACGGGTTGAAGGTCCAAATTGCAGTTTCAATGCAGTTTCAAAGGGCTCTACATAAGGGTCTAGCAAAATGAGCAAAATGATGGCTATATGGAGAAAAATCTTGGTATGTTTTCCTAAAAAAAAATATTTTCAAATGAAGAAAGAAAGACTTGGATGAGATGGGGGTGAGTAAATTATCAGGAAATTTTTATTTAAGCGAACCAATCCTTAAATGAAAATCAACAAAAGCTTACATTACAATAAAAACTTACCATTGAAGTCATATTGTTGGATATTTTTCAGTGACTTGTGGATGAAATACATGCTTCCCAGAGCCTAAAATCAAAGAAATCAATCAGTCAAGAAACAATCATACATGATTTCATGTGATCTTCTGATTGAAGCTTTAATAATGTCCTGATTGGATACTGGTCTAATGACCTGACAGCCTAAAGTCATGCACAAGCAAGGGTCAACGGAGATCCCGATGTCTGAATAGCTGTTTTGACTTTCAGAGATGTTGATGATGTGCACACATCATAATCTTTAAACCCTGATTTACAAAACACTCAATATCTTTCTGAAATATCCCATCATAGACTTGCCCATAGTTTTGGTACCCAGATATGCCCATGCGATACTCACAAACCTCACACACACTTCCCGCGTCTTTTCTGACAGCACGCTGAATGGATTTAATGTACTAGCTGCTTGCTCCAGTGAGCGCACATCAATCCAGCCCCGCAGAGATCAATACAGACAGAAAATTAAAACAATCACACAGGGATTAAACACAGAGCCCTGCTGTTGGCCCAACACAAGCCCCATGCATGGCAGAGAAAAATGACCTGCCGTTGAGGGATGTTTTGACATGAAGCACACCACACCATAAACACACACACAGAGTCATGTTTTCTTCAAAATATCCATCCCAGGAGAAAGATATAAATCTTGTGAGAGAAATTATGTTTTTTTAATATGACAGTGCTTTCTAGATGACCAGTCTTGAGAGACTGGACATTACAGCAAGTGCCACAGCTCTGGTGTGGACAATACATTATTAGTGGGAAAGATGGGGAATGGAACTGGGAAATGACTGGATTCTTCTTATTCTTTTAAATAAAGGGGTCAAAGTTTAGCTGGTTAGCATTTTATATTATGATACACTAGCAGTCGGAAGTTTTTGGACAATATGATTTTTTATGTTTTTTAAAGAGGTCTCTTCTGCTCACCAAGCCTGCATTGATTTACAAGTACAGCAAAACAGTAAAATTGTAATATATTTGTAATATTTAAAATGAAAGTTTTCTATTTTAATATATTTTAAAATGTAGTAATTTATTCCTGTGATTTCAAAGCTGAATTTTTAGCATCATCACTCCAGTCACATGATCTTTCAGAATTCATTCTAATATTTTGATTTGCTGCTTAAATAAACATGTATTATTATTATTTAATAAGTAGTGTAGAATTTTTTTCAGGTTTCTTTGATGAAAAAAAAAAAACAACAACAGAAGAACAGCATTTATCTGAAACAGAAATCTTTTGTAGCATTATAAATGTCTTTAATCATCATTTTTGATCAGTTTTTTAAGCATCCTTGATAAAACTATTCATTTATTATTTATTTATTAACATTTTACCCCCCAACCCCAATAAAATGTATTCAACTGTTTTAAACATTGTTAATAATAATAATAATAATAATAATAATAAACAATATTTCTTGAACAGCAAATCAGTATATTAAAATGAATTCTGGAGGATCATGTGACACTGAAGACTGGGGTAATGATGCTGAAAATGTAGCTTTGATCACAGGAATAAATTACATTTTAACATTTTATATTAACATTACATTTTAATATATTCAAATAGAAAGTATATTATATAAATATAATATAATATTATATTATAAATCTATTTCACAATATTACTGCTTTCACTGTATTTTGGATCAAATTAATGCAGCCTTGGTGAGCAGAAGAGACATCTTTAAAGTACAATAAAAATCTTTTGACTGTGTATACGGCTTTCTTATAGTTAATATATATAATCTTTTAAAAATCATTAATCATTAATATTTTGATTATATTATAATAGATGCTTTCAACAATATTTCTACACTACCATTTAAAAGTAAGCTTTCCAAAAAAATAAGTGTTTCACTTTTTTTTATTAATATTTTTATTCAGCAAGGACACATTAAATTGCTCAAAAGTGACAGAAAATAAATGTATAATGTTTGTCAAAATTTGTTTTTCAAATAAATGCTGTTCTTTTAAACTGTTAATAATATGTTAAAGATGCTTCTTTAGCAGCAAATCAGCATATTAGAATGATTTCTGGAGGATCATGTGACACTGAAGGCTGGAGGAATGATGCTGAAAATTCAGCTTTGCATCACAGAAATAAATTACATTTTAAAATATATCAGTATAGAAAAATTCAAAAACACTGAATTTTTTGGAGTCTGTAACTAAAAACAGACTTTTTCAAACATTGAAATAACATACCAACCCCAAACTTAGAACATGAGTGTATATTTTTGTTAACCTGTACGTGAACATGACAGACTCTAGATTTCGATTCTTCCACTTTGAGGCTAAACAACTAAAACCCAATATATTGTATTGCAGTAAAGTATCATTAAATACTACTGACAAAGATCTACCACTGGGGCCTGGGAAAAATGAGTCTCTTTAATAGCCAAAACAACTGTGTGATGGCATAAAATAATCTAATATTGCTAAAAATTTCGCAACTTTTTATAATGAAGATCCTCGTTGCAGTGCATGAAGTCTCACACACACACAGCAATCGGCTGTGTTAACACCCGCCTGCATTCTCATTTGTCTCACATCATCTGTATTGATTTGTAATTAGTTTTCTGAGGGTTGTGAATCATCGCTTGACTGGGAAGAGAGTGTGTGTGTGTAAATGCAGAGAGCGTCTGGCACACTCATCGTACAAATGGTGTTTAGATAAAAAAATCACTTTGAAGTCAATACATTTTTATTAAACGCTGCACTGGCCTGATTGATGAAGATAAGTGTAAAGCTGCAAGTGTGCTGATCTCTATTTGTGTGTGTGTGGGCATGTTGAAACAGGCTGGGCCAAATCTGGTTTGACAAAGATCATTTGTTTGTGGCATTTACTCATACATACATTTATAATTTGGTAACCAATGCTAAAGTAGATTTGGCAAAGGGTCCACCATTTACAGAAAAACTCACTAACCCTCCTGCATCAAAAAAACAAATACACACTCGCTCACTCACACACGTAGACCTCCAGTTTATTTATCATGTTCAGATGAGAGGGGTCCAATCAATAGTTTTAATCTGGAGTTAAACGTATTGACTCGGTCCGCTGCCTGGCCACTCCCGCACATTAACCCAGTCCATCAAGGTACAGACCTAACACTTAGCGTACAAACACATACAGAGCACCTCTCACCTGGGTGGGCTGAAGGTTAATACCCTGACAAACACCAGCAACTTCTCTCTTTTTACAGATTTTACTAAGTTACTTTGAGTAATGAAAGGGGTGCCCCAGGGCTCTGTCTTTGGTCCATCACAGTTGTTAGAAAGCAGCTGACTAAGAACTGTTTTTTTTTGTATTTTTGTTTAAAAACAATGTCTAACTTTTCAGTTAAATTTAAATTAGATTCTGATTTCTAATTAGATTCTCATTTTCAGTACGGTCTTTTACAGACTTTCGGATCCCAGCATGTTTTATTTTGCATAACTTAATATTTTAAGATCTGCTGTAGCACTTTGACCAGTTCAAATCAACTCAAGGGTGGTAAAATTATGAGTTTATTTTGTTGATTTGACTTAATGATCTGATCGTAGCAGCTAACGGCTCACTGGGGGGAACAATTATAAGTAGGGATATAACGTTATTCTTAATATCGTGATATTGTGATAGCAAAACTGTCTTGATATTATCGTGGTCACATGACGATATAAAACGATAGGTCTTCCGGGCAAAAAGTTTAGTTAAAAACTTCTTATTCTAACATAAAACGCCTTTACATTTTTGGGCTATTATGCTTGGCACAGCATCTGTCAAAGGAACTAATGGCTTAAACCCTTTGATCTCATGATCTGGTGTTTTCTGCATGTGTTGTGAGTTTAGCGCATGTTTGGGAATGCATCGACCACCAGTCAGGCTTTATTTTCGTGGCAGATGATTACAGCATTTCACTAGATTTGTAGTGAGACACCTTTTTGTTAGCCTCTTTTCACTGAAGCTGGAATTCTCTGTCAAAATAAAAGCTTAAAAGTGTATGAGTCTGTCTCTTTTTTTTTTCTTGTTTAATTTTTAACCTTGAAAGCCCCTGTCCCTGTTCAATTTTGTAAAAAAAAAAAAAAAAAAGTTTTTATTTTAGGCAGATGGACTATCCCTTTAACTTTGAAAGACTGCTGTGGTTATATTTGAGTATTGGCAAAATTCAACATGGTTACATTGCTCCACCTAGTGGACATATAAAGCAACAACAGCTTTGGAGGTGCAAGAGTACAGACAACACAAGAGTAATAGTAATGGCACGACTGTTAGATGTGTTTCCTTTGAACTAATGGAAATCATCTTGTCAGATACTTTAACAGTCATATCACTCACCGTGAAACTGTCAACAGCCTTGAAATGACTGTCTACATAGACACAGACTCTGTCGAAATCTGCCATCTCAGAGCTGGTCTCTATGGTCCTGTAAGAAAGAATAAAAACAATACAATTCTTACATATATGTCACCCTGGACCACAAAACTAGTCTTAAGTAGCACAGGTATATTTGTAGCAATAGCCAAAAATACACTGTATGGGTCAAAATTATACATTTGTATGCCAAAAACATGAGGATATTAAGTAAAGATCATGTTCCATAAAGATATTTTGTAAATTTCCTACCGTAAATATATAAAACCGTATTTTTTTATTAGTAATAGGCATTGCTAAGAACTTCATTTGGACAACTTTAAAGGCGATTTTCTCAATATTTAGATTTTTTTTTTTTTTTTTTTTTTTTTTGTACCCTCATATTTAAAATTTTCAAATACTTGTATCTCGGCCAAATATTGTCCTATGCTAACAAACCATACATCAATGGAAAGTATTTATTCAGCTTTTAGATGATTGTATCTGCTTAATACACTGTATTAAAAATAGTGATTACTATTACATAATTTGGACATTTTTGGACATGCAACATTACAGTACCATGATATTCTTTAAAATACTTAAAGTGTAAAGTGTATATACCACAATATACAAACACTGTAATCAGTGGTTTGCTACAATTTAATACAGACACTATACAATACTATGACACTGCTACTGTACTTTTTTGTACTTTGTTGCCCAGAATTTGCCATATTCTCACCAGAAAAAGTTCTCTGCATGGCCCATGTTCACCATGTAGTCCTTTCCACCAACTTCCTGAAAGTGCAGGGCTACGAAGCGTGGCTTGTACATGTGCACCGTCTAAGGAGATATGATTTACATAAGACATTCAATTCAATTCCATTCATTATCCACTAGTGTGTTTATTAATCGTTGCACCTCTAAATTAAAGAGATAGTTCAGCCAAAAATGAAAATTCTGTCATTAATTACTCACCCTCATGTTGTTCCAAACCCCTAAGAGCTTTGTTCATGTTCATAACACAAATTAAGTTATTTTTGATGAAACCCAAGAGCTTTCTGACCCTGGATAGACAGCAATGCAGCTGACACATTCAAGGCCCAGAAAGGTAGAAAGGACATTGTTAAAATAGTCCATGTGACATCAGTGGTTCAACTGCAATGTTATGAAGCTACCAGAATACTTTTTGTCCCTTGAAAACTGACACAGAAGAGAATACATTTTTGAATAAAGTTGCTATTTATGTTTTTTTGCACACAAAAAGTATTGTTGTAGCTTTATAACATTGTGGGTTGAACCACTGATATCACACAGACTATTTTAATGGTGTCCTTACTACCTTGCTTGGTCTTGAATGTGTCAGTTGCGTTGCTGTCTATCCAGGGTCAGAAAGCTCTTGGGTTTCATCAAAAATATCTTAATTTGTGTTCTGAAGATGAACAAAGATTTTACAGGTTTGGACTGACATGAGGGTGAGTAATTAATAACAGAATTTTCATTTTTGGGTGAACTATCTCTTTAATGAAATCATATCATGAAAATCAAATTATATTTCAAATAAAAAAAACATACTGTAAATAACAGAAATCATTATATATTAAAAACTAAACAGCAAAACGGTTCCATTCCAAATTTTCACTTCCAATTTTGTGATGTCAATGATGCAGATTCTGTCTTCAGAAACTTGTCTAGCCCTTGTGCAACCTTATGGACATTTTTGTCCATTTTAGTTTAGTTTTTTTATGTATAATTTTAATGCATACATTTCGGCTCAGGTGTGTATTTTTATTGGAATTTTAATATTTTACCCTCATTTTCTTTAATAAATCTATTTTACACTAGGTACAAAAAATATTTCCTCTCAACACCTTATGGACCAAAAAGTCCTCATTGAAATCCACTAAAACTGCTATTTGTTAATAGACTGTTATTCTGTTAACAAGGCTTCAAAATTAAATAAAATTCAAATTTTGAATACTTTTTACTAGATGGTGACATTTTTCAAGTTTGGCAAATAAAGCAAACAATTTGCTTGTTCATTGTTAATTCAAACAATATTTTTTTTTTTCATAAATCATTTTCGTAAACTCAAACATCTATAACTTTTTTGGTTTCAATTTTTTCCAACTTTTTTTTACTTGAACAATAATCTACCAAGGATCTTCTTTGAAACGAGACCAAACTTAAGTCTGTACTCCCAAGCTTCAAATTTATATAACAGTTTTTTGATATGGATATTTTTGTCCTCTATGAACCTACATGTAACTTTTGTAAACTGATGCACAAGGGCTAGAGTAGGAAGCAGGATAGATATCATCACTGCTAACCCCACAAGGTCTTACCATTAGAGTATTGTGGGTATATGGTCAACACCGTTGTTCATGTCAGTTTGATTTCTTAACAGTTTACACCCCTTCACCATGGATTATTTTTGTCACTGCTTAACACAAAGTCTGTTATTTAAAGATTAAGCACCACAAGCAAAATCATAAGCACAGACATCTTAAAGACGGAGTGCCAAAAAAATATCCATTTAGGACTACATTTTACATTAAAGCTGCAGTCACAATAGTGATATTTCAGCTAAATATCACAGACAAACTTGTCCTTTCATTGCCATTTTCAAACCAAGCAGCTTTCTGTTGGTCAGTGCTGCAAATTCACCTGAATGCAGTGGTTTCTCACACTGAAATAGTAACATGCCATTTTATAAGACAAGAAATAAAAAGAGCGCTGAATTTTTTCTATATAGTTTTCAATGTCTGCTATTGACGAAGCAGTAATTTATTACATGTCATGTACAGCTGTGAATGACTATTTATTTGAGGTAAAAATGATTTATACAGTTGTGGGCAAAATTATTAGAACACTAGTATTTTCACCAAAAAAGTCAGTTATTTCTCAATTTTGCTGTAGTGCGTTTGTAGGAATTTTTACAGTTTACAATTGAAAACATTCATTTTGCCATTCATTGTAATAATCCAGTGAGATTTTTGTTTGCACAAGTGGTCTGACAACAGCCAGTGCTCCACACAGAGATCTGATCTCATCATCATCCAGTCTGTCTGGAATGACATGAAGAAACAGAACAAACTGAGACAGACTAAATCCAGAAGAACTGTGGCAACGTCTCCAAGATGCTTCAAGAGACCTACCGGCAAAGCTGAAAAACCTTGGCAAGCTGCTTTAAACACAAAGGATGGTCACACCAAATGTTGATTTCATTTAGTTAATAAAAGTTAACAGAGAAAATCTATTTATGACATTATTTTTAGGCACCCCTGGTCTATATTGATAATTATGACAATAAATGTCAAATTTTTATTTCTTTAAAGTTTAAAGGCAGATTTTTGCTACAATGTGACGATTTGTAAAAACGGGACATTAATTGTGGCATGATTTTTTCCAGTAATATTTCCTTAACAAAATAAATATCTTAATAGAAAAAAGCTAAGTAAATCTATGGTAAATGATGACGATTTGTAGATTAAAAAAGCCTTCTGACTGTATCGTTGTGCACAGTGTTTCTCCTGTTTGTCAGCACTGTTTCATCTGGCTTTAAAGTTGAAACCAAGTCATTTGTGTTCTTCACTGAATTCAAGCGATTCACACTGGATCTCACATCGCTGTTTAGTGACTGTGACCAGTGTTGCCAAGTCTATGTATTTCCCGCGGAATTGGGGTACTTTCATACTGTTGCTACGGGTTGTTTTTCATGTCCGCGGGTTGAAGCGACCCCAATAACATAATATTTAGCCCCTGGAATGTTAATTTTACCCAAAGAACCCCCTACAAAATGCTATTTTACTGGGGGACGCCCCTCAAAACGCAATTGGGCTACTTTTGGGCTAGTTTTGAGTAGCAATTGGGCGGGTTTTGTTGTGAAAACCTGGCAACCCTGACTGAGACTCATCAGTGAGGGAACACATCTGCTCTAGTAAGTTTGCACTGGCCCGCCATTTGGCCTTTGATTCGAGCGGATAAACTTTAAATGACTAGCGCTTTTTTGTTCCGCCTTTGCAGGATAAATATATCGAACTTGTTATCATTTATTGAGGAAATTTATATTGTACGCTAATTATCATTAACGATTTATCACCCAGCCCTATTGTAACTTTGCAGGTAGGTTTCTTGAAGCATCTTGGAGAAGTTGTCACTTTTGCAAACAAAAATCTCACTGAATTATTAAAATTAATGGCAAAATGAATGTTTGGAAATGTAAACTGATACTAATAATTTTGTCCACAACTGTATTTATATTTATATCCAAAATAGTATTATTTGTTCGGGGGCCTGTGACTCAGTACTGATGAAAGACTATAAACCAGAGGCGTTCCCTCTGAGGAGGAAAGGGAGGCAGTGTCTCCTTTTCTCAAAATTGGTTAAGAAAATAATCAATATTACAAAATAAAACAGTGCAAATATGCCTAAATATGACATTAAAGGGTTACTCCACCCCACAATGAAAATTTTGTCATTAATCACTTACCCCCATGTCGTTCCAAACCCATAAAAGGTTCGATCATCTTCAGAACACAATTTAAGATATTTTGGATGAAAACCGGTAGCTTTTAGACTTTCCCATTGACTGCCAAGTAAATTAAACTGTCAAGGCCCAGAAACGTATGAAAGACATTGTCAGAATAGTCCATCTGCCATAATTTTACGAAGCTACGAGAATACTTTTTGTACACATAGAAAACAAAAATAATGACTTCAGTCAACAATTTGTCTCCTCTATGTCACCATCTCCTCTGTGTCACAACACATGGATGCGCTGTTGTCGGTCGAAACATAGCGTAAATACTAGGGCTGTCAAATGATTAATCACGATTAATCGCATCCAAAATAAAAGTTAATGTTTACATACTATATATTTGTGTACTGTGTATATTTATTATGTATAAATAAATACACACACATGCATGTATATATTAAGGAAAAATATTTTAGATTTATATCTAAAATATTATATTTATATTCTAAATTGTATACAGGTATAAATATATATATAAATATATATATATTATATAAATATATATATATATTATATATATATATACACATATAAATAATTTGTTTTAATATATACATATATGTGTGTGTGTGTGTGTGTGTGTGTTTATATGTACATAATAAATATACAAAGTAAACACACATATTGTACATAAACAAACTTTTATTTTGGATGCGATTAATCGCGATTAATCATTTGACAGCCCTAGTAAATACACGTAGAAAACGTATCTGTGTGTTGAGGCTGACACAGAACAGCTTACATTGTTTACATCCAGTGGATACTTTCCAAAATGGTGCTACGGTGACATAGAGGAGACGAATTGTTGACTAAAGTCATTATTTTTGTTTTCTTTGCGTACAAAAATTATTCTCGTAGCTTCGTAAAATTATGATTGAACCACTGATGGCAGATGGACTATTTTGACAACGTCTTTCATATGTTTCTGGGCCTTGACAGTTTTATTTACTTGGCAGTCAATGGGAGAGTCAAAACCTCAAGATCAAACCTTTTACGGGTTTGGAACAACATGAGTCATAAGGTAAGTGATTAATGACAAAATTTTCATTTTGGGGTGGAGTAACCCTTTAAAAGTCACTCATTTTTATAAAGGAAGACTGTCCAACAGCAACACCCGCAGGTAAAGTCACAGCGGAGGCATGTCTCCCCTCCTTCCATTGACTTTCTATAGAGACCCCTAAGCATGCCATGGTTTTTCTTGAGGCTCATTGAGATGAATGGGGGAAAGTTATGTGAGAAGAGACAATGCCTCCGTCGCACTATAATTTGATATGATCGGTAAAGATTAGATATGATTGGTTTGTGCAATAAATCCCACCTCTTGGTCTCAATGAAGAAAATGGCATTATTAATAAGCAATTACAAAGTATTGCAAAAGATTGTTATCTAATAACAGCTCAAGTGGCGCAATGGTAAAGTACGTGTTGATGTAATTTTTGACGCTATCTACACAGGTTTGAATACGTGTTTTTGAAAACTTTTTTTCGACCTTTTCACATCAGATATCACCTTAAAAAGGCATGTATTTCTAATAATTAAGGAAATAATCGAAAAGTTGAACTTAAAGAATTGGGTAATGTTAGGCTAGGTGTAGGGAGGGATTTGTCACAATAAGGTGACATCCATTTAATAATTTTAATTAAAATTATAATATGTAATTATTACATAGTGTTTTATAATGTACTACAATACTGAGGTACAGATCATAACCGCTATTTTCAATAAGTAGTATAAATAGCAGAAAATCCTGCTAGGTGTAAATAGAATCTAGCCGTTTGCGCTTAGTGTTAACATTAAGTCTAACAGTGACATAAATTATATACACACACATATACATATAAATATAATTGTATTTGAAATCCAACTTTTGTTCAAATAAAATGTATATTTTGAGGGTGCGTTTATAGCAGTGGCGTGCGGTGATGTTTTAAAATGAGGACGCAGTTTATATATAAATATAAATATATATATATAAAACATCACCACACGCCACTGCTATAAACGCCCCCTTAAAATATACATTTTATTTGAACAAAAGTTGGATTTCAAATACAATTAACTGAGATGGCAATTAAATGTAAAAGAGCCAACAGAGATTGTGTACATATTCTAGCAGGAAAACCATCAAATCTGTGATTTAACTTCCTTGTGTTCACAACATGACAACTGCAGATAACATAGCATGATTTTACGGTGCACAAAAGACAGGTTGTATAAATAAGACAAACACCTTTAGGTTTACAGTGTTCGTATAGCTGAGTAAAGTTCACTCTGCAAAGGTGTGTGTGTGTTTACATGTGTTTATAGCAGGTTTGAACAGATGGAGAGCTCTGACAATGTCTGTATGGCTATTAGAACAGTAAACAGCATGTTTAAAAACAGCTTTTCTACTACGGTACACTGAGCAGCATCAAATGTGTGTGTTTGAAAGGCATCAAACTCACCGTGAAGAACTCTCGCAGCCAGTCTCCTTCAATCTCACCCACCTGAGGACAACAACCAGATTTCCCTGTTAGGCCACTTTTATAATAATAACAACATGGTCAGCTTAACCTCCGCTGTGAGCTTTAAACTGCAGTGCGGATTAGATTTACTGGATAAAGGATTTCCGCAGAACATTCAGTAACTGAGACATGACAGGCAATTTTGCCATTGAAGGTCTTTATCAAACCATTAATAGGCAACATGATTATGTCCAATAATAGCAAGTGCTTCCATAACGATTACTTTCATCTTAAATGGGTAAGTAGTTCTCTATAAACTAGACAGAAAGATAAATAATAGATATAATATACTTACACAGCACAGATTATAGAGGTGTGTTTTGCACTTTGCACATTTATTTTGTATTTCACTGGTGAAACTTAAATGCTAATAAAACAATTAAGCAGCTGTATATGCGATATTTATCATGAAGAGTGGGTGAAAGTTCAGTACATCCCTTTAACTTTCATCGTATTGCCAAACTACACACGAAAAACTGATCTACACAATTTAGTATCAACTACAATATACAAAGCTGATTGTATATGCAGTCAGCATATGCTGCCAAAAGAACAGATGTCTAACTACATCCCAAAACTTAATAAATGAGGCTATTGTGTGTTTGAAAAGCACAAAGATACAAAAGAAAAACATCAACATATAAAACTGAATGAATAATATATGAAAAACTGAAAGCAAAAACTATTTAACGTAAGTGTGTGCATGTGTGTGGTGGAAAACATTGATCAAATTATTGTTAAACCATTATCTGAAGCACTGGCTTTTGAGAAGCAGGTTTCAAACACGGTCATAACCCAGTCACATCTGATACTTTAGATATCATTTAAAAGTAAAACATAAATATGGAAGCCTCTTTCTGACAATGAATAAAAAACAAAACAAGGTCATAGGGACTTTTTAGCTCACAATCCTGACTTATTTTCTCGCAATTTAGTGTTTATATATTTCAAGACTTTATTTCTCAGAATTGTGAGTTTAAATCTCACAATTCTGACTTTTCCTGCAATTATCAGTTTCTCTTAATTCCGTATCTCTCTTTTTTTCTCAGAATTAGACTTCATAACTCGCAACTGCGAGTTTACATCTTATGATTCTAAGAAAAGAAGTCAGAATGGCAATATAAACTTGTAATTGCGAGAAAAAAGTCTGAATTTTCAAGCTTATATCTAGCAAATCTGACTTTGTAACTAGTAAATGAGAGTTTATCACACAATTCTGAGAAAAAAAAGTCAGAAATGCAAGAAAAAAGTCAAACTGCAAAATATAAACTTGCAAGAAAAAAGTCTGAATTTCGAGTTTATCTCTCACAAACCTGACTTTATAACCAGTAAATGAGTTTATATCACACAATTCTGAGAAAAAGTCAGAACTGCAAGATATAAACTTGCAATTTGCAAGAAAAAAGTCAGAATTTCAAATTTATATCTCGCAATTCTGACTTTATAACTAATAAATGCAAGCTTATATCACACAATTCTGAGAAAAAAAGTCAGAATTGTGAGAAAAAAGTCAAACTGCAAGATATAAACTTGCAAGAAAAAAGTCTGAATTGAGTTTATATCTCACAAACCTGAATTCATAACTAGTAAATGTGAGTTTACAGCACACAATTCTGAGAAAAAAAGTCAGAATTGTGAGAAAAAAGTCAAACTGCAAGATATAAACTTGCAATTTGCAAGAAAAAAGTCTGAATTTCAAATTTATATCTCGCAATTCTGACTTTATAAATAATAAATGCAAGTTTATGTAACACAATTCTAAAAAAAAAAAAATCTGAATTGCAAGAACAAAAGTCAGAATTGGGTTTATATCTCACAAATCTGACTTTATAACTAGTAAATGCAAGTTTACATCACACAATTTTGAGAAAAAAAAAAACTGAATTGCAGGAAAAAAGTCAGAATTCTGAGAAAAAAGTAAACAGTGACATATAAACTTACAATTGCGAGAAAAAAGTCAGAATTTCCAGTTTATATCTCTATAACTCGTAAATGTAAGTTTATATCACACAATTCAGAGAAAAAAATCAGAATTGCGAGAAAAAAACTATATATCTGTGAAGATATAAACTGCGAAGGTCAAAGTCAAAATGCGAGATATAAACTTGTAATTGCGAGAAAAAGTCCATTTAGAATTAATATCTCACAATTCTGACTTCATAACTCGCAAATGCAAGTTTATATCACACAATTCTGAGAAACAAAGTCAGCATTTCAAATTTATATCTCGCAATTCTGACTTGCTCATAAATGCGAGTTTATTCAGAAAAAAAGTCAGAATTGTGAGATTTAAATGGCAAGAAAAGGTCAAGACTGTGACAAAAAAAAGCTGCATTTACCTTGTTTTATTTGTTAATTCAGTGGAGGAAATGGGCTTCCATTCATAAACCTAAAACATAACCCTAAAACTATTAAATCTAAACATAAAGAAGGCTCACTGAAATGTACAGGGGAAAAACACAGCAAAAATAGTCTATTTTTTGTAAGTATCATATGATATTTTGCAGGTTCAATTTAAAGACAAGAACTATTAACTATGCATGTAATTAAAGTGGAAAAGATTGGACTGATTTCTAGGCTGATATTTTAGCATGTTGCCAAGGCTGAGATGCTCAAACAAACAGATCAATATTTTAATACAGCCACAGTGTTACACTTTTCAGTGAAATCAACTTACAAATGGTTTTGGCACAGGTGAAAGTATTTTAACATCAACACATCAGATTTACACTGATAATAATTACTTATGCTTTTAACCTTTTAATTTAATTACAACAAACTGTGGTCTATTTCAAAATAATTACTCGATAATGCCTTTCAGTTGAAGAATTTAGAGAATTCTATTAAGACATTTAAAAGGTTGTTTCTTGGCCAGACTGTGACAAAAACTGGAGCAAACATTCTTCCGATAGTGAGGAGTCAGATTATGCAAGACTAGTTTGAGGGAGTCTTCAGTGAATGCAGCAGTGCATCTGTGTTTGCATCTGAAGATCTGTGTCCTGCCACTGCAGGTCATGCATAGCTGAAATGCCTACCATTAGAGTGAGCAGACAAAGGAATTAAGATTGACCTGACAAAGGCAACAAGCATGTAGCTCTAGAATGTGATATGGGTTCAGGAAAGAGCTTAGATATTTGAGTTATGTGGGTGGGGAATGTAAACTATGTTCCATGATGCATTTCAAATGTGTGATATTACAGGTATTTCAAGCAGTCCCTTAAAAGAAGTTACGTTTAGAATATGTTTAAAAAGAGTATTTAATACAGAAATAATATACTTTAAAATAATATGCTTAAGTGCAAACTGAATGTAATGTTTTCAGGCATGCACGTAAGGATTAGTTCACTTCCAGAATAACAATTTCCTGATAATTCATCAAATGTCTTTCTTCAGTCAAAAAGAAATTAAGGTTTTTGAGGAAAACATTCCCAGATTTTTCTCCATATAACGGACTTCACTGGGGATCAACAGGTTGAAAGTCCAAATTGCAGTTTCAGTGCAGCTCCAAAGAGCTCTACACGATCCCAGCCGAGAAATAAGGGTCTTAGCTAGCGAAGCAATCGGCCATTGCTCATCTTGCCCTAGCTCTGCGATCCGCACACATTGTGCAATCACATTGGAAAGGTCACACACGGTTAGTTCTTTGTCTGTGTACTTCAGTTCAAAAAGGGCGAAAAACTCCATCTTCAAAATCGTCCGACGTTGTTGTTTTACCATTTTTTGTAAAGGGCGTTCGTCACTGATTTAGGGCCCTATGATTTCCGCGATGCGGAAAACGCGGACGGATTTGCGGAATCCAGTCATAAAAACGTAATGTTTTTAGTTTGGAAGAACTAATCAAAAGTACGTCATCAAGCTAAATCAAATCGCGTTTTGAACTGTGTAAATATTAAGCCGCAAAAAGACTATTTACATATGAATCCTGGATGTTCGCTTGTTTCTGTTTTTATGAATGGAGCAGATACAGGAGTTTGTTTACTATACATAGTGACGCATGCGTATCGCTTGCGTGATTTCAGCATCTGAAGTCTCAACAAATGAGGACATAAATACCTGAAGAACATCTCCAGAACTGCTCTGAGAGTCACTTCATTCGCATTTGACCGTTCCATTTGAGTAAAATTCTTTGTTAGCTTTCACCCTCAGTTGTAGCCTATTCAATCAAGAAGCGTCAGTTCCAGGTATTAACGGCAACCCGTCAAAATAAAAGTTCGGTTTAACTTAAAGATGACAGAAATATATTTTTAATATTTAGAATGTACTTAATGACACTACTACTACTACTACTTCTGCTACTACTGTTGAAAAATTAATGAAACGTTCTTTTTTTAAAGAAATAATGTAACGGCTTCCAATAAGCCGCTGTCGCTGGTAATAAAGTGAGCAAGTTTTAGAACGCGCACAAAGTCCGTGTAATCGAAAATAGATGCAAACAATGTCTTTCTTTATTTGTGCTTCAATAACGATCATCTTAACACAACTTGCTTTAGGTGTTCTTTGTTCACAAGCATTTCCAAATAAAGTCCATACCTTGAAGACACAGCACGCGATCATAGTCCATGTTTACACGCTACCCTGTTGTGCGGTCAAAAACTGTGTACTTCCCACTACCAACGAACGCACACCTGATTCTTACAATGGTGCTACAATTATACAATGTCACACTGCCACCCAGTGGCCAAATAAAACTTTACCATAAATGGCTCCAACAAATAATTACACAATATTTCTTTAACTTTCATTAATTAAAAGATACATTCAATTATTTTGCATGTCTTCTGTTAAAATAAATACACAACACAGAATAAAAAAATAAATAAAAAAAAATCACAAAGGTTTTGTAAAAATAAATAAAAGTTATTTAAATAATTAGACCACAATAATAAAACCAGAATTTCATAACAATAAAATACAATATTTCATAGGACTCTAAACATGTAATTTTTGTTAAACCTTTAATAAATGTATGTTAAATTGTATAGGTTTTGTGATTGTGATGAATTAGACACGCTTTTTTGATTAATAACATTTTATTTAACCATTACAAAGGAGTCCAGAAAAAAATAAAACGTATATGACATAGGGTCCTACTGATTACGCAATGCGTTAAGTCGAGCTACTTCTAGATGAGTATTTGTGGTTAAAAGTATAGAAATTGTATTTTGTTTTTTTTAGTAAATGACTGATCGTTTTGCTAGATAAGACCCTTTTTCCTCGGCTGGGATCATGTAGAGCCCTTTGAAGATGCACTGAAATGGTATATAAAGGTGTGCATTATTCTGTACAAAAGTAAAACAAGAGCAATATTTTGTTACATGTTAAACCGTACTTTTGTTTTGACAGGTTGCCGTCAAGTTTCTATGTATATACAGTATGATGCTAGACTAGATATCTCAAATGAAACCGTAAAATCATATCATCTGCAGCTCTGGAGGTTTGTGTGTTAATGTCGTCATATAGTGAGACGCAGAGACCGAAAATCAAACTGCGTCTCCACCATTCATACATACGGAACATGCAGGATTAATATGTAAGCAACATGCAGGATTAATATGTAAGCAACCTTTTTGCGTTTTAATATTTACAGACACTAGTCCATATCGCGATTCGAATTAAGTGACAGACCTACTTTTGATTAATTCATCCAAAAATCGACGAATTCCGTGGCATTCGCGCTATATAGAGTATTCCGTTTTTATGAATGGACTCAGCGATCCCGTCCGTGTTTTCGTGGAGGAGAAATTGCGCACGACCATGTAGAGACAGAAATGACATGCCGTCGTGTAAATAAGACAACTTAAGGCTACTTAGTTTAATAAAAGAACAAGTTATAGGCCTGTTCTATAAGAAATGTATGTGACTTCTGTTGTGATCTGGCATTATTAACTTGACCTTCAAGTTTTGAAAATAGTATTGAAAATAATGACAGGGGAAACACTGGAAGGTCAAATGCCTAAATTACAAAAAAGGTAAAGGACGATTTTAGCCTAGCTGTATTGACCCGGATTACACAGAGTACACATGCATATCAGAGCTAGAGCATTTGAGGTTAAAAAGTATATAAATTGTACTTTTTTTTTTTTTTTAAATAACCGATCGTTTTGCTAGATAAGACCCTTCTTCCTCGGCTGGGATCGTTTAGAGCCCTTTGAAGCTGCATTTAAACTGCATTTTGGAAGCTCAAACGCATGCACCATAGAAGTCCACTATATGCAGAAAAATCCTGAAATGTTTTCCTCAAGAAACATAATTTCTTTATAAATGAGGAAAAAGAAAACATGAACATCTTGGATGACAAGGGGGTGAGTAAATTATCTGTAAAGTTTTGTTCTGGAAGTGAACTTCTCCTTTAAGTCCTTTTCGACTGAAAAAAGAAAGACATGAACATCTTGCATGACATAAGGGTGAGTAGTTAGCTTCTGGAAGTGAACTAATGCTTTAACTTCATGTTAACTGCGAATAAATAAAAATGTATTACCTGCATTTAATATAAGTTCAAATTTACATTAAATGCAGCTGTACTTACATAAACATAAGCAAAAGAGCAGCCCAATTTGTTGTGTAACCGCAGATTTATAAATAATGAAGATCATAAATAATGAAGACTAGCTATTCAAAGGATATGCATGCATAGCATGTAGTAAATAAAACAGTTAAAAAAAACTAGTCACAGAATGACTAAATGTTACACAACATATTCAGAGATATCTCTATCCACTTCCTAATAACACTGGCTGCTACAAAACAGACCGGTTTTATCAGTGTCACAGTTGTGTACCCCTGTGGTCTGCTACACTTTAAACCACAAGTGTGAAATTTACTTCACTCCCCTTGTCAACTCAACCCAGAGCAGTAAGGTAAAGGACAGGACCTTGATTGAAAACTGATAGAAAGCAGTCTGCAGGCTGACTGAATCATCGGCTACTTTGCACGGTTTCTTTTGTTTTTTCACCTCTTTCATGCAATGATCACTTAAAAGACTGCAAACACTGACCACTCCCTTCCAGAGTCTGTCAAGCATGCGGTGAAACCAGGTCAAGAGAATTCGACTGCACGCCCGGTGAAACAATTCACATTGACTCTTAGTGAATTTGACAGGGCCTAGAATAGAATTGCATCTGATGCAATTTGCACCGTTACTGTGATCTTTTATGAACTGTCACTCATATGCGTTCTATCTTTGTGTTCTTAGTTCCACTGAATTTGAAGGGTGGGGAGGCCAATGGAAACTTCCTTCATCTCATCTCTCAAGAGGATTTCCCAAATTTGCAATGCATCATTTCCTGTTGCCAGCTCCAGCCCGTGCTAGCATTCGACTTAAAATAGCACAGAATAACTAAGTTCATTGACCTAGCTTGGTTTTAGACGGCAGGTAAACACTGCAGTGTCTTACAGGGGACACTGTTGGAGGGACAAGATATTTTTAACCAGCTCTGATGAAGTGCTGATAAAGAGTTCATCAGATACGCTTGCACCTGAGTATTCGGTTATTCCGTTGTAAACTGTATGATTTGATCTAACATGCATGCAATGCCTTTGCCGAAACACTCATTGCATTACTAAAAACATGCTGACAGAGGAGTCTTTAGCCTCAAACATACATCATGCAAGAATGTGAAAACAGAACTGTTGCAATTTAAGACAGCTGTCATTAATGTACTGACTTTCACTTGTTTGGCAAGATGATCTCATGATCTGTCTTGCGAGAACATGAAAATACAAAAAGATCATTTATGCAAATGTGCTATAGCGCACATTAAGTGCCCTATAATTGCAGTCATACATTTTTAGATCAATGATAACTTC
The DNA here is from genome assembly GCA_033026305.1 of Cirrhinus molitorella. NCBI lineage: Eukaryota > Metazoa > Chordata > Actinopteri > Cypriniformes > Cyprinidae > Cirrhinus > Cirrhinus molitorella. Next base: position 25,183,565 of record CM065125.1, read on the forward strand.
ATAGTTAAGAGATCTAATATGCATGGGAACAAACAACAAAAATGCAATTTTTTCTGAATAACAAAACATCAAGAGATGTTTGTATATAATTATTTTGCATAAACAAAATCACGCTTATTTTTAGTCAAATTAAGGGTTTTATTTTGTACTGTAGGATTATCATTTTACTGTAATGCAGAAAAACAATGACTCAAACTCAAATTTTTGTATATATATTTTTGTAAAGCATATTGTCAAAAATGTTTTATGTTTTCTAAAGAAGTCTCTTCTGCTCACCAATCCTGCATTTATTTGATCCAAAGTACAGCAGAAACAGTAAACATTTTTCTATTTGAATATATTTTACAATTTTATTTATTCCTGTGATGAAAGCTACATTTTCAGCATCATACCCCAGTCGTCAGTGTCCTTCAGAAATCATTTATTATTATTATTATAATTATCAATATTTAAAACAGTTGAGTAATGTTCTGGATTCTTTGATTAATAGAAAGATAAAAAACAGCATTAATCTGAAATAAAAACTTTTTGTAACATAATACAATATACCAATTGAAAGCGTTTTTTGGGGGCAGTTTATTTTTATTTAGCAAGGGTGATGATAAAGACATTTATAATGTTACAAAAGATTTCTATTTCAGATAAATGCTATTCTTCTAAACTAAAAGTAAAAAAATCTATTCAGCAGTTTTCAACATAATAATAATAATATAAATGCTTTTTGAGCACCAAACCAGAATATCAGAATGATTTCTCGAGGATGATGTGACTGAAATAATGATGCTAAAAATCAGCTTTGAAATCACAGACATAAATAAAATTTTTAAATGCGTTCAAATAGAAAACAGTTACTTTAAATAGTAAAAATATTTCAGAATGTTAGTTTTTGCTGTACTTTGGATCAAATAAATGCAGGCTTGGTGAGCAGAAGAAATGTTCAAAAACTGTTCAAAAACTTTTGACTGGTAGTGTATTTGTTAATTTTTATTTATTTATTTTATTTATTTTGACTTTGAGTTAAATCACCAGATCTCAGTGTATCATAGAAGTCATTAGCATCAATGGTTTCTACTCACTATGCTTTTAGGAAATGCATTCCAGGGCATTTCAACATTTTCTGTGAGATTCACCCCAAATGTTATCACCTCAATAAACATGATAAATCATAGCTAAACACTCTGAGCTCAAGGAGGTTTCAAAACTTGACAGATCTGGTAAACCCTTCTTGTGGATAGGAAAAATTGTAACCATTTTTGGAAGTCTGCTACAACATTTATACCGACCTATTCGAAAAAGAAGCGAGGAAGGGTTGAAGTCCTTTGGGAAAAGATATTCATCTGTTTACAGTCACAATGGACTGTGACATGTGCTTTTTCTCAGCCAAACATGGCCGGAGGAAACTGGGTACAGGGCCAAATTTCCACTTGTAGCTTCAGTCCCCCGTACGCACAATGAAGCCAATGCTCTAACAAATAGGACTAAAACACAACTACGGAAAATGCACAGTATGATGGAAAATTAACTTCACAGCAAGATTTTAACTATTTAGGAATAATGTGAGCGGTCAAAAAAAAGGTTGTACGAGATTGGCTTGCATTCAGGCAATGCTTGTGCCCTCTTTCAGTGTAAATGTATGTAAATCTGATCATTTAGACATATAGCACAATCCTTCACCTCATCAAGCATCATGATTTGACATGGTATCAGCATGCCTTTAGCGGAAGTAGTGGACAAACTACTTGAGTTTAAAACCTGATGAAGAAACTGAGCTAAAAGTTCTATACAATTTAAAAGTCTCAAACTGCTGCATGACCTACTTTATAACAAAAATTAACAATCAATCTACTTAATGGTTATCACATCCCTTCACCACTGTTTTTCACCAAAAAAGACTTATTTCATGTTATCATGGTTGTCTAAAGTCAACTGAGCAAGTAGTAATTTAATAGAGACTAGTATCAATTAACGCTGACTAGTTTTATTAGAGTCAGACTAGTTACTATTGGAATATAGACTCTAATTAAACTAGTCAGCATTAGTTGATACTAGTCTATTGAATCTAGTACTTAACGTACCACTAGAATGAGCACTAGTAAGTAGTGAAACAGAAAAAGATACTAGTAATTAAAAAAAAATACTAGCAGGTATGAAAAAATTTATAAACAGCTTGCCATTAACTTGGTTCTCAATCCTGGTCCTGGGGGACCCCTGCTTTGTACATTTTGCATGTCTCTTATTTAACACACCTGAATGAGATCATCAGCTCACTCGTTCAGTTCATGGATCTCTTTCCTAATGAGCTGATGATCTCAATCAGGTGTGTTAAATAAGGGAGACATGCAAAATGTGCAGGGCAGGGGGGCCCCCAGGACCAGGATTGAGAACCACTGCATTAACTAATAACCTATACCATAGGTCTTCGATCCTGCTCCTGGGGACCCACTCTCCTGGATAAATTATTTCCAACCTGCTTCAGCACACCTGCCTCCAGTTTTCAAGCAGTCTTGAGGAGCTTGATTGCCCGCTTCAGGTGTGTTTGATTAGGGTTGTAGCTAAACTCTTCAGGATAGTGGGTCCCCAGGAACAGGGTTGAAGACCTCTGACCTATACTGTTTTAGTATCACTGGGATTTTGTTGTTTTTGTCATTTTTTATAGCACACTATAGTTTTTGAACAGTAAGATGTTCAATGATTTTTAAAGAAGTATCTTCTGCTCACCAAGCTTGCATTTATTTGATCCAAATTACAGCAAAAACAGTAAAATTCTGAAATATTTTTTTGCTATTTAAAATAACCGTTTTCCATTTTACTATATTTAAAATGTAATTCATTCCTGTGATTTCAAAGCTGAATTTTTAGCATCATTATTCCAGTCACATGATCATTCAGAAATCATTCTAATATAAAAAAATATTTATTAACAGCCGAGCAGAATTTTTTTCAGGTTTCTTTGTTAATTAGAAAGTTCAGAAGAACAGCATTTATCTGAAAAAGGAATCTTTTGTAATATTATTACTGCTTTTATCATCACTTTTGATCAATTTAAACCTCCTTGCTAAATAAGTGTTAATTTCTATCATTTATTTTCTCAGAAATAAATAAATTATACTGACATGCTTTAGAATGGTATAGTGTATATTGTTACAAAAGCTTATTTTAAATTCAGATAAATGCTGATCTTTCTATTTGTTAAAGAATCCTGAAAAAAAAAATTACTCTTTTCTAATTTTTTAAAATAATAAATGTTTCTAGAACACCAAATAAGCATATTAGAATGATTTCTGAAGTATCATGTGACAGTGAAGACTGAAGTAAGCAGTTTGTTATTTTAGTACAATGTTGTTAATTTGGTTTTTACTGAATTTAAACTAAATAAAAAAAAAAGAGGAATGCTGCCTTGGCAACTAGTTTAAGACTATTTTATATATATTTAGGTAACCATAAATGTTTTCGGTGGCTTTAGTTTCAGCAACTATAAAAGCCCAGGTGACATTACTATTACTATTCGCAAGCACGTGTGTTTTTCGTAAGTATGGACTAATATTCTTAATCTAGATGTTTAGAGCGAAAATGTTTTTGATTTAGTTTCAGTAACTAAAACCCTGCTACCAACATTACGCTACTATTCACAACTACGTTTTGTTTTTCTCTTCTAGTCTAACATTCTTGTCTTATTTTAGACGTCCATAACTGCAGGTCAGAGTGTTTAGTAGTACCCTATATAGCGCAGCAGCTCAGCTCCCCATTTTCGCGGTAGCGCTTTGAAAAATCTCACAACTGACTGTCGGTTTCCTGTTTTATTTGAATACACACACAGGCCGGTGGCGCGGTGTGTGATAGGTCGTTAGACCTGTGGGGAGGTGCTGTCAGAGAGCACACCGTGAATGGGAGAGGATATCACTCTAGACTGGGGACTCGAGTGCGAGACAGGCCCAGTGGAGCGAAGAAAACCTGAAGAGTGTTTCACTGCAGTACCTACAGCATGGAGGAACGTCCAGCTCTATCACTGAATAAATGAGAAGCGTCGGGGCTGCTGGCGCTGCACGCGTTCTTGCGTTCAAATACAGCTAGACGCTGTGTAACGGAACGGAGACCCGTTTAAAAGTGGAACTTCTTATAACTTAAAAACAAGACACACAAAGCTGGAAAATCAATGGCTAATGATGTTAGTCTAGAGCGTGTTTACTTTAAAAATAATGTTGTTAATAATAATAAACAGTGCAGAATGACGCAAGAAGGCGTCCCTTGTGAACGGCGTCTTAGATTATAACAACAGTTGAGTGTTAATAAAATAATAACGTTAAATGCTGTAATGTACAGAGTGAAATAACTAACAGCGCATTTTGAAAACGGCATCTTTTCAAACGGGTGTTTTGGCCTAACTTACTTATATTTATATAACGACTGTTTTATAGGTATATGAATACCTACGAAACACAGGTAACGTTAGTGCTCAGCAGCAGGTTATAGCCAACTGCGTTGAGTTGCAAAAGAAGCGGTTGTGAAATAACGAATTCGCCGCGTTACTGCGCATATTCCAGCTGGAAAATAATGAGGGATTTAAACAGAGGCGACTTACATTGTCAAACAGTGATCCAACGTTTGCAGTGACTAGTAAGACGTCCGTGTACATCTCCATGATAAGAAGCGAGCTGGAGAAAAGTGTAATCTGAAGAAGGAAATCCCACTCGCAGCTCTTTGGTGGAGGAATAACAAACGGCTTACAGATAAGATTAGAAAAGTCTAGCTATCGCGCCCTGAAGACAGAGCCCACGAGAGCGACGCTCGCATCTCCAGTCCTGCTGTCATGAGGAAACCTTCACGTTCACGCCGCGTCGCTTCTTCAGTGGCTCTGCGGTGAACACGGAGGGATTTCTCCTCCTGCCCGCATGGTAATTGGACTAGGTTTCTAAGCTGAATTAAGCAAGCGTCGAAGCATCTGTAGCCTCGGAGTTCCTGCCGTGCCAGACTAAACCCAACTAGTTGCGCTGTCAATGTTATGTTAGACGTCAAGCTCCGCCCTGCACATGTAGTACTGTGAGCTACTGTACAAACGCAAAGCGTCAAAGTTTCCGTGTGTCACTCAGACTGAAGCGACGCAAATGTATCTAGGCCTTTTGTACTTACTGAGCGTGTGTCAGGTTACACACACAAAACGTACATACACTGTTTTTATTTTGCCTTTAAAACGCTGAATGAACCAGATTTTTAATAGTGCAGAATCTTATTTTTCATTACATATTGTTGGTGCCATAACTTTTATTATTATTATTTAATATTCTCTAAAAAGGATAGTTCACCAAAAAAGAAAAATCTGTCATTAAATACTCACCCTCACCGTTTCAAACCCATAAGACCTTAGTTCATCTTCCGAAAACAAATTAAGATATTTTTGATAAAGTCTGAGAGCTTTCTGACTCTGCATAACTTAGACAGCAATACAACTGAAACGTTCTCAGGCCCAAAAAGGTAGCAGGGACATTATTAAAATAGTCCATGTGACATCAGTGGTTCAACCGTAATGTTATGCAGCTATGAGAATATTTTTTGTGCTCAAAGAAATAAAAATAACGACTTTATTTAACAATTACTTCTCTTCTGCATCTTCGCCACATGTTCACGAGAGCACCACAACACAGGTTGTTTAATATTCTCTTGAAACTTAGGCTATGTTTACACTAGCGCATTTTTTGTTTTAAAACGCACAACTTTAGCTGCGGTTAAGCCTGTCGTTTACACTACTCCGGCATTTCAAGTTTCAAGAGAATATTGGGCCCTTTGGCGCGTTTTCGTTTTAAAATGAAAACAATCCTTAATTACACTGGCATTTTCACAGCGTTTCAGAAACAATTTCTGTCCACATTACGCATGTCACTTGACACTTCATAATGAGCAAAATGTTATTGTTTACATGGTCGTCAAGGATACGCAGAGCAAATATGGGCAGCCATGCCATCGTTTTCAAAAGTCTTAAGGCCCGTTCACACTAATAACAATTACTAAAACTATAAAGATATAGTTTAAGAATTTAATATTTAATAATTTAAGAGAATAGCAGAGTTCACACCACAACTATAACGATAACTATACAGATTTTTTCAGAACGATTTTTTTTACAGCTGATGAATGATAAAACACTGACAGCTAATCAGACTTTGATCTGCGTATCCTTGACAACTGTGTAAATAATAACATTATGAATGGTCATGTGACATGCATTTTCGGTTGTGTAGTGTGAACAGAGATCGTTACTGAAATGCAGTGAAAACGCCAATGTGGTTTCACGATGTGGTTTTTGCTACTGTTATGCCTATCGTTTACACTCTGGCATTTTTGACCCTTGAAAACAGAGACTTTCAAAAATTTTGCAGACCCCATTTTAGGTTGAACTCTAGGGTTTTATTTTAATATGAAAATGATCCTCGTGTACACAACCGAAAATGTCAAAACACTGGAGTAGTGTAAACGGCAGATATAATAAATAAAGCACATTAAAAACGAAAATGAAAACTGAGAGCTTTTTTTTTGCTCACGGTATTGGGTGTAATTACCAAACAATTCATTACTGTAATTACTTTTACCTTGAAAAAGTAAGGGATTACTTTTCATTTTTTCTCTAATGTAATTAGTTACTTTGGATGTATTTGCATTAAATAGTGTATTAGACTATAGGTAATTTTTAAAACAAATATAACATCTACATTCTAGAAAAAATGCAATTTTATATTATATATCTGAAAGAATTAAAAGAGCAGTTTCATGACTATCCTTGTATTTGCTCAACTGGTCAGGTTTGATACAGGATTTAGAGAGTAATGAAAGAGAGAGTAATTAACACAGTAATCTAATTACTTTTTTGGAGTAACTTAATTTACAAAAGGTCAATGCGTGTTTAAAGGTCCACATTGAAATTCTTTTTTTGGAGTTTGGAGGGGATTTTAAATTTGTGACATGGATCACATGAACTCTTTTGTTTGAAAGGTCAGATTTCCTCCCATTGAAGCACAAGATGCTCTTTGGATCTTTCTCAAATCATTCTGGAAAACATTATCATCGGGTTGCAAATGCAAACTTTTACATAAAACAAATAGACAAACCAAATATTCCTCAGCTCAACTTCTCAGTCAAATTGTTATATTGGTAATATCTAAAATTGTATAATGTATTAATATTATGTTACATAACAATATTATACATGATCATTTCTTATTAACATTTTGGGATGTATTCCTTAAGGTACATTAGAATTTGAATGACAATAATGTAGCATAAAATACAATAGATAAAAATTAATTCCTGGTTAAAGTGTGTTATATGCATTATTCATGGTATTTGCAGTAAATTATGTAATATTTATTGTATTGTGGCATAAGGTATTTAAAACAGACAAAACAAAAAATAAATTATGAATATAGCTGAGGTTCTGCTTTGTATGTATAATATTAATATTTTATAATTGTATTGATTTTATGTTACACGTTATTATGTCCTTTACAATTCATATAACAAACAAAAAGAACTGCTGACTCTTATTATTGTTTAATAACAATGCCATTTACAATATTAATGGTATTAACAGTATGTCATCTAATATTTATTGCATCATGGCATAAAAAAAATCCCGAAACTAAAACAAACAAAAATAACAGATGAAAGTCATTTCTGTTCTGCTTCTGTGCTGTCGCAGTACCACAAATTAGATAAATGAACACATCATCTGATAATCTAGTTAGTTTGATAGATTTAGAGCTGGTAAAGGTAAGGTAATTGCTCAGAAACTCCCGCACGTGTTCACATGTCCAGTCTGTTCTGGCAGACGCTTAATTAGGGTCATTTTGAATGTTCCTCCGAAACTGATCTGGAGATCTGGAACTCATGCCAGACTGATATTCACCAGATCCAAACACAATGACTGATTATGGCTATTACAAAGATCCTTAAATATCTAAATTAAATTCCCTGTACCGGACACGTGAAAACAATGACCATGCAGTTTGCTAGCGTACTCTGCACACTGTTTTTTTATGTTGGGGCTCATCCATCAGCTCTTTGGCTGGCTGAAGTCATTGTATCCCTTCTTGGTCTACAGGATGTTACCTAAGAGCTGGCACTTTTCAAGAGAAATGTCACCATGAAGGAAAATCTCTGTTTCTCAGGTCCGACTCTAGCCCAGCAGCAGCGGCTGCCTGGCTGAATGAATGTTTAGAATTCATGTTAAGTAAAAGGACTCTGGCAGAACAACTTGTCCAGTTCTCAAGTCATACGTCAATGTCTAATAACCAGTTAATGTCTAATGTCCAGTTTTCCTGTGTTTTTTAGCCTGCTCCACCTCAGCAGACCCAGAACAGGCTTTTCATGGGTGGGCCACATCTTTCCTAAGCTTGATGAGTCGGCTACTGTACTGTAGAGGACCAGGGACAACATGGTGAAAGCATGGTGTATCCTTTGAAAAAAAAGCAAACATAACGGTCATAAACTTGAGACTGAGTAAATGTTGTGTTGAGGTTCTTTTATTTACATATATGACATATTTATATAAGTGTACATACTGTATCACATACTAATATATCAGTAAGTGATATATACACCATAAAAAAACTAAATAAAACAATTTGTTGAGTCAACTTTAAATAATTCGTTACCCTGCTGTCTTAAAATTTTAAGTTCAGTCAACTCAAGTCCATTCAAGTTGAAGTAACAACTTAGATATTCGAGTTGACTAAACTAAAAAGTTGAATCAACTCAATTAAGTTGTCACTTAGTAAAATGTAACATTTCAAGTTGACTAAACTGCTTTCAAATTGACTGAACTTAAAATTTTAAGGCATCCAGGTAACATTATTTTAAGTTGACTCAACAAATTGTTTTTTTACAGTGTAGGTGGATATTGGCAAGGTGCTCCTTCAGAGAATGGCAGCAGTCAAATCACTGGCAACATTGTTGTGATAGATAAACCCCCATCCTGTCACCCCAAAGTTCCCCAAAAAACCTTTTAGTCAACAGTAACCATTTTTTTTAATAGTGTGAAGAAGATTTGAAAAATCTGAAGAACCTTTTTCCACCATAAAGATTCACTGGAGGTTCTATATGGAACCATTGATTCCAATAAAGAACCTCTATTTTCATGTAGCAAAGAAAACATGTCATAGACACAGTAGCACATGTTACATATCTTCCTGAGAGCCAGCAAAAGGAGTTGTTTGTTTGTTTAGGATTTTGTAATGTGTTTAATTTTCTAATGACTTGAAAGGAAAACATGAAAAACAAACCACACACACACACACACACACACACACAATATATATATATTGCATGTTATCAGGACCCAGTTAAAATACCCAGTTTTAGCCAAATTCACAGTGTGAGATGTACATTTCTATTTTTGACAACTAAATGTGCAATAAAAAAAAAAATGATACATTAAAAATAAATAAATGTAAACATAAACAATTTATATGTAAAGCAAGGACCTATAAAATGATCTAAACTAATAGAAGACATTTAAAATGTTATAGTGTTAAAAGGATCATGTGACACTGAAGACTGGAGTAATGATGCTGGAATAAAACATATTTTAAATAGAAAACTGTTATTTTTAAAATGTAATATTACTTTTTTTTTACTGTATTTTAAAAGTTTGGGATCAGTAAGATCTTTCAAAAAAAAGAAAAAAAAAACAGTCATTTTGTGAAATATTATTGCAATTTAAAACAAGAGTTTTCTATTTTAATATACTTTAAAATATAATTTATTACTGTGATCAAAGCTGAATTCTCAGCATCATTACTCCAGTTTTCAGTGTCACATGATCCTTCAGACATCATTCTAATATGCTGATTTATTATCAATGTTGAAAACATTAATATGCTTAATGCTTAAAATGCTTAATATTTATGGGACCTGTGCTACTTTTTTTTAGGATTCTTTGAAAAATACAAAGTTAAATAGAACAGTATTTATTCAGAATAGAAATTGTGTGTGTTACAATATAAACTACTATTCAAAAGTTTAGGGTCAGTATGTTTGTGTTTTCCTTTCTTTTCTTTTCTTTTTTTAATTAATGCTTTTATTCAGCAAGGATGTGTTAAATGATAAACAGTGATAGTAAAGACTTGCACTGTCAGAAAAGATTTCTATTTTGAATATTCGTCAAAGAATCAAAGAATATTAAGCAGCACAACTGATAATAAATCAGCATATTAAAACGATTTCTGATGGATCGTGTGACACTGAAGACTACTAAGATTGTATTTTAAAGTATATTAAAACAGAAAAACAATATTAGAAATTGCAATCATATTTCACAATATTACAGTTTTTTCTCTATTTTTGATCAAATAAATACAGCCTTAATGAGCACTCCATTTAAAACATAAAACATCTTACTGATCCCAAACTTTTTAACAGCAGTGTACTTGATGATATAGAAGTAACAGTACTGTACTTATTTAAATACAATATTTATTTAAATACAATAATATTTATGTTTTTGTGATGTCAGACATTTTTAAAGACAATTAGAGGAAGTTGGCATGGCCAAACCACCAACGTTTTGTATCTCTGAAAAGCATAAGTCATGTATAGACTTGACTAAAAATACATCATCGTCATCTACAGATTAACTGCTGGATCCCAGGAGGATACTGAACTGATAATGAACTGCACTGGAGAAAGAGCACAAAGTCCTACATCGTCAATGACTCCCTTCATACTGAACTTTAATACGATCTCCAATTGAACCTCCTCATAAAGCTGAGATCTACATCAAACGTTAAATGAAGGTCTGAGCAACTGTATATGATACATTGTGATCGATCACATGTTTATCCAACCTCTATTTTTCCACAAGGCCATTTATATGCACTCAGTAACTGTACAGTGTTCCCACATATTGAGCCCAGCAGCTGAACCAATTCACATGCTGGTATGTAGCCATGCTATTTTAGATCACAGCTGAGCTCTACACTTTAATTATATTCAATCTGTTTTTTAGAGGCTGGCTTGGCTTTAACGCTCTAATTAGTGAAGTACTGCACCACTTGTGGCCAATTCAACTTCAATTTGAGAGCACGTAGATGAAACACAATCTTAAATACATAATCACACTTTCTTAAATCAAAAACCATTGGGGGAACGCCATCGTACAGTACATGCCTCCTTGAGATGCTGCTCTAACACAAGACTAATGAATGATGATGGTTGAAGGAGAAACACTAAAAATAACCATCTAAGTTGGTGCAAGATGGCTGCGCACACCCATATAAGGGTTGATATTAAAAGCTTCACAGCTGGAGTGTTATTTGAGAATCAGGTCACAATAAGCTAAACAAACAAAATCTTGTTTTGTCAGTGGTTGTAACCAAACATAGTCCTGAAATGAAAGACACTTGGTACACATAGGCTGCATCTGTAATCACATACTTCCCATTTAGTAGGCAAAAAAATAGTACGAGTAGTATGTCCGAATTCACAGTATTTATAAAAAAAAGTTGTCAAAAATTGAATGGCAGTGAAGTGACGCAACTGTCACTACTACTAAAAGTCACATGATGAATGTAGTATATCTAGATTACATTTGTACTACACAAACAGACTTTTTTAACAGTCACGTTGTGATTATTTATTCAAAAGTAGGAGTATGTGATTTCGTATGCAGCTTTTCTGTTTACAGAGCACGTTGTGAAAATACTACTTCATCATTCTGCTTTATTATGAGCCCTTTAGTGTTTTAGTTTTAGAGCTAGTTAGTTGCATACAGTGTTTCCCACACTGGTATGTAGGCCTGTTTATAACTAATGTTTTGTGTAGTGCTGTCATATCGATTAATCGCGATTAATCGCATCCAAAATAAAAGTTTATGTTTACATACTATATGTGTGTTTAATTTGTATATTTATTATGTACATATAATACACACATACATGTATATATTAAAACAAAATATATATATATATATATATATATATATATATATATATATATATATATATACATACTGTACACTGTTAAAAATTTTGACAGTAATATGCTGTTTTCCATTAAAACAGTGCATTCTGGTAATATTTGTCATTTTCGAGAAAGTAGCCTGCTGCTATATCGTGAATTAACGACGTTCAAAATCGACACTCAGAGTCTGTGTTTCAAATCACACCCTACACCCTCATTCACTATTCCCTTCATGAGTTTACTAATACAGTCCACCTGACAGAGACAGTGAAAACTAATGAGTGAATTCAGACACTGATGAACAGCTGCTGTTAATGAGCAGATCTACTGATTGAAAGAAAAACAAGACAAATAAAAAAGGACTACAACTGACTTCAGTCACAGATTTAAATGAAATCAACTGAATATTTAAACAACACACAGTCTTACCAGCTTTATGCATTTCTAATCAGACTGACTTTATTTCTGTCAGAAATCTACAGATGATCTTATTGAGAATGAAGGTTTAGATGATGATGTTTTAGTTTTGCTTGACATTACCATTGTGGAGATCAGTGTTTGCTTTAGTTGGGCTCTTGACCTTTGGCTTTTGAACATTACTTTGCTGTAAATGTATCTTCCAATGTTTTAGTTATAGTAAAACGGTTATGGTTGGGTGTGTGATGTTGGCTGCAAGCATTCTTGCTGCAAGAATCATGTTGTAGTTTGACCTTTGCTGGTCATTTGAAATACTGTTAACAGTGTTGACTCATTAGTGACGTATTATTTTTCCCCAGAGCTTTATATTATGAGCTTTACCAGTGTGGTGACAATCAGAAATGTAGGATTTAATAACAGTGCAGGTTTAAAACAACTTGAACTACTGTTTCAAAAACACTGAAAAATAGACATCAAGAATCAGCATATGAATCTCAACAATGGTGACAATCAAAAGCTTCATGCTGCAATGCATGCTGGGTATCAGCACATTGCAACGCTCATTCATGACTCCCAGCATGCATTGCGGCATGAATAAATTATGCTGCTGAATTGTCTATTTATTTTCTTGTATTCTTACTATGTGTTTTTTCTTTTGCGTTGCATTTTAGTATTGTGTTTTGTAATATTCAGAAAATATCAGTTAATTTATTTTGAGGATTATCACCATTGTTGAGATACATACGTTGATTCTTGAAGTGTGTTTTCAAATCACAATAGAGATTTTTTATTTTATTTTTTTTTTCATACGTTTTGTTTTTATGGTCTTTCACAACAGTTCTCCTCAGGTTATTTTTGCTTTTATTATCGCTATTCAATAAAAGAGAAGATGCTGATAAGAACCAGTGAATCAAGAGTAAGGTTTTTAAAACAAACTCATAAACAGCAGAATCAGACTTTCCTTTTTTTTGGCTCTTTAAACCATGCGTTATTAAATCACATTGTTACAACAGCCAAGAAAAAGTTAATGCTAAGATGTTAAGGTTCAAGAGCCGACTAAAGTAAACACTGATCTCCATCATGGTAGCAATAAGATAATAAGACAATAGAGTCAATAAGATCTTCTGTAGACTTCTGACAGAAATAAAGTCAGTCTAGTAATAAGTGAAACTGGTAATGCTGTTTTAGGAGTTGTTTATTGAGATCTTGAGAGATTTCATTACTTCTTTTATTTCAGTTGATTTCATCTAAGTCTGTGGCTAAAGTCAGTTGTAGTTCTTGTGTTTCTCTTTCATTCAGTGATTCTGCTTGTTGACAGCAGGTGTTCATCAGTAATGCTCAACCATCACTTAATTAATCACAGAATTATCTCATTAACTTCAGTGTTACTCAAACGCTCTGTAGTGTGGACACATTATTTGTTCACTTAAAACTGAGGATTTTGCTGTGGAATTTAAAGGGTTAAAGATGTAAGATGGAAAAAAAACAGCATTAAATGTAATTTAACAGTAATAAACTGTAATTAATTTACGGCAAAGCGCTGTAGAAAAACAGTATCTTTCTGGCAACCAAGCTGCCAGTAGATTACCGTTAATTCAAGGAAAAAACAGTGATATACTGTAAACTGTAACAGTCAGATTTAATATAAAAATATTATTGAATGTTAATAGAAAACAGTTATGCAAAGTCTTTAACTGGTAAGGAGAGTACATATTTAACTGTACTGTATTGATATGTTTTTGCACAAGAGAGATCTGTTAGTTTAATTTAGTTTTGTGTGTCACCATTGTGCTGGAGAGTAAAGCCTGTGCTTCAGTCAATGATGAGCCACAAACCCTGATGTTTTGCTGCTTTATTTAAAGACAGTAACTGTGTGTTTGCTGATGCAGTCTCTTTACTAAGCGCTTTAGTACATGTGTGCTAATGATTAGGGATGCACCGAAATGAAAATTCTTGGCCGAAGCCGAAAACCGAAAAAGAGGAAACCAAGGCCGAAAACCGAAAACCGAAACACCGAAAGAAATTATGCCAATTATTAGTAACATTGCATTTATGGCCATGACTGTGTACTAACTTTACTAAAATCAAGGCATTGCAATTGCATAAATTAATATTAAAGTTTCAAAGAATAAATCAATTACAAATTATGCAAATATTTATTTAGCACATTGCAACAATGCACAGTATAAAATAAAATTCAAACTAAAATGTTTAACTTGACCCCACTCATGTGTACATTAAATAATAATGTACTGGCCGACTTTAATTATCCATGTACTAAATTCCTTATTCGTTTTGTACACGTAGTCTTGTTTATGGGCATGTGACTTGCGTGTACAGAGCGCTGACATTCGCTGTTTATTTTCGGTTTCTCTGCTATCCGCTATCTTCAGTGAGTAGTAGGCTAAATGTGCGTGCATGAATGTAAATCAATTTATGTTTTGTCTTTACCCGTCATATTGCGATAATGTTACCGCTGCATGTCTGATTGTTGTCATTAGTCTATACTGTAGTTCAGTTCATATAGAATGTGGAGAAGCGATGCGCGTGAATAAGGAGCTAAGAACCGCGGAAGCGTCGCGTTTTTAAGGTGGAACGGATAGCGTCAATAAGAAGCTGGATTCAGCCTTCTCGCATACGTTTAGCGCGATTTCATCTCATCATATGTGAATGTTTATGTTTACTATATGGACGGATTCTGATCGTATTTGTTTGTTTCAGCCTAAACCACCTCGGTGGTCCTAATGACTGTGCAGTGCTGGATAATATAATGCTCATATTTCCTTAACGTTAGCTTTAAAAAGCAGCTACAGAAAACGAGCAAAGAACATTTGTCAGAGAACATCACTGGCTTTGTCTAGCGCGCGTTTATACACTTTTAAAAACCACTCGCGTTATAATCAGTAAAGCTATCTGCACTATGATGAATAAATCTCTTACCCCTTATTTTCATTGTGCACGTTACGGCTCCGACGCCCCGCGGCAAGTTTCTGAAGCATCCTAGAAGCGGTTCTCTGCGCTGCTTTGCTAAACATAAGCGCCTAGTTTATTTTTGACGGATAATAATAATAATCGTCTTGCTATTGTCATAGGCATCAGCAACAGACGATATCTCTGACTATCGTCGATACACGATAACATTCTGTTTCGGCCGTATTGTTTCGGTGAGAAAAGTCTTTCGGCCGAAAACCGAAAATGCACTTTTAAGCCATTTTCGGCCGAAAATTTTCGGTGGCCGAATATTCGGTGCATCCCTACTAATGATGATCAACAAAGATTTCAGTAAAAGTGTTTGCTCTTTTAAATTAAGAAATATTTCTTTTAATGGACTCAAATGAAATAAATTCACTGTACTAACACCATATAAACTCTACTTCTTTGAAAACTCATGGTTTGAAGCAATCGGTTTCCAAAATGAAATGAGTTACCACATGGTTTAATAACAGTAACATACTGTAACAATGAAGAGCTGTAACTTAGACCTGTAAATTAAAAGTACAATGCTGGCACCACAGCTGCCAGTAGATTACCGTTATTTTACACTGAAATTTTTTATAGTGTATATATATATATATATATATATATATATATATATATATATATATATATATATATATATATATACACACACACACACCTGTATGCAACGTAGATTATAAATAAATATAAATATTTTAGATATAAATCTAAAATATTTTTCTTTAATATATACATGCATGTGTGTGTATTTATTTATACATAATAAATATATACAGTACACAAACATATAGTATGTAAACATAAACTTTTATTTTGGATACGATTAATCACAATTATATATATATATATATATATATAATATATTTTTATATAATATAAATCATATATAAATATAGTTGCAAGCAGCGATTACCAGGGTTCAAGTGCTTTAAGGCATTTAAGCCCATATACATATAAGCACATATGAAAAAAAGACATTACATATTATTTAACAAGCCTATAACCATCTAAATCAATGAAAAAAAACAGCATTTATTACAAATCCAGGTAATTTACCACAAAAAAATATGTTTTTTTTAACGTTTATGAATGTTATAGCAGCAGCTGTGGTCCAATCTTCCTAAAACTTTGCATGCTTGTTTAGAATTACCTGTCGCATGTGCTGACCAGTAGTGATGGGGGATATCTTATTGTTTGCAATGTACCGGTAGAAATTCTCCCCACGATAAGAATTAGTCTTCCCGCGATAATAACAATAAAGTCTAGTTGTTGACATACTTCTGTGTGCGACAGCGTGGAGTGACATGGTGAAAGGCAGAAGTGAAACTGAGGAGTATATTGCTAAGCTAGGAAATCCTTGTACAATCTGGCACTGGTTCGGTCAGGGCTATTACAATGGAAAAAAAATCACTCTGAGCCTTGAATAAATGTACTAGAGTAGTGTGCGATACAGATTTTCCATGTGTATGAGCCTGTTTACAAACGTGTTATCCAACAAAGACTTAATTTATTGACACGCTTTTTATCCAAATTAACTTCATAACAGTTGTGATTTGACGTGGTTTCATATCACTGAATGAGGCAGAAATCAAACTATTTTATAGTATCATAAAAGCTATGTCAATTAGCATTGCATCATAAATATAATTTATCCTTATAAAAATACCCAAGATTGTTTGAGGAACACAGACAAACCATATATTGTAGCAATCATATGTTTATTGTCTTCAAGTTTCCCTAGTTAAAATTGTTCTATCTGCATTTTATTCAGCTACAACGATAACTGGATTAGAGATTTCCTGGAGCATCATCAGTGCAGTTACTTCTGCTATGTATATGTGGAGTTTCTGCGCAAAGGTGCCCTCAGGCCAGTATGAATTTAACATTCATTACATTACGTGTGTACTCAGTAATGCTCAACACCATATTCTGGGTAAAAATAGGAAAGATAATACTTTTCTCTAAAGAAAAAGGATTCATTGAATTATCATCATTGACACTGCATCGCAATAAATACCAAAAATTATTGTGATCAAATTTTAAGCCCATACCGCCCAGCCCTCAACAGGTTTTGTGAAGTTTTGAGTTTTTGTTTAGGCTTTAGGATATATTTGGACAGGCAGCTTTTCTAAATGACCCGTTACCCTGTTATAGCTTCCCAAAGGGTAAATTTCAACATTTCTTTGATAATTATTGACCTAGAAAGTCCAGAGATCTGTTTTGTTTTTTTTTTCAGACTGAGTGAAAAACCTAGGACTAGTTCGTGAAAGTACGCTTTTTACTTCTTCTCAAGCATTTAACAAACTATTTAATTGACAGCAATGGTTCTAGAGGCAAAGTTTTTTGGAATGAGGAGGTCTATCATATGATACGAATACTGTGTGTTTGTGTGGAAAAACTATGCAATACACAATAGTTTACGCCCTTAAAAAATGCAATGCCCAAGTGGCCGATTTCTTTCAAATTTCTTACAGACCTCTATGGCCGTGAGTCAAACAGGTCCACCAAGTTTCGTTCATGTGACTCATGTGTTCTGAGTTTGCCGAAGGTATGTCATTCCGTTCAAAAATTCTAGTCATTTTAAGTAAAAGCGGCCTTGTTGCTTTTGAGCGTTTTGGAGTCCTTTAGCATCGAAAGTTTTTGATAAGTTTTTGATAATTTTTTGATAATTATTGATATTTTCTCTTCAGAGAATCTTCCTGCACTTGTTTGGTTCTGAACGGCCAAAAAAACTAGAACTAGTTATATTGCGATAGTAATAAAAATAAATAAATAAATAAAATACCCGAAAGCCTGCGACAGTTTAGTTCTGAGCGATTTTGTACTTTTGATCACTGTAGAGCCCTCGTCAGGCCGACTGGGGCAAGTCTTGGTGACGTTGTCAGCAGTGTGAGTACAACCATCCCTCCAAGTTTCAAGTCTCTAGTACTTACACCTTGGTCTGCCTGATCAGTTTTACGTAGAGATTACTGATTCTTAGCTATTCTAACAATTACAATACGGTTTCAGCGCTATGCACTTGAACTTTTAATATGAATACATATATGTGTACTTATACTATGGGGCTGTTGAATGCTTGAATCTGATTGGCTGACGAACGTTCTGAAGGTGTGCATTATTTTCAGGGAAACGCACAGCGAACGTAGTTCCAGGCAGGTCTTAGCCGCATTACATGTCTATATGATATCACTTCGCCACACGATTTCAGTTATTTCAAAGGTCCTTACAGCCTAAAACAGCAAAATAACCTAAACCCACAACGACACTGGCAACACAAATAAATACAGTAAAGACTAGGATAAAAACGACACATTATTTCCATGTTTTTGCCACAAAATTACATTTTATTATGTACGGAAAGCACATACTCTATTTCTCCCACTCGCTCTCCCTCACAGACGCACACACATAACAGTCAGCACACACGTTAACATACGTGCTAAATGTTGTTAGCGCTGCTCTGACGATTAACAACTTATAAGCTACATGACATTTCTCACATGCGAGGTAACAGCGACGCTACAAGTAGAGACACTGCTGCTGAGCACTTTTAAGAGACGCACAGACTCAGAGAGGTCATTCACGAGTTTAATCCTATCTCTTTCTCTCGCTCTCTCATTCCATTTGTCTGCCTGCCTGTCTGTCTGTACAAACCTCATCATTAACTGCATTTTAGTCTGTTATCAATGGCTCAAGCATCGTTACTAGGTCTAAAATTACATTTTGGAATTAGCAATGAAGGCTTTGGATGAGCTGCAATAGCGTTTTAAGGACAAAAAATGGACGAACGCCTTGAAATATATCATCTGATTAATGTCTTGAGGTGTGGTAACCGTAGTATAAGCGGAATAATTGACTTCGGTCTGTTGAATTCCTAGAAAATAATGCACACCTGAGGTGGTGATGCGGACACAACGCGAAGAGGCCCGTCGTCAATTATTCCTTATATATTTATTAAATATATACATATGTTTATGAATTAACATATACACAGCACACGCACGTATGTAATTATGTAAACGTAAACTTTTATTTTGGATGCAATTAATCACAATTAATTGATCTGACAGCACTAGTTCTGTGGGAAAAAAATCAGACAGTAAAACTGTTCATTCAGTCTGTCTGCAGTTTTTATGCATTCGTCTGAACAGACAAAATTGCACAGACAAATCATCAGACATCCTATTCAATCAAATCTGATTACTCACTCAAAATGAGCCCAGAAATGATAACTGTGTTCTGAAGACGTAATTTGCAACAGATTTTAAGAGTTTCATTGTAAAATATTTTTCTCATTTTAAAATTATAATAATAATAATATATTTTCCCCCAAAAAATGTATTGATGCAATGAAAAAGTTTTAGAGTTGGTTTATCTCGAAAAAGAAATCCTGTAAGAAACACTGATTGCATATATATAATACATGCTGCATAGTGTTGTTTAAACATCACAAACAATGGTTTTAATTTGAATGTGTGCAGTACCTGAACAACAATTCATAGAGTTTTCAATTGGCCGTCACTTGGTCAATGTCATTAAGACTCTTATGATTTGACTTCCAGATGTGAATGGAAATGGCAGAGAGTTGTGGATCTTTCACACAAGGACGAGAAAAAACAAACAACATATAACAAACTCTTTTCAAACCCTTCACACAGGTTTGATTGTTTATACAGAGGTATTTTGAAAGGTTAACTGCAGATTATCTGCAAAGGTCAGGATAACCTTTATGTCTTTAAAATAAATTGCAAGTTTTCCATGCATATTTCTGCTGTTTTCTCCTGTTAAAATCCAGGATTAAAGTGAATCACGCAGCAGAAGTATAGCAGAGAGATGAAAATGCTGTTAGACTCCTACGTGCAGCCTGATGAGGCGTTTCCTTCAACCATACATGGCCATCAAATTTAATAGTTTACTGCATCCTAATGACACGTTAAGAGTAAATGGTAATAAAAGAAAAAGAAACTGAGCAAGTAATGAACAAAAACAGAGAAAGAAATCACTAAACTGCTGTATCGTGTCCTTATGACTCCTCTTGAGTTACTCGGCCACCACAGACTGAATCAGGCTACACTGACTTCGGTCAAATGAACATTATGTATCAAAACACGTCTCATGGTGTTTTGATCACGATCTGACCTAACACTGGACACGCTTTTGTCCTTCTCATAAAGATGAACAATTAAGCAAGGACAGTTCTTGTTGTTTGATGTAAAACAAAACCATAACATCGTTGTCCAGGTCTCTGAACCGTCTCTTGGCCTCCAGGTCCTCACCTGATTCATCTTTCTCTCCTCAAGAACGACTGCGGTCCTCTTGCGTTCCAACCAAAATCTTGCTGTAGAGTTTTTGTTGTTCTTCTTTGAAAGTCTCTTTCACTTTCCCTCGTTTCAACCCACCGTCCCTGAAAAAATAAATAAATAAATTAGTTTCAACTAGTCAAATTACCATGTACCTAATTACCGAATTACCTAGAACGGTTTTGGGCTTTGTCAGCTGGCCAGGCTGGCAAATCAGCAAAAAAAAGCTCAAGACCAGACATTTTCTGTTTAAACAGACAGTCAGTCATGTAAGTTATATTATTGTTTTTATTATTTTTCTTGGGCCTAAACCCATTGACCTAGAAAGTCCAGAGAATTGTCCTGAAGTGTTTTTTTTCCAGTGAAAAACCTAGGACTAGTTTGCAAAAGTAAGTTTCGCTTAATTGCGATTAATCGCATCCATTTCTAATATATATGTGTGTGTGCTGTGTATGTTTATATGTATATGTAAATATACACACAAAGGTATATATTTAAGAAAAAATAGATATGTTTATATTTATATATAATAGAAATATTATAAATATAGCTGCAAGCAGCGATTACCAGAGTTCAAGTGCTTTAAGCACATATGAAAAAAGACATGACATATTATTAAGCAAGCCTATACCCACCTAAATAAAAGATTTAAAAACTGCATTTTTGGCAACTCCAAAACCATACCATAGAAATATGTTTTTTTTTACATTTATGACTGTTACACTGGCAGCTGTGGTCCAATCTCTCTAAAACTTGCCATGCTTGTTTAGAATCAAAAAGTAAAGTTTTTTTTGTAAAGTTTAGAGTTTTCAGTAAGGCTTTATAGGATTTTGGGTATATTTGGAGAGGCCCCTTTTCTAAACGACCCCGTTATAGCTTACCCAAAGAGTAAATGTTAATTTTTTTTTAAGTCTAAAGAATTGCAGTCCTTTCCAGATTGAGCAAAAAACCTAGGACTAGTTTACAAAAGTAGTTGTTTTTTTCATTTTCTCAATAATTTGACAAACGATTAGATTGACAGCAGTGGTTCTAGAGACAAAGTTGTTCGAAATGAGGAGGTCTATCGTGTGGTATGAATATTGTGTGTGTGTGTGTGTGTGTGTGTGTGTGTGTGTGTGTGAAAAACCATGCAATATTCAATAATTTATGGCCTTGAAAAATGTGATAGTGCCCCCAGTGGCTGATTTGTCTCAAATTTCTCAGACCAGATGTTTTTTTCCTAATTATAGTGCCACCAGGTGGCCAAGCTCCACAATATTTTTAATGTGACGTCAGAATGAGCTCTTACATAAGTGTTCTGAGTTTGGCGAAGATATCTCATTCTGTTCTAAAATTACAGCCATTGTAGTAAAAGCGGCCCTGCCCCTTTTGAACGTTTTGTTGTTTCTTAACGACAGGAAAAAAGTTAAACTTTTTTTTCTGAAAAGATTTGTACTTTTGATCACTCTAGCGTTAGCCTTGGTGATGTTGTCGGCGGTGAGAGTACTACCATCCCTCCAAATTTCTAGTCAATTTTACGTAGAGACTGACGATCCTTGGCCATTCTAACAATTGCAATAGGGTTTCAGCGCTACACACTCAAACCCCTAATTACAGTAAAAGACTGTAAAAATGCTACTGTTAATTGGTCAAAAGTAATTCTCTTACAGTGAAAAACTGTTTTAATGTAACTAATGAGACATTTCATACAATTTAACAATAAAATACTGTAATTTTTACAGGTGGGAAAGAACAATACCATAAATTGACATTACCAGAACACCCTGTGTGATGGCTCACACTTGATGGTTTCTCACTGAAATAACTGAAATAATGTTTTTTCTTATCGGTTATGTACAGTTGAGGTCAAAAGTTTAGATACACCTTGCAGAATGAGCAAAAAAAAGTTAATTATTTTACCAAAATAAGAGGGATCATATAAAATTCATGTTATTTTTTATTTAGTACTGACCTAAATAAGATATTTAACATAAAATACATTTACACATATTCCACAAGAGAAAATAAGAGTTTACATACACTTGATTCTCAATACTGTGTTGTTACCTGAATGATCCACAGCTGTTTTTTTTGTTTTGTTTAATGATAGTTGTTCATGAGTCCCTTGTTTGTCCTGAACAGTTAAACTGCCTGCTGTTCTTCAGAAAAAATCTTCAGGTCCCACAATATCTTTGGTTTTTCAGCATTTTTGTGTATTTCCAACAACGACTGTATGATTTTGAGATCCATCTTTTCACACTGAGGACAACCGAAGGACTCATATGCAACTATTTTCAAACGCTCACTGATGCTCCAGAAGGAAAAACAATGCTTTAAGAGCTGGGGGTGAAAACTTTTGAACAGAATGAAGATGTGTACATTTTTCTTATTTTGCCTAAATATCTTTTTTTTAGCATTTAGTACTGCCCTTCAGAGGCTACAGAAGATACTTACATATTTCCCAGAAGACAAAATAAGTTAAATTTACCCTGATCTTCAAATTCAAAGAGTTTTCACCCCCCGATAGCAATCACTTAAGTTAAGCGCTCTAAATGTATTTATATCGTCTGTGGAAGGTGTAGGACCATAAAATGTTCGTCCAATCATATCTCTCTGTCCAAAATAAATACGATAGGCTGTTATACCTGTCAACGTATGTATTTGCATTTCTCCACCCACCCTACCTTTAAGGTGCATCTTGTGTTGTTAAATTAATGTTTATACTTTTTTAAAATTTTGAATCAGAGATGACAGCTGACTTACCACAGCAGATCGACCAGACCACCCTGTCTGGCTATGGCTGCCTTTACTCTGTTAGCAAACTGCACTGCATCCTCACCTTCCTGCGAGGAGACAAAACAGGCCTTGACAAAAAAAAACTTGACCTTTGGTTTTAAAATGTGTCTATAATGTTTTTTTGTATACTTGTTACAATTATTTTCAGCATTTTCAGTTAACAGCATGTTCATTTGTAACTGAAGAAACAGCTATTATTGTTCTGAAATGGTAAAACAAACTATTAATACATAAAGGAAGGACTTCCAACAATATTCCAGCGATTTTCCAGAGAACTTTTGTAGCATTCAAGGTGGGGCGGATCACATTAGCACAATGATTTACCTGTGGTGATCATTTCGGGGGTTTTTGGGGACGGAGCCTTTACATGCGTTAAAAACAATGGTGTATTTGTTTATTTGCCTGCCCACATGCAAACACAGATGTCCATTTCCAATCTGTGGTGGGTGGACAAAACTCCAAACCCACACAGACTTATTTGTGCTTGATTTGTGTATTAAATGCACCCATGCAAAAATGGGATGGGCACTGCAACTCATTCAAACCACAGATTTTTACTGCATTCACAGAGGAGGCATGCGAGTGGGCCTTACCTGGCGGCTCATCGGGGGCAGGTACCACACGCTGCAGACGATAGCCCAGCTACTCATCATCCTGAGCAGATAATTCACCATCCCAAACTTACTGCTGTTCCAGAAGGCCTCCCCAAACCGAGGGTCATACTAGAAAAACACAAAGGCATGCAAATAAAATGCAATGCAACCACCACCACAATGCTGACGACAAACATCCAGTCGTTTTCTTAGTCTTTTTTTTTTTTCAGTAAACATACTCAAATATTCTTAAAACAAGTGTTTTTTTTTTTTTACATATTTTGTATACATATGTACAATTTACGAACATAAAAATACAAACACATTTCTGCAAACTAATACAAAGTAACAAAAAAATGTCCTGCAAATAAGTCTCAATATCTTACACAATTTTGCTTCTCAAGTAATCTTGTTTTAAGGATGTTAAGATGTTACTGCTGACAAATACTGATTAGGACATCAACATCCTAATCATCTGCACTTCATCATTTTTCTTACCATAAGAGCTGATAAAGAAAAAGAAGATGTAGTGTAACCTTTAAAAGCAGCTTCACAGCTTAGAACGAGAGTGTAATCATGCAGCTGCAGCGTTAAAAACACAAATGAAGTATTCATAGAGCATGACTGATCATTCAAAATAGTTGATAAGTTTGAAATCAATATGTCCAGTGTGTTTCAAGTGTAAAAGAGCACTTCACAGAGGGTATTTGCACATGTAAATGATCGGCAAAAGAAAAAAATAAGTTGTTTCAGTACTCAAAAGAGGACACTGTGGTATTACTAGATTTCTGCACTGTAAGAGACTTGATGCCAGGGTGTTGTGGGTGGTTTTAAGCATGTTGCTATGCTGTTCTGGGCTAACTAGGTGTTTGCTTACTGGACCAAGTCAAAAGAGTCCACCCCCAAGTCCCTAGAGATGGCTCAGGTCTCTCCATCTATGGGATTTTTTTTTTTGTTTTCGCATGTTATATCATCCTCCAGCCATAACTCAGATCAACAAACAGCACATATCAACTCAACATGTCTCACAGTTTTACAGTGGGGTTCAAAAGTTTTAGACCACATTCAAAATCTGCACGTTTTTCTCTCATTTAAACTTGGAAAAATGTTTTAACATTTTTAGCAACCATGTGACATCATTGGTTCAACTGTAATTTTATAAAACTAAGAAAATAATTTTTGTGCACAAAGAATAACAAACAATAACATAGAAGACTGACACAGAAGAGAAGAACTTGTTGAACTAAGTTATTTTTGTTTTCTTTGCACACAAAAAGTATCCTCGTAGCTTCATAAAATTAAGGTTGAACTACTGATGTCATATGGACTATTTTAACAATGTCCTTACTACCTTTCTAGGCCTTTAATGTGGTAATTGCGTTGCTGTCTGAAAGCAGGGTCAGAAAGCTCTCGGATTTCATCAAAAATATCTTAATTTGTGTTCTGAAGATGAACGAAGGTCTTAGTGGTTTGGAACAAAATGAGGGTGAGTAAGAGTAACAGAATTTTCCTTTTTGGCTAAACTTTTCACACAAATTCTGATAATATAATTTGTAAAATAGCAGTATATCAAAAGTTTACAGACACCTTGCACAATCAGCAAAATGTTCATTATTTTACCTAAATAAGACGGATCATACAAAATGCATTTTTTATTTAGTACTGACCTGAATAAGATATTTCACATAAAAGACGTTTACACGTAGTTCACAGCAGAAAATAATGACTGATTTTGAGATCCATCTTTTCACACTGAGGACAACTGAGGAATCTCATATGCAACTATTAGAGAAGGTTCAAAGGCTCATTGATGCTTCAAAAGTAAACACAATGAGCCGGAGGGTGAAAACTTTTTGAATTTGAAGATTAGGGTAAATTTAACTTATTTTGTCTTCTGTGAAACATGTAAGTATCTTCTTTAGCTTCTGAAGGGCAGTACTAAATGAAAAAAATATGATATTTAGGCAAAATAAGAAAATGTACATCTTCATTCTGTTCAAAAGTTTACACCCCCGACTTTTAATGCATTGTGTTTCCTTCAGGAGCATGAGTGAATGTTTGAACCTTCTGTAATATGAGTCCCTCAGTTGTCCTCAGTGTGAAAAGATAGATCTCAAAACCATACAGTCATTGTGGGAAAGGGTTCAAATACACAAAAATGCTGAAAAACCGTGGGACCTGAAGGATTTTAACAGCAGGCAGTTTAACTGTTCAGGACAAACAAGGGACTCATGAACAGCTATCACAAAAAAAAACACAGATGTGGGTCATTCAGGTAACAACACAGTATTAAGAATCAATTTTTATAAAATCAACTATTGTTTTTTCTTGTGGACTATACGTAAACATCCTATTATGTAAAATATATTATTCAGGTTAGTTATTTTAAAAAAAATAACATGCATTTTGTATGATCCCTCCTATTTTGGTCAAATAATTAACATTTTGCAGATTCTCCAAGGTCAACATTTGACTTCAACTGTGTGTTTGTAGCACAAACATTACAGGACAAGTTATGCATCAATATTTAATACTTAATGTTCAAAGTTTGCTCACATCCTCAATCCAGAGCACTCAATAGGGAAGTGAGATTTTCTGACCTTTATGGCGACAGGATAGACAGTTGAGCCAATTTCAAAGCTTCCTTTCTTGAACATCATGACTGACGTGTTATTAATGCAAGTACCTGGAGACAAATGATACAATAAACACATTAAACAAACATTATACCATATTAACAACCAAATCACAACACTTGTTTCATGTTAGCTACTTATAAACATATTTGACCCTGAACCACAAAACCAGTCATAAAATGAGATGTATACATCATCTGAAAGCCAAATAAATAAGCTTTCCGTTGATTAATGGTTTGTTAGGATAGGACGATATTTGGCCGACATACAACTATTTGAACGTCTGGAATCTGAGGGTGCAAAAAAAGTTCTTAGCAATGCATATTACTAAACAAAAATTAAGTTTTGATATATTTACGGTAGGAAATTTACAAAATATAGTCATGGATCATGATCTTTACTTAATATCCTAATAATTTTTTGCATAAAAGAAAAATTGCTAATTTTCACCCACGCATTGTATTTTTGCCTATTGCTACAAATACACCCATGCTACTCAAGACTGGTTTTGTGGTCCAGGGTCACAAGTGAGTTCAGCTCACCTTCGGGGAATATGAGAATAGGTAGTTTGCTTTTGTCTTGCACATGATCGCTCAACCTGAAATAAAACATTTTATTAATGACAGTGATATGTATATGAACAATGAACAATATGAACAATGATATGTATGAGTGTTATAAATTTAACCTAGTAATATTAAAATATATATTTTAGAAGAATGTTGTTCAAAACCCACAGAAATTAGATAAGCTTTGATGTGGTTACCTTTTAGCCACTAGATGGCGATCTTTGACTTCTGAGCGCTCAAACCAAATGTGTGGACAAGCTTTCACCATAGATCTCTGAATGATTCCCATCAGCCCTCCATGGATCTGACCCACCTATAACACACAATTAACCATTTCAATGCTTCTTTCTCACATATACCAACTACAGTTCCAGTCAAAACACACATACACACACTTACCATTGCATAGCATCCGTCGCTGGCCAGTATAATGACGTCAATGGGTGACGTGTGGTTGGCGACACAGATGCCTCCATTCTTGGGTTTATTTTCACTGTCCCAGAGAAAGACAAATAGAGGAGATTGTGAGTAGAGAGTGTAAATAGTGGCTGGAAAAGCAGAGTGATGTGAGTTTATGGTAAACAGTGAAGTTTGTGCTGACATCCAACAGTTTATTAGAGTATTCTTCATGCTGTTATTTTGTCACAAAACCCTAATGTCTTTGTGAAAGGAACTAGTTTGACTAGTCAAGGGAGAGGCCCTGAGAGAAAGACTTTTCTTTATTCTTATCGTATTTTGGAAGGAAAACAAAAGGAGATAGAGAGAATGCACAGGAGGACAGTGAACTGATCACAGACATGATCACATTAGGGTGACGCAGGAATGACAAGCTGAGATAATGACAAAGAGGGCATTGGAGGAGTTCAAATTCAGCTGAAGGCTGGCCTGACATCGAAACACCAAGCCCGTTAACTCGCTGTTATCGTTCGGGTGTTATGACGTCTGACCCCATTCTGTTTGTCTGTCAGATAACATCAAAATCTAAATGTGCCTGATGCATCATTGATACAGAACACGCTAGAGTTAAAATTCTCAAACACAAGCTCTCTTTCAATGTAACTCCATAGACAAGAGTGACTAGAACATTCTTCTAAATTTCTCCTGTTGTGTGCCAAGGAAGATTTGAAGAGCTACTTCGAAGGGAACTGTGAGAAAGTGGCTGTAAGATTTAAGCATGCAATTATGAGTTTCATTTGAGAGCATGATTGTGAAGGTGTTATTGTGAACATGTGAGATAAGCGTGTGTGTGACTGAGTGACTGTAAGTGCATATGCATGTGATTCAGAATGTGTATTAGTTTTGTAATTGTGATTGTGTGGCTGACTGATTGAGAAGGTGTGTGTGATTGTGTTTGAATGTGACTGAATGATTTTTAGTGTCTGATTGTGGGAATGAATGTGAGCATGTGATTATGAATATGTATATGAGTGTTTCTGTGAGCTACTGATTGTAAGAGTATGTATGTGATGGTGTGTATGTGTATGTGTGTGTTTGTATGATTGCGACAAGCTCATTGTGAGAGTTAAGGTGAGCACATTATTGTGAGTGTCTGTGTTACTGTGAGCATCTAATTGTGAGAGTACGCTTGTGATTGTGAATGTATGCAAGCATGTGATTGTGTGAGTATGTGTGCGATTGAGTATGTGACTGATTGTAAGAATCTTATTGTGAGAGTGATGATGTCTGATCTATGTGTATGGTTATAATTGAATATGCAAGCACATATGTGATTGTGAGTAAGTGTGTGTGTGTGTGTGTGTGTGTGTGTGTGTGCATTAGGGATGGCTCGATACCATAATTTTGACTTCGGTACGATACCAGAATCCAATACCTCAGTATTAGGGGTGTGACGAGACACTTATCCCACGAGACGAGACGCGACACGAGACTAGGTTCACAAGACGAGACAAGATTTTTTAACTTTTTAAAAGAAATCCTTAATAATGAAATATATAGAGAAAATTGTATTTTATTCAACTGAAAAACAAAAAATATAGGTGCATTTTGATATTAACTATATGAAATTAAACTTCTATTTTAATGAATTATATGCAGTAATAAAAATTTAAACTTGTGCTACATGATTCTGGATAAAGTAAAAAACATTTTTTTTAAATTTGGAGATTCTCATGATTCTGAAGAAAAAAGATTAGAGTAGAAATCTAAACAAAATAACAATTTACTAGTGATTCTGACACAACATTCATTGCTTAAGTCTTTTAAACAATATATATTAGATCAAATTATTGACCTAGATTTATAAGTGCTGTACTGTTAGGTCAGCTTACCTACAGAATTTTAACAAAGATAGTTTTACTGTAAAGTGTTATTCTAACAGTCAAAATATTCAAAATCACGTTATTATCTCTTTGTCTTGATTTCAGACTCAGAAAGTATTTTTTACTCTGCTTTAAAAGCACTTTTCAAGTGTCTGTACTTTATTAGTGTTTTCTTTAAAACTTTGCTTCACAACATTCCAAAGCATAATATTGTACTTTTTACTCCACTGTTTCATCTTAAATATTTAATACTTTATTACATTAGAAATATATTACTTTCTTACTTTTACTCAAGTAAAAGTAATTCTAAAATTTACTTGAGTACAAGAAAATACTACATTGTTAATATTCTTAATTATTAAAGGTAAAACAAACAACAGCTTTTATTTATGAAATGTATTTCTGTCATGACAACTCTCGGAAAGGTTTAGCATGGTAATGGTTATGACAATGTTAATGTATTTGGTCTTGGCGGAATAGATCTGCTACACTGCTGCTGAATTGCTGCTGCTGTTGGTTATTGCTGTAGTTGTAGATTATTGGTGCTGCTGTTGCAAGCAAGTACAGGAACTTGCTACTGCCAAAGCATATGGCGATACGGTGCTGTGAATATTTAAGAAATACTGCTGCTGCACAAATAGCATATAAAATAACCCATAGCAGATCTATACAGGTGGAGCTGGGGAAGGAGAAGGGTTTCAGAGGAACCCAAGTGAATTGTACCAGCCATTTAAATGATAAGCTGCAAGCTCATTGGTTGCTTACACAACATGAACCAATCAGCTTGTGGCAACTTGTATACTCTGTGAATATCATTAGTTATGTTAACAACCATCAGCCTGCGTCAGTTAGAGTTTCATGCCAGAACTAGGTATTTTAGAAAAAAGTATGACATTATGCTTTGGAATGAAGTAAAAATTTTCCAAAGAAAAACACTCTGATAAACTACAGATGCTTTTTAAATTTACTTGAGTAAAGTAAAAATACTTCACCACTGTCCACGATCATTTGTGAATAAAAGTTATTAAAATCAGAATTTTTGATTGATGAATGATGCACTCACTTGTCGTTCTCTAAATTTGTGGAAAAGATCAGGATGAGCAATGACAAATGCTTGGTGATTTATAGCAATGCTTGCATACAGGTGCAGTAAGGTCAGTTCGTTCACCTTTTTGTATGCAAAATAATGCCATATGTCACTTCTACTGTTGTCTTTATTTACTAGCTTCGAGCGCGTTGATGGAGTTTCATCTGTTTGATGATCCATCGTGTTTTTCTTTTGTCACATTTACCCATTTTGCAGCATTTTGGGAAGTACTACAGGTGAACATCGGAACTGCAGCGTATGAAATACCGAACTGGGCAAAACGATGATATCGAACCGTTTGAAATATAATATATACCATTATTTTTCCATTACCGGTATACCGCGCATCCCTAGTGTGTATAATTGTGGGCATGTAAGTGTTTATGCAATTATGCATGTATCTGACTATTTGTGTGATTGTGATTATTCCAATTGTGAGTGTGCATGTGTGTGATTCTGAATGTGTATATGTTTATATGATTGTGAGAATCCATTGTGAGAGATATGGTGAGTTATTGTGAGAGTATGCTTGTGATTGTACATGTATGTGAATGTTTTTAAGCCTAATTGTGAGAGCATGTGTGTGATTGTGTATGTTGTTTGTATGATTGTGTGTGCATGAGTGTTTATAAGTGTTTAATGTGAGAATCTGTG
This sequence comes from Cirrhinus molitorella, assembly GCA_033026305.1. Lineage (NCBI taxonomy): Eukaryota > Metazoa > Chordata > Actinopteri > Cypriniformes > Cyprinidae > Cirrhinus > Cirrhinus molitorella. The sequence goes on from CM065125.1 coordinate 25,214,800, forward strand.
TGTATGTTTGTTTGCGAGCATCTGATTGTGAGAGTATCTGTGGGATTGTGCATGTATATGAGTGTTTGAGCATGTTGTTGTGAGTGTGTATGTGTGATTGTGAGTGCTTATGTGATTATGCATGCTTGTTTGATTGTGATTATTCCCTTTGTGTTTATGTGTGTGATTGCACATGGATGTGAGCAGATTGTGAGAGCTTATATGTGTGTGTTCGTGAACATGCAAATATTTTTCCACACATCTGTGACGCTTAAAATACTTTCTTACCTGTGATGGTATGTGATGATAGCAGTCAGCGCTCTCACGCAGATACGGTAACACATCAGGTGCACTTTCTCACTGAGAAAATTTTTCATGCTGCAAACACACACAGCAACACGTTAACGTCTGTTATTGGCCTCACAAATATGTTGGTTCAGCACTAGTTTAAAAAAGCAAAACAACTGACAAAAAAATCATATATAACCATTTCCTACCTCCCATTGGGCAGAAAACCAATCATAGTGGTGAAGACAACTAATAGGCTCACTCCTGTGATTGCTAATGTTAATCTGATAAACCAAAAACAAGACATTTCAGTTCAAACACTGGAAAAATCTTTACAAAATTTGTGCACAGCAAGTTCTGCATTTTTCTGTATTTGTGAAACATACCTATATGTGACCCTGGACCACAAAACCAGTCATAAGGGTCAATTTTTTGAAACTGATTTGTTATGATAGGACAATATTTGGCTGAGATACAACTATTTGAAAAGCTGGAATCTGGGGGTGCAAAAAATAAAAACATTGAGAAAATCAAAGTTCTTAGCAATGCCTGTTACTTTTCAAAAATTAAGTTTTTACAGTAGGAAATGATTAAATATATTCATGGAACATGATCTTTACTTAATATTCTAATGATTTTTGGCATAAAAAAGATTCAAAGATGTATCAGTCAGTGGACTTATGACTGGTTTTGTGGTCCAGGGTCACATATGTATTCATTTTATATGAATGTATATTTTATTATTATTTAATTTAGCTTTTTTTATTTGTAGAACTTTTTTAATTAGCAATACATTTCTGAGTGCACCTTTACTTTAATATAAAAAAGTAGCATTTTTAGGACATTAATTAAATGAAATGGAGAGACTGTAATATGTCACAGGTCAAATATAAACCTACGTAGCTATATGATCACAACAGTTCTAAGAACTCATGCACTCCCCACCACACCACAGCTCTGACCCAATGCATGCTGCTGAAAAATTTAAGCAATGACGCTGAGCATTTGGGTTTCTGTCCATGATTCAATTAATCCCACAATACCCAGGTGAGAACATCTGATTAAACAGAGCTCAGATACCAAACGCTCTTTTTCATCTCAAATGTGCACACGGGACGGTGAGGAGCTTCTATTAAAGAATGTGGGTTAAGGCCACGGCCCTGACTGACATTAATCCTACACAAGCTCCATATGGCCCTGAGGGGGTGTCAGAATTAGCCTGTATTTTAAGACTCTAAATTCAGACTTGTGTGCCAGAACAGCAAGCGTCTCAGGGTGGACCAGTTAGAATGACGTCAAATTACAATGTCAGCCAATCCAAAATAAGAATAATTATTTATTTAACACTCTAAATTATAATTATATATATGTATATTTATTATAAGGGGGTAAGTATTTAATGTACCCAACAATGAACCATGTGCTGTATCTTTGCTGGACTGTTTAATCACAGACATGTAAATGAGAGTAACAGCAGTTCCCTCGGCCTCTTTCTTCATGAAGCAACGGTTTCTAATTTGAATACTTTATTGAATGTCCCTTGGTTGTACCAGAAGATTAACAGTGCACATGGTTTGTGTCAAAAAGCCAGGGTAGTACCACAGTACATTTGTTTGTTGTTAAGTGGCCTCATTTTCTTCCTCACCTGAGGGGCAGCAGGAAACCATAACGGATGACAACGCCGAGCCCCCACAGCACTGTCAGTCTGGTGCTAATATGATGGAAGTTATAGTTGCTCCTGGTCAGCAAGTTCCACGACTCAAGCTCCTCTGACGAGAAACGTTTGGTAACCTCATCGTCTACGATGCTTTCAATGCCACGGCGGCAAAAGTAGAAGGTGTCTGACATTTCAAACTCTGATGACGAAGGGGAGGGGCCTGTGGTGGTGGAGGCGGAGCCATCCAACTCTCGGCTGCTGCCATTTCGCCGAATCTCTTTGAGCTCTTCTTCCAGTGATGTAGGTTCTTTAGCAATGATGCCTGAGAGAAAATAATACTTATAATATTAAAATCTGGAAGAAATTAGATTTTTAATATGCACCTGAAATAAAGGAGAAGTTCACTTCCAGATCAAAAGTTTACAGACAATTTCATCAACCTCTTGTAATCCAAGATGTTCATGTCTTTCTTTCTTCAGCTGTAAAGAAATTATGTTTTTTGAGGAAAACATTTTAGGATTTCTCTCCATATAGTAAACTTCTATGGTGCCCCCGAGTTTGAACTGCCAAAATGCAGTTCAAATGCAGCTTCAGAGGACTCTAAACGATCCCAGCTGAGGAAGAAGGGTCTTATCTAGCTAAACGATTGGTTATTTTCTAAAAGATTTTTGACCTCAAATGCTCATCTTGTCTAGCTCTGCATGAACTGTGTATTCCAGTTTAAGACATTTAGGGAAGGTTGAAAAACTCCCATCTCATTTTCTTCTCCAACTTCAAAATCATCCTACATCGCTTCTTTGCATGTTCACTTTCTAAACACTGGGTCAGGACTTCTGCAGCAATGTAGGGCAATTCTGAAGTTGGAGGAGAAAGTGAGATGTTTTTCAACATACCCTAACTGTCATATACACAAGAGTTCAAGCAGAGCTACACAAAAAAAAAGCATATAAATTGTCAGTTTCTTAGAAAATAACCAATCGTTTTGCTAGATAACACCCTGTGGGATCATTTAGAGCCCTTTGAAGCTGCATTTAAAATGCATTTTGGAAGTTCAAACTCAGGGGCACCATAGAAGTCCACTATACAGAGAGAAATCCTGAAATGTTTTCCTCAAAAAACATAATTTCTTTACGACTGAAGAAAGAAAGACATGAACATCTTGGATGACAAGGGGGTGAGTAAATTATCTGTAAATTTTTGTTTTGGAAATGAATTTCTCCTTTAACAGACACGGCTGACATAAACACCACAGTACATGTCCCGTGAGATCGACTGAGCACTTATGACACGCCAATATAAGCAATGTCACTCAGATTAACAAGCAGATGAGCATACAGCAGAAGTAACAGATAATTTTCCCACAGGTGTAACAGCGCACAGTGTTTACACAGCCACTGACATACGTACCATTAAGGCTGTAAGGCTTGTACAGAAGATGGTTCTTCTCCTTGGCTCCTCTTTCCATCCTCACTGTGGCCCACTAGGAAATGATAAAAAACAAACTCAATTTAATGCAATCTTATCACCACTGCAACATCTTAGTAATGTTTTACTATTGAATAGATTTGATTAAATTGTGTCCTGCATTTTCATGTCACTACCAAAACAGTGTATGTTTTTAGTCCATTAGCTGAGACTGATTTTAACTACACCCCTACATTTATGATCAGGAAATATATTGTGTGTCCCTCTCTCTAACAGCAACATGGTGAGTAGATAGGACTCATCATTTTGAGGTAAATGTATTAAAAAGTATGAAAAATCTGAGTGTAACTTTAAGTAACATCACTACCAAACACCATTTTTCTATAATAAAGCACACTTTTTTGAGAGTTATTCCATAACATTTAGTTTTATATGTGTACAGCTGTTCAGAACTGTGCTAGCTAACTTTGTTTTTTTGTGTTATCCCCAAAAACTGTCACTACCATAACAGTCACGACTGAAACATGTCATCATTGTTTCGGTAGTGACAAAAGGGGGAAATAAACAAAAAATAAAATTACAGTTATGCAATTTTTTATATTTTAGTATGTTTTAGTAGTGTTTTAGTACGTGGGTTAAAATTCTGTAATGTGATGTGGTCCCTACCAAAACATTACGGTCACTACCGAAAATGTGCAGTCACGACCAAAACATGGGATGTTTAGTCGAAAATAAAGTATACTGCAGGGCTCGAAATTGCGACCATTTTGGTTACATGTAACTGTCGTCGTGCGACCTCTTTTCATTTCTCTAAAAACGTTCACAGTATGTGGCTTCTGTGTACTGAATGCTGATACGGTGACCGGTCTGCCGTGCAGATATTAGATTGGTTAATATTAGCTGTCAATCACTCTGCTAACTACTACGGGAAATGTAAAGAGCTGAAGAAGAGGGAAAATGAAAAGAACACTGACAGATTTCTTTTGCAAACTGCCTAACGTTACAAATAATGGCACTGGTGAAAGAGAATTTTACTTGCCCTACCGGACAGTAACCCGATCAAAAAAATCAATAACAAACGATAACTAGCGCAGCACCGAAATTTGAGATGATTCTGACTGTATTAAACGGTGACTGCAAACAGTATCAAGGTTGCGTCAGTTGAGGCTCAAAACTAATAGGCGCAACAGCAAACGGAAAGAAACAAACATAATGTGGTAGAAAAAAAACTGCATATAACATATATAGGTAAGAAACATTACACTAACAAGCACCATTACGATATGACATTGATGTTATGCAACAGCAGTTCAATAAACTAGTAGTTAATATTAACTGACTTACATTTTAGACACATCATTGACCATTTTGCTAACGAAAACAGCAGAACAGTCGCGAATCTTCGAGCCATTCTGAATAACCGTTTGAACGAACTGGTTGAATCCGTGACTTATTCATTAAGACAGTCTCTTACCGCCACCTATTGGTGGTTCGGTTTCATATTTAAAAAATTGTTGCATTTTACCAACATTTTACATGTATATGTTTAAAAAACTAAAACTTTAATTTTATAACATTATGCATTTGCAATTTTATTGCACAAATGCATTTTTTGGAACCTCTTATCTTCATTAAACAGTAAAGACATTTAAATGCACTTAGGAATTTGTTTTCCTCTGTATTGGAAAAATGGAGTTGGTTGATACTGATTTAATATGTCTAATTATTCTAACTAAATGTATTGATAAGTACAAATCTGACGTAAATAATGACACGTACATTTAGTAAGGTTAGGAAAATATTGGCCTTCATGAAGTTAAAAAGTTTAAGGCAAATATCACAAATATGCTAATCAAAGTAAGACCTCATAGAATAGTGATACTGGAATGGATTACATTTACGCCAAAAAAAAAAGGGCTTTTTTTTTTCTTTTTTTTTACCTGGACAAGTAAATTTTTTACTAATTGTTGGTGGGTGCTCCTAATTTTTTACTGGTGCTCCTAACTTTTGAAGTTGGGAGCACCAGTGCTACCAAGTAAAAAAAAGTTAATTTCGAGCCCTGATACTGAATTATCAACTATAATGTTGATATAGTCTTTGGTTCAATGTATATGCAAACTAATGAATCCTTAACTTTGAAATCAGTGTCAATGTTTTGCCTTTTACAAAGAAAAGTTGGATTCAAAATACAAATCATATTACTAGAAATGTGTACCTTGAATATTATACAATTTGCACACATACAAAATTTGCAGAAAAATATTTGTTTCACATTTCCAACTCCAACCAATTCTGTAGAATGGCCCTATTATTATTAGGTAAAGGTATTATCTTAACACTGATATGTATACCAACGCTAAAATATAATTAAATAAATGAAATGAAATGAAATGAAATGAAATAGTCTTCTCAAATGAACATATATATGAATTTTAAAGCCTAAATACAACAGAAGTCTATAAACAAGCCTGTGGTCTATAAACAAACTAGACCACAGGCACATGAATTCAACATCACCACCATTAAGCTTTTAACTTATTTAGTCTTTTAAAGTTTGAGAGTGCACAATTAAAAAAACCCATTAACTTCAGCTACAGTAACTTGTTTCCGGGTTTTGACCTACGAAAATATGCCACCCCTCCAGCGCTCTATTACATATCTAATGTACAGTCAGACAGTCATTATCGTAAAATAAAACTCATATATTTCCTCAGTGGATTATATCATAATGGGCCTTAAAATAAAACTGCCTGTTTTATGATTTGAAAACTCATTGCAGTGGACTGTAGCACAAGCACACATACATACTGAATGTTCCCCTAAGGGAACAACAAGCACTTTATTGAAAAGCTGTGGGAGGAGGAATAATGTCAGTATGTTAATTCAGGCATGTGGAGCACACAATGCACACAATTGACTTACTGCACTGAGAATCAGAAAACACTGAAGGGCAGCTATTGATATCTTGCAAAATTACCACAGGATTTGCTTTAACTTCAACGCCTCAATGTTAGCCTATTAATTTGTCTTATTTCTTATCTGTAATAAAGTGTACTTTAAAGTTGAGGACAGAAAATAGACCCTATATTATCCCTGGAGATCATGGTACAGTAAAACTTTGCAATCGTAAACGTGCAGCTGAAACAGCAGAGCTGAAGTTTCTACACACAGTCAGGAATTTCACTTGCATTCGTAATTTTTTAAGGAACACTATTATCTATCAGACTTCCTCTTTTTTGCTTTCTCATGACTAGGTTGGTCACTGTTGTGTAACATCCAAACAACATGACGTTTAACTAGAATTTCTCCTTTATTTCAAGAAAATCTCTTGCTTGTTGTTGGAAATACACTCGTTTCCAGAAGTTCCAGGCCGCAGGACGAGTGTCACACACATGTCTGCTCTTGCAGGGAGAATGCACAGCCAGTTACATAACAGCTCCAGACGGACGTGAGATAATGTTGAAATAAATCAGCCACAGCTGGGGTGCAGCCCCTCCACCTCCACGCCTGTCTCTCAAAATCTATCTCTGCGATTATAAAATGGGGGGAAACCGTGCCAGTAAAGGAAGCAAATTATAAATTTTCTAGAAACATTAACCAGATGTGATTAACATGTCCTGCTCATCCAGATCTCATTTCTTGCACCTGGCCTGTGTTCATATTTAGATCCCAGTAGGTTCTGGACCAATAAAAAATGCAAACTGTGCACTCTACTCCCAACCTCATCTACATCTTATCAAACGACCACAACAATGTAAGAGTGAGAATATGTAAAACTATATGTGCTCTAGATGCACATGAGAAGTTTATATTACCAAGTGCACTCCATAAATAAAAAAGGTATCAAATGTACAATGTTAGTACTATAGTTTTTTGGACATGGTAATGTCATAATACTGTTTTACTAATAACCATGTTTTATAAACATGTATTTTGATAGTACCATGATATTATTTAATAAACCTAAGAGTAAATAGCATGGAAAATGAATAAGGATGCACAATATCAGTCTCATGTCGGTTATCTAGGGATACTGATAAATATTAAGCATTTCAATGCTTTACATTTAGATTCCAAAACTGACTTAAAGGATTAGTTCACTTCCAAAATATTTTTTTTTGATAATTTACTCACCCCTATGTCATCCAAGATGTTCATGTCTTTCTTTAAGGTTTTTAAGGTTTACAGGATTTTTTTTTCATATATAGTGAACTATAGTGGGAGCCAACAGGTTGAAGGTCCAAATTGCAATTTCAGTGCAGCTTCAAAGGGCTCTACACAATCCCAGCCAAGGAAAAGGGGATCTAGCAAAATGACCAGTCATTTTCTTAAAAAAAAAAAAAGTACACTACCAGTCAAAAGTTTGGACACACCCTCTCATTTAATGTTTTTTAAAGATGTTTCTTATGCTTATCAAGGCTTTCACTTGATCAAAAATACAAAAAAAAATGTAATATTGTGAAATATTATTATGATGTAAATCAATGTTTTTCTATATTAATATACATTAAAATTTAATTTATATCTGTAATTAAAGTTGAATTTCCAGAATCCTTACTCCAGTCTTCAGTGTCACATGATCCTTCAAAAATCATTCTAATATGCTGATTTATTATCGGTGCTGGAAACATTTGCTCTGCTTAATATTTTTTTTTTGAAACCTGCGATACTTTTTTCAGGATCTTTTGATCAATAAAAGGTTAAAAAAGAACAGCATTTATTTAAAATAGAAAGGTTTTCTGTTGAAAAGTTTGGGGTCAGTACATTTTAATTATTACTTTTATTGACCAAGGATGTGTTAAATTAATAAAAAGTAATAGCATAGATTTACATTGGTAGAAAAGATTTATATTTTGAATAAATGCTGTTTGTTTTAAATTGTTATTCATCTAAGAATCCTGAAAAAAGAATCACAGGTTGCAAAAAATATTTGGCAGCACAACTCTTTCCAACATTGATCATTCTAATGTGGCAGGTTACGGCTCCGACGCCCGCAGCAAGTTTCTGAAGCATCCTAGAAGCGATTCTCCGTGCTGCTTAGCTAAATATAAGTGCCTAGTCTATTTTTGACGGATAATAATAATAATCGTCTTGCTATCGTCAAAGGCATCAGCAACAGGCGATATCTCTGACTATCGTCGATACACGATACTATCGTCTATCGCAGTGGTTCTCAACCACGTTCCTGGAGCCCCCCCAACACGTTTTCCATGTCTCCTTAATCAAACACATCTGATTCAGATAATCATCTCATTAGTAGAGACTTCAAGACCTGAAATGGGCGTGTCAGACAAAGGAGAGATGCAAAATGTGCAGTGTTGGGGGGGCTCCAGGAGCGTGGTTGAGAACCACTGGTCTATCGGCACAACCCTAAACAGGAGTCATATTAACTTCATCAACCGTTGTTGTTGTCTCGTCTCCCCCTCAGACTTGCAGATCCTGCCCGCAATTTTTAAAACACCCACAAGATGGTGGCATTTATTGGTGAATCCGATATTACAAAACTGATATCCGATTATAGAAAAATGCTTTAAGGGATAGTTCACCCAAAAATGAAAATTTGATGTTTATCTGCTTACCCCCAGGGCATCCAAGATGTAGGTGACTTTGTTTCTTCAGTAGAACGCAAACGAAGATTTTTAACTCAAACCGTTGCAGTCTGTCAGCCATATAATGGCAGTCAATAGCTACCAAATCTTTGAGAATTAGAAAACATACACAAACAAAACCAAATTAAACCCTACGACTCGTGACGATACACTGAAGTCCTAAGACACGAAACGATCGATTTGTGTGAGAAACTGAACTGTATTTATATTATTTTTTACCTTGGATTCACCACAACATCCATCTGTCCGGAGCGCATGCACAGTATCTGGCGGGTGATATGTGCACAAGCTCTGGCGTAGTATCCACATTGACTGATGCATGGGCGCCAATCTATGTTTCTGCTGGTGGATGCTCAACACCGTATCTCATATCTGTTTACAATAAGCACTTATTCGCACATACACAGGACAAATTTTAAGGGGGGACAAACTTTGTGTATGTTTTTTTTACTCTCAAAGATTTGGTAGCCATTGACTGCCATTATATGACTGACAGACTGCAACAGTTTGAGTTAAAAATCTTCGATTGTGTCACCTACAAACAAAGTCACCTACATCTTGGATGCGATGGGAGTAAGCAGATAAACATCAAATTTTCATTTTTGGGTTCGATATCACACAAATATCGAGAGAAAAAAAACATTGGTAAATCAATATATCGATCGATCTTTAAACATCATCACTGACTTCAGTATATCACAAGTTAATGCACTTTAAAAAACACTACCATTATAATCAAGAAAATTCATATGTTACAGCGATGACTTATATGAACACCTCTGATTGGCCATTGCGTTCATAAACTCAACGGAATCGTATGTGATGGGTCATAAAACGCAACACTGTAAAAACGTGAGGAAAAGGGATATGGAACAAATAAGCCTTAAATATAGTATTACTAGCCTAATAATAATAATGATAATAATAATAGTCTTACAATCTCTGACTACAATAATATCGTCTATCAGCACAACCCTTTTCCTCAGGTGGGATCTTTGAAGCGGCACTGAAACTACAATTTGGACCTTAAATCCGTTGATCCACTATATGGAGAAAAATCCTGGAATGTTTTCCTCAAAAACCTTAATTTCTTTTCAACTGAAGAAAGAAAAACATGAACATTTTGGATGACGTGAATTATCAGGAAACTCTTATTCTGAAAGTGAACTAATCCTTTAAAGTTAATTTTTAAAAAATACTAACAATCTAAAACCACAGTTAATATTTATTCATCTCTATAAACTCTCTACAATCCAGTAAACAAATAAATCGGTGTGAACAACAGCAATTTTCCTAACCATCCTGAAAGAGAACAAGATGACTTCCAACTCACCTTAAACACCTTGAGCAGTGTCTTCATGTAGAGGTTGCGGATACCGAACGACAGACCGAAAATGGCAGGAACGATGATGAAGACCAAGAGCAGTGTGAACCAGACAGTAAAAGAGATGCCCAACAGCATACACAGCAGATTATTGAAAGGAGAGATAAAAGGGCCCATTTTTACACGAAAAAATGGTTTGTTTTAGGAAGATTGGGAAATTAAAGTAGACACCCCAAAAGGCAGCTTTCTCAGGCACTTTTAGGGTCCAAGTCTCCAGAATATGAGGTGTAATGGGTCCATAAAGATGACAAGTGGCATTATAAAGTCTTTAATTTCCACCGCCGCATGACTGGATGAAGCAAACACATCATTCTGCATGTGGCACTGCCCAGCCGCAATTTACTTTGTTTTTAATGATGCATATTCTTCAACACTGGCAATTCAGGTGCCTGTAGGCTCACAGAACTTGGCAGCTCTTCGCTCAGAACTCTGAAAGAAAGAAACATGGAGTATGTGAAGGAAACAAACAGGAAAAGGATTACAATTGACTCAAGTACAGGCGTATTCAAATCAAACCGATAGTGACTGAACACACCAAAGTAAACGCAACAGGTTGATCACAAAGCTAAACAAAGTGGCCTGGAGCTACACTGGGATCTCAAACAAGGACACATTTGAGTCACAGAGCTCCCACGAGTACAGTGGTGGGAGACAGACTTATATAACAGAAGAGAAGAGAAGAGAAGAGAAGAGAAGAGAAGACTAATGCAACTTAGTTAACAAAAACATTGTTTTCATTGTTAACTAAAACTACAAAATGTTTTCAGTAACTGAAATAAAGCTAAAATAATACAAGATATGAATATTAGACTTTTATGTACACTACCAGTCAAAAGTTTTTGATTTTTAATGTTTTTTTTAAATAGTTTTATTGTTTAAAATAACTGCTTACTCTTTGAATATAGTTTAAAATGTACTTTATTCCTGAGATCAAAGCTACATTTTCAACATCATTATTCATTACTCCAGTTTTTAGTGTCACATGATCCTTCAGAAATCAGATTTCAGATTTGCTGTTAAAGAAACATTTATTATTATTATTATTATTATCATCATCATCATCATCAATATTTAAAACAGCTGAGTACATTTTTTCAGGATTCTTTGATGAATAGAAAGAATAAATCTGCATTTATCTGAAATAAAAAGCTTTTTTGTTGAGTCAGTATAATTTTTTATAGAAATTATAGAAATTAATAATTTTGTTTAGCAAGGATGCTTAAAATTGAAAAAGTGATGATAATGACATTTATAATGTTACCAAAGATAAATGTTGTTTTCTGAGCTTTCTATTCACCAAAGAAACCTGAAAAAAAAAAATCTACTAGCTGTTTTTAACATAATATAATAATAATAATAATAAAAAAAGTTTTTGAGCTGCAAATCAGAATACTAGAATGATTTCTGAATTCTGATTTCTGATGTGACTGGAATAATGATGCTAAAAATTCAGCTTTGAAATCACAGGAATAAATTACATTTTAAATATATTCAAATAGAAAACAATTAAATAGTTTAAATAGTAAAAATATTTAAAAATTTTACTGTTTTTGCTGTTAAAAAACATTTAAAAACTTACTGTTCAAAAACTTTTGACTGGTAGTGTAAACTTCAAAAACTCAAACGAAAATTCTAAATGTTGCCTTGGCAAATACTGAAAAACTGAATAATTAATAAGAAGTAATAATTAACAAAACCAAAATAAAATGAATTAAAGCTATATACAAATATTAAAAACACAATAAAAGACCAAAATAAAAAAGACCACATAACAAATTACCAAAACTTTATAAATGTAAAATAAAATCTAAACATATAAACTTCTCAATATTTACTAAATAATAGTAATAATAATACTAAAATAACATTGTCTGAAACTGACTGAAGAAATATGAGGTACAGTTAAGATTTTCACTTAAAGTAAATCTGAAGCACTAAATTATGTAAAGCAACCTACTTAATTTGAGTATGAAGTCCTGACATTAGTTAAAATAAAATAAATAACATTTAAAAAAGGCATGCAGTTGAAGAACAGCTTTGTTGATCTATCCAGGTAAATTACATGTCATAATTTAGCTGGGAATAATTTGAAATTAATATTATTTGCTTTATATTCACAGAAAGTGAACGACAATTATATTTTACATTAAAGCGCATTTCATTGTCTGTTTTAAATAAAAATAAGTAAAGTTCATTCGATTTCAATGTTTAAATGACATTTCAGGAGAAAACTTTCCTTAGGAAGGTAACGGTTGAACAGCAATAAGTTTTAATACCACTTATTCAATATACTTAAGCTGTAATGATAGTAATGAAGTACAATAACTCAAGTAACGTTACTTACACCTCAGGCTAACGTTATATAGCCTGTTGTATCACTGTTTGGAAATAAAATTCATCCATTACATGACTTTATAAGCAGGTAATCTCTGCCAGCTAAAGCTTTCAGCTAGTTGGTTGATGAACGGACTGAGCAGCGGATCTGCTGAATGTCTCACCGATCATTTTACAGACATGCCGCTCGTCCGAGCATCACGTGTGCTGGGTATCTATAGAAACACTTACTCGGCGCTTTATGGAGCTGCTTCGTTCTCAAACCGAAGGCGCGGTGTCCTCATCCTGCTCACCCGACACCGGCAGAACAGACTGTCACGGAAAGGATGCGAGACCGAAGATCCGCATGTCGTGAGTGACGTACAAACTGACGCGTGTCTGTGACCACACCACGGGAGTTTTCGTAGGAGGCAGAGGGATGTCTTACACCAGGGGGCGCATCGAGGCTCAGAAGCACAAATCTCCACTGCGACACATTCCAATCTCAAAGTGGAGACATTTGTACTCTAAACCTAATCATTAGTTATATCTCTAAATTCCAAACATATGAATACAAACCCCACAAATTTGCTTTAGAAATCGACAAAATATATTTAAAAGTAAAAAGTAGCTAGTAATCGCAAACCAATGTGATTGGTTAATTTTGAGTAGCGCTGAGAAAAGTAACAGGTTTTGTGTGATCACGCCATTGACGTACTCCTTCCGCTACAGGTTGAATAGGCATTTACATCTTTACACCATAACTGAGAAGCTTAAATAGCATTTCATTTAATAAAAAAACACTTTAGAAAACTAAATATAAGACTTATTATATATCTGACCAGTTAGAGAGAACTTTTGAGTCTCTAACCCTACGATTTGGGCCTACCTGCTTTTTCTAATGACTAGTATCAGCGAGTCAAAACCGTTTTAATGGCCAACAACTAAATACACAACTAAATACTGAAAAAATAAACAACTAAATCCTAAAAAGCTAAAATAACTGTTTTAAAAAAGCATATGTTCTTACACTAAGAATCCACCAGGTGGTGCTGCAGCACTGTATTCATAATGTCAATGCCAATTTATTTATTTATTTATTTGCCTCAGAATTGCCTCAGAAACATTAAGACGGTCCAAAAAGCTTCAAACCGTGAAATGTCACTCAACGAATACTGTTATCATTGGCTTTTGATAATACCTAAATTCAATCACCGTGAAACTGTATTAGCCTATGTGTATTGTTTTAAAGAGATCAGTAATTTATTGCGAATACATATCCACCTCATGTTTAAGGTAGAATTAACCACCTCCTAATGAATTACAATATTGCATGTGTATTGCAATATTGCATTCTACAGAATTGCTTCTACGTCGGAGTTGGCAACGTCTTGAATTTTTTTTTTCCACGAACATGTATCCAAATTGTATAATATCCGAGGTACACATTTCTAGTAATTGTGCAGTTCATTCTCATATTGTATTTTCACAAGGTTTTGGAATAGTTGCTGTTTTGCTACTTCTTTTTTTTTCAGAGGTAAATCAGTAAGCGTTGATCATACTGATTTCAAAGAATATACATTGAACCAAAAACAATCATAACATCTTAGTTGATAATTCAGTATACTTTATTTTTGACATAACATCCCATATATCGGTCATTACAGAACATTTTCAGTAGTGACAATATATGTTTTGCTACCAACCACATTACATTACAGAATTTTAACCCACAGAATACTACTAAAATATACTAAAATACAAAAAAAATTGCATAACTGTACTAAGATTTAGTTTATTTCCCCAAAATAAAGCATTACTTGTTACCTTTTGTCACTACAGAAGCAATGATGACATTTCAGTCATCACTGTTCTGTGAGATAATACATAATTCTGTATCTTATGAGATAATAAAAAATCTAAAATAAATATTTATTTAAACTTCACTTTTACAAAAAAAAATCAAAACCTTGTAAAAACAACAATGGGAAAAAAATACAAAAAATATTTCAATATAATTTTCTCAAGCTTACTTTTAAATAGTATTGTAGGTTTCAATAGGTAATAAAATGATCAAAGATTTGAATACTTAAATGTATTTTAAATGTGTTTTTTGGTTGTGGCACAGCAGTTTGCACCAATTCTGTAGAATGGCCTATATCTGCATTGTGTGATGTTTCTAAAAACAAAAAACAAAAAAAACAAATATAGAACAAAAGACATACCTGTAGAAGGAGCTGAGCACAGTTTAGTAAATAATTCCACCCATCGAAAACCTGACGCCAACCTTCAATCGGGACAGTAGACTCAGCGGGACGTCTGACCCCCACTACATGAAGGCTAAACCGGAGAACAGAGCCTGACCAGACTATTTTCTAAGCAAAGGTTTCGCTTTGAAGTGACACCAGTGATGTCACTGCTGACCTTTAAATATGAGAAAAAGAAAAAAAATGTGCATCTGATCTGAGAACAGTGTGGCTGTCTGTGATATAACCGTTTTATAGGTTACTAATAACAGGAGCTTTTCTGAAACCAGTTTCACTGGTAGTTGATAAGGAAACTATTCTAGGCTACATAACTCTGCTGTGATTGGTCACTGTGCATTGAAATAAATAATGGACAGACCTGAGCTGAACATTAAAAACTACACACTGACCACAAAGTGTAACTCATAGATCTTCGCTGCAGATCATCCAAAAAGGTAAGGACAAAATCAGCAATGCTAACAACATACATAATGTTAACAATTTACAAAAAGGTCATTTTTATTAGTTAATTCATTAAACATAATGAACTAACAATAAACAATACTTTTAGATTCAACACTTGTTTTTGTTAATTTCGACACACTATACAGTGGGTGCATAATTATTAGGCAAGTTTATATTCTGATCATATTTTTTCCAAGCACATTTTACCAATTCCAGACCACGTCGATCTTAATAGCTACTGTTAATTTTGTAATAATTTATAAGTGATATATAATTGTCCATGAAGACTTCTTATATTTAGGTGTGCATAATTATTAGGCAGTTTTTTTACACATAAAACGAGAGATTTAACTTAGACTAAAAAGTGAAAAATGATTAAATGCCTGCCTATGAGAAGGATGCAATTCTAATGCAATAATAGAAAGCATGACTATTGGACAGCGAAATGCTCAATGGGTCAGCATGGTCAGAAAAAAACAGGTGGAGAAGGAAAGACACATGTTAACTGCCAAAGAATTAAGAATTAATCAGAACTGGGTGTCAGATTCTCAGAGACTTGCATGAAGATTTTTTATAGGCTTTATAGACAGATAAGTTGAGGGTGACTCTTGAAGGACCAGCACCATATCCTCTTACATCACTATTTGAAGAATTTATCTTCCAGAATTTAGTAGTTCATTTTCATTCCATCTCTGCAAAGCAGACTTTTCAGGATAGGTGTTGGCACCCAAGCAAAGTTAGTTGCATAACTTAACGTTAATGTATAATAAACTAACATGAATTATCCATGAACAACAGTATGTTTATAAATTACATTAACAGAGGCCAAATGTCTCTTGCTGCCAAACAAGATTTTATCTTGACTGCGGTTGGGTAACTGAAACAGTAAGTAACAGTTATGTTATAAAATAAGAACTGTATGACCTTTGATTCTTGAAAATATGTAATATGTAACGAATACTATTAAACGGTTGAGTAGAAAATTGTCCTTGACTCATCAGTTGATTCATATTTTCTAATAAAAATGTATGTCTTCCTGAGACTTAGTATTATTCGAACCAATAAAACTGTTCAGTAATATTAACAGCCAATAGAACTATTATATAACTACTTTTTAAAGAAAGATGTGCAAATCTTGTTGCATCATATCCAAAAAAGACTTGAGGCTGTAAAGGTGTTTCAGCTAAGTATACTGAGTTAAGGGTATGAATACTTATGCAATGTAGTTATTTCAGTTTTTTAGTTTTAATACATTTATTAAGTTGTGGCAATTCTGTTTGTTTGTTTGTTTTTGTTTTTTGCTTTGTCATTGGTGCATGGAGTGTAGAATGATGTGGGGAAAAAAGTAATTTAGAACAGTTAGGCAGCAGCATAACAGAACATGAAAAAAAAAATGAAGGGCTATGAATATTTTCGGAAGACACTGTATGTGAACTATACAGTATAAAATGTATAGTTCATCACTTGGGTCACAGGTTATGTCTCACAATTGTTTAAAATGGTATTAATTTACTATTAAAGAGATATATGTTCTAAAAATGAAAATTCTTTCATCATGTCATTCCAAAACCTGTATGCTTTTCTTTCTTTTGGGGATAATGAAAGAAAACATTTCGAGATTTGTCTCAATTTGCCCATCCAATGAAAGTCAATGGGTATCGGTTTGTATTCTTCAAAATATCTTCTTCTGTGTTCTGCAGAAGAAAAAAACAGGTTTGGAATGACATGAGGCTGAAAAAATGATGACAAAATGTTCATTCTTGAACTATCCATTGAACTTTTTATTTCTCTTTGCAGAGTTTATGCACATTATCAGCCACAATGTGGATCCTACAGAAAGTGCAGGCGGGAGCAGAAAGTCTCCCGGTGCAGATCAATCACCTCATCAGCAAAAACAAAGAGGAGATTTCGGCCAAGACCAGCATCTTCAATAAACTGCACAGCAACGTCCTCACACCTGAAAAAATCCCTGACTTCTTCCTGCCGCCCAAGCTGACCAAGCGCTGCCTCATATCAGACGCTGAAAAAATCTCACAGTGTCTCAGTGAAGAAAAAAAAGCTTCCAGCTTGGCAAAAACATCATTGTCAAGACCTGGCACTGCCCAGTCACTAAGAGCGAGCCTAAACAAATCTACAGCGACTTTAAACAAACTCAAACCAATCCCGTACTCACTAAAATGCTATGAATCGGGTTTATTTGAGAGTCCGAACACGCGTCGCAAAGAGTCTTTGTTCCATTCGGCACTTACCAGTTACACACTAGAGCGAATGACCATCAAAACACCCAAACTGACCTGTAGAGCAGTGCTGAAGACAGCCAGCACTGAGAGCGACACACCCTCTGCTGACTCCTCCCCTTACTCAACACCTCCACCAATCAGAAGAGAGGATTTCATCAACAAACAGTCAATCTCTGAAGAGCCACTAAAGCAAGATGTCTGTAGAAATGAGAAAAAGAAACTTAACTCCACTCCAGACAAAAAGTTCATGTCAAAAGTCACTCACCGCGCTAAAGTTATTCAAATGTCCCGCTGCGCCAAACTAGCCCCACCCATCCAGTTCCCACTGGACATGCTGCACTGCCAGGAACGCTTCCATCAGGAGCACGTGCTTCCTCTTCCTCAGAGAGGCCGGCTGCGCGTCTCTGCCTTTAAGACCAGTGCAGCCGGGTGCTCTACGACAATTCGCATCCGTGTGATCTCTGTGGAAGGTTTGAGAGATATCGGTGACCTTCGACCTCTGACCTGCAGCTTGACCTTAAGCCTCACTCCAGGCAAGCTACAGCGACAACACAGCGCCATCATCAGGAACTGCCGTAATCCTGTGTTCAATGAAGATTTCTTCTTCCAGGAGCCGGAGGAGCAGCATGGCAGTCTGAGAGACCTGGCGCTCAGACTGAAGGTGCTGGATAAGGCCTCAGGACTGGGCCGAGGAGTGGTGCTGGGAATTGTCATCAAACCTCTCTGTCAGCTACTGCCACTGTGACGCAAACACACATGGACATGTGCTCTATTTGTAGGTTTGTGTGTGTTATTTTGACTGTGATAAAGCTCTGTTTCGAGTTCTAAATTAGCAATAATTTAAGGTCCAAATATTTAAGATACGGATGTCATGATCCAAAAGGATCTGGTTTATTGATGTTGCAAATATGTTTAAAAATGATTCGGTAAAAATGGTTGTCCAGCGAGGAGCTCCTAAAGGGACATGGTGATGAAAAAGAAAGTATTGCATTGCTAGGAAAAAGTTTTGCATTCCCTTGCAGGACTTTTGCTTTTCCCCCAAGAAACTTTGTGTTCCTTCACAAGTTTTGCTTTACCACAAGAAACTTTATATCTGCTCACAAAACTTTGGAGTTCTTCTAAAAAATGCATTCCCTCACAAATTTTTGTGTTCACCTGAGAAACACTGCATTCTCGCAAGAAACGTTCTTTGTTCACAAAACTTTTAAATGAAAAAAAGTCACAGAGCTTGGCCACTAGGGAAAAAAAATTAAAATGGACATAACTACACAACCGTCTGTTCTACCGGCATGAAAATTTGTGCGCACGCTTTTGGTCCAACGTTTGCGTATCTCAAAAACCCTGCAGGCCAGTGACTAATGGAGACATGGAGGGCCTCCAGGGTGGATCAGGGAGTTCGGGAGCCATGACGGTTCATGGACTTCAGGAGGACATGGCGAGACAGGTAGTTCAGGAGGCCATTGTGGGACAGGTAGTTCAGGAGGCCATTGTGGGACAGGTAGTTCAGGAGGCCATTGTGGGACTGGTAGTTCAGGAGGCCATGGCGGGACAGGTAGTTCAGGAGGCCATTGTGGGACTGGTAGCTCAGGAGGCCATGGAGGGACAGGTAGTTCAGGAGGCAATGGTGGGACAGTTAGTTCAGGAGGCCATGGCGAGACAGGTAGTTCAGGAGGCCATTGTGGGACAGGTAGTTAAGGAGGCCATGGCGGGATAGGTAGTTCAGGAGGCCATGGCGGGACAGGTAGTTCAGGAGGCCATTGTGGGACAGGTAGTTCAGGAGGCCATGGCAGGACAGGTAGTTCAGGAGGCCATGGCGGGACAGGTAGTTCAGGAGGCCATTGTGGGACTGGTAGTTCAGGAGGCCATGGCGGGACAAGTAGTTCAGAAGGCCATGGCGAGACAGGTAGTTCAGGAGGCCATTGTTGGACAGGTAGTTCAGGAGGCCATTGTGGGACTGGTAGTTCAGGAGGCCATTGTGGGACTGGTAGTTCAGGAGGCCATGGAGGGACAGGTAGTTCAGGAGGCAATGGCGGGACAGGTAGTTCAGGAGGCCATGGCGGGACAGGTAGTTCAGGAGGCCATTGTTGGACAGGTAGTTCAGGAGGCCATTGTGGGACTGGTAGTTCAGGAGGCCATGGAGGGACAGGTAGTTAAGGAGGCCATGACGGGACAGGTAGTTCAGGAGGCCATGGCGGGACAGGTAGTTCAGGAGGCCATTGTGGGACAGGTAGTTCAGGAGGCCATTGTGGGAAAGGTAGTTCAGAAGGCCATGGCAGGACAGGTAGTTCAGGAGGCAATGGTGGGACAGGTAGTTCAGGAGGCCATATAAGGACAAAACAGAAACAAGGCTGGGGCGAAAACAATTGTATATAAATGATTGTATATTGCGCTGTTATTCACACATATGGACGGTATTTGTATCATACAATAGACCTCCTCATTCTGACCAACTTTGTCTCTAGAACCACTGCTGTCAATCGAACCATTTGTTAAAGGATTGAGAAAATGTAAAAAAAACTACTTTTGCGAACTAGTCCTAGGTTTTTTGCTCAATCTGGGGAAAAAACACCTCAGTACAATTCACTTTCAGTAAAAAAAAGGTTGAAATTTACACTTTAGGAAGCTATAACGGGGTAATTACCCAAAAGCCTATAAAGCCTAAACAAAAAGCCAAACCTGGTGAGCACATGCGACAGGTGATTCTACACATACATACAAGTTTTAGAGAGATCGGACCATAGCTCCCACTAACAGTCATAAACATTGGGAATTTTGTAATTTCTGTGTCTATGGATTTGCCAAAAATCATTGATTTAGGTGTATACAGACTTGATAAATAATATATAATAATATATAATGTCTTTTTTCACATGCTTAAATGCCTTAAAGTGCTTGAACCCCAGTAATTGCTGCTTGCAGTTATATCTTTTTTATTTATTTTAATTTTTTGTATTTATTATTAATGCTAGAAAACTATATGCTAGTTACTTGCTAGTATGTTTTGAGCTGTATGTTTGGCAGCAATTAATTTTGATACAATCTAAACATCAAAATACACCCAGCAATAAATAAATAAATAAATAAATGTCATTTTTGTATTGTCTTGTACTGTTTCATATTGTGTTGTGTATTTCCTGTATGTGCCTCACATTTATGACACTTTTAAAAAAACATTATAATAGTGTAAATCTTACTGGATGTGGATTAAGTGATTACAAGAAAACAAGATTAATAAAAGTATATAAATAACATAAAATTATCTCTCTCTTTCTCTCTCTCTCTATATATATATAAACTGTTGTTATTAAAACTGGTATATTTTAATTTGATTAATAAAGATCTAAATTGTCACAAATCAAGTCGCTGTGACTCTCCACTCACCACCAGAGGGAGCCATCACTGGAACTTGGAACTCTGTCACAAACTCCATTTCCCATAACCCCTTTCCTGGCTGATCACCTGTACAGGTGTCAGCCATTTCCCCTCATTACCCACACTCTATAATATACAAACATTTCTGAGCGTTATTATTCCCTTGTTTGTTTTCCGTTTCTGATTGCTCACTGCCTGCTTTTTGGACTTAGCCTGTTTCCTGGATTTACCCTGTTTATTGCCTGCTGCCCGCCCCAACCTTCTGCCTGTTTATTGATTACGATTCTGTCCTGCCTACGTTGTGTTTATTCCTGTTGATGGCCCATCGCATGTCTGACCTGCCTCATGATTTAATAAAGCTGCAAATTAATCCAGTTGCCTATGACCCTTTGTTACATAAACACAGGTGATTTGCCAAAAAACTGTTTTGTTGATTCTTAGCGCTATTATGGTATATTTTAATCGAATTTATATACTATTATAGTATTTTTATTAATATTTTGATTATTTATTAATCAATAATATTTATTATTATTAGATTTAGCTTTCTATTTTCTATATTGTTTTCATTCATTTTTATTTCAGTTTTAATTTCAGTAATTTTAGTACTTCAGCCTAAAATGTTTTTTAGTTCTAATTTTTATTTAAGTTTTTTTAAGTTTCAGTTTTACCATCCAGTATTTAATTTTTACATTTTATTTCAATTAACAAATGCTGTTTTTTTTTCATAGTTATAGTTAACAATAACATAACTGGTTTATTCATTAAATGTCACATTCATAGATTCTCTCTCTGTATGAATAATTGCAAGCTTTTTCATACTTCATTCTGACTGGACAATATTATTAGTTCAAAATAAACAAAAAGTCTAAATGACCTTGGTGGGGCATGTTGTCACATATTGGGTAAGTAAGTAAGTTACATGGAACCTGACTGACTGATTTGAGAAGAAGAAAATTACTGAATTACAAACTAAAAAAAAACATCCATATTTAAAATGTGTTATTTAATGGCTTTCCGGATAAAACAACACACAAATGTCGAAGCACAAAAAATTACTAACTTAACAATAAATTTAAGGGTAATATACAAAACAGCAAATGATTCTTTTGGAGAAGAGACATTTTTATAAATTAACTGTATGACAGACATGTCAAAAAACTGCCCTAAAATCACTTCGGCACAATGGCACAACTTGCCATTCTTCATTATCTAAATACAATCTCTGAACACAAGAGGGCGAGCGTGAGTTTCCTCTATCCGGTCCCAGCTTTGACTTTCTCAAGCACTATGAGACCTTTACAGCAAGGAGAATGAAGACCAGTTAACAGAGGCCAAAGTGTTTGCCTAATTGAGATAATCATTACAGAGATGTGCAGTGTATGAACTCTTTCACAAACACACATGTTGCAGGAGTGCACATGCTGTAAGGCCAGTGTTAAGCAGACAGAAAGAGAGTGCTAATTAGTCCAATAAAAACCCAAGTGCCTGCTCTAATAGCAAGATAAATGTGCAGGGAGGCAGCGCAGGACCTTTCCTTTAACTGCTGTCAACAGCCAATTAACTCGAAATGAGCAGTGTGTGCATCTCTCAACACTCATCAGACACTTGCTTAAAAAATGAGCCCGCATGCATGGACACACACAGACACACACACACACACACACACACACACACACACACACACACACACACACACACGTTTGTTTCACTGTCTTAGTGAGGACACTGCATAGACTTCCATTGATTTTCTATCAGGTTAATGATTTTTCTATCAGCTAAACCAACTCTTACCCCTAAACATAGCCTACCCATCAGAGAAAGGTGTGGAACATGAAATAAAAAAACAAAAAAAAACATCCTTTGTCTAGTGAGCACCAGTCAAATGTCCTCGTCAGAACTGATCTGCTGCACTCCATTACGCAATGCTCTGTTTTTTTATGGAAGCCCATTCCCACCACTGAATAAAAAATAAAAAGTGTAATTGTGACTTTTTATCTCACACTTCTGACTTTTTTTCTCTCAGTTTTGTGAGATATAAACTTGCAATTCTGAGAAATGAAGTGAGAATTGCATGATATAAACTCAACGCAATTGTGAACTCAGAACTGTGAGATTTAAACTCGCATTTATATGAGAAAAAGTCAGAATTGTGAGTTTTTATCTTGCAATTCTGACTTTATTTCTCACAGTTTTGAGTTTATATCATGCAATTCTGAGAAAAAAAGTGAGAATTGCAAGTTTGTATCACGCAATCCCGAGAAAAAAATTCTGAATTGTGAGATAAAAAGTCGCAATAACCTTTTTTATTTAGTGGCAGAAATGGGCTTCCATAGTTTTTTAAGATGACAAAAAGGGTTATAAGTTAAATTTCTGGCCTAGTCTGCCTCAGTGGTCTAACAGCACTCGTCAATGTCAAAATTATTGATTTGGCCAATCAAATCATGATGATAAGAACAAACATGAATGTTTTAAGATTCTTGGCCTGGAAATCCTAGTTCACTTTGGCCAACCACTTTTGTTCCTCAGACAGTTTTTTGCACTCTTCCCCTTGATTTGTTTTATCTTTTGGCAGTCTCTAAATGTTTTTCCCGGTCCAGCCGATTAGTATAGCTCAAACTTCACAATAACTGATCATTTTCAGCAGCAAAATACAAGTTTTGTTTGGTTCAGTGGCATTGTTTACGCTCAGTGCCGTCAATATGGACGATTTATGACATATCATGAAAACACTCTATTCCAGCATGAAGCATCAGCGAGGTGAAGATGAAAGTTGCACATCATTTGATATTAGTCAACTGTTTTATGATAGAAATGTTAAACAACGGACAGCTTTATCCAGTGATGCAATCTACTCAACTTTTTCCTCAAATATGACCATTTTGAGAGAGAGAGAGAGAGAGAGAGAGAGAAATCAATTTATCAATCTGTAATGGTTAAGGCTAGAAGGGAGACAGCTGTGGCTACAGGCTACAGTAACGTTATTTTTGTCACACTGTTTAACAATAATAATGTTTTTGTATTATAGTAAGGGCTAAGTTTAGGGTTGGGGTAGGTGTAGACGTTAATAAAACACAATCTAATAGGTAGAAAAATGTATTTAATTATTAGTTTCCGTTCTGAGATGCATCCCTTCTAGCCACAACCATCTGTAATACATGTACTTATAGTGTAAACTGTTAAATTATGCATAATTACAAGTAAACCTAAACTAAATGCAAACCTTAACCCTAAAGTACATGTAATAATATTTAATAATATTAATTAAATATTTCACTTAACAACATCCTCTTATAATAAAGTATATTTAATTATTTGATTTATTTTAAGTGTACTTTATTATTCATATATAATTTTACTATTCAGTTTATTATTATATTATAACAGTATTACAACAATATTTTTGTGTTTCATAAATGTTTTAGATATTGATTAAATATGTTGCATACACTAAAAAATGCTGGGTTAAATACAGTAAAGCAGGTGAAAATAATCAATAATCAAGCAATAATCAAAAGGGGAACATTTATTAATAAGCAATTAAAAAAATATATATATATATTTATTTTATTTTATTTTATTTTAAACAATACATGTTAATTTCTTGAACATATTAATAAATGTTCATGTCCAACCTATTTTGGGTTCATTTTAAGTAAGAAATAGTCATTTTAAGCAATAGTTGAGTTAAATAAAACTACCTAGAAGGTTGTGTTAACATTTAACTTAACTACTTGGTCAAAACAACACAGTCACTGGGTTTGTCCATATTGCACCCAGCAATGGATTGTTTTTAACCCAGCAGTTTTTAGAGTGTAGTTTCAATTGCAGTGTGACAAATGCTGCAGGGTATGTTGTTGCAAAAAAAAAAAAAAAACATTTTCAATTAACTCCATATATTTTTATTGTCCATAGATTAAAAAAATTATAAATAAAATAAAAATGTAAAAAGAAAATAAATAAACAAACTGGAGTACAGTGTGACAGCGAGCCCCGTTTGTCTTTGCTGGGTTTTTAAAATTTTTTTATTACAGCTGAAAGTTATGAAAACCTTAAAAACTTTCCTTAAAAACTTCATAAAGGTCTTAGAAACCCTGACACTACGCCTTGAGAATTCATGGAGGTAATCAGACGAAGTAGCAGACAATCTGCTATATTGAGCACCATTAACACTGGACTTGGCGGCATCTAACAATCCTTGTTAAAAGGACAACCTCCAACCATTTCAATTAGCCCGCGGGGCAGTCCGAACGCGCCTGTCTATTCTTAGTGAATCACTGAGAAAGAGAGATTTAGTGATCAGCGCTACAGCTCTGGTGACCTCTACTCATCTTTTGTTAATGCATGGCAGATGAGCTTTTTATTATGAGCCGCTGACTTATGGCTGGAGGTGTGTTGAAGGGGAAAGGCAGAAGGCACATGCCAAGTGAAGCTCAGCCCTCAAAGAACAAATCAATGTGCTTCCACTGAACTCCAACACCTGAGAACTGCCACATATTAATCAAAACCAGAGCAAGAAACTACTGTATGATGTCCTTTAATATCAGCTCTGTGTGTCCCTCAGTTTTAATTTGTCTAACAATATTCATCCATCGCTGGAGAAATCTGTCATTTTGTTATTGTTTCTGAATCTGAACACGTCATTTCCACAGTCAAAATGTCTACAAGCACTTCTGTTAACATTTTATTTAGTGTTAAAATTGTTGCAGTGGAAATTATGCCTTAAACTAAGGGACAGTTGATCCTAAAATAGTTTATTCTTTCATACTTCTTGAATTTTAAAACTAAAAAAGTACAGTCAAACTAAAATTTATTTAGACACCAGATATAATATTTTTTTTTTTTTTACTAGTGGGTGCAGGACACTATGGCCCAATTTCATAGACAGGGCTTAGTTTAAGTCAGGATCAGGCCATTGTTCAATTAAGACATTTAAGTCGTTTTTATACATGTGCCTTCAAAAAAACATTACTGGTGTGCATCTTGAGACAAAACAAAGGCACTGATATATTTTAAGATCATTTCATTTATGTAAGTGAAGATAGCAAAATAAAGTAAACTATAACATATTATATCCAAAAATTCTTCATACAGTGAAATTGATTAAAAATTGGGACCAAAAATTTGATTTGACACTTTGTGTTTTGTTACATACCTTTCTATTAAAGTTATCTGACATTATCAAGATGAATTTGTTCTGACACAGTTTAACTCTTGAGCTCTTGTCATATTTCATACCATTTTCTAAACTATAGTGAATAAACTGTGATAATGTGAGAAATATTGAAGGTGTCTGCATAAATTTTGGTTTGACTTTGGTTTTTATGGTAAAATTTCAAACTTGAAGAAAGTCTCAATTTAAAAAGTAAAATAAAATAAAATAAAATAAATTAAAAATAACAAGAAAATCTATACATATACTACTGAATAGTAGCAAAACATATGAAAGAAAGCCAGTATCGAAAGTTGTAAAATTTCAAATTAAAACTCTTTAAACTGCACAAGTACCATTCAAATGTTTGGGAGCAGCAAGATATATTTAATGGTATTGAAAAATGTCTCTTATGCTCACCAGAACTGCATTCATGCAATTAGAAATACAGTAAAAACATATATGTGTGTATATATATATATATAGTATTATAATATATTTTAAAATGTAATTTATTCCTGTGATGCAAAGCTGATAAATTTTCAGCATCATTAGTCTAGTATTCAGTGTCACCTGATCCTTCAGAAATCAATCTAATATGCAGATTTTCTGCTCAAGAAACATTTAATATTACAAATAATGTTAAAAACCGTTGCACTGCTTTATATATTTGTGAAAACCGTGATACATTTTTTCAGTATTATTTAATGAACAGCATTTATTTTTGACCAATTTAATGCATCCTTGCTGAATAAAAGTATTGATTTTTAAATAAATAAATACATAATTCTGGATCCAAACATTTAAACATTGTGTAAATTTAATAGTGTGCAAATTTGCTGTTGTTGAGCGAGTACGTTCTCCATCACTGTACCTACATATTGCTTAACGCTAAAAAAAATCCAGATTTTAAGACTTCAAGAGGCAGACAGATTAAACTGTGAATCTATTAGTTCAATTATGCATTATGAGGAATTAAGACAGCATTTATTTGACATTTCTGACCAACTTAATGCATCCTAGCTAAATAAATTTGATTTAAAAAAAATAAATCATTCTGGCCTCAAACTTTTGAACAGTGTAAATCTAAAAGTGTGTGAATTTGCTGTTGTTAAGCGAGTATGTTCTCAATCATCGTACCTAAATATCAACAAACGGACAGACATATTAAACAGTGAATCTATCCAATAAATTATGCGTTATGAGGAATTAAGACAACATTACAATATTACCACACTTAATCAGTGCCCAAAATGATAACATTTATAAGGAATTATACAATTGTATTTTTTTGCTGTGCTGTTGCAAATGTTATTGAAAAATGTCTCTTATGCTCACTAGAGCTGCATTTAGTTGATTTGAAATACAGTAAAAAAACAGTAATATTATGAAATATGTTTACAATTTAAAATACCCGTTTTCTATTATAATATATTTGAATATGTAATATATTCCTGTAATTCAAAGCTGAATTTTCAGCATCATTACTCCAGTCTTCTGCTCAAAAAACATTTATTATTATGAATAATGTTAAAAACAGTTGCGCTCAGGGTTTGAAATTAACACCAGCCAAACCGACAAATGCGGGTGGCAGGTGTCCCAATTTGGCGGGTTAATTTTTGAAAGCTATGTTCACTTACTCATTTCTTGGGGAAGTTCATGCAAGCCAAATCTGCAAAGATTTAGTGCAAATACTGATTTGGTTAGACTAACTTAGTGCACACATTTAGAGTGCATGCTTTCTGCATAATTCAGTCTATTAATATGCATTGAGAATGACCGCATAATTCAAAATAAGGGAGCAGAAAATTTATTTATATAATTTCATATAGTTAATATCACACACACACAAAATCAGCATGGTTGCAAATGTGGTATTGATTTTATACAGCAGCTCAATAAACAAGTTAATATTAAGAGACTTATGTTTTAGACACCATATTGGATGTTTTTGCCAACAAAAATAATTCCAAACACAGCCACGGCATTGTTTTGCAACTCTGAGCAACATATGAAGGTGTTTTGTTCCTGAATGAATCAACCGCTAAAATGATTCGGATCAATTGCAATGACTCACTTAAGAGTGACTTGCTGCCACCTACTGGCGGTTTTAATTTCACATTTAAAGTATCTTTTCATTTTTAAAATAATTTCAAATATCAGTATTCAATGTTTTATGCTTAAAATATCAAAACATTATTTATGCATTTGTAACTGCAGGTTACAATGCCACCTCATATGCAACTTCTGCAAACATGAATTTTGTTGATAGTGATTTAATTTGTTTAGTAACACCCTAAAATATTAAAAATCAATTTAAACTTATTGGAAAAGATTGATTTCTGTGACTGCTGTGAACTGACCAAACAGAGTATGAAGAATATCAAAAACTTTCAGAGTCAGCTGTCCACGTTAGTCTTTAAGACATCAGCACAATAACACACTCTGCAAAATAATGTCGAACTATCTTTATCAATAAAATCCCAGAAAATATTGAGATATTATTTTTTGTCAATATTGCACATTGACACAAAATGATTTGCAAGGGTCGCTTTGTCACATCCAGTGTAACCTTTTTTTTTGGCTAGTAGAAGTTGGATAGCTGGTAACTTAAAAATGTAGTAGCCAAATTGGCTGGTGAGTGAAAAAGTTAATTTCATTCCCTGAAAACCGTGATGCATTTTTTTTTCAGGATTATTTAATGAACAACATTTATTTGAGATTTTGTTTTCATTTTTGACCAATATAATGCATCCTTGCTGAATAAAAGTATTGATTAAAAAATCTTTCTGGCTCCAAACTTTTGAACAGTTGCATAAATCTAAAAGTGTGTAAGTTTGCTGTTGTTAAGTGAGTATGTTCACCATCATCATACCTAAATATCAAAAGTCTTTACACTAAAGCAAAAAAACAGTAAAAAAAAAAAAAAAAATCCAGATTTTACAATTTCAAGAGACAGACAGATTTAACAGTGAATATATCCATTCAAATATTTGTTATGTGGAATTAAGACAACATATCCATTACAATATTACCAAGCCACACTTAATTTGTGGCCAAAATAACATTTAAAAAGAATTATACAATTGTACTAAGTTGCTGTGCTGTCGTAAATATTATTGAAAAATGTCACCAGAACTGCATGTATGTGAGAAATACAGTAAAAACAGCAATATTATGAAAGATTGTTTTCAATTTATAATATATTTTAAAATGTAATTTATTCCTGTGTAGCAAAGCTAAATTTTCAGCATCATTACTCCAGTCTTCAATGTCACATGATCCTTCAGAAATGTGAATAATATGAATAAACATTTATTATTATGAATAATGTTAAAAACAGTTGCACTGCTTCATATATTTGTGAAAACTGTGATGCATTTTCAGGATTTTTTTAATGAACAGCATTTATTTGAGATTTTACTATCATTTTTGACCAATTTAATGCATCCTTGCTGAATAAAAGTATTGATTGCTAAATAAATAAATACATAATTCTAGATCCAAACGTTTAAACAGTAGTCTAAATCTAATAGTGTGCGAGTTTGCTGTTGTTAAGCGAGTACGTTCTCCATCATTGTGCTTAACACACAAAAAATTCCAGATTTCAAGATTTCAAGAGGCAGACAGATTAAACAGTGAATCTATTAGCTCAATTATGCATTATGAGGAATTAAGATAATATTACCAATCCACACTTAATTAGTGGCCAGAATTTTAAGATTTATCAAGAATTATACAATGGCACCTAGTTGCTGTGCTGTTGCAGAGGCTCACGGTGGCAAGAAGCTTCATAATTTAAGCGCTTCATTATGAAGACGAGGTCTTTGCAGTCATTAAGACGGGCATGAATGTGTCACCTCCACCCCTGCTGAAGTCAGAGTAATTAACAATAATATCTCATATCAAATTCTGCCCCTCAACAAGCCGCAGACCAGCAACTTCACGATGACCTCATTCCTATTCATCATACTTTCCTGATAATCCATATTTAAAAGACTTAAGGGTTGGAAAAAAATCTGCATATCCTTCTGATTGAAAAGTCATAATTGCAATAAGAAATGGCCACATATTTGCTTTTTAGCCGTATGTTTCGTTTTCAACAGCCACATACATATGCAAAATGTCACATTTTGTATGAAATTTACACTGTGGCTGCTTATTGTAAAAGACAAATTTTATGTCGTTTTAGATGCCAAGAAATTGAGATTGCTACCGTCAGACAGTAATGAATCTGGAGAGTAATGAAGAAAGAGAGACGGATCATTTTCATTGACTAGATGCGATGTGGGTGTAGTTTTCACATCAGGCAGCCACTTGTGCATCTTATTTGTTCAGAGGGCAGGTTCGCCTCACTCCCGGTGCGAGCGTGTGCTGCAGCTCGCAAATCAAGACGTACAAGAGAGCCTTTGCCATGCTAAACAGTGACACTCTAAATGGCCTCCCAACTGGCAGCTTTTGTGCTGTGAAGAGGACCAGCTTCTCAACTTCAAAGGTGAAATTTATGTCAAGACTAGCTGGACAAAACAACTTTATCAGACGGCTGCTTTTGAAGTCATGCGGCCGTCTCGACCGGCGCTTTACGTGAAGCACAACACCCCAGACACACACACACACACACACACACACACACACACACACACACACACACAC
The DNA here is from genome assembly GCA_033026305.1 of Cirrhinus molitorella. Taxonomy (NCBI): domain Eukaryota; kingdom Metazoa; phylum Chordata; class Actinopteri; order Cypriniformes; family Cyprinidae; genus Cirrhinus; species Cirrhinus molitorella. The sequence continues at coordinate 25,245,583 of CM065125.1, forward strand.
ACACATAGAGTAACCTTTCAACAAAGAAAATCTGTTGATATTTTAGACTCACATTGACATTGATCTTAACATCTAGATAATCGATCTGATAGTCAACCCGATTCATGTTGTATCAGTAGAAAATGTTACAAAGGTGTCACTTTTATCAGGGAATCCAAAAAAACAAACAAACAAACAAAAAAAAACAGGCCACCAGGTTGAACCGCATCATCACACTAAAGTTGAATTTGCTTCTAGGTGTTTTTTATCTACATAAAATCAATGTTAAATTGGCTTTATTTAAAATCTTTTAGTTTCATGTTTAATATTTAAATAAACGATTAGGTGTATATGTGACCCATGTGACAAAACCAGTCAAAAGGGTCCATTTTTAAAAAAGCTGAATAAATGAGCTTTCCACTGATGTATGATGTTTGTCAGGACAGGACAATATTTAGCCAAGATACAACTATTTGAAAATCTGGAATCTGAAGGTGCCAAAAAATCAAAATCTTGAGAAAATCACCTTTAAAGTTGTCCAAATTAAGTTCTTAGCAGTGCATATTATTAATCAAAAATTAAGTTTTGTTATATTTAAGGTTAGGAAATGTACAAAATTTCTTGCAAAAAGAAAAATCGATCAGTTTGATCCATACAATGTATTTTTGCCTATTGCTACAAATATACCCTTGCTACTTAAGACTGGTTTTGTGGTCCTGGGTCACATCAAATAAATAACGGAAGACCAAAAACTGCCTTAAACATTTTTAAATGGCAAAAACAAATCAGTCCAGATCTCCATATGTATGTTTTTTTTGCATATGCTGTATTTTCAAAGTCAGTTTATGTGTGCATCCATTATTCCTGGCCATATTAGAAAGTTAAAATACTGGTGGTTGAAAATTAATTAATTTGAGCAGTAAACACATAGACCAGCATTCAACACCAGGATGGATTATTAGGTCAGTGCTCTTCAGCTGGACAGCGCCATGTTTTCTGTAGTTTGGCAAATAGACGCAGCTTTTCGTCTCTATGCCTTGGAGCAACAATTGTCTTAATGTTTGAAAATGGTGAGGAAGCGCAACCATTACTATTAAGCTATTTATGCTTGTGGATGTTCAGCCACTGTCTATCAGGAAACAGTTTAAAATGTGGATTTTGTGAAGGAATTTACAAAGTGGAACACAATATAGTAAATATTCAGTGAAAGCACAGCTATTTCGTATCATAAAAATGCTATTTCGTATTGAACATAATATACAGAGAGAGATTTTAAAGAAAGTTCTCATATGTGAGCCATAAAACCAGTCATAAGATCAATTTTTTGAAATTGAGATTTATATAATCTGAAATCTGAATAAATAAGATGCTTTCCATTGATGTATGGTTTGTTAGGAAAGGACAATATTTGGCCGAGATACAACTATTTGAATGTCAGGAATCTGAGGGTGCAAAAAAAAAATATTGAGAAAATTGCCTTTAAATTTTCCAAATGAAGTTCTTAGCAATGCATATTACTAATTAAAAATTAAGTTGATATGTTTATAGGTGGAAATGTACTAAATATGTTCATGGAACATGATCTTTACTTCGATCATTCGATCATTTTGACCCATACAATGTGTTGTTGGCTATTGCTACAAATATACCCGTGCTGCTTATGACTGGCTTTGTGGTCCAGGGTCACATATTACTGTGTATAATTTTACACATACATGCACAGTATATATGCATATAAGAGTAAAAACAGAGAACTAAAACATATGTTTCTCTGATATAAACAAATGAACAAGTCAGTGAGAAAAAGACAATCAGAAAGAAAGACATTCCACAGCACAGAAACTGGACTGAAATGTGATTTTACTCTAAAAATATTTCATTTACAAATCTTATACAATTTTTTGAAACTCACATGCCACTTTAAAACAGCACACTTAAACCAGGCCTGCTTTTTATTCACTATAATTGTCTATTGATTGTTTCATCTTCATAAAATATTTAAAGGTTGTGTTAGTAAATACCACAAGTGCAATTCAAATGCTGTAAGTGATGATATTCTACACATATTTACATGTGTAACATTTATGATAATATATAACAGCGTTTTAACATAAAGGTATTTTCTATATTACATGAATACAATAATTTAGCAAAATTCACTTTGGGTTATTTCATTACTCTCTCTCTCCCAGACGCCCAGCAATCCACTGTTTTAACAGTGTCGTACAAGCATGCAACTCATTTTTAATTCATCATACACAGCTTTTATAAGGCTCAACGTTTAAGTGTTTTAAAATATGTACATCAATGTTTTTTTCTTTATATACAGTCCTGTGTAGAGTACACAGTTTTTTAAAGAAGCCAAAACATGTACACATAAAGCAGAAAACTGCTAAATATCTGCACTCTGCAGAACATAATACACAGCCAAAAAAGTCTTAAAGGATCTCCTGGAAAAGGCTGGCATCTCAAATCAGTCCTCAGCCGTCTCCAAAACATGCTCTACGTACCCTCACATTTGAATCTTCAGCATTTGATTCAGGACTGCAGGAGAGCAGGATGGAGAGACCCGCTTTTCTCCTCAACAAGAGCTGTTGCGTCTCTCTCCATCAGCGCTGCCGTTCTCGGGCACAGCTGCGTGACTCCCGGCGTCATGCCTGTCAAGGACGGGACTGTGCCTAGGGTTGGTGTAGGTTTGATGGGCATGGGCACAGCAGGCATGCTTTGGCTTCCCGGGTGGTGATGGTACAGCCCCTTGACGGCCACATTGAACGGTGGGTAGTCTGAAGACACCGGCTCGGACAGCATGCCCACATGTGGCCACACGGAGTTTACCATGCTGCCTAGTTGAGCAGGCATGGGATACCCAAGGTGATGCATGACCGAGGCGATGGGCAACCCACTGGCCATCACTCCTTTATAGTCTCTGCCAATCAGGCTCTCGATGGCAAACGGGTGCTTGAAGCTGCCGCTCTGCCCACCACCAAGCGTGTAGCTCTGGAAGTGCGAGAGCCGGCCCATGGAGCCTAAGTACTCCGGATGACCCACGCCCAGCTTGCCCGAATGGTGGTGGGATGGATGCAAGGCATGCTGGGCATGTGAGTGGTATGAGTGCAGCACGGGGTTGCTCTTGCAAGCCGAATGCTCCACCCGTAGAAGCTTGAAGCGCTTGCGGCGACGCAAGAAGCTGCCGTTTTCAAACATGTCTCCACAGTCCGGGTGCAGGGCCCAGAAGCTGCCCTTTCCCGGCTGGTCGGGACGTCGGGGGATCTTGATAAAGCAGTCGTTAAAGGAAAGATTGTGGCGGAGCGAGTTTTGCCACCGCTGAGTGTTCTCGCGGTAATACGGAAAACGGTCCATGATGAATTTGTAGATGTCACTGAGGGGGAGCATCTTCTCAGAGGAGCTTTGAATAGCCATGGCGGTTAGCGAGATATACGAGTATGGAGGTTTCTGATCACTGTAGGAGTTCTTGCCTGGCCGAGGCATTTTTAATAAATTTGTTCAGTATCAGTCAGCAAGTCAGCATGTCCTCGGTGAAAATAAAAAAGTCATAAAAAGCGCACTGTAGCCTTGTTTTGTTTGACTCCAACTGTTAACACAGTTGTTTTATAAGACGCTAGTCACAAAAACATCTCACAAAGGCAAAATCCACAAGTATGTAAAAGAAAACCGACCGTTTGAAAAGTTACCTCACTAACGGTACTCCTCACACGCGCGCGTGACACCTGCGTCCTCACAGAGCGCGGGAAGTTCTCTCGGAGGATGCGCGCTCTCGGCTTTGACTCGCAGAGGATCCGCGACGCTTTTGTAAGAATGGCAGAGGTCCAGACCCCCCGCCAGTTGCGTTTTATTATGATGACACTGACTTTAGGACGAATAAGGGGTAAATAGGGGGAGGGTCTGACTTCATGTGCGTTTTAGTCCTACTCATCTGTACCAATCAGAGGCAAAGAGCAGCGCGCTCACTAATGAGTCTGATAATGATAACACACTGCAAGACTAATGGCGTGAATGTGAATGATCCATGTACTGTTTTTGTAGTGCCTTGGAATAGTTTGAAACGTCTCGAATTCTATAAAATCGAACTTTAGACGAAGTTTAGACGTTATTCAAACAGGAATATAGTTAATAATTGTACTGTACTGTTCACAGTGGTTTCGTTTTTAATCAATGGGCGGTAAAACCGTTAAAATTTTAAATACTGTAAATGAAGACGTTTTATAAGTAGCCTAACAAGTATAAACAAAAAAATTATATAAAAGAATAGGACATTCTATTTTCTGTGTAAACAGCCACATTTAGCCTATTTGTATTTATATTATAAAAAGTTAGTCTGCTGTGTCTCATTACACCAGAGGTGCAGATAAACTTTAAGTCTTCATATATACTTCCATTATATCACCTTTGTACTATGAATACATTTTGAAATGTGTAAAGATCGGTAGGCTATGTTAAAATTATTTTAATGATTATTTTTAAAGTAAACAATATGAACTATAAAATATGCAGTCATAAACATTTCATCTAATAATCTTTCTGTTATACATGAGACAAAACAATTTGTTTTTTTTATGCATTTTTGTTCTAAAGATGTTCTTTTTCCAGTATAGCTACCTTTATAATTGCACAAACTTCTATTAAATAAATTAAATCTAAAATTTTATTTATTAAATTAAATTCTATTTAAATATTTTAAATTTTAAATTATTTAAAATCTTAAATTATATTAATTCTTATCATTATAAGCTGAAATAACACTTATATTCATATGATAATCATAATATTAATATACAGAATATTAAATAATAATAAGTGACCCTGGACCTTTTTTTCTTTTTGCACCCTCATTCAAGATTTTCAGATAGTTATCTCAGACAAATATTGTCCTAACAAACCATACATCAATGGAAAGCTCAGCTTTCAGATGATGTATAAATCTCAATTTTCAAAAATTGACTGGTTTTGTGGTCCAGGGTCACATATGAGCAGCTGTCCCCCAGGGACCTTTAAAACCATTAAAACTTCACGATTTTTAGTAGAAAGAGAGAGGGAAAACACCAGGACAGCTACATATGGATAAAATAATCTATTCATAAATTTCCCTCCCTGAATATGATCAATCATAACCTCGATAATGTCAACTTATGTCAAAACTTGACCCAGGTAATACAAAAACACGTTGCTTTCATAATTACATGCTATTTCACAGCTCCTTTCTCTTGAGTGATTTCAGGTGAAATATTTGTGACAAGTCTTTCAAAAGCTGAAAGCGCGCGCGCACCAAGAGCGCGCCCGTTTTTCACCGGCGCTGAGCGGAGTCAGAATCAACCTGTCAAGCTGTTTGCACTTTGCTCGTATTTCACAAGGATAAACACTTCCCCACAACCCCCGAGAACAGGTACTCCGGTAAACAGAACAACAAAAGCGCCGCGCCGCTCTTGTGCGGCCAGGTGTCACGGCACGGTCCCACCAGGCGCCTTCTTACTCGGGTTCCCGGCGGGTCGCGAATACATTACATTAATTAAGCCTTCAGTGATTTACCTTCCTGAGAGAGATGTCCAACAATATAATTAAAGGCGTAGTGGTTATATTAGCGATGAATATTCAAAACGGTGTCAATTAATTAGCCAACAGATCTTTCTCATTATGTTCCTGAAGAGCTCCGGTGTTTCTCTAGTTTAAAGGGTCACCGGCGAACCAGTCGCATGCATATTTCACACCCCGCGTCATTATGTGCCGCACTTAATGTCTTTTGAAATGCAACTCCAGCGCCGGACCGCTGACGAATAACGTCTGTTTAGAAGCGCCTTTAGCCTCGTTTACACATACAGTCTTTACTGGTAAATTACTGGTGCGTTAAGAGATTTTTTAATGATGTCACAGAATTTACATGTAATTTAAAACCAATAGGTACGCTTCCATTACAGATTTGCGTTAAACTTCTGCATTGTTTTATAAATGTCGATAAAAAAAAAAAAAAAAAAAAAAAAAACCTTTGTGAAACGGTGGTACTAAAACTTATTTTTTTCCTCTCATGATAAGTCATGGATGTTGGTAGGTTTACGTATGTCGCATCCATCACACTATGCAATAATTTTAATCGTAGGAGACGATTAAGGCCCGTTCACACCAAGAATGATAACGATAACTATTAACTATAAAGATAACTTTCTAAAAATTCTCTATTTAAGAGAATAGCAGAGTTCACACCACAACTATAATGCTAACGATACAGGGCAACGTGAAATGTAAAGGGCTTGCGCATTTGAAATAGCAGGCGACATTGTAGAAAAGCAAACAGAAATTGCAAACAGAGTAACATCAAAGTCCCTTTAAGGCAAGTCATTCCACTCGGCGGCCATCTTTGAAACGGTCTATCTCTTTGAATGGGGAAACATCAAATTCTCCATAACTGTTCACCAAGTTTATGATTAAATTTCATATTTGAAATCACCAAAGAAATCTGACACGAACTGCCTCATAAATATGGTTCCTTGTGCTCCAGTAGCATTAAAAAATGCTTACTTTTCAGGCTAGATAAGCCAGTCCGCATGCGCAGTACCGAGCGCACGTCTTAGAACGCCGACTGTTTCTATAGCAACTGGGACTTCTAAGGGCAGCTGCAGTGACTCGCTGACTGTACTAATCATCGATTGGCTCTTTCATTAAGAAGGCGGGGCTTCGCGGCCATAATGAGCGTTGCATGAGACGTCTTGGGTATTATCTTGGGTCTATAGTCTTTGGTAACGTAAAACATAAAATTACCTCAGGAATACAGCACAGGGTTGGACAATATTGTCTCACCTTATTTGAAGCTGCAGTAGAAAAGAGTCCGTTACAATGTACTACGTTATAGATAGTTTACGCTAGATTAGATTCACTGTTTAGATGCATTTGAAACGTGCGTGCTGAGGACATCTACTGGTTGAAGTCGTGTAAATGCAACAAAAACAGACAGTTATCGTTCTCTGGTGTGGACACAAATATAGTTATCGTTGTATTAATAATTATTGTTATCGTTTTGGTGTGAACGGGCCCTTACAGAAGCAGCGCAGAGAGCCTGGTATAAACACAGGCATTGACTAGAGCAGAGGTCTTCAACCCTGCTCCTGGGGACCCACTTGCCTGGAAAGTTTATTTGCAACCGGCTTCAGCACACCTGCCTGCAATTTTCAAGCAGTCTTGAGGAGCTTGATTGCCCGCTTCAGGTGTGTTTGATTAGGGTTGTAGCTAAACTCTTCAGGATAGTGGGTCCCCAGGAACAGGGTTGAAGACCTCTGGACTAGAGTATTGACTAGAGTGGCTGTGATCAGTTACTGCGATCAGCAGACTTGTGGAGTGTAAACACGGGGTTATTTCAGCTTTAACAGCAAGGCAAGCCCCTTATTCAAACATTGCACAGCCAATGCTTGCGTAAGCAGCCACATGAGGTGTTTGTTTTTTGAGGCTATAGTACATTAAAGAATGATCATGTGACTTATTTACGCAAAGTGACCTGTAAATGTGAAAAAGCCGTTTCCATTACATTTTGCAAAATGTTACTATTTTCCAATTGCCTGACAAACCACCTCATGCAAGCGTTTTTTTGTGGTATATGGGAGTTTTTGCAAAATTGACGTTTCTATTAGGCGTATTTTCGATTCGCCATTTCATTTTACGCAATTTGAAGGATAATGGTAATGCAGCTATAGCGTGAATGGTGCTAACTACCTTTTTCTTCCTGTAAAAGTGGGCGCGGCCATTTGTACATTTTATGTGTGTGGCTTTCGGTCTCATCTGCATTCAGCTAATTTTATCTGTACAAAGCAGCTTGTTTTGCTGCTTAAAATGGCAAATTTTAAGCAGCAAGCCGTCATTCTTCTCATTATTTCCCTAAAGCAGATAATAAACCGGAAGTCTCACCCATAGGCTTACTTCCACATTGAGGAAACAGGTGGATACCGGTAAAAAGACTGAACGGCATTTTTGTACTTACCGGTAAAGTTGTTCTGGTAATTGTACGGCAATTTACTAGTGTGTGAAAGGGGCTTTTGACACGCGAATCATGCGGCGCGCTTGGCACCGGAAGGCCCATCCGAGGCTGCCACGGGAGCGCGCGCGTTCCTCCTCACCGTGTTGTTTAGATCAATATTAAACCTGCTCCCACAAAGCGCGGCGTTAAGTAGACAACACGCTGATATGCATAAGAAATTAATTAGACGGTTTTCACTGCATTCAACTCCTGGACAAATAACAACTTGTAAAGTGCACCTTCTGGGCATATTGAACATATGCTGGAATTAGCCTTAATTGACTAATTACATAAATTACTCATTAATTTTACAGCACATCAATTATAAAAGATATATCAATTAATTTTGCATAAATTAAGGGCTGAACGTGGCAAAAGCGGAGATGGGGAGATGAGCGCGCGGGGAGGGGGTCGGCCCTGGGCCGCGAGGCGAGGGTGGGGGGGTTCGTCTGTTTGTTCCAAGATGCTAATAATTATTTTGTTCAGCTTTGGGCGAGAGATTCTGACTCTTGTGGTACAATAGGAAATGGAGAAACCCGCAATCACGCTAGTAATAATAATAACGTTAAAGACCCCTCACTAAGAGAGCATAGTCGCGTTGCCGCAAGGACGAGGCATTTAAATCAATTAGAGTGGTCCTATTGGGAAATGGGACTTTGGCACCAGCGAGAGGACTTCATGGCCACCCAATGATTTATGGATGCCGATTAACATATGATCGCTTTAAGTGTGACACGGAAGTCCTCCCATAAGTTTAGGTGATCGCTTTTATTAAGATTATGAATTCCATATCAGTCGCATCAGGGCATATGCTGAGTGTTCAAACTCAATAAGAGATATTTCAAGACTCAACCCTAAAGCAAAGTTTTAAGATTACGCTTTACCCATCCATAAACTCACTTACTTCGATGATATCTTTAAGATGGCGCACTTGAGGTAGATTTATGTAATTGTCCTTTTTTCCCCATTGCCTCTGGTCTATATATTTATGCAGGCAAACTCATTCGTCTTCCTACCTGCAGATCAGGCCGACATACACAATTGAGTATAAAAGCCATTCTCGTACTTAATATGGAATATACATTTAGGTTTTTCTGTATTTGTATTTTTTTCCACTCTCTTTCGCTCGCTTCTCTCTCACTCACACATACGCATTAAAACTATCTATCTCTCTCCCCTGGTGAGAGCTTAGTGAATCGTGCAGTTGGCAGAGTCTGTCTCCCCCGCCACACACACACCCAGGGGCCCACAGTCAGTGGCCCTTACCTACCACAAGCCTTTCCCTACAGTTACTCCTCACCTTCCGTAATCCATTCCTTATTCCTTACCTGCCACAATTCATTAACTACGCTTATTTCGCACCTACATCAACATATTCCTGCTATTTTCAGACATGCTGTAATTCATTCCCAACAGACCTCTGAAAATCCATTTTAGTCTTTATAAGCTAAACACACTGGAGTGAACCTTTGGCTTCCACATTGTCTGGTAATCACTCACTATATGTCACTATTAGACCCTTCTTTAAACTCAAAATGTCCTAGGATTTTCAATAAACTATTGGATGTTTTATGTAAGGTTGTGTGTGATGTAGTGAACCTGAGCCCTTGATATCTGTCTAATTTTAATAATGCTAAAGTATAGTTTAATATGAATTATATTGTATTATATATTATTTAATAATATTAAAATATAATATTAATTATATTGTATTATATTAGAATAAAAATATAATATAATAAACAATAATAAACAAATAATAAGAATATATTATTTCATATAATATCATTATAATAAAAGTACAAATACAAGTGTTTGAAGCCATAGCAGATTATATTATATATATATATATTTTTTTTTTTAAAATAATAATGTGATATTTCATTTATATTATATAATTTTAATAATGATCAAATATTTTAATATGAATTATATTGTATTATATTAGACATGCTATAGCATTTGAAGCTAATGTGCTATTTAATATATTATATTATATTATATTATAATAAAAGTTAATATTAGTAATAATACTATTTGAATCTATAGCAAATAAAAAAACAATATATTACTTTAAACAATACTAATGTGGTATTTATTATATTATATTATATTATATTATAATAAAAGTTAATATTTGTATAATATATGTATAATAAATAGTATAATATCTTTCTAATTGTATTGGTATCAAATCTACTATTATAAATATATATATATATATATATATATATATATATATATATATATATATATGCATTTGATACCATAGCAGATGAAAAATCTAAACAATATATTAATTAAATAATAAATAACAATAATAAGAATATATTATTTATCATTATATTATAACATATTATAATAAAAGTTATTATTAGTAATAATACTAGTACTTGAAGATAAAAAAACAATATGTTATTTCAAATATTACTAATGTCTTATAATATAATATAATATAATATAATATAATATAATATAATATAATATAATATAATATAATATAATATAATAAAAGTTCATATTAGTAATAAAATACTAGTATTTGACAAGACATGAGGACTGCTAATCAACAAGGCTTTTGAAAAGTATTGTGGTATTATTATTATTATTATTATTATTATTATGTAAGAGTATAAGTGACGTACCAAGTCAATACATTTTTTAATAATAAATATATAACTGAATATGAATTATATTGTATCGTAATATATTATATTATACAAAAGTTTATATTTATGATATTTATTTTAGTAATACTAGTATACTTTACTAATAATTACTTTTCTATTCTATTCTATTTTCTATTATTAGAGAGAAAAGTGGTATTTGTGGTATTATTTAAGAAACAAACTTCATTTGGTTGTTTTATGTAAGGATGTATGTGATTTAGTGAATAAGAACTTTTTAATTATTATCAAAAATAATATCAAAAATAACAATTATATTAAATAAATGAAATTTATTTGTTTCTAAGCTTTTGTAGACCTTCAATAGCAGCAAAGTTTTGGAAAAGTGGTATTATTATAAAAGATTAAAACATAAATAGGTCATAGGTTTTATATGGATATGGATATGGATCAATCAGTTCCTGGATGAAAAGTGTTGAGCTGACCTTTAATTTCAGTAAAACTCCACTAGGTCATTAGGCTTCATTCTGAATCTTACATGACTTGGTTAAAAACCTAAGTCAAGTTAAAACACTCTCAGCCCAGCCTCATGAGCATGAGCACTACGATTAAATTAACAGTGTGTTTAACAGCGCGCACGACAGACATCCTTTTCTTAATGCGTGAAAGAAGCTAATGCGGAAAGAGAACTGTGCACTAACGACCATATTTCGGGGCTTTGGAGTTCGAGAGATGCGGAAAGTGAAAGCCCGCTTCCTAGCAGAGGGGTGTCGAGCGCAGCCCGCTATGCTTGTGGGTGGCGGGCGAGAGCCATCGTCTCTCTCCAGCGCCGATGTTGTCGCTCGTCTCTCTTTCGCTTCCATTCACAGCTCTCCCCCTCCAACTCTTAATGTCCCCCGTAACACTCACTGTTCTGATTTTCATAAAGTCGTTGTTCTCCCCTCGCTGCCCAGTGTGTGATACCGGGATATGTGTAAAATAAATGATGTATATAGCTGTAGGGGGAAGCCTTCCTCCCCCAGAACTACCTTCGCGTCCAGGGAACATTGAACATTAGATCCTCGTTTAGTGAATAAATAAGCATTCAACTGAATGGCAGTGTTCGTGTTGGACTTTTGTGCATATTTTACCAGAAAAGGAGCTAGGCCATTAGGGAGTTAATATCAAATAAATCTCCACTGGTCGACTGGCAGAAAGGGACCGGCGGCTCTGTAGCGCCCTGTTGGGTTACTAATGACCTGAGCGGGCTTCAAATGAAGCCGTCATATGCATGTCATTTGCAGTATGTATATATTTATATATTATCTTCTAATTGTGTTTGAGAAGAGAACAAAGCCACAAGCGCAGCATTTAGGATCAGGCTGTAAATGCTTTACAAAAGACTAAATAAGCTTGCTTTGATTAGTGCATTAAAGTGTATGTGTGTGTGTGTGTGTGTGTGTGTGTGTGTGTGTGTGTGTGTGTTCACTGTATGTGTTTGTGCAGATGACAGAATGACATTTATTCAGTCAAGTGTGACAATAACCATGGAAGATCGCAGTGCTTCAGAAAGCCTTAAAACACACTATAAGACAGTATTTCAGTACCAAATGTACGAACGCTCTGAAAGTGCACCGATAACGTTAATATAGTCAAACCAAAATTTATTCAGAGACATTCAACATTTCTCACATTATCACAGTTTATTCGCTATAGTTTAGAAAATGATTATAAAATATGACAACTCTTGAGTTAAACTGTCAGAACAAATACATATTGATAATGTCATATAACTTTGATAGAAAGATACACTATTTTGCCAAAAGTATTGGGACACCCTCTTCTAATGAACAGGTTTGATTACCTTAGTAATTTCCATGAGTACTAATCTTAATGTTTAAGCATATAATGATTTTCTAGGGAATTGTGTCCTTCTAATTTCATAGCGAAAGTTTGGACAGGACCCTTTTTTTATTCTATCATGGCAATGCCTTTGTGTATAAGACAAGGTTCATACAGAAAATGTTTTATTCAGTTAGTGTGGAAGAACTTGACTGGTCTGCATAAAGCCAAGTCCTAATCCCAGTTGAACACCTCTGGTGTGACTTTAAATGCAGACCTCGAGCCAAAAACTCATCAACAAACACCAATGAATTGTACATACATTATATGGTCAAAATTAACGGGACACCCCCTTTTTCCAAAACTTTAGCAACAAAGATGGAAGCGTAATTCATGTATTTAAAAAGTGTATATCCATTTCTGTTGCTTCAGTTTTGGAAGTGTCTAAAATGACTTTACCCATATGCACAAGTTATTGGTGTTTGGAGATGAGTTTTTGGCTCAGGGTCTGCATTTAAAATCACACCAGAGGTGTTCAGCTGGGATTAGGACTTGGTTTTATGCAGACCAGTCAAGTTCTTCCACACTGACTGAATCAAACATTTCTCTATGAACCTTGCTTTATACACAGAGACATTGTCATGTTAGAATAAAAAAGGGTCCTAGAAGGACACAATTCCCTAGAATATCATTACATGCTTAAACATTTAGATTAGTAGTCATGGAAATTACTAAAGTAGTCAAACCTGTTCATTAGAAGGGGGTGTCCCAATACTTTTGGCAATATAGAGTATGTAATAGATTACAATCAACCAAAAATTCAGACAACTGTTAGTATGACAATATTTACACAACTATCAATACTTTGTTGATGACTTACCAAGCAATGCTTCATTTTGTTCAATCTATGGTATAAAAAGATCACATTAGCAATTAAAGAAAAAACACTTTAAAACATGGTCAGGTCAAAGTGTCTGAATAATTTTTGGTCACAAATTTTTATCAGTTTTACTGGTAGTCCACTGTATGAACACATTTTGGGTATAATATGTCATAGCTTGCTTTATTTTGTTATCCTCACATATATAAATGAACTATCAGTGTCCTGCACCCACTAGTAAAAAAAATATCAAAAATTATATCTGGTGTCTGAAACATTTTTGGTTTGACTGTACCTTAAAATATTTCATATTAAATGGTTAGCTGCGAAACTTGCAAACTAGCATGTTATTAGGAGCGGCAATTGCAAAGATTAATTAAAAAAACACTCACTTCTGCTGTAAGTGAAGCTAGATGAAAGTGAAAGTGAAAGTGACGTGATGTGTGGCCAAGTATGGTGACCCATACTCGGAATTTGTGCTCTGCATTTAACCCATCCAAGTGCACACACAGAGTAGTGAACACACACACACCGTGAACATACACCCGGAGCAGTGGGCAGCCATATTGCTATCACTGCGGCGCCCGGGGAGCAGTTTGGGGGTTCGGTGCCTTGCTCAAGGGTCTCACCTCAGTCGTGGTATTGAGGGTGGAGAGAGCGCTGATTAATCACTCACCCCACCGACAATCCCTGCCGGACCTGGGACTCGAACCTGCAACCTTTCAGTCACAAGTCTGACTCCCTAACCAGGCCACGGCTAGATCACGGATGATTCACACAAATACATTTATGTAGACTGGAGATCAAAATTAGAGAACAATTTATAAACAATTGAACAATTCTGAAATAATGTCATCTTCACTGCTCAACAGTTGAAGGAGTTTTTGTCCTGTCTATACCATGATACCAGAACACCTTTTCCACAAAATAACTAAGGCTTTTCAACAAAAACCATTATTTTGCAGAAAACACACTGATCAAAATTAGAGAACAACAATGACTGTAGCATGGAAAAAGATTACAACAAAATTTTCTGAAGGTTACAACAGTCAGCAATTTGTAGGAAGTGTACAAGCCTCTGCTCTGAATGGCTTCAGCACACACAGGCCACAGGACAGCACTAGTCTCTCACACTGCTCTGGTGTGATTTTGGTCCACTCTTCTTCCAGTCTCCTCCACAGTTCGGTGACTGTAGGCCATAACTTTGTCGCCAAGGATTTTCCAGAGGTTCTCTATTGGGTTGAGATCAGGACTCTGGGCAGGCCATGTCATTATTTCAATGTTTTCAGTTTCAAGGAACTGCTTTACCCGTTTTGCTGTGTGACATGGAGCGTTGTCCTGCATGAACACTGCGGGCTGATTGGGTGATGAACGCAGGGAAGGAACCATATGTTGTTGAAGAAGGTTCTGATAAACATTTGCATTCACTCTGCCATGTACCTGTATAAGAGGCCCAACTCCTGCTGCAGAAAACATGCCCCAAACCATGACACTTCCTCCTCCACTTTTCACTGACTTCTTTACACACTTTGGGTTCAGTCTTTCTCCAGTTTGTTGCCGAACATAATGTTTCCCATCAGACTCCAAATAAATTAAACTTGCTTTCATCACTGAAGTGAACTTTGGACCAGTTCTCCTCTGTCCACACAACATGCTCCTCAGCAAAGCTTAGTCTAGCCTTTTGATTCTTTCTGCTAATGAGAGTTTTGGTCACTGCAGAGTGGGCTTTCAGTCCAAATGCTCTTAAACGTCGAGACACTGTATGACAAGACAGATCCTTAACCTGTTCAGCGCTGAACTGGTGAGCAATTCCAGCTGCAGTGTGGAAACGATTGCCCATTGAGATCCTCCGCAGTATCCTGTCCTCTCTTGTATTTGTCTTCCGTGGACGACCAGCCTTCTTGGGGGACTTGAATGAGTTTGTGATGTTGTAAAGATTCAATATTCTTGAAATCACAGATTTGGAACGACCAACTTGTCTTGCTATGGCTGATAGGGTCATCCCTTTGGCCTTCATCTGGACAACCTGCTGCCGGAGGCTTTCAGTCACTTTAGAACGGCCCACCATCTTGCAGAGTCAGTGAAACTGGAAGTTAGGCTGCCAGTTAAATAGGGGTTAACAGATAATCAAGGAAATTAGCACCAGGTGCCAGATTAACACCAATAATTGGGAGGTATCTGAAAGTGTTCTCCAATTTTGATCAGTGTGTTTTCTGCAAAATAATGTTTTTTGTTGAAATGCCTTAGTTATTTTGTGGAAAAGGTGTTCTGGTATCATGGTATAGACAGGACAAAAACTCCTTCAACTGTTGAGCAGTGAAGATGACATTATTTCAGAATTGTTCAATTGTTTATAAATTGTTCTCTAATTTTGATCTCCAGTGTAGATCGAGAGGCGCATTCTATTCACAAACAAAAGTCATCCACTACATCTACACTGGCTCAGATGTCGGGAGTAAATGAGGACTACAATGTTCATTATTACGTCCAACAACAGAACACCTCAATTGCTTAGGAGCCATTCTTGTCTTCGTCCCTGTTCCAGCATCGAGATAATGGCGATCGGACTCGGACTGAGGTAAGATGCCAGTGTCAATCAATTTACTGTGGGAGCGGCCTCTGTCTGCGTTACGTCTCACCGACAAGAAGCTGAGACTGGCTTGATTTGAAAAAGGCAAAATAATTTTTACAGATTAAATAAAAACCACTGGATGGATTTTTCTCACTGTAGGGTAAATGTGTACACACACTGCCAACACACATTTATGTTTAAACAACATGCAAAAGTGAACTTGGTATCCGATGACACGTTTAAAGCTACTCTGTCAATTTTCTCAATAAAATAGTTTAGCAACTTAAAAGCTGCATGTTTCTCACTAACAGCTCTGTTGTTAATGATGCACTTTTAGTTTCGCTATTAGTAGAGACGCTGCTGCCGAACACTGTTCAGAGGCGCACACACTCACAGAGGTAATTCAAACACTCTTAGGGCTCATCCACATGAAGCCAGGGCTTTCCTTATTTGATCTTTGATCCTCGTTCTATTAAAAAAATTCTGTAAACATGGCGTCGTCTCAAGAAATATCTGAATACACATGAAACCACTGAATACGACTCAAAACGATGAAGTATACATGCCACACCAGTATGTGGTGCTGCAATTCTGCCACAGAGATACACTAAAAATGGAGAGGAAGACTTGGAGCATGCACATAAACCTTAATCTCTCTCTCTGTCTAATAACTTCATTATTAACTGTATTAGTCTGCATTATTAACGGCCCGTCATCAATTACTCCTTACTTAGATTATTAGTGTTTTTATATATAAATACATTTTTTCACTTTCATATTGTTCCGAAAACACAGCACACAGAGACTCTTTTTTTTTTTTTTTTTTGGAATGCAAATATATTTTAAAGGGATGGGCTACCCAAAAATTTTAATGCTGCAATTACTCACCTTTTTGTTCCAAACCCGTAAAGACCTTCATTCGTCTTCAGAACACAAATTAAGATATTTTTGAGGAAATGAATTTTGATGAAAGAGCTTTCTGACCTATAGACAGCAAGGGTCCTACCATGTTCAAGGTCTACAAAAGTACCAAGAACACTGAAAAAATAGTCCATGTGACATCAGTGGTTCAACCGTAATTTACAAGAATATGTGTGCAAAAAAAAACTAAAATGACAACTTCATTCAACAATTCTTCTGCATCAACCTAGCGGCATTTTGGATAGTACCACAACACATGCGTGTGGTGCAATTATTTTAGGGGGGTTTGCAGAACAAAAGTATTATCGTAGCTTCATAAAATTATGGTTGAACCACTGATGTCACATGGACTATTTAATTAATGTCCTTATTACCTTTCTGTACCTTGAACGTGGTAGAACCCTTGCTGTCAATGGAGGGTCAGAAAGCTCTCGGATTTCATCAAAAATATCTTAATTTGTGTTTCAAATACGAACAAAGGTCTTAGAGGTTTGTAATGACATGAGGATGAGTAAATAATAACAGAATTTTCATTTTTGGGTGAACTATCCCTTTAATACTCTCCGCTGAAAATCTATAACCAAGTTTGTAAAAGTCTTTATGATATAAGCAGTTTAAACTAAAGTTTCCATGACTGCCTTGTAAACAGATTTAATTTAGGCTTGTATTCATATATAAACAGGGTGCACACATACATAGAGCGGTAACACTTTAGAATAGGCAACACACTGAACTTTACCGTTAAAAATACAGTAGCAATGTTTTACAGTTTATGGTTTTCACTTAGATTTACAGGTAAATACCATACTTTCATTAACTGATATAATGGTAATGTACCAAACTATTGAAGTACTGAAATCTGTTTTATACCTTTGTAATACACTAATAACCAGCAAAAGCAGGTGGTTATTGTCATTTACACAAACACTAAACACCATCATGATAACACGTATGAAACTGAAATAATGCAATAAACATTTATTTAACAAGATTAGATATAGCATACAACCTAATGTACAAACTAAGAAAAAAATAAGAAGTAAGAGTTATTTCAACAAATAAACATCATATTTTAAAAAATGTCACACAGGGAATTCTGGGAATGTAAATTTACGGTTATTCACTGTAAATTTGTCTTTTACAGTTAACCATTTAACAGTTTTTTACCGTTAAATTCACAGTCATTTTTTACAGTGCACTTATTCACTTTTAACTACGATTTTTCCCTCAGTGAATTCC
Source organism: Cirrhinus molitorella (assembly GCA_033026305.1). NCBI lineage: Eukaryota > Metazoa > Chordata > Actinopteri > Cypriniformes > Cyprinidae > Cirrhinus > Cirrhinus molitorella. The sequence continues at coordinate 25,263,636 of CM065125.1, forward strand.
TAACTTGCTGCTTATTAATAGTTAGTAAGGTAGTTGTTAAGTTTAGGTATTGGGTAGGATTAGAGATGTAGAATAAGGTAATGTAGAATAAGGCATTAGTATGTGCTTAATTAGTACTAATAAATGGCTAATATTCTAGTAATATGCATGCTAATAAACAACTAATTAAGAGACTGTAAAATAAAGTGTAACCCATAGAGCATATCAAATATGGTAAACAGAAGTGCAAACATGCGTGTAAAGCTTAAAACTGCTGACTTTCAAAGGATGAACAAAAATGGTTTAGAAACATGAGGGTTCCATTTTTGGATGAACCAACCCTTTAACTTTAAATGAGCGTTACATGTCTAATGTAAATGTAATCTAAATGTAAAAATAGTGTAAATGAGCACGTACAGTTACTGATCGACTCTTGTGCATCCCTAACTGACAGAAATAATCAGTATCATCTTCGCTGTCTGTTGCTTTATTAACTTTTCACTCAGTAGTGGGGAATGACGCAAATCCCACTTGACAACAGTCAGTCACCCACTCTTTAAAGAAAACCTACAAGTTTTTCCTTTCTTGTTCTTGCAGCTAATTAAAACTTAAGAAAAAAAAATCAAACAATGAGGCCTAGTTCTCTGTGGAGCGTTGGAGCCATCTGGAGCACTCGCAGCCCCTCTCGTTTCTCTCCATCTTACTGCCTGTGAAATTAAATATGCACAAGAGAAACGGCTTAGTGAATAGCGTTGCGCTTTCAAATAGAATTAGCCAGCGTTTTTGAAACAACCAGGCCTACTAAACCAAAGTAGCTTATTAGTTACAGTCAAACTATCACTATGTACACAGCACACACTGCGTAATTTAGGACTAGCTACTGTAATTGATAACTATTACGGTCCTTGAAATGATTATTGCGTCAGTGCGTTACGGGGTGATTAACCAACAATTTGTTTTTTTCCTGTACACAGACATCCTTCCTGTCTGAGGAAAATGTTTACAGCATATTGGCTTGAATCACTAGATAATTGATGTAAAGTCATTACATTATAAAAAAAGATAAATATTCACCTATATGATGATTAAAGTTTTAATCTTTGATTTTAATCTTGTCACTAAAATAGCAATACATTTGTGTGTACAAAAAGAGCTTGGTGACAATTAGCTCATTAGCATTGTAGCACACACTCCAGGCTACAGAAAGTCTCAGTAATTGAAACTTTTAAACCTTTACTCTTTTTTTCATTCTTTCAGATAGATAAAAATCCCATAAAAGCGAAAAGCAGGGCACATATTATGATGGGAGCAGATCTGAGGTTTGAAGCTAACCATGGTCCAGTAATTAGCATGTGCAGGCGCTGCGTTGGTTAGCAGTCCTCGTGCTGAGGAGTTGATGAACTGTGCTAGAGATAAAACCCTGGAGCCACACACAAATAAATCTGTCATTTCACACGTTATCATATTCATGAGCGTGTGAGTCTGGGTGTGTATCTGTGTGAGTGTGTGTGTGTGTGTGCGTAGCACATTACAGATGTTACAATAAGCCTACTTGTGTGTCTCAAATGTGCTAGCTATTTGGGAAACGATTGCTTTTCAGACCAGAAGTTTTTGGGTATTTTTTTTCCCCGGGAGTGAGTCTACATGCTGCTAGTGTTTTTGCCGTTTGGGCGAAAATGAGCGAAGAGCTAACGATGTTTGTCGTGTGTCTCCAAGCCGCCTGTTTGTTTATGCTAGGCCAGTTCTGCCCAGTGCTGCCTGTAAATAATTACCCACCCTAATTATGGCCTGGAGTTAGCAAGCGCGCTAAATGCTTTTCTGATGAGTACTGCCCTGGGTTAGCAGGTGCTGGGTGGCCCTCCTAGGGACTCAGATTGAAGAGGGGGCCCATATTCCTCCCTCGAGTCCCACAGGCGAATGGGTCGTGACGCTTCGACATACCCCCCGAAGAATAATGTGTTTTACGCGGGGGGGGCGGTTCTCCGCACAGGGGGCGTTACATTGTGTGCAGCTGGCCCCTAGTGTGAGATCCATTATGCTGGCCTTAAGATCGCCTTGTTTTTAAGGACCTTTGTCATTAAGACATGTCTTGCTGATAGAAATCAAAATAAAGTGCGGATCCAAAGACTTGGTGGTGACAATCAGGGGAAACATGCAATTGAACTTGACTGTCAGCGATCAATACAGAATAATATAAAATTATTTTTGTATTATTCAAATAAAAAACAGTTTTGACATTTTGATAACTCCTTTTGTGTTCCACTGGGGGGGATGATTTGATTCGATTATATTACGATTCAATTTGGATTATGATTCATTTGGGGGTACTTCAGTTAAAATGTCCATTTTGCTTATATGTATTCTCACTCTGCTAATGCTGCAAATTGCACAGGGTAGTGTTTCAGACTAATTCAAACTTTTTATTAAATGTACTGGTTCTTAAGAGTTGTTTGTTTAAGTATTAGGGCTTGTTTAGGCTCCTTCACATCAAGAATGTTAACTATTAAAGCTATATCGAAAAAGAAGAAGAAAAATGGGTGGGGACTCAGTTCTATCCATTGGCTCTTGATTGGATTTTAAAATGTGGGCGTTGTAGGGGCAGGGTTTAACCAGACTAAATGATTGGAAAAGCTTTCTCCATGGAGAAAAAAAGTGGTTTTCATCCACTTATGATATTTTGATGAGGGAAAAAATTAACATGTATTAGGGCTGAACAATATGGACAAATCACAATATATTTCTTAATTTCAGTCTGTATGATTTAATTCTGATATTTTAAAAAGTCACAGAAAAACTGAAAGCCCACAACAGACATACCTACAAAGTTCTAAAAAATGAATTTGCCAAGTATATGATACCGCCTCCTATAAAACTATATCATATTAAAAAAAAAAAAAAAAAAAAAAAAAAAGAAAGAAAAAGAAAAAAAACAGTGCAAAAGCAGTGTTCTATTTGTATTTAGTTTTCATACAAACAAGCAGTGTTGCCAAGTCCACGGCCATTGGGTTTTTCATGTCTGCGGGTTGAAGCTGCCACAATAACGTGATATTTAGCCCCTGGAATGCGAATTTTACCAAGGGAACCCCGCCAAAAAAAACATGCATTTTACTGCCCGAATGCAGGGGACCACCCTCGAAATGCAATCGTGCTAGTTTTGAACAGCAATTGGGCGGGTTTGGTTGTGACAACCTGGCAACCCTGCAAACAAGAAATGTGAAATCACCGTCAAATAAACAGAAGACTCCCAGACTCACCTTATTAACATTAATATCTTTAACTTTAAACTATAACATAGGCTGATTATTCTTATAGATTGAATCAAAAGTGCTTCAGCCAGGATGAAGAATATGAAAAGTGCTCAAAGTTGCTGCAGAAAACAGAAAAAAAGTGTATGTAAAAATACATGTTGCTGGAGACCAGCTTATTGAAAATGCTATTTTCTGCCAGCAGGAGGCGCTTTTGGAGCGGCAGAAAAGTGGTTTCACTGGTAATGGCTGTCCACAAAGAGGTTCTCTTCAAAAGATACATTCATATAAATTTATTTTAAAATATGCAGTGCTCATGTTTATTCAACAAAGTAAAATAAATAAATCAATGTATGGGAAACACTGGTAATGTATACCGAAATATCGGAAATGTATTTAAAAATAATTTTAAAAAAAAATAAAAAATAAACTATATCACAATATGTATTGATATTGAAATAGCCCTAACATGCATTTAGAAAATCATAAGATAACTATAATGATAACAATATTAGCAACCCTAGCAATGGACGATAACTTTCTGATTATTTTATGTGCGCACTACAGTATTGTTTGCTGGTGTAAATGCTTGAGCTTCTTAAAAAGTCAGTAATTTGGCTTAATTGCAACTTTTTATCTCTTTTTATTAATTCTGAACATTTTCTTGCAATTGCAAGTCAATTCTGAATTTTTTTATAAACTGAAAATTCAGAGATATAAAACTTGCAATTCTGAAGAAACGGGCAATTCTGAGATTATAATGTGAGATGTTTTCTCAGAATTGCAAGAAAAGACGTATACCAATTGTGCCAGAATTGTGAGATATAAACTGAAAATTGCAAAATATAAACTCGCAATTTTGCAACATAATTACTCGCAATTGCAGGTTTATAACCAGGGTTGCCAAAAACAAAATCAGCCTAATTGGCACTTAAAGCTAACCCAATCTTGGCCAAAAATAACCAAAATCACATTCCAGGGGCCTCCATTCGGCCTCATCCGTACCCAACTTGTTTGTTTTGCTGCTTGATATTGCAAACTGGTGTGTCTTACCATATTATTTTAATGTATTATCCTAATTATGAATACAATGGTTTGTAGTGGAAACAGTTGTACCACTTACTGCACTTCATCATTTTTCTCGTTATTTCCCTACGGCGGCTTATGAACCAGAAGTCTCACATTACCAGAAAACAGCTTACTTCCTCACTGAAAAATTAGGTGGATAAAAGTAGCACAATTGGCAACACTGTTTATAGCTTGCAATTCTTAAGACTTTTTCATAAAGTCAAAACTGCAAGAAAAAAAACAGTGAGCTATAAGTCTGAATTATGAGATAGAAAGTAATAATTGCATAGTAAAAAAGCGAGCTAATATTCTCATAGATTTAGAATGATTATTAAAACGTATTAATTGTTAAAGTTGATATAGTTATTGTAAATGGGCCTTTATAGCTTGTTTATGTAAAAATGTCTCTTTTTTTAGCCATGGCCAACTCTAAAAATGGGAGTGCACTGCAGTAACCCTGCCTTATTTTTGCAATTATCCATGTTTTAAGTATTTGACAAGCTTGGATGTATCAAAAGTTTATTCGAAAAACAACTGCGCCACAACTGATAAACACACGCCGTTAAATCTGAAAATAAATCTTGGCGTAAAACCCACAATGGTGTCAAGCTCTAAAATACTTTTCCAAAGACATGCTGAACTCCGTCTTGGTGGAGGGGTTGGACAGGGGGGCAGCTTGTGTGTGCCATCACGAGTGCTGTGTGTGTCTTGTAGCATGTCGCATCAAACTTTTACCCCCCACGGACGCGCTCAGTCTGTCTCCCAAACTTGCGCAGACTTGCATTATGTCAGCTCGCGCTTTGCCACCCCATTTGCTGTAGCTGTACTGCTGTGCGCGCAGACAGACTTATCAATCAAACGCGGCTTGATGGATTCTTCAGAACGATGGAACGATCGCCTCAGAAGAGCTGCGGAGTCTCGGAGCGCTTTTTTCTTTGACATAAGGGTATGCAAAGAGTGTAAATGGATGAACGGTTGATTGATTCTCGCCAGCGATGTTGTTGACAGCAGGAAATGTGTTTTGCATTGACTGTGTTTGCATGGGAATTTGCACGGGGCATGAGTTATCGAGCAGGAGTTTGGACCTTAGGCGATTCTACATAATGATGCCAGGTCGGAGAAGCCGAAATTCACTGTTTAACAGCCGTTACCTGCGGAGGGCCTGCAGAGAGCGAGCGCACAACCACAACAAAACAAAACATTACATATTTAGAAAGGTTATAAGGCAGAATAAAAATATTTTGCTCTTGCAAAAATACAAGTCTCCCTGGATAATAAAGATTTATCATTTAAATTGTTTTAAGGGTGGCCCCTCTCACCCTCAGGCCCAACTTATACCATAGTGGGCCACATGATGACAGCCCCGTGTTTAGGTGTCATCATTACTGAAGAACTCGCAGAGAGACTCACGTTTCGTGTTTGGAAGACTATTACTAAGAGGGGTATTAAGACTAGATATTGTCAGAGCTCTCATCAGGGTATCTGTAGTGAAAAACGACCCTGTCCTAGAGATGGTAATAACGCAATGGATGCACACAGTTTTCCTGTCAGATTTACTTTTTTTTTTTTACACACTCTCTTCCTCACTCCCTGCCTTCCTACCAACCTCTCCATTTGTCTGTGTCTGTCAGTAGTTCCTGTGGAATGACCTACAAGGACATGAAACTAAATATACAAACAAAATAGTTTCCTCAGCATCTCTCAGTAGTGCAGAGTATCTAAAAAAACAATTGTATAATAACATAATATGCGGTTTTTGTGGCTTCTGAGTATAAATTTTGCTATTTCTTTAGTGTCATTCACCAAACAATGCAATTTCAACCATCTACTCTTAGTAAAAATGATTACTTCTTAGGTGACAACATCTTTGTCTTTCATAATCAGTGAATGCTAGTATTTTTAATGTTTAGCTGAGTTTCTGAAGTACATCTGAAGTGAGCAAACTGGATGGTTGACACCAAAATGGCGTAAAATATTGAATCAGTGGGTGATATCTTAAAGGTTAACTGGTAGATTAAAGAATGAACACCTAAGTGCATTTTTAATAAAGAAATGGCACAACAAGCATTCATTATGATTATGTGAACATAAACAAGATCTGAAATAATGTTACTTTAAGTGCATTTCAAACAAAGTTACTTAAAACTTTGAGGGAATGTGGTACATTCGGCGATAAACACATAAATAAGCGATTTTAACAATTGCGCTGCGCACACACGCTCAAAAACAATCAAATTTTGTTTTTGATCATTTCAAAAGTCATAAAAATGCGATAAACACTCTTGCATTAAAGTATAAAAAAAGCAAACATGACGGCATGTGTGATTAGCCTCTCCTTCAAACACGAAATAATCGTTGTAGACACTTTTTCACTTCTATTCAAAACACACATGGGGGTCCCATTACTTCGTTGTAAAGCTTCTTTTAAAAAAAGTGTTCAAAAGCAACCATGAAGAAGAACACCAAAAAAAAATCCATTCTCCAGAGACAAACAAAACCATTAATTAAAACAAGCTCTCAAACATCAATCTCTCTGCCTGTCATGAAATTATCATAATCTGGGAATGTTAAGAGTCTGTAGAGTAAACAGTTAATTTAGAGGAGTATTAATCAAAAAGTCTGGCTTTCTGTACCCCCTCTGTGCTGTGGCACTTGTACTTTTTCATCTTGTGCACTTTGTACACTTTGCACAGAGAGGGGGCAACTTTTAATGTACTTCTTCCCGTGTGTGTGGACGACAATATCATGAATACCTTCAGAATTGTATTCAGTATTGTATTTTATACCTAAGAGTATTGTGTTGTACGTTATCCAATGTATCTAAATTTCATGGTATGCTCATAAATGGTTATATTTTTGAACAGAATGTCAGTATTTACCACCCATGATGTACAGATGATGCAAGAAAAATGAAACACACAACTTACATTTCTTAAATCGTGAGGCATCTGGCCTGTTTTTTTTCCAGAACGGTGTCATTAAAGCTGTAATAATGTCAGATACGTTGAGCTGCGGTTCTCAGACGGGTAACACGATCGATTCTGGTCTGCAACATGTGTTAAACCAATCTCCTTTTATTCTTCATGATCTGTCTAATAAAAAAGGCAAAAGATGATGTAGTCAAAAACATTAAATAGTCACACTTTAGTCTGCTTCGTAAGTACCAGAAAAGTTTTTAAATGTTTTTTTAAAGATGTCTCTTCTGTTCACCAAGCCTGCATTTTTTGATCCAAAATACAGCAAAAGCAGAAATATTTTTACTAGTTAAAATAACTGCTTTCTATTTGAATATATTTTCAAGTGTAATTTATTCCTGTGATCAAAGCTACATTTTCAGCATCATTACTCCAGTCTTCAGTGTCACATGATCCTTGAGAAATCATTCTAATATGCTGATTTCCTGTTCAAGAGTCCTTTTTTATTATCAGTTATTTTATTTTAATTATTTATTATTAATATTTAAAACAGTTGAGTACATCTTTTCAGTATTATTTGATGAATAGAATGATTCAAAGATCAGCATTTATCTATAATAAAAAGCTTTATACACTATACCGCTCAAAAGCTGGAAGTCAGTATAATTTATTTATTTATTTAATTTTTTGGTAAAGAAATTATAGAAATGTATACTTTTCTTTAACAAGGATGCTTTAAATTGGTCAAAAATGACCAATTTATATTTCAGATTAATGCTGTTCTTATGAACTTTATATTCATCAAAGAACATGAAAAATTCTACTCAGCTATTTTCAACATAATAATAATAAATGTGGGGGGGTTTTAGCAGCAAATTAGAATCTTAGAATGATTTCTGAAGGATTGTGTGGCTGGAGTAATAATGCTAAAAATTCAGTTTTAAAATCATAGGAATAAATTAAATTTTAAAATATATTCATATAGAAAAGTTATTTTAAATTTCACAATTTTAGTGTTTTCACTTTGGATCAAATAAATGCAGGCTTGGTGAGCAGAAGAGACTTCTTTAAAAAACATTAAAAGTCTTCCTGTTCAAAAACTTTTGACTGGCATAGTATAACCAACTAGTTAACAGTGAAAATTGGTAAAGTGTTACCTATTAAACAAATCTAATGAGCACATTTGCCCTTTATTATCAGAATAATGATATAAATGTGTGATTTATATCATATTTTATACCTAAAAACATAACAGTTTTTCATATTCATCAAAAGAGATATCTAAAATCCTTTAAAACTTTAATGTGTCCACAAAATGAAACAATTTTGAACCTGGCTTTATCCAACGTTCAGATTTCTCTCCTGGAAATGTATGCAAATTAATACATACGTATGCAAATATACTACCTCATTTGCATATTTAAACTTGCAATACAAAACAATTGTCTTAATTTGCGGTGATCAATCAGCTGGGGAAAGTACGATCAAATTTATTTCTTTAAAAAAATGCTCTATTCACCTTTTCTCATGTGGATAAAAACGACTTGTTTAAACCCCACAAGCTTGTGATGCATTCTGTTTAGAACTGTTGCACATTGGTGCTCACATGGCTGATGCAGGTTCGAATCTGGCTTGCGACCTGTCCCATTTCGACTCTCTGTATGATCTCCATCTAATAAAAAGGCAAAAGCCCAAAGATGTAGTCGAAACATTAAACAAATCTACCGAGAACGCTCGCCCTGTCTATTATCAGCGCGATCAATCGTCTGTGAGCCGCGCTGTAGATGCAGTAAGAGGCGAGCGGGGCAGAGACGAACAGATGGCGAGAGACTATCATAGCAGTTGAAGGTTTATTCACAGGTGTGTTTGAGGAGTCAGCGCGCGTGTATGAGGGGAAACTAAGAGAGAGCTAGAGAGATGGGGGGCACTGCTGTTGTAATAATGTTGGAGTGGGTGTATAATGTGAGTATACAAGCTGTTAATCTCTCCTGTGTAGCTGTGTTTAAATGTGTTTATGCTTCATTAAGCATGCATTACCTGCTTCATTACTGCTGTGTTGCAGCCACAGCCAGTGAGTCTCACGCTCTGAGTGTGGGTGTGTGGAAGTTCATCGCTTTCGTAGACTGACCCGGCCCTGACCAAGCTTGCTTCTTGGAGGTGTTTGATCTTTTTTGGAGCAACTTGCCCACCGATGGGAAGTGATGTGAGGCTGGGTGAATAATGACAGGATTTTCATTTTTGGGTGAAATGGCGAGTGGGAAAAGTTGTATATTTTTATCAGGTGTGGTCAGATGATGTCACATCCACCTTTTTCCTTCCGTTAGAGCGGAGTGGCCATTTGTAAATTTAATGGGTGTGGCTTCCAGTCTCATTGACGTCCAGCTATTTTTAGCTGTACAAAACAACTTCTTTTGCTGCTTGATATTGCAAATTGGTGTGTCTTATCATATTATTTTAATGTATTATCTCAATTATGAGCACACTGGTTTGTAGTGCAAACAGTTTTACCATTTACTGCATGTTGTTATTCTTCTTGTATGGTGATTCATGTACATCAAGACCCCCTCCAAAAAAATTGAAAACACATTTGTATTGAACATCACCTTATGGTTGCATGAAATCAAAAATCTATTTTGTAAATGCAATGTATAGCGCTTATTGTGAATGATTCATCCATATATGTGACCCTGCACCACTAGTCATAAGTAGCACGGGTATAATTGTAGCAAAAGCCTGGGTCAAAATTATACATGTTTCTTTTATGCTAAATATCATTAGGATATTCAGTAAAGATCATGTTACATTAAGATATTTTGTACATTTCTAACCATAAATATATCAAAACTTAATTTTTGATTAGTAATATGCATTGCTAAGAACTTTAAGGACCACTTTAAAGGCGATTTTGCTTTACACTCTCAGATTCCAGATTTTCAAACAGCATTTCAGCCAAATTTTGTCCTTTTTTTGGTCCTAAGAAACCATACATCAATGGAAATCTTATTTATTTAGCTTTCAGGAGATATAATCACTGGTTCTTATGACTGGTTTTGTGGTTCAGGCCCACATATGTTTCATTTTGTAAAGAAAGTCTATAGGAAAATAGGATTTTGAGATTTTGCTTCCATAACTTGTCTTCCTTCAGTCTAGTGAAAAGAAAACAACCAAAATAAACATTTGAGCGTTTATGATATGTATAGATTTTAATCACGATACATATCTTTTTAAGTAATTTTCACAAAATGAGTTAATTTCTCCCGCACTGAGCAAGAAATCTACAATTCAGGAGCGCTTATATTATCCACACTACCACTCAAAAGGTTTTGAATAGAAAGATTTTTTTCATGTTTTTTAAAGAAGTCACCAAGCCTGCATTTGTAGAAATATTTGTACTATTTAAAATAACATTTTACAATAACATTTTATTTTAACATCTTTAGTCACATGATCCTTCAGAAATCATTATAATATTCTGATTTTCTGCTCAATAAACATTAATATTATTATGTTGAAAACAGCTGAGTATATATATGTTTTTTTTTTTTTTTTTTCAGGTTTCTTTAATGAATAGAAAATTCTGAGGAACAGCATTTACCTGAAATAGAAATCTTTTGTAACATTATAAATGTCTTTATTATCATTTTTTATCCATTTAAAGAATTCTTGATTAATAAAAGTATTCTTTTCTATATATATTTTAGTTTTTGCTATATTTTGTATCAAATAAATGCAGGCTCGGTGAGCAGAAGAGACTTTTGACTGGTTGTGTACAAAGTGTGCCTGTTTTGACTAGAATAGACTACTTTTTCAAACAGGCAATAAGTGATGCACATTACATTTCTACAACAGTAAAAATTGCTTTCAGTCCTCCAAAAAAATGACATTGTCTATGTAAGGGATAATGCACAGCCAGCTGATCGTTATTGCAAAATGTGATATAGTTTAGCTTAAATTAAGATATAATTTCTATGTATTTATAAATTACTTTTTCTATGGACTATTTAGTAAAATGATTTTTAAAACACTACAGTGCCACTGAATAAAAAAATGTATGTTTTTCTTCTTTTTTTTACATTATGTAAATAAATCATGATGTGGGCTTATTTGGAACATAGGCAGGCTTAAATTGTGCCAAAGTACCAATTAAACCCATGCCAGACTGTTGGCTTTATTCATAAAATTTATATTCTCTATAATCACATTTTATTACATTTAATACTCTAAAGTGTAGATCAACTACCTAATACATTTTCAAATTGCGTCCACTTACCTTAGATAAACTTATACATTTCATTTAAGAAATAATGCAAGAAAAAGCTATTATATAAAAGAAAGACGTGTTAGAGACCAAAAAATGATTGACGTCACAGCGCTCTCATACTCCACACCTACAGATAAATGGCGACACCTTCTGGTCACTGATGACCTTCCCATACAAAACGACGGACTGTGGGTTGGATTAAACCTACCACTAATGTCCACCTAGATCGGACAGTTGCAGCTGGTTGAGAAACTGCAGAAGTACATTATTTGTTACTTAAGGATATAAATAGTGGCTTGTCATAATTTATCAGTCAATAAATACGAATAAATATACTTTCACATAAAATTACTTCATCATTCAGAAACATACTAGGGCTATTTATAGAGTTAGGTCATTAAAAATGTATAAAATGTAAACGTGAATATAACTAATGTAAATGATCATATGATATCTTACCTTTTTTTATGCAAAAAAATATACATAAATTTGTACAAGAAAATACTACTCACAACAAGTACAAATCAATAACAAACATTATATATATATATATATATATATATATATATATATATATATACACACACACACACACACACACACACACACACACACATATATATATATATAAAATGAAACACTTCATGCCAGGGGGGTATCTGAACTTTTATACACATTTTGTCACATGTTGATGAACAGCAGGAGGTCTGTGGGATTGTAGCCTACTTTATTACTACCACCACATTATGAACGGACAAAAATACCTTTTAGTCTAGTTACTTAAATCGTACGATCTGAATTATTTCTTTGGTCTAAAATACCAGTGATTTTGTTAAAATTTACATTTAACGTTAGTTCTATTTGTTTTAGTACAACATTGTAGGACTTTTATTTTGAATGTATTCAACAGGAAATACGTAATCGAAGGTCGTTGGGAAAAAAACTGCTGTGTGATGATGATAAGTGCGATACTCACAGTTGACCAACCGGTCATATTACGGTAAGAATCAACTTACCGACCTGCTGTATCCCAGAGGAATTACTTCTTCATTTCATCTCACGATTCACACCAGCTAAGGTCGAAACGTAAAGGTTTTTGTTATAAAACTGGTATTTCCTGGGTAAACCGGGCACATTAGATAAGAGAGAAGAGTCTAGAATTAGCAGGGTCACTGTCCGCACCAGTACTGGCCACTGACTGGATCTCTGAATCACTTTTAACGCGTCGACATGAGGAGTTTGCCGTATTTCTGCCGGGGACAGGTTGTCCGCGGATTCGGACGGGGAAGCAAAGACCTGGGCATCCCAACAGGTGAGATGAACATGTAAAGAAATGGCAAATTTAAAGATATAGATTCTATCAACATTTACTGACCCATATGTTGTTTAAAACTGCTTAAGTTTCTTTTGTAGGAGAGAAATGGGAAGTGTTAGGAGACATAATGTGTCAGTAAGCTTACCTTTCACTTTTGTTTAATAAGATACAGTTAACTTGTAACGTTACGGTGGCTGAGACACATTCTGATTAACGATTAATAAGTTAATGATTTTCGGGTGATCTAATCATTAAAGTAGTATTAAAAGACAGGCTGTAATAAAGTGTTTGAATCTTGCTTAAAATTAAACTGCTTCAATTTAATATTCAGTTGTAAGCCTCAGACCAGTACGTTTGCTCTTGTAATGAATGTTATCTTTCAGCAAATGCTTTGGCCAAATTATTATATAACTTCACTTATAGGTTATAGGTCTTACAACACGCTTCTGTGCAATGTTTGATTCTGATTGGCCAGACACGACAGTGAGTGCAACTGTGCCCGCCCATTTTTTAGCAGCCTTGGTTCCTTATTGATTTTCCCCCATAGGGATTTTATAGAAGCCGTAAGTGAAATTTACTAACCAGCTACGAGGTGATTTGCAACATTTTTGGCAATTTGCTTGAGATTTTGCCATCCGGAAATTCAGCTGTGGAAATAATGCGGTCTGATGGCTTCAACAAAACCACATACCATTGATTAATAACATGATAGCTCACACTATTAGGGCCCTATTATTTTTTCCCAAATGCAGGGTTTTTTTTTTTTCTTCAAAATCATTTACTTTTTCAGTTTTTGATTTTCTAGACTGTTTTAATGGTTAAATTAAATTTTCTAGATTAAAAAGCATGTCTAACTGACATTTTTAAGGCCCTGTGAAATGTTTTTTTTTTTTTTTTTTTGCAAAATGTAATTATTTTTACCAAATTCTGTTTTCCATTAAGTTTCTGATTTCTATTTGAAATGTTTATTTAAATTTCAATAAAAGCATCTCTAATTAATTGATTTTATTAAAAAGCTATCATTATATTATTTATAATTTATTATAATTTATTTATTTTTCAGAAATACTGTGTTGTGTATTAACATTTTTCTGCTAAATACATTTCTAATAAGTAATTTTCTGGTAAATCTTCCTTAAAAACATAATGTTTTGCTAATTTTATTAGTAGTAGGAGTACTATCATCACATTAAGTAATATATTTCAGTCACAATTTCTTCAAGTTAAACCGAACGTTTATTTTGACAGATTGCTGAGAAAACGGGGTTAGTTCACCTAAAAATGAAAATTAAGCCGCGGTCACACTAAACTTTGAGCATGCAAAATTCCCTTGGATGCTGCAAAGGTCGTGACATGGCGTCATGCTCTGCAGCGTCTTTTTAAAAAGTTAAATTCAACACATGACAAATAATCATGTAGTAATGTAAAAACATACAAACTACTACACTTTCCCGCAGTGTTGCAGTTTTAAATGTGTTCTTTTCATTCAGCTATGAGGTCATGCTGTGACCTATCGATCTGCTGTTGGTCACACAGTGTCACGTGATTGGAATGCACAGGTCAGAGTTCACCAAGCTTGAACTTTGGAACACAGTTAAATGTGAAAACTTTTCGCATGGGCTTGCGTTTCCTGTCTGATGCATTCGTATGCGTATGAATGGAAGTCAATGGAATGAAAAGTGCATTTTCTGACTGTTCTGACCCTTCTTGGCACTGAGTGTACAAGTTCATTACAAATTGTCACATCTGTTACATCTGTTTAACTCCTGGAGGACGAGCTCCTTACATGCTCTGGTCTTTAATGGGGAGTGTTCAGCTCGTCTCTACAGAATCCCCCACAGGTGCTCAAGAGTGTTAAAATTGGGTGAAATACATGTCCACTGAAGGATTTTCACCTTGGGAGAATAAATCTTCATTGTTCATTCATGACAGCGTTGATAAAGCATAACTCCCTCTCATACCTTCAGCATTCATACATCCCTATAGAAGAGCTTTACTACCACTGTGGGAAGCAGGCACTTCTCACTGTACTCCTCCTCTAGCAACACCAGAACATTTTGGATGCTGTTAGATCCGAAATGATTGACTTGGTCTCATGACACCATGAGACTAAATTAAAGCTTAAAGTGAGGACATAATTATTTCAGCAGCCTTTTCTCAAGCCCATTGTTTTTGAATTTCTGTGTTACTTTTGCTATATTTTCACACTTAAAACTATTTGGTATTCCTCTTGCATCATTGTCCTGTTTTTATTGCTGAGAAATAAATACTCCTGACAGTTCTCTCTCAAGTAGTTCCATTGTTGCCAGCAATAAAGAAATAGTTCACCCAAAAATGATTTACTCACTCTCAAGCCATCCTAGGTGTATATGACTTTCTTCTTCCAGACGAACACAGTCAGAGTTGTTATTTATCCTGGCTCTTCCAAGCTTTATAATGGTGGTGGATAGTGGCTGTTATTTTGAAGCGCCAAAAAGCTCATATATCCGTCGTAAAACTAACCCATACACATCTGGGGGGTGAACCCATGACTTCTGAAATGGACCATGGGTTTTTATAACACAAATATTTCTATTTTTAAAACTATGAACTCATATAACTAACTTCCGGCAACGACCGTATGCACGTTTGCGAGGGAGTAGAGTTCTTGGTCGTGTAACGTTACTTTAGTTCAAACAAATAAGGCCGTGCAAAAAAGTCAAGCTCTTCTCTTTTAGTGAAATTCACAGACATTTTTTTTTAACTTCTCATTTTCAACTTTTAATCTGTTACCGGCGTTTAGTATTCTCGTTCATTAATTCTCACCTTAGTTTACACTACGGCTTGCGTCATACGTCAGGTCAGAGGGGAGGGGAAAAGACAGAACTCGACACTCTCGCAAACACCGTTGCCGGAAATCAGTTTATAATTTTAAAAATAGAAATATTTTTACAAAAACCCATGGATCCGCTTCAAAAGACATGTGTTAACCCCCCGGAGGCGTATGGGTTAGTTTTACGATGGGTATATGCGCTTTTTGGAGCTTCAAAATAATAGCCACTATCCACCACCATTATAAAGCTTGGAAGAGCCAGGATAAATCTGTTTTAAAACTTCATCTGGAAGAAGAAAGTCATATACACCTAGGATGGCTTAAAGGTGAGTAAATCATGGGGTAATTTTCATTTTTGGGTGAACTATTTCTCATATCTATTATCTCAATATGATTCAGTGGGCTTTCTGGGCTATATAACCCTTTTAATTGTCAAGAAATCACTTATATTTTACCGTTTTGGTTCAATACCTGTTGAATTAAAACTTGTCTTAAAGTTCAGGAGTGTGTACTCATTGTTGCACTTTGATAAGAAAATTGCATTTTCCTGTATAATTTTAACATTCTTCTTTGGTAACTGATCAAGCAGACTTGCTGGAATATTATGTCTTTAAAGAACCCCAATATGTTTTCAAAGTAATGAGTAATTGCTGAATACTTATTTATGCTGTGCAGTGTATATTGAGGCAGCAGAGGCGAACACTGCGAACGTCACACATGCTTCAAAATGTGTGTAGTAAACAAAACCAAAACAAAAGTGTACTGACCTACTTTTTATTTATTCATCCCGGATGTGCCAAATTCCGTGACATTCCACATTCCGTTTTAATGACTGGATTCCGGGATTCCGTCTGTGTTTTCCACATTGTGGAAATCATAAGACCTTACACTATGATAGAATGATAGAAGTTATTCAAAATCAATTCACCTATGGAGAAAATGATCAAGATTTTACTTCAGGAACAGGCTGCTGTACTCTATTTACCACTAAATTGAATATTTCACCACTATCCATTGCAACACTACTTTTTGTGTCTCCCATATTATGTTTTATATTGATACTACTGATGCCTGAATCACTCTGTTGATACAGGCATTCATGAACCATTTTCACAAATTCACATTTTTGTATATTACATGAAGACCATAGCAGTACAGTTTTCAGGAACTTGCACTTTAAAACTCGCTTTCAAAATGCATAAGGTTTTCTGTTTTTAGTTGAAAACGATGTTGTATAAACACCCCCTCATATGCTGGAAAATATGGTAAAATATTTACATTTTAGAAAAGCTAAATATTTTCTGATAATTAATTGCTATATTATCCCTTACTTGTCAAGTTTTTGTACATCTGTAGCTCTAAAGATAATACGTCTCACACATACCCTGATAAAGGAAAGTAAATTGAAGCCAGTATTTAGTCTTACTAGACCTAATGTTTTCTTCCCATTCCCATCTCAGCAAACTTCCCAGAGTCAGTTGTGGACAATCTCCCGGCAGACATTAGCACAGGAATCTACTATGGATGGGCACGCGTGGATAACGGAGACATTCACAAGATGGTGATGAGCATCGGCTGGAACCCTTACTATAAAAACACAAAGAAGTCCATGGTAGGTCCATATCATCCTTTCTAGTGTGCAAATATTCATTCATTAAATTGAATTCTTTAATAGTGTTGTAGATTAATAATACGTCAAATATCATGTATTTATCACTCTGTGTAACAGGAAACACATGTGATCCACAAGTTTAAGGAAGATTTCTACGGTCAAATGTTGAGTGTGGCCATGGTTGGCTACATTCGCCCTGAGAGAGGATTCAAATCACTTGGTAAGTCATTGAGCTACTCTATTGAACTCACTCCCTCATCAGTGAAGCCACAACACCCGGTTCACCCACCCAAACACACTCATTTAGTTATATTAAACTCATGGTTGTGTCTTCTCAACAGACGAGTTGATAGCAGCAATTCATAGTGACATTGAAGAGGCGAAAACAAAGCTGGACCTGCCTGAGCACTTGAAACTGAAAGAGCATAATTTCTTCAAGACATCAACAGCCAATCAGATCTTGAACGGTCATCGACTGTAACATTCACTTTCACCTCTGTTTAAAGCTTATTACATATGCAGTTTGTTGTTATTTTTTTATGTTAAAAAGATTTCTGTCCCCACGTGGTGCTTCAGTCAAGTGCAGGCACTATATGTATTTATGTATCATCTTGTAGCCCTTTTGTTTCTGTATTTATCGCAAAAAGGAGGATTCAGCTTACCACTGATGATACTATATGAAAGTCAGGGAGTGTTTTTTTTTTTTTTTTTTTTTAGTTCTACATTAACATTATTTTCATTTTTGTTTAAACACTTTAACAATAGTCAAAATTGGCATTCCTCCGCTTTGAGATAAAATGAATGCTTTTTATGGTTCTCAGAGAACCGTGCACAGAAGTGGAAGTTCAAGGTTGAGATAAAGAGAGTTAAAGCCTGGGTTCTCTCAGTGTAAAACTGGGGTGGTGGAGAACAAACAGTGACTGATGACAAAATTAATGAATCTAAATGGTCTTTTAAATATTTAAATGTGTTCAGAAGCTCTACAGCAAACACTTGCTACTGTGTACATATGTTTCACTAAACCTTACGATTTAATATATTTAAAATACGATTTTTCCCCATTTCTTTTACTCTGATTATACATTTAAATGTGTTTTACATTTGTAAAGGCACTCAAGAGTCAAGTTAGACCATGTAGGTTTACAAATGTCCTTCTGATTTACCTGTTTCTCCACGTGTTCCTGTTGAATTGACGCTTGAAACACTGGCTGCTAGTTTAGTGTCAGTCTGCAGTCCTCTGTACAGATGCGGTCACGTTATTAGCCGAATTTCACGGGCCAAAAATGTTGTTTTATTATCAGTAGTGTAGCGCTGTATGAAGCACAGCTCACACAAATCGGTTTCAAAACAATTTTCGCAACTTTCTGTTAGCCAAAGCGGCGAATTCTGTTGCTGACTCTCTGCGAGAAATCGTTCGCCCTCACGCGAATTTCCTGATCACGTGAACATTTCGCCCGCGAAACTTCGGCGAAGAATGGTAAACGTGACCGCACTTTAATGTAGAATTAGAAAAGGGACTCTCTTTAAAACCTGTTTGTTAAAGCTGTTATCTTCACAGTATGTAAATGTTCAGACACTCTTTGTTTGTTGAACCGCTGCTTCAGTATATATTAGGTACTGTGTGCATGTTTTCTGTTTTGTTTTTCCGCCATTCTCTTTTTGTAGGTCAGGGCAGTGCCTTAAATATGTGAAAGCAAACATATTAATACACAGTGCACAACCAAGCATTCCTTAAATGTTGACACCTGCTTGCAAGCATTAAACAAAAATGCCTTATGTGGTGTTTTACTGCTGTCTTTTTTGTGAGAATGTCTGTAATGGTTTCTTGATGTCATAAATAATTGAGAAAGGAAATGAGAACTGGAAATAATATAGGTCGTAAATACTGTTTAATATAAATAATCTTGTTCCTCTAGTATCTTTACTGTAAAAAGGCACAATATGTAAGAGTTTTTGATTAAAATATCCAGAAACCATTAGAATAGGTGTTATACATGTTGACATGTGTAGGCTACTTATTACTCCCAAATGTTTCCAAGAATGTTTAAATCCAGAAAAATAAGAATTTAAGTAATGTAATGGACTGTGTCATTTAGTTGCCTCCCAATGATGTCAAACACTTTTAGAAAACATGGAAACTCTAAAGACACTTTATTTTTCATGCATTGTATTAGACGAATGCACAGAGTAGCATTATAACAGAACTTTCAACACACTCAAATGTAGTATGATAAAACAGCGCTGTTGTATGGCATAAAGCGAAAGCAGTTGACTGGCATAATAAAAGCCCTTATGAAAATGAAACATGGTTTTATTATAATAAAATTGTAGTAACCATGTTTGACTACCATCTGTATAACTACAGTTTTACTACAAATAAAATGGTTAAACTATGGTTAGTGTAGCAAAAACATAGTTAGATGGTGATTACCATGTTTTAACTAAAGTAAGCATGTTTTTTTTTGTTTGTTTTTTTTTTTTTTTTGTAGTAAAACCATGGTTAATTTTCATTTTAAGCCATGTGTGATTGTCTCTCATTAGCAATCGCTGCAGGTGAATTCTGCAAATTCAGCCCTACCCTGCTTCATACTACAGTGATGTTAATAAAACTTCACAATATTAGCGCATCCATGTACATGATTTCTTGCTGAGACCTGTCAGATTGCATCATCTGTGGGGATGAAGACGCCAACTCCCATGATTCCAAACTCAAATCACAGTGTCAAACTACGCCTTTGTTTCGTTGTTTGTTTTAAATAAGCACACCCTAGCAGCAAAAATGACAGTGTCTTAAACGGGATAAAATAAAATTAATATTGTAGCTGCAGCAGCGATTACCAGGGTTCAAGCGCAAATAAAAAAAGACATTACATATTATGCATCAAGCCTGTAACAACCTAAATCAATAATTAAAAAGAAAATACAGGTCATTTAAAATAGAAATTAGTTTTTTTTTAATATATATTTATGTTATAGCACCAACTGTGGTCCGATCTATCTAAAACTTTGCATGCTTGTTTAGAATCACCTGTCACATGTGCTCACCAGGTTTTGTGAAGTTTTGAGTTTTTATTTAGGCTTTTGGGTATATTTGGCAGGCCCCTTTTCTAAATGACTGTTATAGCTTCCCAAAGGGCAAATTTCAACATTTTTAAATAATTATTGACCTAGAGATAAGATATTTAATGAACGATTTGATTGACAGCAGTGGTTTTTAAAGAAAAGTTGTCTGGAATTATCATATGATACGAATATTGTGCATATGTGTGGAAAAACTGTGCAATATACAATCGTTTACTCCCTTGAAAAATGCAATATCGTCCCCCTAGTGACCGATTTCTTTCAAATTTCTCACAGACCTTTAGGGTCGTGAATCATACAGGCCAGGAGTTTCGACCTCTGTTAAGCTTGTCTAATAGGTGCTCAAACTTCATTGGCCAATGACCATGAGATAAGCAAATACGTTTTTTCCCCCTCTTACAGCACCACCACGTGGCCAAGCTCCACAATTTTTGTCCTGTGAGCTCACATAGGTACATTTCACATAGGTACGTTTCACTTACCATCTGCAGTTCTGAATATTACTGGGATCTTTTATAGCTGGGACCACTTCATCTTTCACTATCAAACAATGTGCAAATCCAGCGTCGAACTGGTCCTCGTATATGAAACATTCGTCAGCAAACACACACTTGCTAAACTCCATTGCTGCCCCTGAAAAAGGAACTGCATCCACTGTTCACGTAACGCTGTGTTCTTCGGGAAGCTGAGCAAAGTTGATATGCCTTACAACCGAAACCACACTCCTTTAGAGACATTCTTCCCGAGTAAATCCCTTGCAGAGTGCAGCCGAATGAAGCACGTTGATGTGCGCGCTCTCTTTCTCGTGGTGTAGCCGACGTTATCGCTGGTGCCACGGGTGCGCTTTTCTAGGAGAAATGCTCATATAAGGAGTTCCACCAGCCCAAAAAAAAAAAAAAAAAAAAAAAAAAAGCTTGTACCAACCCGGGAGTAAGATTTTTTTAGAATGAGAATACAACTCTTTAACACTGTAAACAACTCTGAATATACAAAAAACACTCTTTAAGGTTTTGTCTGCCCCATCAGTTTTACGTGGAGATTGCTGATCCTTGGCCACCATAATAATTAGGGTTTCAGCGCTATGTAGAAGAATGACTAAAAACCAGCACCTAACAAAAGAAGAATTTTATTAACTAAAGAATTTCAGTTCCCTTTGACAAAAATAATATGGGAGTCAATGGAACTCAAAACTGTTTGGTTCGCAAAATTCTTTTATTATTTTGTTCCACAGAAGAAAGTTGTACAGGTGTGGAATGACATGAGTAAACAATGACAGAATTTTCATTTATGTTTAAACTATCCCTTCCAGTTGAAGTACAAAAATGACTAAAACTGAAATAAGCATAAATAAAAGCTTTATATATCAATGAAAAAAGCACAAAACAAAATGACTAAAACCTAAAATGAAATTAAAAAAAATATTATATATATAAAAAAGATATAAAAGTAAAAGCTAATTAACAATATTACAAAACAAATAAACAAAACACACTATAATAGACAATATGAATAGTATATTATTTTGGCAAATGATCTGACTGGAAAGGGTTCACAGCTGGTTTCTTTCCTACGTCTGTAAGGTGATGTCCCAAGATCTTAACGTTAACAAAATCAGTGCAACTAAATATTTGGTCAGCTTGTATGCATGCAATAAGGCTGCTATAAAGATAATGTCCTTAAAACAGACACCCTCAAGGCTAAGTGAACTGGCTCTTATTTCATTTTGTACGCTATTGGTCACACAATGCCTAAGATCAGCTGACATTTCAGTGAAGGCTTCCCATGCAGTCAAAAGGCTTATCTGGATTTGATCTAATGGAAATCTGTTTCTTGTCTGTAGTTAATCCTTGGTCACATGTACACTACAATTCAAGAATATGGAGCTGGTTTTGAAAATAAATATCTTATTCTGTGCAAAAAAAATAGTAATAGTGTGAAATATTATTAAAGTTTAAAACAAAGTTCAAAAGAACAGAACGTATTTGAAAAAAAAATAAATACAATGTAATTAATAAAAAAAAAAAAAAGAAAAAAAAAAAAGAGAACCCAAAATGTTGAACGGTATAGTGTACGTGTAAGGCGCTAGGATTAGTTTATGGTTTATTGTGCTAAATTCATAAAAAGTAATGTAAAATATGAAAACTTTCATGGAGACATTTATATATTTATAGAAAATATAGCCTAAAGACTAAATTCTATAAAGATAAAGCTTAAAACTACAGAAGTTATTAATTTCCTTCTTTCATTTTGTTCTTTGATTAGCAGGCATCACAGCAGGTTAAAATGATATTTTGGCTGCTGTTACTTTAAAAGCTGCCGCTGCTGAACTTAGTGCAAATCTGACGCTGCTTTAAATGTGACCCATACATAGTAAATATTACATGCACAGTTTTAAGGCAGCTTTAATCGCCTTTTTTTTATTTGTGTCTTAACTGATGAAAAAACTCGACATTGCATACTGCAGTCTGAGTTGGAATATGACACAGCCCTTTAATATAGGCCTAATACAGCATGCCCCACAGTGTTGCCAAGTCTGCAGTTTTCACACTGAATTGGGCTATTTTCATACTATTGCTGCAGGTTGTTTTTCATGTCCGCGGGTTGAAATGACTCCAATAATGTAATATTTAGCCCCTGGAGCACAACTTTTACTAGAAGAACCCCACCACAAATATGTATTTTACCCCCGGAGCGCGTTTTTTTACCGGGGGACCCCCTCGAAAAGCGATTGGGCTACTTTTGGGCTAGTTTTGCGTAGCAATTGGGCGGGTTTTGTTGTGAAAACCTGGGAAGGCGGCATTTTTGTGCATGCATTTGAAGAGCGCGTGCTACGAGCACATTATAACGGCTAACAGGACAGGTACATTTGATTTTACTGACATATGGCCTAACAACATCTCATCTGACCGCAGTTCATTGATGTTTTACTGAAGCTCCTCGTCATCTGTACAGTTTCCGTGCTCATTTGACTCGCATCTGGTGCTGAAGTGAAGTTGGAGCGCATCTGAAAAGTCTCCCGTTTGATATATGCTCGTAAGGACGCTCTGTGCATCTAAATAAATGCATTTCTTTAGAAGTTGTGAGTGGGGTGGCCAAACCTAGCCCCGCCCATGTGTTAGCTGCGGTAAATATTTTTAACACCATTAAAATTAAAAAATAATCACCTGTGTTAATGCGCTAATTTTGACACTACTACTATTTAGTTTTTGACCACTGACAATTTACAATTTTAACAACTTACTCCTGGAGTCATATTTTAGATCCAATATCTGGAACTGAACCAAATAGGGCCTTAAATGAAGATGCCAAAAGAAAAGTTTGTCAAGACCCAAAATCAAAAAGGACATTAAGACATCTTCAATACTTTAAAGTTTTCATGGCTGTAACTCCAGGAGGAAAAAAACCTTGAAAAGTGCTTTTTCCCCATTTTTGAATGGTCACCATTGGCACATAAGAACAGATTTTACTAACAGACCTACCAATCTCTGTGGAAAAATAATATCATGCTGCCATCTGAAGTAATTTTTACACCCCTTGTAATTTGGCTCTGAATACGAATATTTTGGCTTGTTTGTTTGTTTATCTTTCTTCAGAAAAAGTACTAATAAAAGTCTAAAATTTGAGCTGGGGAGGTTTCTGAAATGTGGTTGATTTGACAGAATTACCCTATAGATAACAGACTGTTTAATCAGCTAACATTTGAAAAAGACTAATCACCGGTACACTGAATAAATCATTTACAGTTCTTAAAGGAATAGTACATCCAAAAATGACAATTTGTCAAAATTTACTCACCCACAGGCCATCCAATATGTAGATGAATTTGTTTCTTCATCTGAACAGATTTGGAGAAATTTAGCATTACGTCACTTGCTCACTAATGGATCCTCTGCAGTGAATGGGTGCCATAAGAATGAGAGTCCAAACAGCTAATAAAAACATCACAGTAATCCTCCAGTCCATCAGTGAATGCCTTGTGAAGTGAAAAGCTGTGAGAGTATAAGAACAAATCCATCATTAAGGCATTTTAACTACAAAACCATAATCAAGTAAAAAATTTTACACTGACATGTTTTGTTTAGACTGTTTCACTTGTAAACAGTGTTTGATCTGTGCAGATTTCTCTCCTAATTCAGACAAGATGATTTTTTTTTTCACTGGAGAAAGCAATATTATAGATAGCCAGACATAATGTTTTGAAGTTAATGATGAATTTCTTACAAACATGCAGCTTTTCACTTTACAAGATATTAATTGATGGACTGGAGTGGTGTGTTTATCAGTTGTTTGGACTCTCATTCTGACGGCACCCATTCACTGCAGAGCAACCACTGATGAGCAAGTGATGTAATGCTACATTTCTTCAAATTTGTTTAGATGAAGAAACAAACAAATCTACATCTTGGATGGCCTGAGGGTGAATACATTTTTAGCAAATTTTCATTTTTGGATGAACTATTGTTTAGCTACAAATATAAAGTAACACTCATGATGTAGACATGAATACTGAGGACACAATCATGTGATATGTAATATTTAGCTACTTACCCAAAAAGTTTTATATTTTCATGTCCACCATCCAAGCTGCTCTCTTCCATTCAGTAGAAGTGGATGGAGACCAAGGTCTGTCAAGAAAACCAAAAAAATGCACCATAAAAGCATACAAACAGTAAAATGTGCTATATTCCAAGAGAACCGTTTTGAATCCATCCCCTTTTGGCAAGTCATTCATCAAAATATTTACTTTTGTACTAGAAGAAATAAAGTCATTTGGGTTTAGAACAACACCATGATGACTAAATGATGACAAAATCGTGACATTTGGGTAAACTATTTATTTCAAAGTTGACTGGTGAAGCTTAGTGTATTTCTGCATGTCAAAATGTTAATAAATAAGATATTGATATGCACATGTCAAAGAAAACAAACAGGCTTTTTGTGTTTTATGTCAGAGTATACATATCATCATATTCCATCTCCACCTCCTCCACTTCGTCTTCCCCATCCAACAGGCTGTATCTAAACTTTCGATACATTATGCCGTCCCTCCCCATATATACAATGTCCTCATCCTCCTCCTCGTCCTCCTCTTGGGCTAATTCTTTATCGCAATACTCCGCCTGCATGCGGTCACTGAGGGTCGCAGAGGTGAAGGGGCTGTCTACGATTTTGCTGTAGCCGTTCGACTCGGCGGTGGGCTTTGAGGTGATCTTGTGCCGAAAATGCAGGAAGAGAAAAATGGCAAGCCACAAGCTCACCAGCACAAATATAACAGTGGAAACAAAAAGGCCGGGATGGACCGAAGTCACTGGATCGCTGTCGAAGAGGTTGTAGCTCAGTACAACAATGCATTCATCTGAGAAAAGAGAGTTTAAAGGTCACATTTAGGACCAGAGGAGTATTCAATGGCTTTCTGAATGCAACAGCTCAATGGTTTTTTGTGTTTTAAAATGTACAAACCATAATTTAGCAGCATCTGTGCTATATAATGATATTGTACACATGGTTGGTTCAAGTTAATCATTGATGGCATGTTGTCATTATGACAGAAAATAAGTTTAATTTCTTTCTTTCCTTTTTTTTTTTAATCAAACAAAAATGCAGATTTGAATTTGTCAGGGTGTTGAGAGCAGAAGTGTGGGCTTGTATTTTTTGTCATTTACATCAATTATTTAGTACAGAAATATTAAAATAAATAATTGATATTCACTACCAGTCAAAAGTTATTGAACAGTATGATTTTTAATGTTTTTCTGCTCACCAAGTCTGCATTTATTTGATCCAAAGTACACTAAAAGCAGGAGTATTATAAAGCATTTTTACTATTTAAAATGACTGTTTTCTATTTGAATATATTTTAAAATGTAATTCACTCCTGTGATCAAAGCTGAATTTTCAGCATCATTACTCCAGTCTTCAGTGTCACATGATCCTTCAGAATTCACTCTAATATGCTGATTTTCTGTTCAAGAAACATTATTATTATTATTATTATTTTCATGATTCTTTGATGAATAGAAAGATCCAAAGATCAGCATTTATCTGAAATAGAAAGCTTTTGTAACATTATACACAATACCATTCAAAAGCTTGGAGTCAGTATAATTTTTATTTATTTATTTTTTGGGGAAAGAAATTAATATTTTTATTTAGAAAGGATGTTTTTGAGCAGCAAATCAAAATGTTAGAATGATTTCTGATGGATCGTGTGACTAAAGTAATGATGCTAAAAATTCAGCTTTGAAATCACAGGAATAAATTACATTTTAAAATATATTCAAATAGAAAAGAGTTATTTTAAATAGTAAACATTTTTCACAATTTTACTGTTTTTGCTGTACTTTGGATCAAATAAATGCATGCTTGGTGAGCAGAAGAGCCTTCTTTAAAAAGCATTAAAAATCATTTTAATCATTCAAAACTTTTGACTGGTAGTGTAAATATAAATAATTTTATCTGTAAATCAGTTTAAAATATATCAGTGTTCTTTTACAAAAGCTAAACTGTTAAAAATGTTAAATGTTATGTTAAATAACTGAAAAAAATAAAGCTGAAGTACTAAAATGAAAAACGTTTAAAACAAATAAAATAAAGTGAAAAAGAAATGTTAACAATCTGAAACAATAAAGGCACATAAGAGTACTTAAACTAAAATGAAAATGAAAACCAAATAAATAGAAATAATACTAATTTAAAATATGAATAAATTCTATAATGGTACATTCATAATATGAAAATAACATTAAATATATACATAATTGATATAACATTTATTTCATGCAGTTTTGGGGGCAGCCGTGGCCTAATGGTTAGGGAGTCGGACTTGTAATCAAAAGGTTGCAGGTTCGAGTCCCAGGTCCGGCAGGGATTGACGGTGGGGGGAGTGAATAATCAGCGCTCTCTCCATCGTCAATACCACGACTGAGGTGAGACCCTTGAGCAAGGCACCGAACCCCCAACTGCTCCCCGGGCGCCGCAGCAATGCAATGGCTGCCCACTGCTCCGGGTGTGTGTTCACGGTGTGTGTGTGTGTGTTCACTACTGTGTGTGCACTTGGATGGGTTAAATGCAGAGCACAAATTCCTAGTATGGGTCACCATACTTGGCCTCATGTCTCGTCACTGTTGTCACTGTTGTCACTGTTTTAAAGACTCATAAGCATCAATTGTCTTTAAAAACGATAAGAAATTAGTTAAAACTACATTTAAAACAAAAAAGCACATAAGATTACTAAAACTAAAATTTAAAAAAAAAATAGAAATAAAGTTCATTTAAAATATGAATAAATACTGTAATAGAACATTAATAATAAAAAACACAGCATTGAAATATATCAATAATTTGTTTTATTTTAAATGATTTAATAATTATTTGCAAAGACAAGTTGTGATTGTGAAATTTATTTGCAATTTCTGAGTAAAATTGTTTGACAGTAAATGTTTTTTTTTTTTTTTTTTTTTTTTAAGTGGAGAATGAATGAATTTAAAAATTGTACCATTTAGTTTTTCACACTGGCAGCATTCCGAGGAGAATCTTGAGGAATCTGAGTGTTTTCCACAGCAAGGAAGACACCTCCCATCCTCTGTGAGGCGCTGTAGAACAGGGCACGAGATGCAGCTGTAGGGTCCTGGACCTTTACATTCATTACAGGATTCGTCACATGTCGCACATGTGTTATTCTGTGCAAAACACATAATAATGTTAAAAAAAACTGGCTAAAATAAGGACTTGCAGTACAGTACTTGACTACAGTAATCTAAGAAGGGGTGTTCATGCATTTAACCATTTAATGTACATTTGAATGGTTAAGAAATGTCAGGAAGTGATAAAATATAAGATTAACAGGTAACACTTTACAGTAAGGTTCAATAGCTAACAGTTAACTTCTTAAATTAACGAACTAAGAATAAACAATACTTCTATAGCATTTTATAACCTTAGTTAATCACAAGGTGTGTTTGTTAACATTAACGTTAGTTAATGCACTGTGAACTAACACGAACAAACAATGAACAATCATACAATTTTTATTAACTAACATTAAGAAAGATTAATAAATACTGTAATAAATGTATTGTTCAGTGTTTGCTCATGTTAATACATTAACCAATGTTAACAAATGACACCTTTTTGTAAAATGTTACCGATAAACAAAAACAATGAAGGTTTAAGAGGAAAAATGTTATTTAGACTGTGTTTGGCGACACATTTAAACACTACAATATAGTTAGATTAGCACATTACTGATTTGATAAAAATGTATTTAAAAACATTTACCTCAGAGATAGGATATTTCCCCATTAGACATTCAGATGAGCAGATTCCTCCAAGCAATTCGAAACCGTCATAACATGATGTACAGAAGATCGCACCAGAGCCTGCCAATCACATGACAGACTAGTTCAATCAGATTAAGGTACACAAATCATATAATCTGCACTCTGATTGTACTAAAAAAAAAGTGTCTAAGATGGATTTCAAATGCAGAATGAAAGACAAAAGGTCAAAGAAATATGATAAAAATGACCTAGTCTCATTTTTAAACACTTAAAAGTTAATGAATGTCATTGCGTTAATATTTATAACGTGATTAACTTTATATCGTTTACGTCAAAATGTTACATACACCTTGTAAAATCTGCAAAATGTTCATTATTTTACCAAAATAAGTGGGATCTTACAAAATGCATGTTATTTTTTTATTTAGTACTGACCTGAATAAGATATTTCACATAAAAGACGTTTGCATATAGACCACAAGAGAAAATAATAGTTGAATTTATAAAAATGCCCCTGTTCAAAAGTTTGCATACACTTGATTCTTAATACTGTGTTGTTACCTGAATGATCCACAGCTGTTTTTTTTAGTGATAGTTGCTTATGAGTCTCTGGTTTGCTCTGCAAAATTAAACTCCCCGCTGTTCATCAGAAAAATTCTTCATATTCTCAAATATTTTTTTCAGCATTTTCGTGTATTTGAACCATTTCCAACAATGACTGTTTAATTTGGAGATTTATCTTTTCACACTGAGGACAACTGAGAGACATATAACTATTACAGAAGGTTCAAATGCTCACTGATGCTTCAGAAAGCAAAACGATGCATTAAGCCGGGGGTTGAAAACTTTTTGAATTTGAAGATTTGAAGTCTAAATTTAAATTATTTTTCTTCTGGGAAACATGTAAGTATCTTCTGTAGCTTCTTAAGGGCAGCACTAAATGAAAAAAATATGATATTTAGGCAAAATCTGAAAAATGTACACATCTTCATTCTGTTCAAAAGTTTACACCCCCTGGCTCTTAATGCATCATGTTTCCTTTTGGAGCATCAGTGACATTTGAACCTTCTGTAATAGTTGCATATGAGTACCTCAGTTGTCCTCAGTGTGAAAAGATGAATTTCAAAATCATACAGTCATTGTTGGAAAGGGTTTAAATACACAAAAATGCTGAAAAACCAAAGAATTTCAGAATATGAAGAATTTTTCTGATGAACAGCAGGCAGTTTAATTTTGGGAACTTTGTGGGACCTGAAGGATTTTTCTGAAGAACAGTTTAACAGCTTACTGGTTCAGGACAAACAAGGGAATTGTGAACAACTACTAAAAAAAAAACAAAAAACAGCTATGTGGATCATTCAGGTAACACCACAAAATCGGGTGCATGTAAACTTCTGAACTGCGGCATTTTTTTAAATTCAACTATTATTTTCTCGTGGACTACATGTCTCTTTTATGTGAAATATTTTATTCAGTTCAGTACTAAATATAAAAGAACATGCATTTTGTAAGATCCCTCTTATTTTGGTAAAAAATAAACATTTTGCAGATTCTACAAGATGGAAACTTTTGACTTCAACTGTATATTAACTAAAAGTCACTTCAGATATGCATAAGATATGCTTAAAGGAATATTGCAGATTCAGTACATGTTAAGATAAAGTCTTACCCTTGCATGTTTTACAGGTGGGGTGGCATCTTTGGCAATCTGAGGTGTGAGGGAAGTAGTTTGATGGGCATGTACGTAGACACTGTCCAGACTCTCTTAACAGGAAGTATCCATTTCTACAGCTGAGACAGAAACGGCTACTTCTAGAGCATTCATTACATGTGTGGTCACACTCTTGACATGCTCTGTTGGTGGTGTTCACAAAGTAACTGCAGGGGAAATAAAGACATCTGTTACAATGGTTTGACATTTTGGGAAGCATCATTTTTTTAATAATCATGATTTAGTTGCATCAAAAGTAAGTCAGTTAGCATTATTATTACACAACACTTACAGAAATGTTTCTGTGTAATTACTGCTAAACTATATGGACCATTCTACAAAAAGTCAGAGTTGGAAAAATCTTGAAAAATGTAGTCTTTTCCCACAATGTTTGTATGGATGCAATTTGTAGAATGTCTATGGTACACATGTCTAGTAATTGTGCAGTTAATTCTCATACTGTATTTTCAGAAAGTTCTGGAATATTTGTCCTCTCCCCAAATTTGTCACTACTGAAAAAGTAATACATAATTTGATAAGATAGGTTATATTGACCTATTAAGATTTATTTGCTATTATATTAGTTTTCAGAGGTAAGTCGATAATTACAATTGTGACAATATTTCAAGTGTAATTTATGAGATTTGTTGTATTTTAAATCCAATCTTTCTTTGTAAAAGGCAAAAAGTTGATCATACTGATGTAAGTTAGGCAAAGGATTCATTAGTTTGAATTTTGTATAACTCCAGGGTTTCTCCCTTCTCTTATTATTGCATAATAGAAAAAGTAATTGTCACAAATGGTGTTAGCTACTGACTGTTGTAAAATTTTCATTGGAGAACAAAAATGTGAAAAACGCCCCATAATCTACCAATTTAACCTGCTGAAGCAATATCAATTATAAGAAGGGGTGGAGTAGAAAAACCTGTCTGGCAATTATTGAACATCTTTTTGTGGCCATACAGGCCATAGTCCATATTTTGTGGCCATATAAAAAAATATTCCAGCAAACTGAAATAGTAAATTATTTTATTCCATTATCTCTGGTGAGCAGTCAAAGTGATAATGTAAATGTGACTGTGTGTCTTATGACACTTGAAACCCCCTCAGAGCATCCACAATGTCCTTTTGTGGCCTTTTAACTATGTTCTCTATAGTGAAAGAAATAGATGAGAAATTGAAGATGCTCTATGAACATATACATTTCTATATATACACATCTATATCAATATACATATATACACACACACACACACACACACTACCAGTCAAAAGTTTGGACACACCCTCTCATTTAATGTTTTTTTAAGAAGTTTCTTATGCTTATCAAGGCATGTTTTCACTTGATCAAAAATACTGAAAAAAAATTAATATTGCGAAATTTTATTACGATAAATCAATGTTTTGTCTATATTGATATACATTAAAATTTAATTTATATCTGTAATTAAAGTTGAGATTTCCAGAATCATTACTACAGTCTTCAGTGTCACATGATCCTTCAAAAATCATTCTAATATGCTGATTTATTATCAAGTTGTGCTGCTTAATATTTGTTTTTGGAACCTGTGATACTTTTTCAGGATTTTTTTTATCAATAAAAGGTTAAAAAAGAACAGCATTTATTTAAAATAGAAAGGTTTTCTAACAATATACACTACTGTTCAAAAGTTTGGGGTCAATAAATATTTATTCTTTCTTTTTTTGAAAGAAATTAATACTTTTATTCACCAAGGATGTGTTAAATTAATAAAAAGTGATAGTACAGATTTACATGGTTAGAAAAGATTTATATTTTGAACAAATGCTGTTCTTTTTAACTTGTTATTCATCAAAGAATCCTGAAAAAAGAATCACAGGTTGCAAAAAAAAATATTTGGAAGAACAACTGTTTCCAACATTGATCATTCTAATAATAAACCAGCATATTAGAATGATTTTTGAAGGATCACGTGACACTTACGACTGGAGTAACAGCTGATGAAAATTCAGCTTTGCATCACAGGAATAAATTATATTGTAAAGTATGTTAATATAAAAACCATTATTTTATATTGTAATAACATTTTGCAATATTACCATTTTATTTCAGTATTTTTGATCAAATAAATGCAGCCTCGATGAGCATAAGTGACTTCTTTAAAAAAACATTGATGAGAGGGTGTGTCCAAACTTTTGACTGGTAGTGTATATACACATACACTTTTTAAAAAAGAAATTAGACATATAGAAGTGTATAAAAGAGATGAAGAAGCTTAAATAAGGATGACTGTGTCAAGTTTCAGGGAAAACTATCCAATTACAAAAAGAGTGGACTTAAACTTAAATTACTTAAACTCATAATTGGAAGGGATGTCAGTAACTTGGCATTTAGCTGCAGCTTTTCATCTAAAGTGACATACAGCATACTAATTAAGAGGCGCAGTTCCCTGCAGCAAACACAGATTACATGGCTTACTAAAGTGCACAATGGCAGGAGTGCAGGACTGTACCAACAGCAGCTCCTGGACCACATGGTTGCTTTTGTGTTATTAGCCAAGATTATAAACACAGAGGAAAGTATGTAAAAATTTAGACCTTTTTATGGGAAAGGGCGTTATATTTTGACAAACTAAAGTTAATACAGGGCTCAACGCTAAGCAGTGATAATGGTTCCTTGGTTACTGCTGTACACAAAGCTGCACTACGCTTATTAACACAGCTTTATAATGCATTAGACAGATGCTATTTGAAAAGAAAATGGCATGTAAACTTTTCTGAAAACAGACAGTTCCCCGCAGAGTTTCTTCCAATATCTCTTGCATTGTGAACAGTGTTTTGCTTGCTACAGTATTTTCTCCTCTTTATGTCCGACGTCTGCATTTCTGGCCTCTGTTATTGGCCTTTTACAGACCAAATATAATAATAATGCAATATTTCCACACAAATTACATTTTGGAACATAAATGCACCAGGCCATTGTGCAGTCCATTAGTGTAGCCCTGTAACAGGTGGTAAATATCCATACTATCGGTCTCAGTTGTTAACTGACGACATGACAATTCCTTTTATTTCTTATCCCGACATAGTGAATTACTTGCGTTTCTTAATTTGTTTTTGGCCAGGCCAATGCACGAGTTCCATTCGGTTCAGTGGCATTGTTTACATTCAGTGCCACCACCAGTGTTAATTTCGTTGACGAATAATTTTCGTCAAAAACTTCGTCAACGACATTTTTTCACAGACGAAAACGAAACGATAACGAACAAAAATTCTTCTTGAATGACAAAAACTATGACAAAAATCTACTGGCATTTTCGTCAACGAGTTAGCGAGGGACTATTTGGAATAAGATTCATTCAGAATAATCTGTTGCGTAGTAGAAGGTCAGATGCGTACAAACCGGCGGGACACAAGCTTAAATACACTTGCTGCACGTCTTATAAAACGTTCAAAAATGTCAATATGTGGAAGAAGTGCAGACATAGGCCTATGGATAAATTTGACGACGCAAGAGAGAACTCAATTCGGTCTTGTTTTCTGAGCGCGGACACCGAAGCATACACACAGTAAGCACGTCTCACACTCTTTCGCGTTGCATTAACTGAGAAATACACACAATTATCTCGAATTGTCCGTTTTGACAGGCATTTACGTAAACACAGCCGATTAGGTCTTAAATGAACGTAAACAGTAGGGAGAAAGTGCATCAGTACATTGCATCCATTGCGTTTGTGCATTCGGTTTTAAAGGGGTAGCAGCCACATTTAGTTGCTATTGTCCGAGTCACTGATGTTAACCGAGCAACAAAAGAAAAACAGAAAACCACACACTGCTTTTGACTGAATCACTTATGTAGCCCTAATTAATTTAGATTAATATTTTATAGAAATAGGTATGTCTGTTTGAAAGAATGAAGAATATGGTAAACAAGTTACTATAAAGAATGCATAATTAGCCTATATAACCATTGAAAAGAAGACCATGTTCTTTATGAGAATTGGTTTTATTTAATTTTAATATTAAGGCATGTTGTCTATCACCGCAGTTAAATTGTGTGTTTATCATGATAAAACCTTAATATCAAACCTATTTAATGAGTTTGGAAATTTTAGAGAAATTCTTAATAAATGCATTGCACTGTAACTAAACCCATTAAATTTTAGCCGACTAAATTTACTGTAAATTTAGTCGACTAAAATCTTATGATATTTAGTCGACTAAAATCTTATGATATTTAGTCGACTAAAATCTTATGATATTTAGTCGACTAAAATCTTATGATATTTAATCGACTAAAACTAGACTAAAACTAAAAACAATTCAGATGACTAAAATATGACTAAAACTAAATGGCATTTTAGTCAAAAGACTATGACTAAAACGAAATCAAAATTTGCTGTCAAAATTAACAGTGGCCACCACAATGGCCAACTTCCAAACAGAATTGCTTGCAATTGTGAGAAAAAAGTCTGAATTGCAAGATTTAAACTCGCAATGCTTAAAAAGTGAGTGAGAATGTGACTTTTCTCAGAATTTTATTTTGTATATTCACAGTTGCGAGTTATATCAGAATTCTCACAATTCGGAGAACATATCAGTCTTTTTCACCTCAAAATTGAACTTTATAACTCATAATTGCGTGTTTATATCTTACAATTTGGAGAAAAGTCAGAATTATGAAAAAAAAAATCTGAATTAAGAAATTAAAACTCGCAATTGTGTTTATATAACACAATTCTGAGAAAAAAAGTCAGAATTGCGAGATGTAAAGTCGCAATTCTGTTTATATCTCACAATTCTGACTTTTTTTCTCCGAATTGCGAGATATAATCTCACAATTCTGAGAACATATCAGTCTTTTTCACCTCAAAATGTAACTTTATAACTCACAATTGCAAGTTTATATCTTACAATTCTGAGAATTGTGAAAAAAAAGTCTGTATTAAGAGATAAAACTCGCAATTCTGACTTTCTCACAACTGTGAGTTTATATCTCGCAATTCTGAGAAAAAAAGTCAGTCAAAATTGTGAGATCTAAAGTTGCAATTACGAGAAAAAAGTCAGAATTGTGAGATAAGTAGTCGTTTTTAGTCCTAAAAACAGTCTTCCATAACTTAGTGCTGTATTTTTTTTATAATAAATAAAAAAAAAGCACCCTAGAGGTGACGGAGTTAAAAGACATGAATCTTTGTCACTATGACATTCTACGATTTTCTGGTTTAGTTTAATTTATAAACACTCCATACTTCAATGACACACAGGCTTTTCACAGTTCTGTTGCACTGTGTTTAATTTTAATTCTAACTGCAACCAAGCTTGATTATTACTTAAAATATAATAAAATAAAATAAAACAAAACAATAAATGTTATATGATACCTTGGCGGACAGGTGGTGAAGCAGCTGTGTCCAAGCAGAACCAGGCCTGGTTTACAGGTTATACAGTCATTACTGTGATGTCCACTGCATGACTTACAGTTCACGTGGCACTGAACACACTCCTGCTTGCCCTCGTCTACATAGTAATCACCCGGACACGTGGACACACACGTCTGATCTGATAAATGACCAAAACATTGTGTACAAGACATTACATCATGCATTTCCATTAGTGCCATTCAGCTATTCAATTATTTAACAAATTAAAGCACATCTCTTGTGCAGTACTGCTTTATAATGAATGTCAGTTTTTTCAATAAAAATAAAAAATCAGCTTCATAAGGAAATGAAATGTGGTAGGCAAGTGGCTTCTTACTGAGCAGGAAGCGTTTAGGGTTGCAGCTGAGGCACTGCTCTTTGCCTGTGCCTGTGCACTGGAGACAGCTCTTGTGACAGGGCTTGCACTGGCCATCCTGATCAGCAAATGTGTGCGCAGGGCAGTCACTGAAGAACTCACAGTGCCCATTCACATCCTTCCTCATGTTTTCTCTGCAGGTGAGGCAGGAGGACGGATGAGGACCTGAGCACGTCAGGCAGGACTTATCACACTCTAAAAAAACATATTTTGTGTCAGCAAACAGGTTACTCAATAAAAAATACATTAAAATCATGCCAATATTCTAATCAGTGTCTAATATTCTAATTTGGTGCTTATTTATTATCAATTCATATTGGCACTACTATTTGAACTGAACTGAGCTGGATGATGACATCACTTAATTGAACTGCCTTTAACTGAACATTGATTGTTTTATTTTTATTATTTATTTATTTATTTATTTATTTATTACTGTACAGTTACTTTGACACAACCTTTACTGTTAAAAGCGCTATATAAAATAAAGGTAGTACTCAATGTTATCAGTACTGAAAACATTTTTTGCTCCTTAATATTTTTGTGGAAACCATCTCATTTTGTTCAAAGTTCAAAGAACAGAATTTATTTGAAACAGAATCTTTTGTAACATTGTAACATTTTTAATTCTGAAAAAAATTAACAGCAGTGAAATCCCATGGGCCTTGTCCAACACTTATTCTGTTAAGGAATCACCTCGACACTCTTCTCCATCCAGGTATGTTTCTGGCGGGCAGCTCCAGAACACACACTTTCCATTGTGATGTACATATCCATAGCTACAGGTGGTGCAGTCATCTTCATCAGGTCCATCACACTCTGCACAGTCACTGTGACACGACACACACTGCTTCTGCACTACATCTGTGAAGTACCTCTTGGGACAATCATCAGGACATTGATCCTTATGCAGGAAGTAGTACTCTTCACACACTGAAAAAGCAGGAGATTTTAGAGAGATAATGCCAAACTTCCATGTAGAGAAAAGAAAAAGGAACTTATATTACTAAGTGTGCATTTATTTGATTCAAAATAAAGTAAAAAATGTAAGACTGTGAAATATTATTACAGTTTAAAATAAATGCTATTTGAATATATTTAAAAATGTAATTTATTCCTGTAAGCTTCAGAACTGTTTTCTATATAAAAATATTAGAAAATGTTCAATTTTCAACATCATTACTCCAGTCTTCAGTGTGATCACATGATCTGTCAGAAATCTTTTCAGCTTTGCATTACAGGAATAAATTACACTGAACAAAATTATAAACGCAACACTTTTGTTTTTGCCCTCATTTTTCATGAGCTGAACAAAGATCCAAGACTTTTTCTATGTACACAAAAGGCCTTTTTCTCTCAAATATTGTTCACAAATTTGTCTAAATCTATTTTAGTGGTCACTTCTCCTTTGCTGAGATAATCCATCCACCTCACAGGTGTGGCATATCAAGATGCTGATTAGACAGCATGATTACAGCTGTGCCTTAGGCTGGCCACAATAAAATGCCACTCTAAAATGTGCAGTTTTATCACATAGCTTAATCAGATGGCTTATGGTATTTCTCTACCATAAGCCATCTCCAAAGGCATTTCAGAGAATTTGGCAGTACAACCACACCAGCCCAGGACCTCCACATCCAGCATCTTCACCTCCAAGATCGTCTGAGACCAGCCACCCGGACAGCTGCTGCAACAATCAGTTTACATAACCAAAGAATTTCTGCACTAACTGTCAGAAACCGTCTCAGGGAAGCTCATCTGCATGCTCTTCGTCCTCATCGAGGTCTCGGCCTGACTGGAGTTCGTCATCATAACCAACTTGAGTGGGCAAATGCTCACATTCGATGGCATCTGGCACTTTGGAGAGGTGTTCTATTCATGGATGAATCCCGTTTTTCACTGCACAGGGCAGATGACAGACAGCGTGTATGGAGTTGTGTGGGTGAGCGGTTTGCTGATGTAAACTTTGTGGATCGAGTGGCCCAAGGTGGCAGTGACGTTAAGGTATTGGCAGGCGTATGATATGGACAACGAACACAGGTGCATTTTATTGATGGCATTTTAAATGCACAGGGATACTGTGACTAGATCCTGAGGCCTATGGATGTGCCATTCTCATCCACGACCATCACCTCATGTTGCAGCATGAAAATGCACGACCCCATGTTGCAAGGATCTGTACACAATTCCTGGAAGCTGAAAACATCCCAGTCCTTGCATGGCTAGCATACTCACCGGACAGCATGTTCCAGTTCCTGCCAATATCCAGCAACTTCGCACAGCCATTGAAATGAAGTGGACCAACATTTCACAGGCCACAATCAACAACCTGATTAACTCTATGCGAAGGAGATGTGTTGCACTGCGTGAGGCAAATGGTGGCCACACCAGATATGGACGGGTTTTCGGACCCCCCAATACAGTAAAACTGCACATTTTGGAGTGGCCTTTTATTGTGGCCAGCCTAAGGCACACCTGTGCAACAATCATGCTGTCTAATCAGCATCTTGATATGCCACACCTGTGAGGTGGATGGATTATCTCGGCAAAGGAGAAGTGCTCACTAACACAGATTTAGACAGATTTGTGAACAATATTTGAGAGAAATAAGCCTTTGTGTACATAGAAAAAGTCTTAGATCTTTGAGTTCAGCTCATGAAAAATAGGGGCAAAAACAAAAGTGTTTATAATTTTGTGTTTAGTGTACACTTGAAATATATTCAAATAGCAGTTATAAAATGTCAAATGTCAAGAGCCTCACCACTGCATTTGCCTGTTTGGTCACATTCGGCGCAACCCTTTGGACAGCTCTCACATACTCCATCATTTACAAAGTGACTGGACGGGCAGTGACGCACACAGGTGTGTTTTAAACGCACATGGTCTTCCTCACACCTCAGACAATTACTGGCTTCCTCACATGAAGCACATCCCTCAACACAGCTGTGACAAACACCGGCATCTGGGTAACCCCTGCGACAACGAAACAGACATTTTTATGTGATGTTTGTTAATATATAGTTTTATATGATGTATGTTACTGCATGGCTGTGTCCTAGTTTGCATACTTAAAAGATATACTAAAAGCTGGTACGCTAATAACACACTACCAGTCAAAAGTTTTTGAACAGTAAGTACTTTTTTTTTACTTTTAAAGAAGCCTCTTGATCCAAAGTACAGCAAATACAGTAATATTTTGAAATATTTTTACCATTTAAAATAACTGCTTTCTATTTGAATATATTTTAATTTATTGCTGCGATTTCAAAGCTACATTTTTAGCATCATCACTCCAGTCACATGATATCCTTCAGATATCATTCTAAAATTCTGATTTGCTGCTCAAAAAATTTATCATTATTATGTTGAAAACAGCTAAGTAGATTTTTTTTCAGGTTTCTTTGATGAATAGAAAGTTCAGAAGAACAGCATTTGTCTGACACAATTCATTTGTAACATTCTAAATGATCTTTATCATCACTTTAAAGCACCCTTGCTAAATAAAAGTATTCATTTGTATAATTTCTTTCCCAAAAAATATATATATATACACTGTCTCCAAGCTTTTGAATTTTATAGTGTATAATGTTTCAAAAGCTTTTTATTTCAGATAAATGCTGATCTTTACATTTTTCTATTCATCAAAGAATTCTAAATGTAAGGAAAAGAAAACAATAAAATAAATAAATGTAATTAAATTAAAACATAATAACAAAATAAAACAGAATATTCTCTACAACTAAAAATGCTGACAAAAAAATATGAAATAATACTGCATGATCTCTACAACTAAAA
This sequence comes from Cirrhinus molitorella, assembly GCA_033026305.1. Classification (NCBI taxonomy): domain Eukaryota; kingdom Metazoa; phylum Chordata; class Actinopteri; order Cypriniformes; family Cyprinidae; genus Cirrhinus; species Cirrhinus molitorella. Next base: position 25,303,484 of record CM065125.1, read on the forward strand.
ATAAAAATAAAATGCAAAACATGAGAAAACAAAACAAAATAGAAATAAACAAAACAATAAAATAAAATAAAACTAAATGTAGTTAATTAAAATAAATAAAACAAAACAAAACATACATTTAAAACGTACAATCTGTGACACATCCTGTTTGTGCATGAGACCATGCGTAGCATTTTGTGTGTTTTGAAAGAACATTTTTCACCTTTTACACTCAGCAACACATTTGCCATCCTGCAGGTAGAGCGAACCACTGTCCTTGCATTTCAGACAGTGATGTGCATCCTGACACGACAAACAGCCTGCTGAACAGTCTTCACATCGCCCACTTGTCTGGTTCCCATGAGTCCCATGTGGACAAATGAACACACACATCTGGCTGTTGGTGAGAAACACGCCTGTGTAGACATACAAACACACATGCAGATTCCAGACATAGAGATTACTGGTATATCCATAATGTCTTTCTGCACATCCATACTGGAGGCACTACTGAAGTTCACTCACCGTTCTGACAGGAATCGCACTGCTCTTTCCCTGAACATGTCCTACAGGAGGAATCACACTGCTCACACTCACCCTGACCTGCATACACACACATAAATTGATAAACAAAGGAACAAACTTATTTGAAACAATTAGCAATATCTAATAAAATAGAACTCATGTTTACTTTTATTCAAATAATGACTTAATATAAATCTTTCATACTATTTATGAATTTTCCGTCAGGACACTTGATCCTGCTTATGCTGATGCATTGACCCATGTCCAGAAACATGTCATCTTCACAGGAATCACAGTCGCTGTAGTCCGGACCGCCACATGATCGACACGTGTGGTGACATGGCTCACACTCCTGCTTCATGTCACCATAGAATCCCTCCTTACAGGTTTCTACACATGTGCCATCTGTAGGAACACACGATTTCAGTAAATAGACGGTGGAGGCTTAAATGAAGGTTTAAAGTTTCACCGTTGAGTAAACAGATGGATGCTAACAGCTGTTTTAAATGTTTTTTAAAAAAAAAACTCTCAAATAATGCTGTAAAATATACAGTAGTACTACATTACTATAATACCAAAGGTTAAAATTTACTGATTGGTATAATGCTTTCACGACGAAGAGTGAGTTAACAGCGTAAACAATGCCACTGAACCCAACAAAACTTGTATGGCCCTATGAAATCCATTTTATTTTTAACCAAATTCCGTTTCCATTTTAATTTTTCCGGATTCCGTTTTTTTCCGGTTTAATTTTTCTGGATTCCTTTTTAATGGTTAAATTAAATCGTATTGATCAAAAAAGCATGTCTAATTAATAAAAAATCATTAAAGGTTAAAGGGGGGGGTGGGTACAATGGTGTTTCGTATATTCAGAGTTGTTTACAGTGTTAAAGAGTTGGATTCTCATGCTAAACATGGCCAAAGTTAAAAAAAAAAAATTATTTGGACAAATGACAGAGAATTTCTTTGCCGAAAATCTTACTTTCGGTTTGGTACAAGTTTCGGCTTATTTTTTTCTATCGTGGCATAAATTACGTAATGACAAACTCCTTATATGAGCATTTCTCCCGGAAAAGCACGTCCGCGGCGCCCATGATCACGTCGGCCAGACCGTGAGAAAGAGCGCGCCATCAACGTGCTTCATTTGGATGCCCTCTGCAAGGGATTCTTTCGGGAAGAATGTCTCTAAAGAAGTGTTTTGGTTGTAAGGCAAAGATAACTTTGCTCAGCTTCCTGAAGAACCCAAGATTACGTGAACAGTGGATGCAGTTCCTTTTTCCGGGGCAGCAATGGAGTTTAGCAAGTGTGTGTTTCATAGTTGGACGTTGGATTTGCACATTGATTGATACTGAAAGATAGAGCGGTCCCAGCTATAAAAGATCCCGGTAATGATTCAGAACTGCAGATGGTAAGTGAAACATCATCAAATGTCTGTTTTATTGGCAAGCCTAACGCAAGTGATCGTCAAACTTAGCTCCGCCCATGGCGCGCCTCCAGAAGTTCGGCTTTTTCCGGAGAAAATTGGAAAGCTGTATTTTTCTTTCATAAATATAATAAAACTAAAGACTTTTTGGAGATATTAAGGATACATTACCACTCTATAGGTACTCAGGATTAACATGAGATTAGGTGAAACTGTGCATGTTATGTACGCTTTAAACAATCAGCTAACGTGCGCTTACGCTTCTCTTGAAATAAGGTGCTACAGTGATTGGTTACTTTGCATTAAACAGTACCATTTATTACACATAAAAAAGCATGCTATTTATTGTTTGAATACTGCAATAAAATGGACAGAACTTGACATCTGAGACTGTTTTTCATATTAAAAGTAACAAAGCACTAAGCTTATAAGCATAAAACTGAAGTAGAAAAAACTAGAACGAACACAAAAACAAAATAACAAAATGTAAAAAAGGGAAAGAAAACAGAAAACTACATCTAAAAAAAATGAAAAGACTATAATAATGCTATTATTGTTAACAAAAGCTAAAACAAAATAAATTACAGCATTTTAATTTACTGAAATAAACATAGAAACTAGGCTATTATATACCTGTTGAAAATGAAAACATACATTTTCATGGCTCCTATGATAAAACATGTTTGCTTATTAACTTTGGCAGGTCCACAGTAATAAAAAACTAATGATACTAGAAAATCAGGGGAAGAAAAACCTAAAACTAAGAATAATATAGCGAAAATAAATAAAACTAAATAAAAAATAAATAAAAAAATTATATAAAATAAGCCTGAAATAGAATGAATGAAAAATAAAAACTATAATAACTTAATACTAACTCTTACAAACGGCTTACAAACACTCTATATGCAATCTGTGTGCACGAGTCAAAACCAGCTTGTATTTAGATTCTCATCAAAAGCAAACATACGCTCAATGTACATTCAATGCACATTTATCTTTCTTAACTGAGGCACTAAAGGACAGCAAAGCAAATATCAGGACTGGAAATAGCACATCTGTCTCTCCTGATGTACAGTAAGTACATTGAAATTTATGCTGCTTCCCAAAGGCTCCTTCAAAGGCATGTCACACACATACAGTAGACACAAAATCTGGCATGTGAAAGATGATTCCTCATCTCACCTGACAGGAAGTATTTTTCCTCACACAGGTAACATTCAGAGGCATCACAGGTCTCACAGTGATCACCACATCGGGCACACTTCATTGACAACTTGTCCTCAAACATCCTCTCAGGGCAGATCTTATGACAGCTCGATTTTAGCCTGCAGAAATACACCAACTATTACCATTTACATAATTAGCACATCGATTATGAAGTCACAAGAAAAAATATGAGACAAACTTACTGATAATAGTCGGGTAAACAGGACATACAATGCTCTGGATTCACTGATGTAAAGTGAAAAGACAATAATGTTCATATTACTTTAATACACTCATTAATACACACTCAAATTAATAATGATTCAGAAACTTTGACTGGAAATGCAGATTATTTTTTTCTTGCAATATTATGATAACCAGCAGAGGACGACATTTGCTGCATTTCACACTCAGTTCTGGTTTACTGGAGGTCATAATGCAAAACAATAACGTAAAATTGTCTTAAATTGTCTTGTGACTTTATACGTTTCTTGGGTTTGACTATCATTGCTTTTCCTGCATGAGAAAATAAAACCGTTTACGAAGTTAGCCAAAACACTGCTGCAGAAAAGAGTATGTACAAGAACAAATGACGAGATTATATGAGTCAGAAAATGCCGTTTTTAAGGTTTGAACATCTCTTTTAGTGCTCCTTAGCACTGAACGGCGTTATTCCTGCAATATTACATTGACCAGCAGAGGGCGACAACGATGAACGGAATATCAACGCGCACACACCGAGTATGATCTGAGGGAGGATCGCGGGGTTTTGTGTTTCTAATGTCAGGCGGTGTTCCAGATCTTTTTGTTGAAAGAAAGATGTTAAGTTTCTCTCAAACTTTATCGGTTTATCCGATTTAAATGGGCCGAAAAGCTGCGGGCTGATGTTAAACACTTATCTGTGTCTTTACTGCTTTGATATTGACACTGACTTGCTGGTGAGCAGCCTACCTAAACAGCATTTTGGAAACGACTTTAAGCCATGATGCCAAAAATGCTGCCTTGAAGTGTAGCCTATGCAGGCACCCTGCCACATTTTGAGACACAGACCAGACATGCTCCAATTCCGAAAATTACAACAGATGAAGAGATACTGGAAGCTGTGGCTGTGAGATGCACAACCCCTATCATTATCGCACTATACATACATAGGGTGACCATATTTTAGTTTTCAAAAAAAGAGGACACAGGATGGGGGTGAGGATTGGGGGTTTTAGGATCCTAGTTTTGGTATCAAAATATGTAATTTCCATACCAAAACTACATATTTCACCGTTATGCATATTGATTATAAACACAGCTAAAAAGCTTCCTAACACAGTTGCCATCCTTCACAAAATTAATATCTACCACAGTTTTATCACAGGTAGAATGCAAAATGTTTCAAAACAAGCATTTCCGTTAAATGGGATTTATGCAATATTTTAAACTTTTAACCCACGGGAGAAAATCAACCTCCCGCAACAGTTTAAAATCAGCCCAGTCCGTTGAAAAAATGCGGACTTGGCAACCCTACATCTAATATGAGTTGCATCCAAAGTAATTTAAATACTCCGCATATTGATATCGGAATATTAGAATGTTTGCGGAAGCGGGATTAAGAAACAGTCCCGCGCAAGGCTTTAATACAAAAAGGCACACAATGAATGGCGACTGTAGGGCGACATTTTGGGCGATTTAGAAATCCCGTCAGGACGCATTTTTTTTTTTTAGTCCAAAAAGAGGGCATGTCTGGGGAAAAGAAGACGTATGGTCACCCTACATATAGAAATCAGTGATTCTAGAGCAAAAACGGGTTCAAAACTTAAACTATTAGCTAAAAGCGTATATTCTGTATTAGTTTGTCATTTAGAACAAGCATTTACAGTATTTAGAAACTGGCAGCCTAATAACCTGGGGGAAAAGCGTTTTAAAATGAGTGTTTTCATGGCGCATTATCAACCGGCCAGCACTGAATGTAAACAATGCCACTTAAACCAAAACGAAACTCAGATTTTGCTGATTATTGCTGCTGAAAATGGTCAATTATTGTTATTTTTTGGGCTGTACCAATCGGTCCGACCGGGAAAATCATTCGGAGTACTGTAGACTGCCAAAAGTTATAACAAATCAAAGAGAAGAGTGCAAAAAAACTACCTGAGGATCAAAACAGGCATTTATGGTTAGTCAAACTAAACCAGAATCTTGACAACATTTGTGTTTGTTCCTATCATTTTGGTCAGATAGGTGAAATATTAGGCTAATGTCTTAATTAACACTGCTTGTATGCATCTTTACCACCTAACTTTAGTTTGTCAAAATATTGCACCCTTTCCTGCTTACTAAGTCAGTCTCTATATGATTTAACAGCTTGCACATGATTTTTCTGTGGTTAAGACAGCATAAATTAGCAGAACAACATATTCAGTAGTATATTAACCATGCAATCAATGCTTTTGTTTACATCTGAGTATCACCAATATGGCTGCTCATCCGGGTACCTGACCAAAACGTGGTGTAAATGCAAACCATGTATATGAAAGTGTCAATTTTTTTCAAAAGTTTCGTATAGTGCATTATGTCAGAATAGCTCACACTCAAGGCGGCCCAAACTGAGTGAAAATATGCAATTTTATGCAGTTGCTGATATTCATATAGCCAAAAAGTAAGAGGACATTCTGATAGCTAGTAATGTAAATCAGTGAGATCATTACAACAGCATAACCAACTTGAAATGCATATAAATATCAATAATGTGTATTAGTAAATCATTAAAATGCTTTTTTATATTTTTAATGCTCTGTAGTTTTTATTATGGGGTCAAATCATATAATGCGATGCAATACAATGATTGAGAGATGCATAAATAAATGTTCTTCTAAAACAGGTGTCATATTTGATCAATTTTAACATGATTTAAAAAAAAAAAAAAAAAAAAAAAAAAAAAGTGTAATCAAGTAAACCAAAGTTGCTTAAGTCCAGTAAGTGTTAGTCTTAATATTACTGATAATTGAAAAGGATTTAACTACAATTACAAGCATTTTACTACAAAAAGACACATGAAGGGAGATTTCAGAATTTTTTTCAGCAAAGTTTTGATCATGTTGAGGGTTTAGAAATTTGAGAATCAAAATTTGATAAAGATAAAGGGTTAATAATATAAGACTTGAAAATAGTGTATAATAATGCATATAAATTTAATTTTCAAAATGTTAAAACTTAATTCCAAGGTTTAATTAAAAATTTTGCCACTGCTAATGTTAAACAAAATACTGAATGAGACTTTATGCTGAATATGTTTTTTGCTAAAGAAGTGATGCATTTCAGTTCTTCAAAAGCAAGGCTTGATGTGTATACAGTTATTTTATTTAGTACTGACCTTTTTTTTTTTTTTAGACATTTACATATAGTCCACAGGAGAAAATAAAAGTTTATGTTCAAAAGTTTACATACACTTGATTCTTAATTCTGTGTTGTTCCCTGAATGATCCACAGCTGTGTTTTTTTGTTTAGTGATAGCTGTTCATGAGTCCCCTGTTTGTCCTAAACAGTTAAACTGCCCGCTCCTTTTTAGAAAAATCCTTTAGGTCCCGCAAAGTTTTTCAGCATTTTTGTGTATTTGAACCCTTTCCAACAATGACTGTATGATCTTTTCACACTGAGCTATCACTAACCAAAAATACAAATAAAAAAAAACAGCTGTGGATCTTTCAGGTAACAACACAGTATTAAGAATCAAGTGTATGTAACAGGGTCATTTTTATAAATTCAATTCAAATTCAATTAATTATTTTCTTTTGTGGACTAAATGTAAACGTCTTTTATGTGAAATGTCTTATTCAGGTCAGTACTAAATTAAAACATAACATGCATTTTGTATGATCACTTTTATTTTGGTAAAATAATTAAGATTTTGCATATTCTGCAAAGTGTATGTAAGCTTTTGACCTCAACTGTACATCCATCCAAATAATGATATACTGACCAGAGAGGCATTCCTTACAGCCCTCCTCGCAGGGTACACAGTCTTCATGATCAGTGTCGGTTACTTTACCTATACAAGAACAAGCATCAAACCAGGAATCAGAACTTTCATACTAATAATTACTGTTGTTAACATGGTAAAAGAAAATGCATAATACAGATGTACAAATAACTCAGATAATGACTATTAGCATGAATAATAAGAGGTGGAAAAGAGAGTGTGGGAGTCTAAAATGATGGAAAAAGCACTGCGTGTGTGCACACTGTAGTGTGTGGGAGCCCTGGAGGCCAGAGCGCAGGACCCGTTTATACATGTCTGCCACTAATGATAAGAATTTCTGTTCCCCCACTGTCTCATTTCTGCTGCTATTTCAGTCTGCAGACAAGCTCTTCCTTCACGCTCAGCTCATCTTTGACTGTGATAACAATTTGTGAAGAAGATTAGATAAACAGCAGTGGGTGTCGTGAGAAGCCAAACACCATCCATAGAGTTAGATTTACAGATATACGTAGGCTAAAGCGATTTAGCAGCACAAAATGAGAGAAGAACTTCTGTCTAAAGGGGGTGAAACTCAGGAAAACATGTCTTTGTCAAAATGCACTGCAAAATCAAAAGATTTTTTTTTTTATTCTGTTTTTAGACCTATTAGGATTTTGTCAGTTTTTTTTTTTTTTAACTTCATCACAATATACAATTACTATGGAAGCCTGTTTCTGCAACTGAATAAAAAATAAAAACAGGTTATTTTTTTAAATCACTTTTTTTTCTTTTCGGAATTGATATATAAACTCGCAATTCTGACTTTTTTCTTAGAATTGCCTAATATAAACTCAAACTTGAGAAAAACAAATCATAATTGCATGATTTAAACAATTCTAAGAAAAAAAGTGTCACAATTGTCAGATACAAGCTCGCAATTCTGAGAAAAAAGTAAATTTTGAGTTTAAATTGTGAGATACAAGCTCGCAATTCTGAGAAAAAAAGTGTCAAAATTGTCAGATACAAGCTCACAATTCTGAGAAAAAAAGTAAATTTTGAGTTTAAATTGTGAGATACAAGCTCACAATTCTGAGAAACAAGTAAATTTTGAGTTTAAATTGTGAGATACAAGCTCGCAATTCTGAGAAAAAAAGTGTCAAAATTGTCAGATACAAGCTCACAATTCTGAGAAAAAAGTAAATTTTGAGTTTAAATTGTGAGATACAAGCTCACAATTCTGAGAAAAAAGTAAATTTTGAGTTTAAATTGTGAGATACAAGCTCACAATTCTGAGAAACAAGTAAATTTTGAGTTTAAATTGTGAGATACAAGCTCGCAATTCTGAGACAAAAAGTAAATGTTGAGTTTAAATTGTGAGATACAAGCTCGCAATTCTGAGAAAAGAAGTAAATTTTGAGTTTGTCTCGCAATTCTGAATGAAAAAGTCTGAATTGTGAGTTTGGATTACACAGTTTGGAAAAAAAAATAAAGATATAAACGCGCAATTGCAAGAAAAAAAGTGAGATAAAAAGTCGCAAGTACCTTTTTTAATTTTTATTCTTTGGCAGGAAAGGGCTGCCATACATTACTGTTTTTATAGTTCTGTTCAAAATTATGGGGTCGGTAGGATTTTATTTTTATTTTTCATGTGTTTTGATGCATTTTTTATGCCTTGGTGAACAGAAGATATTTTTTCAAAAACTTTTTCAAAATCTTACCCCCCTCCCCCTTAAACATAAAAAAAAGCAACACTGCAACACTATCATGATGTATAAATACGTTATACATCATATATCAGAATGACGATATGATAATTTCTTAACAGGTTTTGTGAGATTCATCCATTGGGAATATTATGGTGAAAAATACTGGCAAAAAAAAATAAAACAAAAATATTTTGGCAATGACAATGTGTTTTTAACACTGGGCCTACAGTTCAACCACTAATTTGATTTTCAGAAGAATTTTCAAATGAACTTCCATTCCAAAAAAAAGTAACCAGAATCTTAACATTGCAAAAAAGAAACATGGAAAAAGCCAAGTAAGCAATGGAGAACATTCTAGAACAGTTATGATGCAACTGACCCAATCCACACTCCAGTTTGGCACATGTCCCATCTTTGGGGTAGTAGGAGGGGTTACAGTGGAGACAGTGGCCTTTTGAAGTACACACAGTGCAATTTGGAGGGCAGGGATCACATGTTCCCTTTGAGGAATGGGAATAGCCCTCTGGACAGCTTTCACGACACTCCCCTTCAAAGAGGTACAGCTCCACTCCGAACCGGTCTGTGTGAAAACAGAAACAGAAGAAGAACAATGTTAAGAGTTTGTATTTAAGTGAGGAAGCGGTGACTGTAATAAAAGTTTACCTTTGCTACAGCGAGTACATTTGTCAGGCCCTGTGTCTATACATTCGAGGCATGTGTGATGGCAATCATGACACTGTCCATCCCTTTCATACTTCCCAGAATCACAGCTGAACACACATGCTCCATCATCAAAAAGCCTACAAAAGAACAAAAAGTGAAATCTCTCCCCACACAGTGCACATCTTATCTTACTGTGGCTTTAGTTGACTATGGTGCTGTGAGAGACGAGTGATTTGCTCACACCTTACCTGGTCAGTGGGCAGCTTATGCAGTCTGTACTCTCAGGTCCAGTGCACTTTGAGCAGTATGAGGAACACAGTTCACATTTATCATGCTTGTTCAAATACTCCCCTGACAAACAAACAATAAAAAAAATACAGATAAAACATCAGCCACATAAAGATCCATAAATGGAACATCCCACTTCATCATGAGTAGATCTGAAGCCACGTTTAAATAAAGCAGGAAAATACAAACAAAATTAGCAAACAAAACAATCTGATTAAATAAATACAAATAAGCAAACAAAACAAGAAAAACCTAGCAAATGAACAAAATAAGCAGATTAAACAAATACATAAACAAGTAAACTCAAAATTAAACATGCAAACAAGCAGGCGAATGAAACAAGCAAACAAACCTGCAAATGAAAAAGAAAATGAAACCAACAAAACAAGCAGATTAAACAAATACATGCAAATAAAAAACAAGCCAACAAAACAAAAACAAATACATGTAAACAAGCAAGAAAATGAAATGCAAATGAAACAAAAACAAATGCACACAAGGCAAACAAAATAAAATACATAAACAGGCAAACAAACAAATATATGCAAGAAAAAAAGCAAGAAAATGAAAAGCAACAAAATCAAACAATTATCTTAAAATACATGCAAACAAAAAACAAGCAAGAATAAATCAAAAATCAAACAAAATGCACACAAGGCAAACAACAGGCAAACAAAAAATAAAAGCAAACAAAACATACAAAGAAGCAACAAACAAATGAAACAAACAAAAACAAGTTAAAACAAGCAGCTTTAATAAATGCAAAATAAAGAAACAAGCAAATGAAAAGCTAACAAAACAAAAACAAATACATGTAAATGATGCAAATGAAAATTAAAATGAAACAAACAAATGCACACAAAGCAAACAAAACAAGAAAACAACACAAAAGTAAACAAACAAGCAAACAAAATAAAATACAAACAAGCAAACAAACAAACAAAACAAGCAGCTTAAATACACACTAAAAACAAATACATGCAAACAAGCAAGACAATGAAATGCATATGAAACAAACAAATGCACACAAGGCAAACAAAACAAGATGACAAAACTAAATTCATAACCAAACAAAAAACAAACAAGTAAACAAAACACAAATACATATAAACAAGCAAGGAAACAAATACAGATTAACAGATTAAACAAATACAAGCATAAAAGAAAAGCAAACAAAACAAAAATACATGCAAACAAGCAGCTTAAACATGCAAAAGAAAGAAGCAAGCAAACGAAAAGCTAACAAAAAACAAATACAAACAAGCAAAGAAACAAAACAAGAAAATCAGATTAAACAAAAACAAACAAGCAAAAACAGAAACAGAAACAAGCAAACAAATAAATGCAATAAGCAGATTAAATACATGCAAAAGAAAGACACAAGCAAATGAAATGCTAACAAAACAAATACATGCAAACAAGCAAGAAAATGAATAGCAAATGGAAAAACAAAAATGCACAAGGCAAACAAAACACAAAATACATAAAACAAGAAAAAAAAAACAAGCAAAATACAAAGCAAAACCAAATACATGCAAACAAGCAAGAAAATGAAGAGCAAATTAAACAAACAAAAACAAATGCCCAAGGCAAACAAAACACAATACATAGGCAAGCAAACAAAATGAGCAAAAAAGAAACAAAAAAAATGAAACGAGCTAAAGCTGGGTACACACTAAAATATTTTTAAAATCTTATAAGATCTTCAAAATGTGAGAGACCACAAAAAAAAATTCTAGATTTTTGCTCCTATAGTCTGTGGTGTGCCGTGATGTGACAAAGACAGCACACCACACACCAGATTTTCAACCAGAGTCCTGAAATCCTTTTGTACTGCGCCATGACTGTGTTTGTTATGCTTCAGTTTTCTGTCAGCTCAGGTGCCTCAGACGTTCTTCCAAGCAGATTCAGTCACTCTTAACACCTCACACCACAAGAAAATCATATAAATTAATCTTCAGAACCACCAAGATAATCGGGACATTATTAGGATTGTTGGAAGGGGAGAAATCTGCCCAAAATCAACCCGATTATCTTGTGGTTTGTACCCAGCTTAACGAAATAAAAACAAATACATGCAAACAAGCATGAAAATAAAAAGTGAATGAAATAAAAAAAAACACGTATGTATACAAGGCAAACAAAAAAATACACAAACAAGCAAAACATACAAACAAGAAAAAACAAGCAGAATAAGCAAAAAACAAAAGTAGAAAACAAACACATGAAACAAGCTAACAATACAAACAAGCAAGAAAATGAAAAGCAAATGAAAAAAAAAAATTAAACAGAACAAACAAGAATATAAACAAAAAACTAATAAATATAAACATACAAAAAAAAACTGAGGAAAACCAAGGTGCTTACCTTTTCTGATCTTTGACATTAATAAGAAGAAAGGCTCCCGGTTGAATGACTGACGTTTACGATTGCGGACAATTCAAAGGCCATGCACATGCAAGATTCATAAATCAGAACACTCTCAAAGGAAGCAAGAAAGCTCATGAAGAACACTCTCATACAATCAGCAATCCTTAGAAACTGAAAACTTAAATGAAAGCTGAATAAAAAATGTGATTTTGTGAGTTCCAAAAACTGACCACATTTAAAAGAAGTCTTGCATATACACAGTCGAATTACTTTAACCAAGTCTTGTACCTTTGTTAGTATAACCAAAACACATTTTTCACTCCTTAGGTTTCAGAAAGGATCAAACTATCCTAAAGCAGTGTTATGGGAATGTGAGAAAAGTTAAATACATTGAGTTAACCTTTAACCCCGGGCTAAGCAATGCATTTGTGTGATTTCCTTTAGAGAGCTGGACGTCTATGGCCGACTGACCCTACTGACGACCTCAGGCTTACGCTCTGATACACTCCATTCATTCAATTCTGACAGTCCTGAAGCAGCCGCTCATGACCCTACATGACCGTAATTGAGTTGTCAATCACTAAACCTAAAGAAACATCGGTCCAAAGCCAATGTCAGTTAAATGAGTTTTTCGACTCAAAGTGCTTGCATTAAACTGCAAAAATGCTCTCACTAAGGAATCGCTAAGGTTTGTAACATTTAAAACAGCAAGTGTCAATAGTAATGGCTTTATCATGTTATTCACCACAGGATAGTGACAATGGTTGCGTGGGAGCTGCAAATATTTTAGAAATGTTTGTTCTAAAGGAAACGGCCACAGGTCAAAACAAAGGGCTGTGCGTATATTGTCTCTTTTAAAGTCATTGTGACCACTGCGCATTTGAGTTGAATTTCTCTCGGTCGAATGCCAAATTGTTCCATTCAAAACAAAAAGCGCCTTTTGTAAAGAAAACAAGGAGAGGTTGAATCACTCTCACACCAGTTGCCCGCAAGAATTCAACTCCTGAAGTCAAAATAAATTTTACGCTGAAAATGAGTAAACAAATGTAGTCCTGTTTAATCTCTGAGTCTTGTTTTTATTTTAAAGTTCATTAATAAAAAGATCAGTAAACCATTTGTTTCGTCCAGTCTTCTCTACATGATAAAACATTTTTCTTGGCCCTGACTACAACACATCTTCATCTAGACTAACTGTTCATGGCAGTTGGCTAAAAACAGAAATATAAAATAATTTTAGAAAACTCGATCATCCATTTCCCCCATTATTTCAATTGAACGTGGGTGCAAAATATATTTAAGGTTAATAGTGATAAAAATACATATATACATTAAGAAAAAAAAAACGTCGCCAGAACAGAGTAAATGTAACACATTTGAACATAGACTGATTCTCGTAATCCTATATAACATTAGTTACGTAACGTTGCATGTATTGAGTTCGCAGAAAACGTACAATCATACTACATCTTTTTTTTCGTGCCATGAATACACAATTAGCATGAAGTGGTTGGACAATCCCATCCACGAAACACACAACTCATTTGAACTATGACCATTTATAAATCTTTTTCATAAATAAAAGGCTACGTCATCTTAAACCACATCATTCATAAATAAAAGACATAGAAATCCCCTTAACATTGAGCAAAAGTGGATTGGTCAAACATGTCCTTAATGAATGTAGAAGTCTAATTTGTGTTGTGTAGTACTTTTAGTATAACTAAACATTTCACCTCGTTTCTGACCTTTATTAAAACGTAATATACTCCCCTCAAGTATTTCGTTTTTTGTTCCGTTTCCCAAGATACTGCAATGTGGACGTACAGTAAATACGACCATTAAATCTAGACTAAAAAAATCGATTTGGATTCACAAATTCTTACTGGACCCAAATGTGAATTCAGAAACATTCTCTAACAACTCCATTGTGTCAATAGCACCAGTTACACATGTGAAATCACAGATGTGGGATAATAAACTATTTTACTATTACAGCTGGACAAAGTTGATTAACTTTTGCATGGTGTGTCAATAAAATATAAATAGTTAAGGGGAACACAAAACTGTCGTAACACCAAACTCATATATTTTAGGCTGTTGACCCTGATCTACCCGGACATGCGGTATAAAGTTCACATGAATTGTTTAGGATTAATATTGTGGAGCTGTTCTTTGAAATGGCGAGATATAAAAATGCATGTTTAGGGATAAGATAAAAATGAATTAAAAGTGTTTCAAACCTCATTTCAGCTACGACGACTACAACCTGTACTTCAGCCCAGTAAACCGTTCTTCAGGGCTCACTAACTTACGTTTAGGTTTCACGAAAACCTGCAATGATGATGAAACACAAAAACACACACGCACGCACGCACGCACACAAAAACAGGAATGAGATATGAGCCTGAGGTGAGGAATTTCTGAACAGTGAGACCACCTGACTAAACGGCAGGTCGTTAGTGTTAGTACAATACTCGTCGCTTCGGGAAGTACTTCTTGTACCTTGTACCTCCAGCTATTGATTTGACCGCAGTCATGAAGGTCAGTGGATGAACCTGTGCTATGGTTTACGCGTCCCTTTGCTCACAGAGGTCTTGCTGAAACTCGTAGAGGTTCTCTGAGTGCGCTTTATTCGGAATATGCACAAACTGGCTTTGATCATTGTTGTCATCATCATACGTCAAACCGCCGAAAAATAAAGAACCGCCGCTTCAACGCTCAGCATGTCGCTCCAAATTCTTCTCTTGGACCCCAAACGAAGAAAAAGGTACAAAAATTTGGCATCCATGCTTTGGTCACAAAATACTGACATGTATGATTTGCTGTTTATTACTGATCCCAGTCGCACCACCCTGACAGCTTCTGTCGACACACTCGCACATATGCGCACACATACACAGACACACAGAGATAAAGGTAGGTTTGTTGTAGTTCTGGCATCGGGAAAACCTCACGATGTAGTCCCATATTCGAGGTTCCCGACTGGAATATAAATTAGCGGAACGTGAGCGGTAAGTGGGGCCGGAAAAGTTCCTTCAGCCCTTTAGAGAACATGTTCTACAGCATAGCTGCTGCAGAACCTTCCTCTGGCACAGATTGTTCTTTTTCACTAACACACAGAAACTTCCCTCAGCCCACGATTCTTCATTTGCTTTCCAGAGAGCAGGAAGAGGAGAGAGGAGCAGAGAGACGGCACGCGATTGGGCGGCGGACAGGAAATGATGCAGAGCAGGCCACAGTGACAGGCAAATGTTGTTTTGTTGTTTTTATTAATTTTTTTATAATCCAGTTGATTGTGCGACGGAAGAGGATATCCAGATGTGATTGGAATCCAGGATGGAAAGATTTGAAGGAAAATCATTGGGAAGAAAAGGAGAACAAACATTTAGAAAGTGATAAAAAAATCATTTTTACAGTGTCACAGGTTGACAGTGCAATTTTGTTGTCATTTGCTAGAAAATGCAGACATTATGTTCCACTGTAAAAACTTTCCAGAAGTTCTCAAGGATATTTGGGCACATTTCACCTCAATTTTATTTTGCATAGTATTTTATTATTTGCATAATGTTTATATTGGAAAGAATCCGTACATCATGGTGGTATTTATTGTACTGCCTTTTTAAAACATTTTAAATAATTGAATAATTTAAAATATTATTACAGTCATCAAATTATTATTATATCATTAATATTAATATTCATTAATATTATTACATCATCTAATTAGAATCAATATTAAAAATCATGGAAATTATACTACTATTAAAAAATGTAGGGGTACTAAGATTTCTTTTTCCCCCGGAAAGAAATTAATACTTTAATTAATCAAGGATCAAACACAACAGTAAAGACTTTTATATTATATTTATATTATTACAAAAAATTATATTTCAAATAAATGCTTCTAAACAATCTATTAATTTAAGTATGCTGCAAAATTGATCATGATTACCATGCAAATTTTAGTTTGCTATAGCTGCATTAAAAATTAGGGCTGCCCTCGACTAAAGATTTTTCTGGTTGACTAGTAGTCGTTCATTTTAAGCATTAGTTGACTATTAGTCGCACGTTTTTAATAAACAATATAAATCATAACGATGAGCCTTTAATTGCCTATATAGCCTAATAAGTGCAAAAAAGCATGCCACAGCGCACTGGCTGATATAATAATTATGAATTTGTCAGGGAAAAACAGCAAGGAGACTGCAATAACGTTTTAATAATTTCTTGATAAACTGCTTTCTTTGTTTTCGGCTTAAGAGATGTCATCTCCGCAGTTGCGATGCACCCATTTCATATGGATTACATAATTTCAGAATATTTGTTTTCTATTTGAATTGGCTAATTTAAAATTAGACATTTCACTCTCTATAGATATATTTTTAATGTCTTTAAGGTGGAGTTTCGAAGTTTTACGCTCAAGTTCACAGAGACCGAGACGGCAGAAAGCGCATCCTGTTTGCTTTAAATAAATAAAAAGTGCAACGTTTCATTGTTACTCTGAGTGCACACAAATAAACGAGTCTTCACAGATTCGAAAGATATATTACTTTTATCTGTATGACCAAAAATGACGGAGTATTTTAAGAGCAAGTGATCACACCGGCGCCTCCATCGGTCATGCAGCTGCCGCACTCTGCACAGACACATGAATAGCGCACATTTTTCTAGGTTAACATTAGCTTGAGCTGCCATGTAAAGTTGCTACTTACATATTTCAGATGAAAAGATGTTCTATTTTGAACACAATATTATGTTTTTGGCTCGATTTTGCAGAGAACATATTACCTTTAAAGCCAAAGCAAAATTGTTGATCATCTCCAAGAAACACAACGGTGTTTAGATCCGAAATGAATCGCGCCTTTCGAACAATTCGTATGAATCAGTGATTCAAAGGCCCATTCATATACCCATTTACTTTATTCCTGAACGAATCAGCTGTTTGAACAAATCTAATGAATGACTCATAAAGACATTTACCACCACCTGCTGGCAGATTTAGTTTCTTATTTAGAGTATCATTAAATAATGATAATAATAATAAAACATTAAAGGGATAGTTCACCCCCAAAAATTCAATACTGTCATCATTTACTCACCTTAATGTTGTTTCAGAGTTTGAAATTCAAACCTTTCTGTGGAATATAAAATAAGGTATTTTGAAGACTACAATTTGTAATGTCTACTTGATATTTTTCATTTAAGACAAAAATAGCTTTAAATAATCTTTTGTGGGTATTTTTACAGTCAAATTTATTTAGCGATTAATTCGATTAATTAATGCTTGTAATTAATTAGATTTTTAAAAAATTGACTGACAGCCCTAGAAAAGATATATTTGAGGTCAATAAATGATAGATAAGTGTTTGGATGTCCTGCTCTATGTACAACCAAGCATTTTAGCGTCGACTAATGGTTAGTTGACTATTAGGGGCAGCCCTATTAAAAATATAATTAAAACTAAAGTAATTGTGACCGTTAAAGTAGCAAATCAGCATTTCTATAATTTGCTAAAATGTAAAAATAATTTAAATTTTAAAATGTATTCAAATAGAAAACTTCTTTCAAATTGTAACTGTTTTTAAATTCTAATTATACTTTACAATATTAATGTTACTATATTTTCGATCAAATAAATGCAGCCTTGGTGGGCATAATTGAATTGTCAAAAAAATTGTATTGACCCCAAACTTCAAGTGAACCAAGTAAAACATTTCCATGCAACACAGATTAAGAATTTGGCAGTAATTGTATTTGCAAAATAGAATTTTCTTTTTACTTTGGGGTGAAATGTAACCCGGACACATCTTTCCAACATCAGAAAAGCAAAATAAACAGACCATGATTCAACCCCCATGCAAAAACTAAAATATTTTGTAGCACAAAAGATTCAGATCACAATCTGAAGGGAAGAAACCACAAAATTAAGGAGCTAACCAAAAGCTAGCATGGATGAATCTACAGTACTCACCATCTTTGCAGATGGTGCTGACGACACACATGCCGTTTTCCAGGTTATAGCCGCTCACGCAGGTGCTGCAGTTCCTCTCCCCCGGCCCTGCGCAGGCATAGCAGGTAGGTTCACACCTGCAGGGACAATCGAACCCGTGACGGATCATTACCGCTTTAAATGTAAACACTTTCTCAGATGTCACATTTAGCAGTGAAATACTGACTTTTGACAAGACTTCTGGACATCTCCGTTGTCTGTCGTTTGTTCTGCCAAGTAATATCCCACATTGCAGCTGGAGACGCAGCGCCACTCCTCAAAGTAATAGCCCGGAGCGCACTCATTACACGCTTCCATGCCAGTTCCTGAGCACAGGGAATACCAACATGTTCCCAAAAGCCAGACCGCAAATAATTTGGAATACACTCTGGAATGTACACACTTAGAAATATTCTTCCTAAAAGGGTTTCCTCTGAGAATGCTTGGCAGCCACTGACAGTAGTGTATTAGTTACAAAAAACACATATTTTATCACTTGTAGGGAAACTAATTTTAAAAGGCACAATTAATTCTGTCAATTGTATAGAAGCCAATTTCTGCAATATACAAACATAATCAGAATGAGATACTAATTTTTATTTAAAAACAAATTTGATGACATAAAAAAACTAAATTATGACATACTAAGTCATGATTATGAGATAAAGATGAAATTGCCAAGTCGAAATTATGACCAAAATGGACACAAGTCATTATTATGTCAAATTTATGACAATTATGAGATAACGTCAAAGTTATGACACTCAAGTTGAGACTCAAATGTCGAAATTGACAAAAACTGACATGTCAAAATTAAATGTACTAAGTCATAATTATGAGATAAAGTTGAGACTCACATGTCGAAATTGACAAAAACTGACATGTAAAAATTAAACATACTAAGTCATAATTATAAGATAAAGTTGAAATTGCCAAGTCGAAGTTATGACATACCAAGTCATAATTATGATAAAGTTAAAACTGAGAAGTTGAAATTATGACAAAAATGGACAAGTCGAAATTATGACATACTAAGTTGAACCTAAATTGAAATCGACACGTTGAAATGATGACATATTAAGTCAAATATGAGATAAAATTGAAATTGACAAGTCAAAATTATGACATACTAAACCAATTATGACTTAAAGTCGAAACTCATAATTATGGTAAAGTTGAATTTGACATTTCGAAATTATGACAATTATGAGATAAAGTGGAAACTGACAAGTCAAAACTACAACATACTAAGTTATAATTTTGACAAAGTTCAAACTAACACAAGTCAAAATGATGACATACTAAGTCATAATTATGGTAAAGTTAAAATCAAGTTGAAATTATGACAAAAACTGACATGTCAAATTTATGACCTATACTAGGTCAATTACAAGATAAAGTTGAAATTGACAAGTCAAAATTATGACAAAAACTGATATAAGTCATAATTATGAGATAAAGTTGACATTGAAATGTAAAAAACATGACATAAAAACTAAACCTTAACTCAAAATGATGACCTACTTATTCAATGATAAATATTGTTGAAACTGAGAAAATCAAGACCAAAAACTATGAAATTAATCAAAACTGACTTACTAGATAGACTTATAGACAAAAACCCATAAATGACTATGAAAGAAGTCAAAATCATAACACCAAATCATAATTATGGGATTAATAATTATGACATTCAAAAAAAACTTTTTAACTCAATGACACAGTATGTCAATTTCTCATATTATCACTTAATATGTAAATTTTAACTTTTTATCTCACACCCAAGCGGTTTTATCTCATAATGTGGACATTTTCTCACATTTATGACCTCATTATTTTGACTTTTTATTTTAATTGTGATTTAATTTCCCAAAGCATAATCTTTTTTATGTGGTGAAAATGTGCTTTCTTGGATTAGGGGTTGACTCAAAAGGTCCTTTATAACAGTGTTTATTACTTTAATTACCGTCCCAGAAGAACTTTAATTCACCCTAGTGACTTGACCCAGAAAAGCTTTTTGTGAGAAGTATTTTTTCGAGAATTAGTAGTGAGTTGTTACAATAAAGATATGTGATCATCATCATAAGTGTACACATGTGCATATATCAAATGTTGTTAAAATCTGGGGCAGAATCTGAGCTAGCAAAAGTAATTGTGCTGGATAAACTATATTCAGAAGCTAAGCACTGGTTGCTCTGCAAAGCCTTAGTAATTAACTGCAATTTCTAGACACTGGAGAGAACAGCGTTGACGTAATAGTCTCAGCAGGCGCTTCAGTATGTCTTGTTAAGTCTACAACTTTAAAATGACATTATACTGTGCATCTTTTTTGTGCCCAGGGTGATTATATACCAGGATGATTTAGCCCATCAGTGTTCTCTCCAAAAGAACATAGACGACGACTACTTGAAGGATCATAATCAAAGCCTACTGCAAACCTAAATGGAAAATAAAGTACTACAAAAACATGTAAAGTGTTTACCTGCACAGGTGGCACAAGTCGAGTGGCACTTTTCACATGCTCTTCGGTGCCCATTATAATAGGTGCCAGGTTCACAGCTCAGCTGACACTTATTCCCCTGTAGACTAGCAGGAAAAGACAGACAGAAGCAAAGAGAGAATAGAAAAGGGAATAATTCAAAAGGGTTTAACACTAAGATTGAGCAAGACAAAGATATTTTGTACAAACTCATGATTTACGACAGGTTTAAAACTGTGAGATAAGCCTCCATAGGGGGCGCCAGAGCATATCAGAAAAAAAGAAGAGTAAAGAAGTAAACTCATGAAAATTAATATTGTTGTTGTGCAAAATAATAATAATAATAATAATAATGATGACAGCAGGTGGGGCTAAAAACACAAAACATTGAGGTTCTCATCCAGGGGCTCGGGACCCACTAGGGGGCCTCAGCAAACTTCAAAGACGGCCACAAGATAACTTAAAATTATTTAAAAGAAGACAAAACAAGCAATAAAGCTGAAAGCTAAAAAAATTAAAACACAAGACTGTAAACTGGCATCATAATTCTGATTTCATCAGCAGCTGTCATTTCAAAAACCAGGACTGGTCTTGGAAAATCTGGATATATGAGGACATAATAAATTAATTTAAAAGTAATTTTTCTAGTTATGTCAAGCTCTAAAATATTTTATTGGGCAGAATCTGCTATTTGTGAGCAGAATGAAAAAAAATGAAATCACAAATGACTAGAACAGTCATGCAAATTTAGTTGTAAACCCTGAAGAAAATTCAGTTACCATTTTATTAAAGTTGTTTAAAGTCATAATGTTTAGAGAATAAAGTCGAAATTATGAGAATTAAGTCAAAATGTTTTGAGAATAAAGACGAAATTGTAAAAATATAACTGTAGCAATTAAATAATATTTTAAGAGTACAGCCTGCACCCGGATTGGGAGCACAAGGAGAAGTTGCCAGGTCACCAGAATTGATTTGAATATATGTGGGATGATTAGCAGAAATCATACCGTGTGTCATACCCGCAGGGACGGTGAGCTTGGAAATAATATTTCACATCTTTGATTGCATTCATTAGGACTATTTGTAGTGCGCCAACCACCCAATAATAGAAATAAGCTTTGTGCTTTTTGTACTTTTGATATAAAACAAAGTCTCAGCTTTCAAAATATGTCAGTTTGATAGCGAAATACAAACACGTTCCTGCAATAACGTGCTTTTCATGCTCTTTAATGTGGCAGGACAGATCACTGCATTTGTGAATCAATCGACTTTTCACTAACAATGAGACATTTGTTTCATTAAATTATATTGTTTTCTTTGTGAAAATTCCACCACCTGCTCCGCAAAAACGTATGTAGTGTCCAACCTTTCATTCATCACATGCATTTAATTAAAAACCACAATAAATCTCCAACTTCTTAACATAAGTTATGCTGTTGTCTTTTCTGAGGTATATAAGTGAGGTACATTTAACATCTTCCATTCATTATTTGTAGCGCACCAGCCACCCAGTAATCGCAATAATTTTGTGCTTTGTTGCTTTTAATACAACACAGCTCAGCTTTCAAACTCAAAGTCAGTTTTATCATGAAATTCAAATTATAAATGTGAAATTATGAATTATTTCATGTTTACAGCACAATATAAACGTAAAGGAACATCAAAACGAAAGAAAAAAAACAGTATAGCCTAATTTAATGAAATAAATGTCAGAAAGATGACTGATTCACATTCCGTTTAATTGAGGTGAATGCAGCAATCTGTCATGCCACATTAAAGAGCATGAAAAACACATTATAAAAGACATTGTTTGTATACTGCTATAAAACTGACCGATTTTGAAAGATGAGACAAAATAATTCTCGAAACTTCATTCTGACTTTACTCTCGAAACATCATTCCAACTTTACTCTCGAAACATCATTCCAACTTTACTCTCGAAAAATCATTCCGACTTTACTCTCAAAAAACCATTCCAACATTAGTCTCAAAACATTCTGATTCACCCATAATTCCGACTTTACTCATAATTCCGACTTTACCCAATTCCGACTTTAGTCTCGAAACATTCCGACTTCATTCTCGAAACATTCCGACTTTACTCTCGAAACAACATTCCGACTTTACTCAATTCCGACTTTATTCAATTCCGACTTTACTCAATTCCGACTTTATTCTCGAAACAACATTCCGACTTTACTCTCGAAACAACATTCCACTTTACTCAATTCCGACTTTAATCTCGAAACCATAATTCCGACTTTACTCAATTCCGACTTTACTCAATTCCGACTTTACTTTTGAAACAACATTCCGACTTTACTCTCGAAACAACATTCCGACTTTACTCTCGAAACCATAATTCCGACTTTACTCAATTCCGACTTTACTCTCGAAACAACATTCCGACTTTACTCTCGAAACAACATTCCACTTTACTCAATTCCGACTTGACTCAATTCCGACTTTAATCTCGAAACATTCCGACTTTACTCTCAAACAATTCCCGACTTTACTCTTGAAAAATTTCCGACTTTAGTCTTGTAATCTTAATTTACAGTTAAGAATACGAGAATACTAATTCTTGTAATCTCACCATTGTACAGCACTGCAAAATGAATGGTTGATAAAATAACATTTATAATATGAGAGGAAATACCTCTCAAAATGGTTTTAATGTAGCATTGTAGAGACGTTTTTTTTTTTAAATCACAATTTTTATAAAATTTTATAAAAAGTTTTTTTTTTCTCTCAGAAGTAAAGGCCCACCATCTAAACTCATGGAGCAGACTAATAAACTTTCCCCAAAACAGTCACGAATGACTAGCCATATGAATAATTACAAACACTGTAATTGCAACCTTAAACAGAGGAAACTATGGGCAGAAAAACTCATCTCAACTGCACTCTATCCCTGCCATCCTGCTTCATACCTTCTGTAGTCTAAACAAGTCTAAAAAGCTCAACAACGTCGGATTAAAGTCCAAACGAGTGGGCGAAAAAACCTTTACGTATATTCAGAGAAAATTTCAAAAACATTCACAGAACAGCTGCTGTGCATTACGCCAGATTTTGTGCCATGACCTGTTTTTCTTTTCTCCCTCTGTTTTTCCACCTCTCTCTCTCTCCCTCTTTATCGAACGTCAGAGAGGAGTAGGAAAAGCCCAAGCAAAATCACTCACTAGAGAGAATATTTCAACATACGTCTGAACTCAAGAGCTACGACGTGTGTAACAGGATGTTTCCAGTGATAATTCAGCGTTTAGCCAGCGTGGCTTTATTTTGACAGCTCTCAGTGTAGATCGTTGGAAGGTATCATTAATTTTAGTCCAGGATTTTGACTGCATTTCATATACTTGGCCAAAAAAACATGTAGGAGGTGAAATACTTTTGTACAGATACTGTAAAATGAAATTACAGGACTTTCGACTTTTCAAGCACTACTTTTCTGATTTTCAAGGACTTCAGAGAGCTCACTTATCTTACAATGTCCTTTATTTCAAATTCTTAAAAAAAAGAGAAATAGATATACATATACTAATAAAAATGTATACTACACTTTTACTATAGTAAAACCACAGTTAATTTTCTTAAGGAATTTGTATGTGCATACTTTCTTTTTCTTAGATTTTTTTTAGAATTGTACTGCCTTAATGTTTGCAAAACCACACCAAAGTCTTCTGAATCAAATGATCCGCAATCCACTTAGAACCCATTGTGTCGCAAAATGATTCACTGTTTCAGAGTTTCACCCACCACTTTTTAAAATCGTTACATCTACATACGCCATCTGATTACAGTGCTTCGAAACAGTGAATCTTTGTGACACAATGGTTTAGGCATTCACATAATGTATTGCATAATCTTGTACTTCAGTTACATCTTATCAAATGCACATTAACATTCTTTAGCTTGGGTTTGAACACCATTTTTGCTTGGTTGGAACAGCAGCTTTGCTAATTATTTCTCTATTTGTTTCTCTGTTTCTGCCACGGGATTGACATCCCACACCTGAAAACACCTGAGAGGAGATGATGCCAACTCCTCAGAGGACCTCAGATGATGCGGACCCTGGAACAACGTACAGCACTACCAAATTTTGCTAAAAGTTTGATTGTAACATATAATCATTACTGTTAATAGTGTTCATCGTCGGTTTGACTACGTCAATATTAACAGATTTGATTGACATAGCACCACTAGCAAGCTACTACTAAATATATTGTAGAAACTTACATTTTCTGTAAAGCCGCTTTGCAACGATTTGTATTGTGAAAAGCGCTATACAAATAAACTTGAAATTGAATGGTTTGACCGATTAGGAGTTTTAAAAAGATCTGTTTCACCCATCACTACGTGCTTTTTAAATCATTTCAATCGATTTTGAAATTCAAAAATGAATGGCTGTTAATTTGTTCTGGTTTTTGCTAGTGAATCACACAAATGAATGATCAAAGTCACAAGTTTGAATCAATCGGAGTGGTTCCAGCCCGGGACTGAACTGATTTGGTTTAGCCGTTTCTCTTTTCGCATCTTCAGCCATGTTTACAAGACACGGTCAGTTCTACTACTTGCTTAGCTCGATTGTTTTCTGACATTAACTGAAATAAGCGAAAAGAATATGATGTCTTTTGAATTCCGTAAAAAGATGTGTGCTTATTGACAAAATGTAACACTTATTTCATAGATACATTGTCTTCTGAAAATGTAAGAACTTTTCAAGTTCCTCTTCAGGAATATTGCTATTTACAAGGGTTTTCCAGGCCTTAAATTTAAAGAAGTCTACTTCAAGTACTTCAAGCACTTTAAGCACCTTGTACGAACCATACTGTATTTGTTGCAATGGGTTGAATTACCTGAGACCGATTTGGCATTCTGTGCAGATGTTCGCAGACGTGCATTTCTTGCAATTCTCACTGCACTTCCGGCACATGGTGGAGTCTGCAAGAGAACAGCCACATGAGGTCTCAAATTCAACACAATTCACAGTCATGAGTGAGATGAAAGGTGATTGGACTTGCCCAGGTCCAGGTACAAGCCATCAGGACAGGAGCTGATGCAGTTGTTTCCTCCCTCCACGAGGTACAGACCCAGGCGGCAGGTGGAGCACTGATCATTGCGGCTGCCGACGCAAGACTCACACATCGGCGAGCACTTCTTACAGCGCTTCTTATCGTCCCGGAAAAAGCCAGTCGGACACTCAGATACACACATCCTGAGAGACAGATGGAGGTGGAAAGAGAAATGGAGAGAGACAGACACAGACAGGAAGAGCCACATGAGACTAGAAAAATCAACATCTGGCAGACGTGAGGAAAGACTTTCACCAGGAAACAAAGGCAAAAGTCAGGGTCTGAGAAAGCCATCAGCTCCAGATGTGAGCGCGGCTTGTGTAACTTGGGATGCCGGAGAACACAAAATCTATAAATGTAATCTTGACACGTGCATGCACACACACACAAACACACAGTGTCTGGATAGATGTGAGATGTTAGCAGGGGCACGCAGACACACAGCTGTTGTCAGCATGTGCTTTGGTGTTTTTATAGGAGTTAATTAATCTTTTGACTCCAAGTAAAATTATTTTCAGTCAAAAAAAAAAAAAAAAGAATACTTTTAGTAATAGAAACTTTCGGCAAACATATTGAAAACGTTCTCAATTCTTTAGTAGCTGTAATTGTTATGCAATGCGCAATGCTTCAGGTTGGGGTCTTGTATTACTCTGTAGGGAGCTGACCGACTTGCTGTACATTAGCCAGTTCATTATAAGGCTACATACCAGACACATGAATACATGGATACCAATCCGAATCAATAGCAAATATGCCAAGTTCATTGAAATGTACTCAAGTATTCATGCTGCCCTTTTCTATTTCATATATATTCAAATGTAATTTTTTCCTGCGATTAAAGCTGAATTTTTAGCATTAATACTCCAGTCTTCAGTGTCACATGATTCTTCAAAAATCATCTAAAATGCTGATTTGCTTTCTTATTATCTTGAAAACAGTTGTGCTGCTTTACATTTTTGTGGAAACAGTGATACAATAATTCAAAAGAGCAGCATTTCTTCAAAATAAAATATCCTTTGTAACTTTTTAAATATAAGTAACATAATAAATGTAACTTATGACTAATTTGTTATGATTTAAAAACTGTACTACCCACAAACTTCTGAACTGTAATGTACGTTTAAAAAAATGTGTTTTTCATATAAAAGTTAAAACCGAATGACTAAAAAAAAAATAATGTTATTATGCAAATGAATATTGATTAAATATGTTTCCAATTTTTTAAAGGTAATATCTATATCCATATTTCTATTTTTTACAAATATTGTTAATAAAAATGCTGTCAAAAAATTAAAATCGCACATTTTTACTAAAAAATTATTTTCTAAATAATGAAATAAAAGTTTTTAAATATACGTTTATATTGCAATAAGTTTACATTCAATCTTCAAATTAATGTGGAAACAATATAAAGACAGTATTTTTTTTTATACTTGTTTAATGCATCTTTTTTATGACTAACTTTTTTTCGCTAATATTTAACCATTGACTAAAGCCATTCAACATTACAGTATAACTGAGAGCTAACAATTATAACTTTTACAGGGTTCCCACTCCAAGCGAAACGTCAAATTCCCTGACTTTTCCCTGACTTTCACTGACTAATAAGCTGAATTTCCATGACCTATAATTAACGGATCCATCCATTTGCAAGCTTTATTTACTTAATCACAGATGTTTTTTTAGTACAAAACACACTTATACACTACTTCTTTTGTTTGTTTGTTTTTACGCATTAAATGAACTGTATTTTTCTGTACTATTTCTACAAAAATTAACTTATTTTAAATGTATTTTTATGCTTTCATAACCATAACAATAGGCAAAATGCGTGAAATAACACAATAAAACAAAATACGGTATACAAAATTTACATTTTGATAAATGTAAACAAAAGTTGAAAGCAATAAACAAAAATCCCTGATATTCCATGACTTGGACAAAATAAATATAAAATTCCCTGACTTTCAATGTCTGGAATAGACTTTTTAAAATTCCATGATATTCCAGAAATTCCATGACCCGTGGGAACCCTGCTTTTATTAGACTTTAGGCTTCTAATTTCAGTGAACCTAAAACAATCTTCCCATATATGCCTATGCCCTTCGGCAAGTTCGAAATACACAGAAATCAAAACAAGATATCAAACACTAAATACTAAATTAAACATAGAAGAAGCTACAGAAGTTATTGATTTCCATTTTTGTTCTTTGATTAATAGACACCACAGCAGCTGGGTTATTATCTTATTTGGCTGCTATTACTTTAAGAGCTGCCGCTGCGGAACGTGACGTGGATCTGATATACATGCTCATAGTTTCATTTGCGCTTTAATATTAAATGACACAGGCTTCAGCGTGTACTATGAGCACAGTATAACGGCTGACAGGACAGGAATTTTTACTGCCAGGGGTCTCCAAAATCAGTCCAACCCTAAATAAACACACCTGAACCAGTTAATCAAGGTCTTACTAGGCATACTAGAAACTTCCAGGCAGGTGTGTTGAGGCAAGTTAAAGCTAAACGCTACAGGACACTGCCCCTCCAGGACAGATTTTGTATACCCCTGGTATAAATTAATGCATTCAGAAAAAAACTATGCGCATTATGTTTTTGAACCAAGTAGTTCAAATTCACACCTATTAATTATTAGGGTGTACTGATAAGAAGCTGTGTACCTGGTGTTGTTCTTGAACTTGAGGAAGTAGTGGAGGCAAGTGATGCACTGCTGGGGCCCTGGACCCTCACAGCCATTCTCACCACACTCAGGGTGGCACGAGCCTTATGTGATAAAACAAACTATTCAGTTTCCACAGTGATGAAACATCCTCAATACTCGATGCACAATATAATTTCAGTACTTACCTACATACTCCTCACTGTATTCGTCATCAGGCTGAGGCTCCGCCAGTGAGCGGGGCTTGTCATTGCGGAATGAGTACGGATGCACGGAGGTGCCATAAAGTATCAGAGACCACTCTTTCAGCTTGCCTGAAATGAATCACAAGTCAGTCAATGTACAAAGAATATCATTTAGAATCAATCATTTATAGCACTCATATTTCTCAGCCTTCCCAAATGGAAGTGGTTATTCATTAGTATGTCAGTATCAGTACTTAAATCTAAACAGACAAAGACTGATAAAATGAAAGTAGGACAGCTAATATATTTACACTGAGAAAAATTTTAGATTACGTGCCTGCTCAAAACATTGGATGTGAAAAAATTCATAGTACGTCAATAAAACAATGCCAGTATTACAAAATATAACATTAAAAAGTGTATAAATCACAATTTTTTCTAAAGAAACGTTGCCTAACAGCAACACCAGCAGGTAAAATTACAGTGGGAGTCCTTCCTTGAGCCAATTGAGTTTTAACAGACTCATTAAAGCATGCAGTGGGTTTGATAAGGAGTAACTGAGGAGGCAACGCCACTATCGCGACATGATTGGTTACAACTGGTTCATGTGATAAATCCTGCCTCTTGTGTTTGTTTGTGCCTGAATGAACAATAAAATTTTGTTAATGGGAAGACTAATTTTTAAAAAGTAAACAATGCATACACTTAGATATAACCACTTTGTCAAACTTTGTTAAAATGGCCTGAAAACAAGATCTGTGGGAGTTTTTAAATGAGCAATCAGCTTGGTGAAATTTAAAGAAAATCTGTGAAGAATATTTACAGAGCTTTGATGACTAATGATCTGAAAAATTCAAAAATAGTTAAAAACTAACTATTAAAAAGAATAGCTGACCATAAGTTCACAAATAAAATATATTGCGTAAATTGTTACTGCCTTGCGTTATTTTGTTATATATGTAAATTGCTTAAAAACACTAATTTAGGATTTTCTATATTTCTGCATAAATATGACCCAAAACATCATCAGAAAGTTGACAAAGATAACCCAATCAAACAAGTGAGAGAAAATACGGTCTTTGTCATTTATTTATTGAGAAAAATGATCCAGTGTTACATATCTGTGCGTTGCAAAAGAATGTGAATCTCTTGGATTAGCAGTTAATTTAAAGGTGAAATTAGAGTCCATCTGTGCAGATGTGTTTTCAGTCAGTGCAATGACTATCAAATGTCAGTATGAGACCTGTTTTATTCAAAGAAAAGGACTCTATCAAAAAGTCTGATGAGGACCCCGGAAAAAGAGCTGATGTTACTCATCAGGCTAGAAAAGGTTACAAACCATCACTAAAGAGTTTGGACTCCACAAATCCATGGTCAGACAGATTGTATACAAATGGAGGAAATTCAAGACCACTGTTACCTTCCTGAGAAGCGGTCGACCAACAAAGCAGAATGTGCAATTGTCTGCGAGGTTTCAAAAGTTCCCAGGGTAACTTCTAAGTAACTTTTAAGCAACTAAAGATCTTTCTTACATTGGCTAATGTTAATATTCATGAGTCCACCATCAGGAGAACACTGAGCAATCAATGGTGCACATGGCAGTTGCAAGAACAAAGCCACTGTTCTCCAAAAAGAAAATTGCTTGCTAAAGATCATGTGGACCAGTGTTAATTTTGACAGCAAATTTTGATTTAGTTTTAGTCAGTCTTTTGACTAAAATGCCATTTAGTTTTAGTCATATTTTAGTCATCTGAATTGTTTTTAGTTTTAGTCTAGTTTTAGTCGACTAAATATCATAAGATTTTAGTCGACTAAATCTACAGTAAATTTAGTCGGCTAAAATTTAATGGGTTTAGTTACAGTGCAATGCATTTATTAAGAATTTCTTTTAAAATTTCCAAACTCATTATATAGGTTTGTTATTAAGGTTTTATCATGATAAACACACAATTTAACTGTGCACAACATGCCTTAATATTAAAATTAAATAAAACCACTTCTCATAGAGAACATGGTCTTCTTTTCAATAAAATACCAATGGTTATAGGCTAATTATGCATTCTTTATAGTAACTTGTTTACCATATTCTTCATTCTTTCAAACAGACATATTTATTTCGATAAATTAATTTAGATTAATCTTTAGGGCTACGTAAGTGCTTCAGTCAAGAGTGAGTTTTCTGTCTTTCTACTGTTGCTTAGTTAACATCTATCTGTGACTCGGACAATAACTAAATGTGGCTGCTATCCCTTTAAAACCGAAAGCACGAGTGCAATGGATGCAATGTACTGATACACTTTCTCCCTACTGTTTACGTTCATTTAAGACGTAATCAGATG
Organism: Cirrhinus molitorella; assembly: GCA_033026305.1. NCBI lineage: Eukaryota > Metazoa > Chordata > Actinopteri > Cypriniformes > Cyprinidae > Cirrhinus > Cirrhinus molitorella. The sequence goes on from CM065125.1 coordinate 25,334,331, forward strand.
TGTTTACGTGAATACTCGTCAAAACGGACAATTCGAGATAACTGTGTGTATTTCTCAGTTCATGCAAAGCAAAAGAGTGTGAGACGTGCTTTCTGTGTATATGCGTCGGTGCCCTCGCTCAGAAAACAAGACCGAATTGAGTTCTCTCTTGCGTCGTCAAATTTATCCATGTCTGCACTTCTTCCACATATTGACATTTTTGAATGTTTTATAAGACGTGCAGCAAGTGTATTTAAGCTTGTGTCCCGCCGGTTTGTACGCATCCAAGCTCCTACTACACAACAGATTATTCTATAAGAATCTCTTTCCAAATCGTCCCTCCCTAACCTTTTCGTCTCATTTTTATTCGTTGACGAAAATGCTAGTAGATTTTTGTCATAGTTTTTGTCATTCAAGAAGAATTTTAGTTCGTTATCGTTTCGTTTTCGTCTGTGAAAAAAATGTCGTTGACGAAGTTTTTGACGAAAATTATTCGTCAATGAAATTAACACTGATGTGGACAAGCCAGAGGACTATTGAAGAAAGGTTTAATGGATGGATGAAACCAAAATTTATTTGTTTAAACGAGAAGCTATTAATTTCAGAGAAAAGAACATTGCATTCCAGCTTAAGAATCCTATCCTATCTGTGAAACAAGGTGGTGGTAGTATCATGGCTTGGGCCTGTTTTGCTGCATCTTGGCCAGGACATCCTGCCATAATTGATGGAATGAATTCTAAATTATACCAGCAAATTCTAAAGGAAAACGTCAAGACATCTGTTTAAGAACAGAGTCTCAAGAGAACGTGGGTGATGCAGCAAGACAACAACCCCAAGTCATTCTACCAAAGAATGTTTAAAGAAGAACAAAGTTAATGTTTTGGAATGGCAGAAAGTCCAGACCTTATTTACTTGGCAGTCAATTGGAAAGTCACAAGGCTCCCAGTCCAAAATATCTTAAATTGTGTTCCGAAGACGAACAAAGTAATTACGGGTTTGGACATGACATGAGGGTAAGTGATTAATGACAAATTTTTTATTTTGGGGGGTGGAGTAACCCTTTAATTAAACGTTCACGTAAGACATAACAGATTATGTTTGTGTGAATCTCGCCAAGACATATTTCGCAATAATATACATTATAGGGAGATCACATGCTCTCAGACAGGCGTGCAGCAGTCATCCAGAAGAGAGCAGAGAAAAAGGTACTCCTCTCAGAAAATGTACAAAGATCATTTTAAATGTTTCATTACTATTTGGAGCATTGGGATCACTAGAAGAGGGCTTAATTAACACATTTTTGTGAAATCCTCAAAATTCAACCAGAACTGACATTTTTTATTTTTTGGCCTGTAGCTCAAAATTAGACCATAATGATTCTGACTCATTTTGCCAGCACGGGTCACATATGTTTGTGACATATGTAGTGTGTTTTGTTTGGAGAAAGTACCTGGTGCTTTCTGGCTCCTGAGTTGAGAAGGAGAGTCATAGATCTCTAGAATCCAGTCTCCAGCAGCTTTCTCTCCCCAGCAGTGAGTTGTCATGAATTCCCAGTTCTTAAAGCCCTCCATTGAGTGATCAAACAGCCTGCAGTAACAATAAACAGATGCTACATCACAGCACAAAATGCGCTTAACAATACTGGACCAATTCATTGGAAATCTGGGAATTCTTCCACTGAAATTCACTAGGGAGTAAGAACAAATCACAATAGGCAGTAAATCTATCAGAGTAGCCATTTACTGAAGATTAGTGCATAGTGTGTATACCGTACCTATTGGCGAGCAGCTGTGATTTTGTCCCTGATGGTGATGTTAAGTTAATTGACAAGTCTCCTCGCCGTGGGTGAGTAATTGTAATACGCACAACAACATGCTCCAGATAAATAACATGATGGTTTGCGTTATCCGTGCAGCCTGTTGCCTTGTACACCGAACGAACGACATGCTCTGGACGGATGGTTCTACGGGAAACAAATCTACATTTAGACTTGTAAAACAGAAATGACCTGCTGTGGGATGTTCAGGAGCTGTTTAATATACCTGATTTGTTTATCAGCATTCTCCACACAGATGTGCTGTGGAGGAACCTGTTTCCAGCGCTCTGCCTCTTTCACCATTGCCTCCGCGTCCATCAGCCCAAAGCCATACAGGTGACTGACTGTAAGTATATTTATAACTTAACTGTTTAAAAAATAACAATATGCACACAGATTTTGAGTAACTATGAAAACCAAAATTACCATCAATCATGATGCAGATCAGTGCTATTTTAGTATAACTCAGACACTATTCATTTTTAAAACAGAAGAGAATAAATTGTTTAATTAAATCGTTATTTTTGTTTTCTTTGCACACAAAGTATTCTCGTAGCTTCATACAATTATGGTTGAACCACTGATGTCACATGGACTCTTTTAACAATGTCCTTTCTACCTTTCTGGGCCTTAAACATTTATGCGTTGCTGTTTATGAGGGTCAGAAAGCTCTCGGATTTCATCAAAAATATCTTAATTTGTGCTTTTACTGGTTTGGAACAACATGAGGGTGAGTGATTAATGACAGGATTTAAATTTTTGGGTGAACTATCCCTTTAAAACAAGACAGTGCAGTTTAAAGCCTGCTTATAAAGCCTGTTACCATTATAACCAGCAGCATTGGTTTTCCAGTCAGGAGCGCTGAGATGGCCAGCACGAGATGTCTTCACTATTATGTGTTGCACGTCTCGCCACGTCAGGAAAGGACTGCAACAGAAAGTCAGAAATAAGATTAATGGACATTTGCAACTACGTGACCATTTACGTGACTACATAATGTCTTGATTTAAGCAAAAAAATCCAATTGTTATAATCCAAACAATCACACTGGTCATAGTTTTCAGCTGCAAGTCTCATTGCCTGGATGTCTGGTTGAAGCATTCGCTCCCATAATTCACCGTGCACACTGGGATCAAACATCAAACCAAAGAGAGATGGATGCCATGTGTCCCCGAATATCCCCCTGAAATATCGAAACAATCTAACTCTGTTTGGTTCGCTGCATTGTGCTGGGAATATACAGTCACATGGCAGCCATATGTCAAGGTTTTCCTCAATTTCCTCTGTGAAATCAGACACAGTTTAAACTCACGGGAAGCATGCCGCTCACTACACTGTATTCGAATCACAGCATTTTAAAGGGGCCAGGATTTTGTTTGCTCTTCTGAAATAATGTTCTACAAAAACACACTTTAAAACTGAAACTGAAACCAAAAGTACAGTTTAGGTGATTAAACTTAGGTAATTAGCTAAATGAAGCAAGTCGTTAAAGGGATAGAACCCATACGTGCTGCACCTTGTTTACAAGCTGAGGAATGCACTTGATACTTTAGTGATCGTGCACCGAAGACTGACACGGAAGAGAAGAAATTGTTGAACAAAATTGTTATTTTTGTTTTCTATTTGCCTATTTCAGCGATGTCCTTACTACCTTTCTGGGACTTCATCGTGTCAGTTGTGTTGCTGTATATGCAGGGTCAGGAAGCTCTCGGATTTCATCAAAAAAAAAAAAGAAGATGAATGAAGGCCTTACTGGTTTAAAACGAAAGGAGGGTGAGTAATTATTGACAACATTTTTTTGGATGAATAACAATTTAAGAGTGTTTTCAGCTGATAAACCAGTTGTATTACAGTTCTGTAGCAACTAGTCACCTCAAAATATTTCAGCTGAACAAATTCAACGTAATGCATAATTTATAATAAGAGACTACCATGTTGCAATGACAAATGGGAAACTCAGGGTTATCTTTGAGCCCAAGAGTCAGGAGCATGTCAGCAAGGAAAATAGTGGACACAATAAATGTGGCATCTTTAGTTGACTGTAAATTGTATTTATTTTTTTAATTTTATATGTGACCCTGGACCACAAAACCAGTCTTAAGTAGCATTGGTTTATTTGTAGCAATAGCCAAAAATGCCCATTGTATGGGTCAAAATGCTACATTTTTCTTTTATGCCAAAAAGCATTAGGATATTAAGTAAAGATTGTGTTACATGAAGATATTTTGTAAATTTCCTACTGTAAATATATCAAAACCTAGATTAGTAATGATTAGTAATATGCCTTGCTAAGAATTTCATTTGGATAACTTTAAAGGTGATTTTCTCAATATTTAGATTTTTTTGCACCCTCAGATTCCAGATTTTCAAATAGTTGCATCTCGGCCAATATTATCCTAACAAACCATACATCACTGGAAAGCTTATTTATTCAACTTTCAGATGATCTATAAATCTCAATGTATAAAAAATGGCTGGTTTTGTGGTCCAGGGTCACATATATAAATATGATGAGATATGATAGTATATATCTTAACAGAATATATAGCAATCCATTTTACAGCACCTTCATAAATTTTAGAAAAACAAAAAAGTGAGAGAAAAGACACTCAATGAACATTTTTAATTCTTCATTTTTTTCAGAAGCATTTAAAAAAAACATTGCTGAAGAAAAAGTATCTGCCATCTTCCTCCAACCAAAGTAACTTGACCTGACAACATAATTATGACTTCCCAACTCATAATTACAAATTTCCCAGAAGGACTCGAATGCACCAAGTGACACAGTCAAAACACATCAATAGCATTAATTAAATGTCCGGAGTGTCTATTTACACTAAGTGCAAATAGCCCACATTTTTGGCAGAGGTTATTAACACTAAATCTACCCACCAACGTATGGTAGGGCTAGACCAGGGGTTTTCAAACTGGGGCCTGAAAAATAATATTCCGAGTTTTTCTTCATTTCAGAAAGAGGTTCACAGAGATGGAGATGGCAAGTGCATTTTGCTTGTTTTCCTTATTTTACAAAAGTACAATGTTTCACTGTTATTTTAAAGGTACACAAATAAAAACAGACCGTTTGAATAATGTTGTGTACCTATCTAATGGATATCACATCTTTCAGCTGACAAAGAATCCGAATGTTCACGCTGGTGCTTCCTGCTCGCACACAACATACCAGTTCTAGCACCCGAATTCAAACCAAAGTCATTTTGCTCCCTTTTGACATCACATATCATGACGGAAACGCATTTATTTATTTATCATTGTATTTTTTAAATAAAAATGAAGGAAATAATCAAAAAGTAGAAAATAAAGTGCCTCATGGGTGTTATTTGGGTAGGGTTTATTGTCCCAATAAGGCAGCATCCATTTAACAATTTGAATAAAAAAATAAATAATTACACTTAATATGTTATTACATACTGTTTTATAATGTACTACAATACTGAGGTATATATAACTGCCACTAAGTAGTATAAATAGCATAACTACTATTTATTGCAAAGTAAATACTTCTGTTTTTACACAGTGTAAATAGAATCTATTGCCGTTTGCACTAAATAGCATCCATCTCTAAGAAAATATTCTATTTTCACTTACTGTAAATATCATCTAATTGTCATTTACACACTTCGTGCAAATAGCCGCTGTTCCACTGTTTCAGTTTCAGTCAGTGATTTTATGTAACCTTATATGTTTCGTTCTACTACTGAACTCAAACTAGATATTTTGAAGAATGTTGGTAACTGAACAGCTAGCATAGCCACTGACTTCCATAGCATGGAAAATACTATGGAACTACTTGGCTAACATCATCTGTTTGGTTACCAACTTTTTTTTTCCAAAATGTCTTCTTTTGTGCTCAGCAGAAGTAAGAAACTCAAACAGATTTGGAACAAGTGGAAGGTGAGTAAATGATAACAGAATGTTCCATTTTTAATTCAGAGAGTTAGTAAAAAGTGAAAAGTAACTGGAGTGTATAGCATATCACCTTCTTGATTAGTTAAATATGCTAATTCCACTGAAGTGGCCTGAAACGGACATTTCCACTAAACAGCCGTTAAAAAAATGAGAGCATACAGTAGTTTGATTCCACTTACTTTGCTTCCAGAGCAAGAGCAATGATCCCCGCGGCCATCGGCGCTGACGCTGATGTTCCAGTGTGACTGTCTGTGCAGCGCTGCCTCAGATCGGTTGTGATCTAACAGGACAGACAAAAACACATGCCGTTTTAATGTGTAAATCTGTGAATACAGTGAACAAGTATTGACACTGCAAGTGAGCAACATGACGTGAAGTGAACTCCTGTTGTATTACACAACACTGTCTACACTGCATGTGTGTACTAGTTTTGTTGCATTGCTTTTTTGTACATTGTTGTTTGACATTAGTTTAAGCTTTAATTTATCTCATTTGCTTTTTTTGAAAATTACTAGTTTACAAATTTAGTGTATCATTTTCATCCCGTCTCGCACAGAGCCACAAACTGTTCCATCTGCTGCTTTAAATCACACATAATACACTTAATCCAAAAGGAAATATTGCCAAAGTTTAATTTTTATTTGTTAAATGCACTTCAGCATGCTGCAGCATTTACTGACAATGAAATGCACTATAAATGTGCCATTTTGCTACACTTAGCAGTAAATTACCACCACTTTGGGGCATTTGCGATTCAGCAGCATAGAATAGATCCACTCAGATACTGTGTCAGCACCAGTTTGTGAAATTCATGCAATAAAGTCTTTGAAATACATTCAAGAGTTTAGTTTAAGGCCATTTGGATCAACTAAATGAGACTCTAATTTCAGCTGTGAGACATCTGCGTGATAGATTTCAGATTTACTCAGCTAAATGTCACAAACACAAAAAACAAAAGTGTGGCTGGTTGTTTTATAATTCAAATTCAACAACCTTTTCCTGTCTAGCTGGACAGTTATGCTTTAATTTGTTTCCAATAGATCAGATAAGAAGTTTTGAAGTCCCCATTTAGTGTCCTTCAAAACACAATTCGGTCACTTGTTCACAGAATTTGTTTTTTTTGTACAGTGAATGGCACATACTGCACTATATAGGTGACCCTGGACCACAAAACTAGTCAATTTCCTGAAATTTTCTGAAATTGAGATTTCTACATCATCTAAAAGCTGAATTAATACGCTTTCCATTGATGTATGGTTAGGAAAGAACAATATTATTTGAAAATCTGGAATCTGAGGGTGCAAAAAAAAAACTAATCTAAATATTGAGAAAATCGCCTTTTAAGCAATGCATATTACTAATCAAAAATTAAGTTGATATATTTAGAGAAGGAAATGTACAAAATATCTTCATGGAACATGATCTTTACTTAATATCCTACTGATTTTTGGCTATTGCTACAAATATATCTGTGCTACTTAAGAATGATTTTGTGGTCCAGGGTCACATAGGGGATATGGAACAATTCAGAGTTTCCTTTCTGTCAAAGGAAGTTGCATAAGTTTTTTGAAGTAGGGGTGTGCGATATATATCTGCTGCGATAATATCGTAATTGTTGTTTTTACGATGTGCCATTTGACATTATCGAGTATATTTCAAAAAATAAACAAACCACACCTACAGAGTGCACGCATAAAGTTATATTACGTGATGAAGTCTATTAATGCATTCTTTCACTGCATGATTCAGTCTATTAAAATGCATTAAGAATGATCACATAATTCAAGATATCGAGGCAGAAAATGTATTTATATAATTTACCTATAGTTAATGTCACTTGAAGAAGTGCCTACATCAGCATGACTACAAACGTGATGCTGATTTTATACAACAGTTCAATAAACAATAAGTTAATATCAAAATACTTACTTTTTTTTTTTTTTTTTTTGCTCAATTTCGCCAACAAAAATCATTCCAAACACAGCCATGGCACTGTTTTGCGTATCTTAGCAACATGGCGCAGTTTTGTTCCAGTTTAAAACCTGAATGAATCAACAACCGCTTAAATGATTCGGTTCATTTGCAACGACTCTCTTATTAACAGCGACTTACTGACACCTACTGGCTCATATTTTCAGTATCTTTTCACTTTTGAAATAATTTCAAATATAGCTGCATTAATGTGTAAATACGTCTAAATGCCACTTCATATGCAATGTTTGCAAAGATTAATTTTGTTGATACTGATTTAATTTGTTTGTTAACAGCTTGAATGTATTATTATTATTATAAATTGACTGATTAAATGTAAGAATTTGACTCAAAAGAAGTTGCACACTTTTAGAAAACATAGCTTCATAAAGGTAAAAATGCTCATAAAAGGTAAAAATCTATTTAAATTTATTGGAAAATAATAATTTCTATAACTGCTGTGAACTGACCACACAGAATATGAAGAATATCCAAAAACTTTAGGAGTCAGCACAGTAGTCCTTAAGCACAATAACACACATAGCAAAATATCGTCTAATTATCGTTATCGATAAAATTCCAGAAAATATCAAGATATTATTTTTTGTCAATATCGCACACCCCTAATTTGAAGTACTTTTCCTCTGCAATATTATTTCATTTTAAAGGTGTGGTTACATTTACCACTTTTCTGTGAGTGTAATCCAGTCTTTCAATACACAAATTCACTTTCATGTGGGATGGAAAGATTTACTCACACAGATTTTGCAACGGTTTCAAATTTTCACTTGAATTCGCTGAGTTGCCCAAGCGGCTCTGCTGTGTGAGGTGTGCGTCATACATCTCTATGATATTGACAATAGCAGACAGTTTTGCCCTCAAAACTTTACTTTTAGAACAGCTTGCTAAAATATTTTCACTGCTGGTATTTGTCTTTGTAATAGTTGCCTTTAATGACAACCCTGAATGGGTTGATAACCCTGTGTAAATATGAGTTATCTACAAAATGGACAAAGTTGTGAAAACTTGGAGATTCAGTGAACCGTAATCTCAGCTGAATTACCTGAAAACTGCAGGAGATCACAACAAAGTAGTGCTAATGTTCGTAACACTGGGGATCAGAATGTAAACACGCATTGCAAAAGGAGTTTGAAAGCCAGTGTGGAATTTCACACGTCACTCTGAGACAAGCTGGGAGACGGGGAAGAACCGTCGCTCTGTTACTCTCAGAGGAGTGTGTAAAACTGTGTGTGGGCTGTTAACCGCAGCGGTTAACACCAGGATGCCCTCATGACACAGTGACCAACAAAAGGAGATCAAACACATGTGTGGCCAAAGAAATACATGAAAACATTTAAATGGCAATAAATTGAAAAAAAAAAAAAAAAAAAAAGATTAGATAATGATAATATTTCCTTTCGAAGATATTACGCAGTTCACTGGTGTTTACCTGCCAAAAGGTTTCCATAAATATTTGAATGAGTAAATGTGCTTCAGCTCATTTTTAAGCACAGATTAACGTCATGTTTTCAGCCATTTGGGGAAAAAAAAACATTCGGTCTAAAGCTACAATCCAAAAATGAAAGCTTCTTTCTTCTGTTAAACACAAAAAAAGAAAATAGTTGCAAGCAGCGATTATAGAGTTCAAGCGCCTTAAGACATTTAAGCACATATATAAAAAAAAAAAGTAGCAAGCCTGTAACCACCTAAATCAATGATTTTAAAAAGCATTTTGGCAAAGAAATTGGCCAAAAAAATGGTTATTTACCATAGAAATACAGAAATATATAACATTTATGGCTGTTATAGTGTTTTGTGAAGTTTTGAGTTTTCTTTTAGGCTTTATAGGATTTTGGGTATATTTGGACAGGCCCCTTTTCTAAACAACCCAGTTATAGCTTACCCAAAGGGTAAATTTCAATGTTTTTTTATAATTATTGACCTAGAGAGTCCAGAGAATTGTACTTCAGCATTTTTCTCCAGATTGAGCGAAAAACCTAGGACTAATTCGCAAAAGTAGGTTTTTTTTTACATCTTCTCATTTAAATGACATCAAATAACAAATTATTTAACTGACACTAGTGGTTCTAGGAGGCAAAATTGTCCGGAATGAGGAGATTGATCATTTGACAAATATTGTGTGTATGCGCAAAAAACATGCAATGTACAATCGTTTATGCCCTTGAAAAATGCGGTATCGCAGCCAAGTGGCCAATTTCTTTAAAATTTCTCACAGACCTAATAGGCGTCTAATAGGTGCTCAAACTTTATCGGCCAATGGAAGCCATGCTTTTTAAGATACGCAAATGTCCTTATAGACACTTGTTGCACTTTGGACTTAGGTATAGTTATTTTTATGTTTTTTCCCTCTTGGCCAAGCTCTACGATTTTTGTACTGTATCTTCAGATTGAGCTCTTACATAAGTGTTCTGTGTTTGGCAAAATTATCTCATTCCGTTCAGGAGTTAAAGGAATTTTACTAAAAGTTGGCCTGCCACTTTCGAACATTTTGGATTCCCTTTGCGACGGTAAAACTTTTTTTTTGTTAATTATTGATATTCGCTCTCCAGATGATCTTTTTGCACTGGTTTGGTTGCGATTGGGCGAAAAACCTAGGACTAGTACGCAAAAGTAGTTTTTAAAAAAAAAATCCAAAATACCCTCAAATTTTTGCCAGGCTCACAATCTAATCTGATGCATGCATTTTGTCTTAAGACACTTCAGCCTTCGACTGATGATCTTTGACCAATTTAACAATTACAATAGCGTTACATTTAAAAATATTTTGAAGGATTTTGGTGACCAAACATTTGATGGTAGCCGCTGAACTCAATAGTATGGAAGAAAATACTATGGAAGTCAATGGGATACCGTCAAATATTTGTGTCCTAACATTCTTTAAAATATCTTCTTTCGTGTTTAACAGAAGAAACAAACTCTTGCAAGTTTAGAACAACTTACAAGTGAGTAATGATGACACAATGTTAATTTCTGGATGAACTATTCCTTTAAAGTCAATTCAGCAGCAGGCCTGTTTTATGAATACCAAGTCCACTCAGTGCTGGAGATTACTGATAACTTACGATTTTGCGATCGTAGTTCTCTCCACTGCTGTAGGTGGTGGTGAGTGTGGAGGCGCATTCTTCCAGATACCAGGGCTTTCTGCCGCTCTCTGCGGTGCTGCTGATGGATATCGTGTAGATGCTGTTAGTGTAGCCGTCACATGAACAGTGATCACGACTCCTGCCACCATTTCCTGACGCCCAAACAAAGATTGAGCCCCGTCCTTTCCTGCCCTGTGAGGAAACACATTTTGTTTACCATGAAATATGTGCTTTTCAAAAATGACAGTTTACAGAACATTTATTACAGAACAATCCCTAGAGGACCAACCTGGGGTTTATACTAAAGGGAACAATGGTGATTGTGGCTGCAGATTTAAATTTGAAATTAAGCTCCAGTGTAAGCTCTGGTAAAAATTACGCTAGTCTCGCGAGAACAAAGCTTTGTTAACCGCAAAGGAAAACCAGTCTCCTCTTGGCTTATATCAAAATCCTCCTACAGTTTTGTGCACAAATCCTCGTTTTGTACTTTTAATTCATGACCTGATGTTTTGCTCTCTCCACTGAGCTTCTGCGCTAGGTCACTGCCACATCTGCTGGAAAGCCACTTTCTTGTGAATGTGCATACAACAGTTAGCGGAAGCTAGAGATTTATACAGTTTATAAAGTTTGAAATATAGATATTTTCTCACACAAACACACTGATTTGCTTCAGAAGGGCTATATTAACCCTATATATATATAGATAGATAGATAGATAGATAGATTAATATTCTCCAGCCTTTTCTTATGAGAAGAGACCAGTATTACCTGATGTCTATGAGTCTCACATACCTGAAACATGCCTAAACCACTCCAAACACACCTTTGGCACAGGATACATGCCAATTACTGACTGCGACTCATGACTCAGGGAAGATAAACTAAAATCACGTTCTAAAGTTCACTGCTGTAGCAGGTGGTGGAGTATGAGAAGGAAAGGAAAACACCCTAGGTGGGCCAGACTGCTGAAGAGACGTGACTGACGACCTGAAAATTACACTTGACTTATGAACGCCACATTACTTTTCACTTTCAGGGAAAACATAACATACTTCTCACATGAGCTTGAAAAATACTTCTACACATGCTGGGATGGTTCTTACCAGTCTGATGCCGTTTTCAAAGGCCTGTCTGGCGAGGGAAGCGGGCCCATCCACCGTTTTGCCATCATCATCTGGACCCCAGCTGGCACTGTAAATATCTATGTGTTGAGGGTGTAGGCTCAGTGATTTGGCCTCTACCATGTCTGTCACATCTCCGTCCAACATGCGGACACCTGCAGGACAAGCCCAAAGAAAACCTCAGGAGGGAAAACATATGCCACTGAAGATAAGTCTGCCAATGAAGTCCAACAGACGTGCAAATTTAGCTAGTTGGGGAGAATGTTGTCTAAATAACTAGTCAACTAATCTATTTAAGAAAGCCCTGAATAATCTAGGGCGATGCGGAATACGCAGACAGAATCGCAGAATCCAGTCATTTAAATGGAATTTACTGCATAATGCGAAATGTCTCAGAATTTGCCAGATTTTAAATGGATAAATCAAAAGTAGGTCAGTACACTTAAATCAAATCATGATATGGACTAGTGTCTGAATATTAAGGCCAGATTTACTAAAGGCAAATTAGCATTAGAGCGCAATTCCATAAAAGTGCCAATGGGAAGGGAAAATTCTTTGTGCGATTTAAAATGCACACATTAAAGAACGCAGTCAGATCATTTCCGTAATGACCAGCGCAATCTACCACCTGCTTTAAGACATGCTTTTTTTGGGGTGTTAAATAATGGAGTAAATACCAGTAATCTGATGAGCACAAACATTTGTTAACTGATTTGTTTTTATACTCTCCTCCCATAAATTTTGCGTCTGAAAGGAACGCACCTACAATGCATATTCAATAAAATCTGGTGCAAAAATAACTGTGTCCGTGCCATTTCAGCGCTAAGTCTTTATTGCACGTCTTTAGTAAAACATGACAGTACTAATTTAACCCCAAAAGAAGGTTTGCGCTGGCGCAAACTGTTAGTAAATCTGGTCCTAGATTACAAAAATACTATTTTAAATATGAATCCTGCACTTCCTGTGTGTCTCTATGTGAACGAATGGTGCAGACGCCCAGTTTCGTTTACTACACACATACTGAAGCACAAGTGATGCTTTCTGTGTTTTCAGCCTCTCCCGCCTCAAAATATGAATACATGAACACATGAATATAGCCTATAGAATTGCTCTAAGAGTCACTTCATGAGCATTTTACAATTTATTTTGAGAAAAAAAAATACATATATATACATATATATATATATATATATATATATATATATATATATATATATATATATTGTTTTCATAAAATCAATTAATTAGAGATGCTTGTAAATATTACAATTAAATAAAACCATTAAACTGAAATGGAACCATAAAAATGTAAATGTTAAAAAAAAAAACTGAATTTTAAAAATAATAATAAAAACATTTTACAGGGCCCTAAAATTTTTGTTAAACGTTTAATAAAATGTTGTTAAATTGTTTAAGTTTCAGATTTCAATTAATTATACATGCTTTTTGATTAATGCAATTTAATTTAACCATTAAAACAGAGTCTAGAAAAATTGAAAAGGAAAAAAATTTAATTTGAAAAATTAAAACAGAAAAAAATACATTTGAAACAAAAATAATTTGGAAAAAATTAAACACAAATTGGGTTTAAAAAAAAGTATTCCACATGGCTCTAATAATAAGGCATTGAAATATATTTTATATATATATATATATATATATACATATGTCTTTGAACGGAAGTGTGTCTGTATCTACACACACACACACACACACATTTCCGTTCAAAGGAGCATTAAAACGATCAAAAGTCAAGTCTTGATAATGTTTCAAACAAAAATTCTCTATTGATGAACTTTCTATTCAGCAAAGAATCCTGAAAAAAGGCATCAGGGTTTTTACAAAAATATTATGCAGTACAGCTGTTTTTAACAGTTTTTAATGTTTCTTGAGCAGCAAATCAGCGCAGAATGATTTCTGGAAGATCATGTGACACTGAAGACTGGAGTAATGATGCTGAAAATAAAATTAAATTGTAATATTTCATAATATAACTTTTACCGTATTTTGATTTAATAAATTAAGCCTTTGTGAGCATTAGGAACTTGAATAAATACATACTTTTGAACAGTAGTGCATATAATCAAGACAAATTTATGCTAGCTGTAAAATGGCATTTCATCTTAAAAATTAAAATAAAAAATAAATAATAATTAAAGATAATTCATTAAAAGCCCCAATTTTGTTCACTTCCCAAAAATAAGCAAAATATGTAAATGACATCTGTGCCGGTTTTCTGTCATGCAGATTAATGTACAATATTTGAATAATATTAGAAATATTAGTTGCTAATTTTACCGTTTTATCATTTTACTACTTATCTGAGTGATTCCAACTGGTGACTTCTAGCAGAAGAGGTGTGTTTAAAAGTCTGGATACACCTGACTGGAATATTTCTTGTGATTTCTTAACTTTTTGATCTAAAGAATGAAGTGAATGATTTAATTATTTATTAACTTTTTTTTATTACTATTAAATGGATGAGCTGCACAGCGTGCAAAGCCATAATTTTGTTGATGGGTAACAACTTTTAAGAACCTCATATATTGTACAAATATGTATACAAATATGTTATTTCACAGTTTCAGTAACTTTATTGTATTCACATGTACAGTGGTGTGTCTAAATCAGACAGTGACCATCAGCCACACTCACCCCCAATCTTGGCATTGTAAGCGATGCCCACAGTGCAGTGTGAGTTGTTGGCAGACGCTGCTACTTCACCAGCGCACCTCGTGCCATGCCTGAACAAAACACATCAGACGATAGTATTAGTACTGACACACACACACACACACACACATACACATTCACTGACTACATAAACCGTGACTGGAGACCCTTACGCAAGCACAGACACTTCTGCTGACCTATTACACACACTCGCTACAGAAGGAACGCAGAAGTGGACAGGAAGCACAGACAGAGAGAGAGAGAAACAGCTGGGCTGAAACTAAACATGTGCTTCCACGGCCAGCAGAGCTAAAACACAGCGGCTAAATATTTGAGATACTGAAGGAAAACATTTGAGCGGTTCGTCCGCCTCAGACGCAACGTGGATACATTCCTGACCCAAACTAAACCCACATAAATCTAAGACAAATCATCCACAAAAAACGCACTAAAACGCACACGCAAGACAAAGACAGACAGATGGAGAGAGATTCGGCTGTGGAACCTCCAGCAGTGAACAGCTGCATAGAAAAACTCACGCTACCATGGTAACCACCGTCTCCAATCTAAGCCATTTAAAAAAAGAAAACAAAAAGAAAATGAGACAAAGATTGTAAAGATCCACAGCAGCACCGGATCCGGGATGAGACCAGGGTTCTGTCGCCATCGCAACCATAAACATTTACAAGGTCAAAAGGTCAAAAGGCCAGAGAAACTCCCAGGTGGTCCGTGGACTCGATCACAATGCCAATCCAATGACTCCAGACTCAAACTATTCCAATGAATATCCAATACTGAAACATTTCATAGAAAATAAATGTACCATAAAATCCAAAAGACTGCATCTCAGAGAAGTAAAAACATTACAATCCCAATCTGGTCTCATAGCAAAAATGTACCAATAAGTGAAATATGTACCAATAAGTACACATCACTGCAGTTTCCAAAAGAAATGAACACTAGAGGTGGTAAAACAGCTAGCACTTGTAAAAGTTTTTGTACACCGTTACGATTAAAGCTCCATATGTTTTGCTTTTCGGTGTTCTGAGAAATAATGCTACGTATCAGAATATGTCAGAACATCAAACGTAACAAGCTTGCTCTGTAGCTCAGGCGGCACAGAATTGGACGCATTCGTGGGTACGAATCCCGTGAGAAACATGCCTCACAATGAAAGAGCTGAAAGATAAGAGATAAAAAAACAAGCTAAAACGGCACACTTGCAATTGCGTTTTTACATCACATTCGCTTTTGTTAATACAATCGGGTAAGTTTATTTGTAGTGCAGATGGTAAGTTATTTTTATATTGTACTGCAGTAAAGTACTTTTTGTAGGGATGCACCAAAATGAAAATTCTTGGCCAAAGCCAAAACTAAAAATTAAACTTGGCTCATTACCGAACATGAAATTTTGCCAATTTGTTTCATCATTGAATAAATTAAATAGCCAAAGTGTGCTTTTTACAGTTTTGTCGTACTTTTTAAAGACAAAAATCAATTACAAAACAACAGGTTAAAAATATTTACTGGGAGATGAGAGTTTTTCCACATACCCTAACTGTATTGACCCGAATCACACAGACTACGCATGCGCATCGCAGAGACGAGTGTTTGTGGTTAAAAAGTATATAAATTGTCAATTTGTTTCGAAAATAACCAATCGTTTCGCTAGATAAGACCTTTCTTCATTGGCTGGGATCGTTTAGAGCCATTTTGAAGCTGGATTTAAACTGCATTCTGGAAGTTCAAACTTTGGGGCACCATTCATATCTATTATATGGAAAGAAATCCTAAAATGTTTGCCTCAAAAATCATAAATTTCTGACACTGTCACTGTCGTTAGAAGTCCCGGGTGCTGTAGAAACAATTGGCATTCTAAGACGTGTTCTGACATGGACGTGACATGCGCACTGGCTAATCTAGCCTGAAAAATACGCTTTTTTAACGCTATTGGAGCACAAGGAACCATATTTATAAGGCAGTTCTTGTCAGATTTCAAATATGAAATTTAATTGTAAACTTGCTGAACAGTTTTGAAGAATTGAGGTTTCCCCATTTAAAGAGATAGGAGCTGCACTTGCATGACTGAGAGGCATTTCAAAGATGGCCGCCGAGTGGAATGACTTGCCTTAAAGGGACTTTGATGCAGTGAAATGCAAAAAAATTTCGCACAGGCTTGCGTTTCCTGTCTGACGCATTTGTATGTGTATGAATGGAAGTCAATGGAACGAAAAGTGCAGTGTGACTGCCCCTATTTCGCATCTTGGGAAAAAAGTTCCCACAGGTACGTTTTTGCCATGAGACCAGGTTGTACAATCCAATCCAATATGTTTGACAGACAGTGAGTTCTTACATTATTAGGGGTGGGCGATATGACCAACATCTTAAGTCATGATACAAGTAATTTTATGTCACGGTAACAATATATCTCACAATATAGTTATTTTTGCTTTAAATAAGTTGTGGCGGGTAGCACTGTCAAATCACTAGCCAATTTGGCAGGTTACTTTTCGTAATTTAGTAGCCAAATTGGCTGGTGAGTGAAAAAGTTAAATTCAAACCCTGCACATGTGTTTTCTTTCTCAGCTGTCTGCTTTCATTTAAAAACTAAATTACGGTGTTTAGGAGGATACTTGCAAAGATGGGCATTTTGACACATAAGTGTTTATTTAACCATTTAAAGCCAAAAGTGGCAAAAACAAAACTCACTTCAGTACTCTCCAATCTGAGCACCAACTTCACATGCCTCTCTGACAGTGCTCAGAACCTCTAACCTAAGAGTCTCTAACCCTAACCTAAGCCTAACCCTAAATTCTCTTTTGCTGCTGATTGCATTTCAACAATTGCATTTTTTGCTGATATGATTTATACACCAACACATTTCAGAATGCAACAACTTATAAAACAGATTTTGCGGAGCTAGTAGCATTAGCTTTCATATACTTGTGTAGAGTATGATTTTAGGCCTAAAAACAAAGTGGCTGGCCTTTTACATGTCATTCAGACAGTCTTTTCCTGTCTACCTGACTATATGCCAATAGTCAAAACCCTGCTATGTGAGACTAAGTCACATCTGCTAGCAGAATACAGGTCAATGAGAAAACCAGAAACATAAACCACACCTGAACAGAACATTCCAGCATTTCAGTATTTCCAGAACCGCACAGGACACTGAAACGTTTCCTACGCTGCCTAACGAACAAAACTGATAATCCTATTATATATAAAATACAAACCCATACAGCATAAAGAACAATACAGTCACAAACTCATGCTGTGCTGCACATTTGACATACAGCTTAAAGGTCAGACTGGGTCAATAAACTGTAGTTCCACTGAAAGTCAAAGCCCATGTTCATCTGGGAGATGAACTTCCAATATTTACAGTACAGCCGTTCGGTCACTCAGAACGACCCCCGGCGGTGAAGCTCATGGTCAAAACCCACCGCAGGGAAATAAAGACTCACATTACACAAACTATCAGCGGAGGAACCAACACAAAACATTCCAGCACATAAAAGATCGACAGCTTGTGTAGGATAGTCGCCAAACGACAGGGGAGACTTTACTGAATCACTGAAGAAACCCAAAAAACAGTTGTGGTCAGAATTATTAGCACCCTTGGTAAATATGAGCAAAGGCGGCTCTGAAAAAAAAAAAAAAACCCAGAACAACCTAACCTTTAATTAAAGCCAAACAATCAAAAGGGAAGCAAAAAAATATAAACACGATTTTCACATTATTCACAATTCACATTATTAGGAGTAAAATATTGCTGAAGAATATTCACATTCATGCTGACTTTTACCAAGACTACAATGAACTGTCCTGGCATTACTAGTTAAGGCAACAAAGAATTTTGAGCTTTTACAAATTAGAAAGTGGCTGTAAGAAAAGAGCTAAAGCATAGAAAGTTCAATTTTCACCATCAGACCAATAATTAAAGGTATAGTTCACCCAAAAATAAAAATTACCCCATGATTTACTCACCCTTAAGACATACTAGGGGTACATGACTTTCTTCTTTCAAACGAATGCAATCAGAGTTATATTAAAAATTGTCCTGACTCTTCCGAGCATGATAATGGTAGTGAATGGCTATTGAGATTTTGAAGTCTAATAAAGTGCATCCATCCATCATAAAAAGTGCTCCACACGGCTCCAGGGGGGTTAATAAAGGTCTCTGAAGTGAATATATGCGTTTATGTAAGAAAAATATCCATATTTACAACTTTATAAACCACAATCTTTAACTTCCACTAACTGCTGTACACGCGTTCACGAGAGAGCGGCTTTCCGCATTCGTCACCGCATTCATCTATGTCCCACGTCATATGTTGGAACACCACTCTTTAGTTAGCATGCATACGATAATTAGCAAAAGCCTTATAAAGGTTTAAATATGGATATTTTTCTTACACAAACAGATCGATTCGCTTCAGTAGGCCTTTATTTACTCTTGGAGCCGTGTGGAGCACTTTTTATGATGGATGAATGCACTTCATTGGACTTCAAAATCTCAACAGCCATATACTGCAATTAGAAAGCTTGGAAGGGCATGGACATTTTTAATGCATGACTGTATAAGTGTTAATTTCATTGCCTAATAATAATAATAAATGTCAAAAATCTATTGACATTTTCGCTAGTTAATAAAAATGAGATGGAAACGTTAGTGACGAGTATTCACATAAACACACTTAGTTATGCCTTAGGTGAATGTAAACAATTGAGAGAATATCATACATGTATCAGTACATTGCATCCGTGCATTCGGTTTTAAAGGGACAGCAGCCTAATTTAGTTGCTATTGTCTGTGGCATTGATGTTAATCAAGCAACAAAAGAAAGACAGAAAAGCACTCACTGCTCTTGACTGACTCATTTTAGTAGCCCTAATAAAGATTCATCTAATATTATTTTTTAGAAATAAATATGTCTGCTTGAAAGAATGAAGAATGTGGTAAACAAGTTGTTATAAAGAATGACCAATAAGCCTATATAACCATTGGCATTTCACTGAGAATAAGACCATGCTCTTGTTTCCTTATGAGAAGTGGTTTCATTTAAATTTAATATAAAAGGCATGTTGTATGGCACAGCAGTTAAATCTGTCTATCATGATAAAACCTTAATATCAAACTACAATGAGTTTGGTAATTTTAGAGAAACGCTTAAAAAAATGCATTACACTATAACTAAACCCATTAGATTTTAGTAGACTAAATCTACACTGGATTTAGTTGGCTAAAATCGAATGACCTTATGTCAACTAAAACTATTCAGATGACTAAAACATGACTAAAACTAAATGGCATTTTATTCAAAAGACTATGACTAAGACTAAATCAAATTATGCCGTCAAAATGAACACTATATACACCTAGGATGGCTTGAGGCTGAGTAAATCATTGGGTAATGTTCATTTTGGGTGAACTATCCCTTTAAGAAGTTCCAATTAACAGGAAATGTTACGAATCTTCGTGGAAGAGGACGTGTGTCTATAGTCTTAATGCCAGACGAGGAGGAGTGGCCAAAAATGGGTCACTGAAAACAAAACAAAGGTTCTGCAATGGCCATCCCAGTTCCCTGACCTGAACCCTATCAAAAACTATGAGCAGGAAATTAAATGCTACAGAAAAGTAGGATATGCCCAATTTAAAGGTGTTAACTGCCACATAGTTGTTTATGCTTCCTTTATGAGGTGAGAACTTTTGAACTTTCTGCACTCAAGTCTCACAGAGACAGAAGCAGCCAGGACAGGAGGAGGATGGTATTCTATAGAGCGTGTCTATACATGCAAACCTAAACCTCCCTCTCAGTCTTCACCACACACTTCCTCCTGAAAACAGTGACAGCGTCAAACACTCCCCTTTTCCTTGGGCCACGGAAATACTTCTAATGGGGCTCCTGAAAGTGTAAATTAAGTGGGGGAATAGTGCTCACGACAGCAAAACACTCATGCGTACGTGCACTCACTCAAAAGTGGGTTTGTGGAGCATTTAGAGGCGTCTGATACAGGCAAGACAGGAATCATTACTGCCATTGCTCATTCTTAGGGATAAGTTTTACATTTCAGCACATAACTCATCCCGCACCATTTGAGCTATGGACATGAATCATACCTCAAATCATGCAGATCGAGGAGAAGTGTGCTATCACTTTTCTAAAATAATAACATAGAGGGAGAATCTATATATAAAGAAAACGGGACACAGAGACTTGTTGGACATCCTGGATAAACAATTAATAAAATATGTGAAATATATTTTAAAAATAAAGTGATTTCTTTACATTATGGTAATGAGAATTGCCTTTTTGTCATAAAATGGCCCTAAAAAAAGTAACATTTTATTTATATTAAAACAGGGTTAATATTGTTAACTAAAACTAAAATGATCAAAAACTGAAAGGCTGAATTTAAATTAAATTAAATTATTAGATGAAACATAAAATGAACAAAAATTAGAAATGTTGCCTCTGCAACTAGCTTAAATAAGTTGAAGCTAAAACTAACTGAAAATAAATAAAACTTAACTAAACTTACAAGCAAATAATAAACCATAATAGCAATATGTAAAAACAAAACTCAATAAAAATGGCAATTATTTAAGACTAAAATTATCAAACAAAATGAAAGGCTGAAAATAAAAGCTGAAACTAAATTCAAATAAATTAAATTATTAGATGGGAAAAAAAGAACAAATGAGAAATGTTAATTAAACAAAATTAAATTAAAAATTAGATTAAACATAAAATTAAGAGAAATGTTGCCTCTGCAAATAGCTTAAAAAAGCTGAAGCTAAAGTTAACTAAAAATAACTAAAACTGAACTAAACCACAATATTTTTTTTTTATTAACTGTAATTTAAAAGCAAAACTCAATAACAATGGCAATTTACTTAAAATTAAAATTTAATTAAAAGTAAATTAAATTAAAAATTAAAAGAAATTACAATTATTAGATGAAACATAAAATGAGCAAAAATTAGAAAATGTTGCCTCTGAAATTAGCTTCAATAAGTTGTAGCTAAAACTAACTGAAAATAAATAAAACTTATATAAACCTACAAGAAAAAATTAAAACGTAATAGCAATATTTAAAAACAAAACTCAATAAAAATGGCAATTACTTAAATCTAAAATTATTTAAAAAAAAGTTAATAAATTAACATAAAAAAAAAACATAAAATGAACAAAAACAAGAAATGTTGCCTCTGCAACTAGCTTAAAAAAAACCTGAAGCCAACTAACTGAAAATAACTAAAACTGAACTAAACCCACAAGAAAACTGTAATTTAAAAACAAAACTCAATAACAATAGCAATTACTTAAAACTAAAATGATAAAAAAAAAAAAGCTGAATTAAATTAATGAAATTAAATAAAATTTAAATGTTGCCTCTGCAACTACCCGGAAATAACTAAAACTGAAAAATACAAGAACATTAAACCATAATAGCAATATTAAAAAATAAAAATAAAAGCCAATTACTTACAGCTAAAACAATGAAAAATTGCATTCAAATGCAATATTAATATTAGATACAAAAAAAACATTTAACTAACTGAAATGAGCAATAAATGAAGTAACTACTCACTTGAAATAACAAACTAAAATAAAAATAAAATCAAACCTTATTAGTAATATTAAAAAAAATATTTATAAAAATGATAGAATTAGATACTAAAAATGTAAATAAAAGCCAATACAAAATATTAATAGAAACTGTAATAGTTTATAAATATTACAAAAATAACACTGTGCAACACATACTTTCTTTGGAACCAGTTAAAAATTCACTTAGAGAGCATCAGGATAAAGATTATTTACAGGAATTTTACGGTTTGTTTTGTCTTTTTACATTTTGAAAGCTCAGCTACAGTAGACTGTGTGAACATTCTTGAAAATTTCGCCTTTTTGTGTTTAATGACAGAAAGAAAATCATAAACATCTGGAATGGCATTAGCGCGAGTAAATGATTGGGTCATTTTAGGTCATTTTGGGTTGCACTACTCCATGAAGAGAGCAGATGAGGTTCAGTTTTCGCTCATCAGTTGCAAAATTGCATTGCACTGGAGCTCCAAGAAGAAACAGCAACGGCACAGAGGATGAGAGCCCGGGCCAAGCTTTCAGTCTGAACGGTCCAAAAAAGATGCAGAGCCATCTGGCACAGGCTCACACACACTGGCAGAGTGGCAGCCACAAAAACACATGGGGGCCTCCACCCACTCACCAAACACACCCATATAAACACATACAACAAACCAAATATCAACATTCACCAAACGCTTCCAAATACACACTGATCTCGTGCCAACACTTCCACACACACATAATCCCTCACAGAAAGCTAATTCCAACAATCCCTTTTTGCCAAACAAACATGCCAGATACACTTACTTCTACACACGCCGATTGCGAGCCAAGCGCCGTATTTACTCACACACCTAAGAAACCCTCAAAGTCACATAAAGCAAACTCCAAAAACCAACATTCACCAAACAAACATGCCAAATACTCTTACTAGCGCACAGATCAGAAGCCAAATACCCACATTCACACACACCACAGAGAGGACTGTATAAACAAAGCCTTTCCAGGATTTTAATGACCTGATATGCTTGAAGAATTGAGCGTGTGCGTGTGTAATGAACTTTACTCTTACTTGTTCTCATTACTGGCATCATATCGGGGCATGGGATCCATGTCATTACCGTTTACATCATAACTGGCCTCGTTATCCTGCAAACAGATCAAAGGAAGAGTAAGACACATGAGAACACGGTCACATGTGGATTTGTCCGTCCATTACGTGAATGTGCCGGTTAAGACACTTTAAGGGACAGTTCACACAAAAATGAAAATTACAAAAGATTTAATCACCCTCAAGTTATCCTAGGTGTATATGACTTTCTTCTTTCAGATAAATACAATCAGCGTTATAATAAAAAAATGTTCTGGCTCTTTCAAGCTTTATAATGGCCGTGAATGGGTGTTGAGATTTTGAAGTCTAATAAAGTTCATCTATAACATCACAAGAAACAAATCCATTCTTAAAACATCATAAACCATAATCTCTAGGTTATAGGTTGTAGGCGAACATGGTGACGAATGCTAAAGCGCAGAGGAGCATATTCTCACCAGAGCTTAAATATGCATATTTTTCTTATACAAATGCATCGGCCTTTATTAACCCTCTGGAGCTGTGTGGAGTACTTTATATGATAGATGGATGCACGTTATTGGACTTCAAAATCTCAACACCCATTCACTGCCATTAAAAAGATTGGAAGAGCCAGGACATTTTATAATATAACTCTGAGTGTATTTGTCTGGAAGAAGAAAGTCATATGCACCTAGTATGGTTTGAGGGTGAGTAAATCATGGGGTAATTTTGATTTTTGGGTGAACTATTCCTTTAAAAAAAATGTGTTGGACTTGTACATGTGAACATCAGAAATTGGAGTAAAGGGGAAATGTAGTTTCAGGACAGAGCTTAAATAAACACAAAAACATTAGCCAATATACAAACAGTCTCACCCTGGGTGAATTTTTGTTTGGTTCAACTGCTCTGATCCAAGACCTAGTTTAAGTTTATTAAGGTAGCCATCTTAATTATACCAGAGTTGGTCTTATTTTTGAAGACACAAATGTTTGTGAATGTACCACTGGAGAATGAAGATATTCAGTAAATTTCCTACCATAAATGTATCAATGTATGTATGATTAGTATGCATAATATACATTGCTAAGAACTTCATTTGGACAACTTTGAAGGCAATTTTCTCAACATTTTGATTCTCTGCACCCTCACATTCCAGATTTTCAAATAGTTGTATCTAAGCCAAATATTTTCCTATCATAAACCATACATCAATGGAAAGCTTATTTATTCACTGACCTTTCAAAAAATTATGCTTATGCCTGTTTTTGTGGTCCAGGGTCACATATTACATCCTTAGCATCATTGAATTTCTGTCTGAGTTCATTGTTGTCAGTCAATTTGTGGATACCATTAAAATGAATGACAAGTATGTAAACTAAATCCTACTCGCTACTAAATTGTCTGTGACTTCTCTAAAAAAACTTGAAGTATGAAACCAAAATGAATGTATGATGGAAAACAGCAAACATGTGGAAGTTTAGCTGATATGCTCTTCATTCATTAAATGATAAGCTGTTTTCTTATGAAAGCAGTTTATTCAGCGTAGTGAAGCCTCTCCTCCATTGACATTCATTCATTCAAAAAATAAAAAAATCAGCCTCTGATCTCCTTCCCTGTGTACCGGAGCATTATGCTCTTTTTTTTGCTAACCTTGGAGGCTTGCCTTAATGCGTCTTTGATCATACTGATATTTTTTTTGTATTTAGCCAAACTCTAAGGCAGTATCACATTTATCCCAGAATGCACTGCAACAAGCTCAATGGAAAAAAAATTAAGATTACAGATGAGACAAGAGAAATGTTCTGTTCAGTTCTAAGAAGTATCAATAAAAATACTGTGATTAAAGGGGGTCACTGGATGCAAAATTCACTTTTACTTCTTGTTTGAACATAAATTTGTGTTGGCAGTGTGGACACAACCACCCTATAATGATACAAATACACCCAGTGCTTTTTTTCCAAATCCCTATAAATCATAACCCCTTTCTCAAATCAAGCCATTCTCAGATTCTTGGCTGTGTGATGTCAAACAGGCCCAGGCCCAGGCCCAGGCCCAGGCCCAGGCCCAAAAGAGACACAAGAATGTCTCCTAAGCGACTGAGGTGTTTTGTTGTTGGATGTAATAATAATCATAGCAGTCATCATTTACTTCCGAGGTCTGAGCCGCTGAAGACACAGTGGATTACTTTTATTTTTGAAGGGAATGCCTAAATGAGTCTATATTTGCGTGAATCATTCGTGATCCAACTTCACGTACAGAAGATGCGAGTATAAGTTTTTTTATGATTTTTTTGCAAATCGCCTTTCCTAATAATGTGCTAGTTAGCAAGTTCCATGGCAAAATGCGGCTAAAGTGAGCAGAGCTCATTAGCATTTAAAGAGACATGCACCGAAATGGCTCACTGTGAACAGAACTGCCATTTTAACAGAACAAGCCATTTTAAAGGGGTCATCGGATGCCCATTTTCCACAAGTTGATATAATTCTTATCAAAAATGATAAGGTAAAAAGGGTGTTGTTTTACAGTACAATTGAGAAATTTAGTATGTTATAGACTTTTCATCAAGACCCTAAAGAATTATATCAACTTGTGGAAAATGGGCATCCGATGACCCCTTTAAAATGGCTTGTTTTACCAAATATTTAAGTATGCAGTATGCGTTTCTATGCTTTAGAGTATTGTGACATTAGCTTAGCATCATGCTAATGCTAACTCCATGGACCTCCTTTTCATTTCTAGGGATCTCAGAAGTTTTCATAGTTGGGTAAACCTTTTTTTGGTGGTGAATGGAAACCACATTAAATAAATTTTTTACATTGCCATTATCCCAAGTAGCAAAAGACACCAGGCCAGACACTGCAGATGAATAGGGTAAAAAAAAATTGCCTTACTTACAGTTGATTGATTACATTGATAATTGCAAAAAAAAAAAAAGTCAGTTTTAAAAAGTGGCTGCCACTCTGCCAGTTTTAAAATTCTTGTTTAATATTTTTGACATGTTTCAAATGTTTTACAGAGGGCATTTTGGGCATCTCATTTTGTTACTCAGAAAATACTAGAACAGACAGAAAACAATATATTTTCGTAAATTTTGGGGGAATAAAATGTTGTGTATATAATCAAGCAAATTATATATGAACAAATCCCTCTGTAAAAACCATGAGGATATAGACAGGAATAAAAATGTTGGTATGCGTAAGTGCTACTAAAGTGAAGATTTGTGTCTCAGTGCAGGAGAAAAAAAATAAATATTTTTTCCGAAAACTGCCTTTAAAAATATGTATTGTTAATGAAATCTATTGATACAATTAGATAAAGTGCCATAAAAGAAATGCTTAACAGTGTTGTTTGGTTGTTTTCTTTCCACTAGTCTGACAAAACACTTTATGAAAAACCAAAAAGCCCAACATCTTAAACCTGACAGTTGCATTTTTTATTTATAATTTATTATTTATAATTTGATCAGAATGCAGAGAGTTTTACTAGGGCTCGATGATTAAGTGTCAACGGGGCCGGAGTGGGACTCATTTTCAGCTCTGGAGATCCATGCCTTAGACCGGCCCACTTTAGTTTACGACTGACTAGCTATTACAATAATGTAATTAAAACTTTAGTAGGCTATAAGGTTGCAATAGTGCACTGTTCTCTACAGTCTTGTAATGCATTGTATTTTTCTACAGCCTTTCTCTTATCCATTTCTTAATCTTTTTTTTTTTTTTTGCTTGCATATATCCAACTAAATATTTGTACAGTATACCATAATGTATGTCTTCCTGCAGTTAAAAAGTTACCAGAGATAATCACATTTTCTAAACAAATGAACGCCTATGAAACATTTTTATAATAATAATATTTTGCTAAACACTTTGATTTTTGAAATAAAATAGGCTATTATTGCAACCATACAGCCTATGAATGAAAATGCATATTTTTCTCAACTTAGAGAGTGTGGGCTGCTTCTGGTGCTTGGATATCTGCTTCAGTATAATGAGGTCTAAGTTTAAGAATGCTTTATTTTATTTTATCTTATTATTTTATTTTAATGAAGCCTATTTTCCCCTCTATTTAACAGCATTAACTTACAGTAGTGAAAGATGTCTTCCCTCAGGTAGATTAAATGTTTTCCTGCCTTGCTAAATCTTGAGCTAATGCTCAAGTTGCATTCGCCCAAACTGATTTGCCAAAATCAAAATACAGACGTTGAAGGGAATTGCTGTTATCGTGAGTCCCGCTCGCTGTGAAGCGCGGCAGACAGAGGATTCAACTTCGTCGTAAAGCCGTCCTCCAACGGCTACATTCACAAATAACACAATTTGCGAAGAAAAGAAGGAATAATTATCATTTGATAATCTGTTATTCAAATGGGCTGGTGGTCATATGGCTTTCATAAGGGACGCTTCTTTGATGCCTTAAATAGAGACATCCATATTTCAACACCAGTGGCATGACCGTTCCAGCCCTCGTGGCCAAAAAAACAGAACGGCCCAGCGGGAATTCTCCCGGTGCTCCTGATTGTCAAGTAACCAAAACCGAAATTCAGAACCTCTAACCAATGTAAAAACATACCACCACGTGTGTAGTCAGTGCTATATGGAAATGTATAACCGTTGTGTTTGCGTCTTTTGCACCGTCTCGCACATATGTGGCGCATTTAGATGCTGTGTCAAAAATGTACAAAAAAAAAAGCTTTTACATGCAACACTGCTCAATCAATGTAGGGCTGTCAAACGATTAATCGCATCCAAAATAAAAGTTTATTTTTACATACTATATGTGTGTTTACTCTGTATATTTATTATGTACATATAAATATAAAACGTATAAAAATCATACAGACACACACACACACACAGAGACAAATACACTTACATAGTTCTGTATGAGATCTGGGTGGTTCCTCTCAATGCCGTCATCCAGAATGGTAACCACCACATCCTTCCCCGTATAGCCTCTCTTCCACGCGCCCACGATATTCATGTCAGACTGACAGTTATGGATGTTATCATTACAGTGCTGCAAGGACAGAGATTAAAGATGACATGAAACAATATAAATAGCTGAACATACTGTAATGCTCACACTACTGTTCAAAAGTTTTTAGTTGCTACTGTAAAGAACTATTACTTTTATTCAACAGGATGCATTGAATTGTTTGCAAGTGACAGAAAAGACATTTATAATGTTACAAAATATTTAAATTTCAAACAAATGCTGTTCTTTTGAACTTTATATACATGAAATGATCATGAAAAAAACAAAAGGACCATGTAACACTAAAGACTGGAGTAGTGATGCTGAAAATTCAGAATTGCATCACAGGAATAAATTACATTTTAAAAAATATTCAATGAGAAAACATTTATTTTAAATTATAAAAATATTTCACATTACTACTGCATTTTTTATCAAATAAATGCAGCTTTTATGAGCGAAAGAGACTTCTTTCAAAGCCCTTAAAAAAAAAAAAAATCAATCTAACAGACTTTTGAACAGAAATGTACATAGAAGCATTTTATGTTAGAAAATGCTAAGAAAATTTGGGTCTTATGGTTATTTTATATATATATATATATATATATATATATATATATATCTCAAGATGCAGGGTAGGGTGGATTCAAACCCACATCTCCCACGTTTACCACAGCTCAATGTGTCTGCAACATGCATCCCAAACACAAAGCCACAACTGGCCTATTTTTGGTGCATTAAAATCCCAACAAGCAGCTAACATTATTTTTAAAACGTATCTTAGTAAATTACTGCATCTTTCCTCATGTATCTCAAACACTGTTATTACATGCGTCACACAGAACCAAATGTACAGTTTCATTGGGCCTAAAGTTGGAATTAGACCCCATCCTGGAAAGTCAAGTTTATTTGCTCCCAAAGTACAACTCGCAGGTCAACAAGAGAAACCTGAGCCAAATGGATGCATTCAGGTCAAAGTATTAATGTTATCTGAGCCATATTAACCATTGACAGAGCTGTAACAACCCATTAGAGAACATGCGCTTAGTTCACTCTCGCCGTTTCGGGCGAAGCTATAAATACGGCCGTAGACAGAAAGTGATGACAAAAATTGCTATGTGTGCGATGACTCAAGGTTTCAGCCACAGCCAAAGTGCAACCTTTCATACATCCTGGCAAATCTAAATGGCTGTTTACCACATTTAAAAAAAAAAAAGTGCAAGGATGTCTTCACTTTCCTTTCACATGCTGATGTACCACACCATAGACTCTTGTGAGCCGAGGAACATGACAGCTATGAAAACAAGAGCCTGTTTGTACAATTACCTCACAGAAAATGTCATTATGTTAGAGCCTACAAAAGTTCAACGCATCTCTCTGGGTGGTTTTCACATGTAGAAACTCTGCTAATCTGGTGTGACAGGCATCGTTTGCTTGGAGCGAGATTCAAACTGACAAATTGGTTTTAAACACTACCTGTTGGTTTTACTACCTGCCATTGCATTTTAGTGAAAAGGCGTCTTGAAAAGCAGAAGATTGGCTTGGTTTTGCATTTAACTAACACAACATGATACACTGTCTTAATGAAAGCATTCGCAATGCATTTCAACTCAATAATGGGCCGTGTTGCTGCAAATAACATGGGACGTGACCATTTTATTTGTCAGAATTTAAAGATTGTCAATGGTATTATTGGACAATTATATCACCATATAATAGTCTTTATCTTAAAGTTTCTTCCTTGCTGCTTTCACCTTTCCATTGATCACTGTGGGAATTGTAATGCGTAAGGAATATGTACTCTGAAAAAACACAATCATTTTCCATTGTCTGTGTGCTTTTTCTAACATCAGCAAAAAAGTTGTTTTTGAGGAGAAAATAAATACATATGGATGATAGAATACAAATCGTCACCTTAGAATTATAAGGTTCTATCTGCATTCTGAGCACTTTTGAGATATTGAGCTTCAAAGTTTTTGCATTCCATAGACATCTGTAGATATAACCACTCTTGTTTCTAAAAAAAGGCCCAAACTGTACACAGCTTACAAAAGAAACATCACATAATGCAAATATGTTGTCACAGAATAAGAATATGTGGAAAAACTCAATGTTGACAAAAATGTCAGATAGAACCTTATAATTCTAAGGCGACGAAATATCACTTTTCCCCTCAGAATAAGATGTGCTTGATGATTCATTCACTGCTAGACCTTGGCTAAGGACTCAAGACTTGAACAGCTCTAATGTCCCATACTTTTTTGTAGCAGAGTAGCAAATGATGTATAATGATGATGATGAATACGCAGCGTTTCCATCCAAGAGAACAACATCATCACTTCCTGTAAGTAAGAAAAGTACTAGAAACAACTGAATATAGTAATTTTCATATATAATAAATTACTTTCAGAGGTGGACGCCAGCTGTTTGGGAACGCAGTCTTTTAGGCAATTTTAGAGAAATACTTCGATGACAGACGTTACGCAGGCATTTTAGAATGTCCATCACAACAATTCAGATGAGATCGACTCGCTGGTTAGTCAAGTTATCCCGTCCCATAGCGCAAAGTCACATAACTTTTTCGATGCGCCTAGAGGAATTTATTCACAAAATGCCATTTCATCTCCCATTATTTGCATTAAAGGAGAAGTTCACTTCCAGAACAAAAAATTGCAGATAATTTACTCACCCCCTTGTCGTTCAAGATGTTCATGTCTTTCTTTCTTCAGTCGTAAAGAAATTGTTTTTTGAGGAAAACATTTCAGGATTTCTCGCCATATAGTGGACTTCTATGGTGCCTCCGAGTTTGAACTTCCAAAATGCCAAATCTAGCAAAAAGATTGGTTATTTTCCAACAAAATGTAGTTTATATATACTTTTTAACCTCAAATGCTCATCTTGTCTAGATCTGTGTGTAGTCTGTGTATTCCGGTTCAAGAGGGTGGGTCGAAAAACTCCCATCTAATTTTATCCTCCAACTTTAAAACTGTCCTACATTGCTGTAGAAGTGCCAACCCAGTGTTTACAAAGCGAACGTGCAAAGATCATCAAACACCCTTTACAAAAAAGGTAAAACAGTGATGTAGGATGATTTTAAAGTTGAAGGAGAAAATGAGATGGGAGTTTTTCGGTATACCCTAACTGTCTTGAACCGGAATACACAGAGTTGACTCAGAGCTAGACAAGACAAGCATTTGAGGTTAAAAAGTATATTAACTGTAATTTTCTTTTAAAATAACAGATTGTTTCGCTAGAAAAGACCCTGATTCCTCGCTGGGGTCATTTAAAGCCCTTTGAAGCTGCATTTAAACTACATTTTGGAAGTTCAAACTTGAGGGCACCATACATCTCCATGATATGGAGAGAAATGTTTTCCTCAAAAAAAAAAAAAAAATTTTATACGACTGAAGAAAAAAAAGATGCAAACATCTTGGATGACAAGGGGGTGAATACATTATCTGTACATTTTTGTTCTGAAAGTGAACTAATCCTTTAACCTTTTTTCGCACAATTCATAAACCACCTCAAGCAAGCGTAAACATTTTTGCGGATGCAAAATTTTCTCATTTCTGATGCGATACTTCAAAATGTGCATAAACACAGGGCTAATGTTACCAAACTCAAAATGATGTACAGATTGTTAATTACAAATACTCACTATGTACCACATACTGCTCCATTTAGCATCATTGAAGTAAATGGAGCTGGACTGGGCCATACTGGACTGGACAGGACCAGGATATGAGGGTTTATAATCTCGCTTTATTCTCTTCTTCACCACCTGCTGTTGTACCCACTCCACCTGAGAAAAAAATGAGAAGAGATCCTTCAGGAACTGACAAACACCCAACATCTTTTTGTGACATTTGTTTTCTTTAACATTTGTCTGATTAAATGTGACCCTGGACCACAAAACCAGTCATAAGTAGCACAGGTATATTTGTAACAATATGGTCAAAATTATCTATTTTTCTTTTTATGCCCAAAATCACTAGGATATTAAGTAAAGATCATGTTCCATGAAGATATTTTTAAAATTTCCTACAGTAAATGTATCAAAACGTAATTACTGATTAGAAGTATGCATTGCTAAGAACTTCATTTGGACAACTTTAAAGGCAATTCTCTCAATATTTCATTTTTTTGCACCCTCAGATCCAGCTTTTCAGGGCCAGAAAGCTCAAATTTCATCAAAAATATGTAAAAAATGTAATTTTCCGAAGATGAACAAAAGTCTTACAGGTTTGGAACAAGGGTGAGTGAGTGAGTAATTAATGACAGAATTTACATTTTTTGAGTGAACTATCCATTTAATATCCTTCTTTGTACTTATACAGTAATGAGAACGATGCCAATGACTTTTTTGATAATGAGAATTACAGAGGAAAATATGCTTAATAATAAAGAAGATACTGTCACAATGCAAAAACTGGTAATAATATATAGTGATAACTTTTCTTGTGCACAATATCATATATTCATCATTTGGGGTGAAATGTATAGACAGAAGTCGTTCATGTAGCTCACAAACACGTTTGAATTAAATTCTACAGCTAAAAGTCCATGAATTGGTTATTTCATTTTTTAAAGGAATAGGTCACTCAGAAGTGAATATTACGTCATTATTTATCTTTTCTTTTCAAAAGGTCATTTCAAACCTGTATGATTTTCTGTCCTCCGCCAAATTAAAAAACGCAAACGGTTATGATTTGTAAATGTACGAATGTGACTGAACTTTGAAAGTTATGGTGTAAAAAAAGTGCTGTTTGTTATTTAGTTGTATGGAAAAGAGCAGCATGAACATTCTCCTAAGTATTTCCTTTTGTGTTCCACGGAAGACAGATATATCAAACATGTTTTGAACAACACAGGAAGTGAAAGTTAACATTTTTTTTTATTTTTAGCTAAACAAAACACTGGTTTTGTGAGGTTTGCACTATATTAACGCAACCCTCCTTTTCAAAATTTTTGATGAATACACAAAGCATTGTTCATGAACAGACCAGTTTACTTGCTTTGCATTGCGCAACAGTTGTTTTGAATAGACTGATAGTCATCGATGAGCAAGATCAGGAGTCCATATAGACCATAGAACACACAGGTGTGGAGTTGTCATAGTGACAGCCTGACCTTTGGCTCCATGGAGATGAAGCTGTGTGTGCCTCTGCTGAAAAGCGTCGACCTTTTTATCGTCCGGCTGTGGAAGAAATGGTAGTAGTCCTTCAGATCTCCAATCTATGGGAACGACACACAGAACTGTAATTTACTGCATTGCAACATCAGAATTGCTACATTATATAAGCACATCGCAAAATAACAGGTTGCAAAACAAGAACCTAAACATGTTGTCATACTGTGTAACTATAAAAAGCATATCAGGGCAGGGACGTCGAATATGCAACAATATTGGTATGAATAAATAGGAAAGAGCTACAGCAACGTTCACCACAGGCACGTTGAAACTGGCGCGCATCATTAATAATTTAGCACGTCATTGACTGGAAGATTGGTTACTCAAGAGGCTGTATCACTTTCCACTGAACAGATTCATTTGACAAGTGCAACAACACCAGGAAGCCATGACACATTCTCCACAGACTACTGTACTCCATAGGGATACAGAAGTCTGCCATAAAAATCAATGACGCCTGAAATCAATGATAAGCGTTGCCAGTTTACAGTCAATCAAATGGGCTTATGGTGCTTTGAAATGAACTTGATGTAGGAAACTTATTTTTGTTCACGAGCTCTACAACTGGCTCATAAGGCAATCTCACATTCCTGAATCCTACAGCAGATTCCCACAGGAGGACACGAGTCTGATGAGTTGCAAAGTACAGGAGTTACTATGGATGTGACAAGCTTGCGATTGAGGAAGGACCTCTTTGTTGGCTCAATAAGCACAGATGAGCGATAAGATAGCACATTGTGAAATCAGAGACCGAACACGTTCACATTGAAATCTCTAACTACATGGCAGATCTTAGATTTGACATATCGACTTGCTGAAGCACAGAGCAAAGTTAAAGGCTCCGGCATAAACTTACTTTAACCTGTTATTTATTTAAATGCACCAACATTTTTTTTACCACCAAAGCACTAACTGGATAGCAAAACATATGATTAAACTAAATTATTATGAGGACTGTTTCTTGCTCCCAGAAGAAAGATGAAATTGAGACCAAGTGTATTAGTTAGTTCTAAAAAACTTGACTTAATTGCAAACAGCTGCATTATATGTCATTTTAGTATCAAGTATTCTAAATACTTAATTAGAGCATATTAAATGTCAAAGATGTAACATTTTCGGCATGTTACAGTAAATGTTACATGTCATGAATTCTGCTGAAGCGACATGCAATGCATGACTAGTTTCTAACGTATTATTTTATAACACACAAGTACACCTAAAAATATTTAACATTCATAGGTAACAGAAAATAGCAGATATATCCACGCAGTAAAGTTTCAAAAACACCTGTTGTTGTTGGGAGTCAGCAGAGAGCTGTTTGTTCACTGGCTTTTACTCTGAGAACTGTATATATTTTAACTAAAAACGAGTCTTCAGACAGATTACTTTAGACTAAAGTCTTGAAAACGTGAATTTAGCAGTCTGAACTATCATAACACAACTCTGTGAAACTTATGTGTAAAGCTTCCAGCCTTGACGTTTGAACTTCAATCAAAGTGATAACACAGTTGAACTGAGTGGAAAGAGCAGTGGACGGCAAATCCGATGAAATAACACACGTGAAACGCTTGAAAATATGTTTGTGCAGAACTCACGTACCTGGCCCAGGTTTCTATACCCATATTTATTGGCGATATGGTCCGCTTGGTCAGGTCCGCCGGCTATCCGAACAGCCCAGTGGTTGGTGTAAATCCGAGCTTTGCACGGAGAAGGCGAGAAAAAAACCAAGCACAGCGAAACCAGGACGCACGGGAGGCTGTTCAAAACCATCTTTCGCCCTCTCTCTCTCGCCTCGACTCTCCCCAGCACCCCCGGTTTAGGAAAACAACCAAACTTCGTCTCGCCGTTGAGCGGGGATTCTCATAGAAGTGTCGCTTGAGCTCCACATATACTCATCAGAGGGTGAGCGCAGGATTTAAACTGGATACGAGCCTCCGAACGCTTCAGCCTGCAGCGCATCGGCCGCACACACTCCGACGCCACGGAGAGAGAGACGCAAGAGTCTGTTTGCACAGCTTTGGCTTGATTTGTTCTCTCAAGACAGTGCCGTTACTTCTGCCTTTTTTTGTAAAGTGGAGATATGGCTCTAGCGCCTCCCTCAAATAACTACAGAGAGAGTCGGGAGAGTACGGACAACGAGCCGTGTGGGGTTACCGGGGCTCCGCAGGGTCTTAAAGACACACCGCGTTCCATCAGCACAGATCCGGCTGCGTTGTCACATTGATCACAGTGATGAGATTCCCAGAGCCTTCTGTAAGGAATAAGGTTGACAAAGTACTGTTTTGGGTTATTTGTATATTTACAGTCAGTCAAGTAGTCAGTATTATTGGTGGTCAGCAGTTTGTTCTGGTCCTCAAATTTGATTGGTCATGAAGTGCTTAAATTAATATAACCGAACTGGATGTTTCACTGTTTTATTCCCATGGGCAAAGAATTTCGAGGATGAAAAAAATTGTGAGATGTAAACTAATAATTCTGGGGGAAAAAAAAAAAATAGAACTGTGAGATGTACTCATAATTCAAAGAAAAAAGTCAGAATTGTGAGATGTAACTCATAATTCTGGAAAAAAAAAAATAGAACTGTGAGATGTACTCAAAATGCAAAGAAAAAAGTTAGAATTTTGAGATGTAAATCATAATTCTAAGAAAAAAGTCAGAATTGTGAGATGTAAACTCATAATTCTGGAAAAAAAATAGAACTGTGAGATGTACTCAAAATGCAAAGAAAAAAGTCAGAATTTTGAGATGTAAATCATAATTCTGGAAAAAAAATAGAATTGTGAGATGTTAACTAATAATTCTGGGAAAAAAATAGGACTGCAAGATGTACTCATAATTCAAAGAAAAAAGTCAGAATTTTGAGATGTAAATCATAATTCAAAGAAAAAAGTCAGAATTGGAGATGTAAACTCATAATTCTGGAAAAAAAAATAGAACTGTGAGATGTACTCAAAATTCAAAGAAAAAAGTCAAAATTGTGAGATGCATAATTCTGGGGAAAAAATAGAATTGTGACGTAAACTCATAATTCTGGAAAAAATAGAACTGCAAGATGTACTCATACTTCAAAGAAAAAAAATCAGAATTGGAGAGGTAAACTCATAATTCTGGAAAAAAAAATTTAACTGTGCGATGTAAACTCATAATTCTGGACAAATAGAACTGCGAGATGTACTCGTAATTGAAAGAAAAAAGTCAGAATTGTGAAATGTAAACTAATAATTCTGGAAAAAAATTGAACTGTGAGATGTACTCAAAATTCAAAGAAAAAAAGTCAAAATTGTGAGATGCATAATTCTGGGAAAAAAATAGAATTGTGACGTAAACTCATCATTCTGGAAAAAATAGAACTGCAAGATGTACTCATACTTCAAAGAAAAAAATCAGAATTGGAGAGGTAAACTCATAATTCTGGAAAAAAATGTAACTGTGCGATGTAAACTCATAATTCTGGAAAAATAGAACTGCGAGATGTACTCATAATTCAAAGAAAAAAATCTGAATTGTCAGATGTAAACTCATAATTCTGGGAAAAAATAAAATAGTGAGATGTACTCATAAATCAAAGTAAAAAGTCAGAATAGTGAGATGCATAATTCTGGAAAAAGTCAGAATTGGAGATGTAAACTCATAATTCTGGAAAAAAAAAACAGAATTGTGAGATGTACTCAAAATTCAAAGAAAAAAGTCAGAATTGTGAGATGCATAATTCTGGGAAAAAAATAGAATTGTGACGTAAACTCATAATTCTGGAAAAAATAGAACTGCGAGATGTACTCATACTTCAAAGGAAAAAAATCTGAATTGGAGAGGTAAACTCATAATTCTGGAAAAATAGAACTGCAAGATGTACTCGTAATTGAAAGAAAAAAGTCAGAATTGTGAAATGTAAACTCATAATTCTGGAAAAAATAGAATTGTGAGATGTAAACTAATAATTCTGGAAAAAAAAAATAGAACTGCAAGACGTACTCATAATTCAAAGAAAAAAATCTGAATTGTCAGATGTAAACTCATAATTCTGGGAAAAAATAAAATAGTGAGATGTACTCATAAATCAAAGTAAAAAGTCAGAATAGTGAGATGCATAATTCTGGAAAAAGTCAGAATTGGAGATGTAAACTCATAATTCTGGAAAAAAAAAACAGAATTGTGAGATGTACTCAAAATTCAAAGAAAAAAGTCAGAATTGTGAGATGCATAATTCTGGGAAAAAAATAGAATTGTGACGTAAACTCATAATTCTGGAAAAAATAGAACTGCGAGATGTACTCATACTTCAAAGGAAAAAAATCTGAATTGGAGAGGTAAACTCATAATTCTGGAAAAATAGAACTGCAAGATGTACTCGTAATTGAAAGAAAAAAGTCAGAATTGTGAAATGTAAACTCATAATTCTGGAAAAAATAGAATTGTGAGATGTAAACTAATAATTCTGGAAAAAAAAAATAGAACTGCAAGACGTACTCATAATTCAAAGAAAAAAATCTGAATTGTCAGATGTAAACTCATAATTCTGGGAAAAAATAAAACAGTGAGATGTACTCATAATTCAAAGTAAAAAGTCAGAATTGTGAGATGCATAATTCTGGAAAAAGTCAGAATTGGAGATGTAAACTCATAATTCTGGAAAAAAAAATAGAATTGTGAGATGTACTCATAATTCAAAGTAAAAAGTCAGAATTGTGAGATGCATAATTCTGGAAAAAAATTGAATTGTGACAAGTAAAATCATAATTCTGGAAAAAATAGAACTGTGTGATGTACTCGTAATTCAAAGAAAAAGGGAGAATTGTGAGACGTAAACTCATAATTTTGGGAAAAATAGAACTGCAAAATGAATAAATCCCAGAAATAAAAAATTGTGAGATGTAAACTCATAATTCTGGGGGGGAAGTCAGAATTCTGAGTTGTAAACTCATAATTTAGAGAACAAAGTCAGAATTGTAATATGTAAACTCATAATGCTGGAAAAAAAATAGAATTGTGAGATATAAATTCATAGTTCTGGATAAAATAGAACTTGTAATTTAAAAAAAATAAATCTGAATTGTGAAATTCTTGAGAACATGAGATTGTGATAAAGTGATCAGAATTTAAAATTTATTTTTTATTTTTATTCTGACATTTTTTTCAGAAATAAAATGTAGGAGCTAACTTTTTTATTTTTTATCCCGTGGCGGAAACAAGCTTCTGTATGACACAGAAGAGTGATATCATTGTATCATTAATATCATTAGCTTCTACTTTTTTTGGATTATTTTTTTCAGCTGATGAACGATAAAACATTGCCAGCCAATCAAAATAAACTTGACTTTAAAGATATTAAACATTTAAAAGAGCTACAGTGTGCACTTAAAAAGATTTTTTGTTTGGATGCTCATATAGTTAGACTATCCTTACTGATACCAAAGACTATACTGATAACTATAAAGTTATAATAATCATTCTAATTCTATGAGAATAGAATAGAATAGGAAGAGAAACAATATACAAACTGGACAAGATTAAATACTTTGCACAAACTTTTTTATTAAAAGCAACAACACATTTACAGAATATCAGCATAATAAAAATAAAAAGTGTTCTTCTGTACATTTGCATACTAACTTGCTCTTGAATAACACCTGCCTTGTTGTTTACTTGGAGTCCATAACATTCTATCCATAAACTTGTGACTTGTAGATCTAAGGTGGTGGGCTGCTTATAATTATTCCTCTCACAGTCGCATCCGCTCGTCACCAGACATACTTTTTGATGGCATCATTATGTGGCGAGCGTTACGCGTCGCTCTCATTCACGTCATGATTGATTGATCTTTGTTTTGGTTATCCCTCTACGCTCTGTTCCGTTTGCAGTACAAGTGCGAATCAGCATAATTGCACTAATTACGGCCAATTTCTCCGTGAATGGAGCCGCTGTCAAATCCGACAACAGACGAGGGACAAGAATATCTCACGGTCCTTATAAACGAGATGAAAGGGGACGAAAACACCCCGTGAACACGCCATTGAGCGCGAGAGCAGGATTGCAATTTAAAGCACCGAGGGAGGAGGAGAAAAGACGGGAACATGCGGAGATTTTAGAGCGGAATCAAGTACCCAGCTCACGGAGGTAGCGGGCAACCCCATTCAACGCGTCGCTTCTCTACCGGGGGGCGCAAATTCCGCTTGACAGCCATTACCCTGCGAGCCCGAGTCGCCCCCCTTCAAGTGTCTTTCTCTGAGAACAGTTACCAGCGTGCATTCCTTCTGCTGCAATTAAGCCTTTATTTATCACCTCTTCAGAGCTGAGTAAACAAACGTAATGTGCGGAAATCACTGGATAATTATTATCCCAGGGTGCGAATTATGGGGGTTTGGGGGGTCTGACCCCCCTAATTAAGGCTTGAACCAAAAAAGCCAGTCAAAATAAAAGAATGGGGGGGACTAAGACGACAGTATAATGCATTGTTATTTATTTATTCATTCAAATAAGTTTGTTGCATTTTAGTAAAACACAAAGTTCGTCAAGTTAAAGGGATAGTTCACCCCAAAATAATAATAGTCATCCTGTGTATGTGACTTCCTTCTCTCAGACGAATACAGTTGGAGTTATATTGAAAATATCCTGGCATTTATAAGCTTTAGAATGGAAGTGAATGGGTGTTGAGATTTTGAAGTGCAAATAAAGTGATATAAATTTTGATATAAGCCAAGAGGAGACTGGTTTTCCTTTGCTGTAAACAAAACTTCTATTCTCGCGAGACATACTACGTCATTCACTTTAATGCTACACTGGAAGCTAGAGATTATGGTTTATAAATATTAAAAATGTATATTTTTCTTACACAACTGCATCAATTCACTTCAGAAGGCCTTTATTAACCCACTTGAGCTGTGTGGAGCAGAGTCCCCCCAAAAATTGGCTTAATAATATTTATGTGTCAGGTGCAGTGCGGGTGTGAGTCGGACGGATGACAGACTCGGGTATTTGCTCTTTGTACTCAATCTGGTACACACTCAAATGGTTCCATGCTTGTGTTCACGCTCTGTCTGAAGACTGTTTAAAGGTTCTTTCACACGGGACGCAGCAAACGGTGGACTCGCTGTGCGGCTGCTGCTTTCTGGAAGCGTTTTGTGCAGTTAAAGCGGTGTTCACGACAAGGTCTTGGGGCGAACTAATCGCAAACAGTAAGGTCACATTTGATTTAACTAAACTAAATAAACAAAACAAAATGGAAATAGCATGTTATTTGCCATTTGTTATATTGAGACTGTCTAAAAAAATAGGACCCAATTTTACGTTTTTTTTATTCACCTTATATGACCTATTTTAATGTTTTAAAGTTAAGCGCCCTCTAGCAGGCGTAAAAATAATGACAGTGTCGCGTTGGATCTGACGTCATGAAATGACTTATGAGTTTTTACACCGATCTCACGGTAATTCAAACATTTTACTAGGTGTAATTCATATGAATGAGAACATGTATGTTCTCTGATATCGAACCTGTGTTCGCATTGGATACCTGTTGCTGATAGGGGAGCAATTGTTGTATACACTCTATGGAGACGTATTTTGTGGATTTGTGAAAACAACTTACGTCAGGCGTATAAGCTGGAGGACATGTTGGTTATATTATGTGAGAATGACTTGCGTAGTTTTTATGTCAGACACATGACATTTTACACATAATTGTTTTTTTACCTGGCAAACCAACTCGTACACACATGCTTTTTTTCTATTCTTTATTTATATCTCTGTAAAGGATTTTTGATGGATCATACAACTCTGGGAGTCCCATTATATTTTAAATGATCTCATGTTTTCAGCGCTCCGACATGAGCACTGTGAAATGTTTTTTTGATTGTTAATAATCTGCTCCACTTTGCCTGCTGCAAAGAGCTGTAATATTTTTAATAAATGAGTGTCTACCTCGTATAGGAGTTTTAATGCGGGTGCGGTTCAGGTCGCAGTATTTAATGTCAAACGGGTCGGGTACGGAATTAAATTAGTGCTGCTGTCAGATAACGGGTCGGGTGTGGGGCAGGTGCAGGACTCTGGTGTGGAGTACTTTTTATGATGGATGGATGCACTTTATTAGACTTAAAAATCTCAACAGCCATTCACTGCCATTATAAAGCTTGGAGGAGCCAGGACATTTTTAATATAACTTTGATTGTATTCGTCTGAAAGAAGAAAGTTATATACATCTAGGATGGTTTGAGGGTGAGTAAATCATGGGGTAATATCCTTTTAAGGTGGGAACACACAATGTGGCTTTTGTGCAGATTACTCCCAGTTTGCAGTATAGATGTGTTAACATTGGCAAAAGCCAGTATGCAGATTTCAGTTGACAGATTTTGCAGAAAATCGCATAGAGATCAATGGGACTCAGATTTTGTTAGCTATAAAAAATAAAAAGTGCACTTTGAATACCCACATGCTGCACTTAATTAACCAAGAAAACGAAGGCTGCATACTTCCCTTCTATATAGTAGGCAAAAAAAACAGTATGTGATAGAACATTACTCATTCAGAAAAGTACCTATTCACGAGAGTATGCAATTTTGGACGCAGCCGAAGTGTGAAATGGTGAACAATTCATGCATTTAATGCATGCTTTAGTTAGTCTGAGTATGAATGAAAAAACCTTATAAAATTGAGTACATAGTGCATAAGTACATCAGTGCATAGTGTGTCATTTGGGATGCAACTACTGTCATTATTATCACTATAGATTGATAGAGTACAAGTATATCACAAAAACATTTTTTTACAGTTTACAATGCCTTTAAGAGGTTAGTCCACCTTAAAATAAAAATTCAGTCATCAGTTATTCACCCTCATGTCATTCCAAACCTATGTTTATGATAAACGATGAGTAAACTATGACAGAAATCTTATTTTGATTCTATCGCTTTATTGTCCCATACAAATGAGACAAACCTCAGCCAAACCGTACAAACAAAAACATTGTATTCTATTTACTTCTTATGAGCTCCCTTTAATGTCACTAAACTATTCTCACATGGTCAGAGCCCATGTAACTCCTCAGTCCACCTTACAAGGAGTTCTGTGGCTAATGCATAAAACCCATTTATTCATTTGTGCACTTGCTCACCAAATGCAATAAGAGAAGTAGGGCAGCAGCATGTAAAACGATTTGACCGGTTGATGCAGTCAAGACTATATTACTTGATAGCTCCTCTAAATTGAATTTTTCACAGGGAGGATTTTACGTGCTAAACGCTGATGGAAATGAAAGAGACAGTAGTCAAACATCACACAGGCTGGGCCCATTGACCTGCATATGCGAGAGGGACAGGCAGCCAGAAAACACACAGCAGCAACACAAAAAGGGCTCTGTGGCCCTGACGGCAATGTGGGAGCCCCTCACTGGTCTCGCTGGCAGGAGATCATTGTTATTCTCAGCAAATCAGAGCATGGATGACACACAACTTCATTCTTAGAAACATTTTCCCTCTATATGCACACACACACACACACACACACACACACACACACACACACACACACACACACACACACACACACACACACACACAGAGACTACATTATTCGGAGCCAGCCAGCTATTCAGCTGACAGACAATCTTATGCTATAGCAAAGTAAATTAATGCAAACACTGCATCAATTAATGCAAAGCCTGCATCAGAGTAATTAACACTGCAGGCCAGCCCTATATGTTGGCATGAATGAAAATACACAATAGTGAGTGCCATGAAGACTGCACCATCTTCAGAAGGTCATTGTGTGATACGATGAAGGACAACAATTCACTGCTGTACTGTTTTTACAATCATATAGAATTTAAAGATGGTTCAGAAGGAAACACAATGCATTAAGAGCTGGGGGGTGAAAACGTTTTGAATAAAGTCAGGGTAAATTTAACTTATTTTGTCTTATGGGAAACATGTTAGTATCTTCTGTATAGCTTCTGAAGGGCAGAATTAAATGAAAAAAAAAAGTGATATTTAGGCAAAATAAGAAAATGTACCCTCCTTCATTCTGTTTAAAAGTTTACACCCCCGGCTCTTAATGCATCGTTTTTCCTTCTGGAGCATCAAGGAGCGTTTGAATCTTCTGTAATAGTTGCGTGAAAAGATGGTTCTCCAAATTATACAGTCGTTGTTGGAAAGGGTTCAAATACACAGAAATGCTGAAAAACCGAAGAAAGCGTGGGACCTTAAGGATTTCCCTGAAGAACAGCGGTCAATTTAACTGTTCAGGACAAACAAGGGACTCATGAACAACTATCACTAAACAGAATTTTGGTATGAATCAGGTATGTAAACTTTTGAACAGGGTCGTTTTATGTTATTATTGATGTTATTATTTTCTCTTGTGGACTATATGTAAAACGTCTTTTATGTGAAATATCATAATCAGGTCAGTACTAAATAAAAAATAACATGCAGGGATCTCTTATTTTGCTAAAATAATTAACATTTTGAAGATTCTGCAAGGTGTATGTAAACTTTTGACCTCAACTGTAGTTATGTGTAGTTAACTTTATTGTGTAGTTGTTTCCTCCTACACTTTGACAGTAACATTGAGCGCAGTTAAAATCTAGGTTACATTTTACCACTTTATAACACTAATGGTGGCGCCCTCTAGTGTTCATAAAATGTTCTAACCCAGCAGTGGCAGACAAACAGCTTTCTCTACTGAAAATCTGTCATCATTTGTTTTGATTAAACGGCTGTTTAATAACTAAAGAGTCATAATTACAGCAGAAATGCCTAAAGTAATTTATATATATATATGGGGGCCTTCAAATATTGTGTTGAACAAATGTATGGATTTAAATAGTCAACAAGGTCAACTGCTGTACACTGCATGGTTTTTGTCTTCATGTCATGCAATGCAGAATTACTGGACCGTGTGTCTGAGAACGTGACACACCACCTTTTAAACTCCTTGAACAGAACGAGCTTAGATGAGATAAAGCACCTAAACAGCTAAGCTAATTCAAGTCTGAAGACTGAAGAGTCTGCGCCCTGTAAATCTATTAAGATGTTGGTAAGATGAACTAATTCACTTTAACCTTGATGGCGGTTTTATCTTTTAAAAATTCAGGTGTGTGAGAGTTGGCTATGTGTAAAAATGACTTGAACAATGAATAGTTCTATATTAGACACTTTTGTAAATACAGTTAAGGTCAAACGTTTAATACTGTGTTGTTACCTGAATGATATCCAGCTTTTTCAACGTTTTTATTTGAACCCTTTCCAACAATGACTGTATGATTTTGAGATCCATCTTTTCACACTGAGGACAACTAAG
Source organism: Cirrhinus molitorella (assembly GCA_033026305.1). Lineage (NCBI taxonomy): Eukaryota > Metazoa > Chordata > Actinopteri > Cypriniformes > Cyprinidae > Cirrhinus > Cirrhinus molitorella. The sequence goes on from CM065125.1 coordinate 25,379,040, forward strand.
GGACTCATATTCAACTATTACAGGAGGTTCAAACGCTCACTTATGCTTCTGAAGGAACCATGATGCATTAAAATCCATGGGGGTGAAAACTTTTGGAATTTGAAGATCTGTAAATTTAACTTTTGTCTTCTGGGAAACATGCAAGTATCTTCTGTAGCTTCTGAAGGGCAGTATTAAATGAAAAAAATATATATAGTATTTAGGCAAAATAAGAAAAATGTACAAATCCTTATTCTGGTCAAAAGTTTACACCCCCTCTTAAAACATTTTTTCCTTCTGGAGCATCAGTGATTGTTTGAATCTTCTGTAATAGTTACATATGAGCCCCTCAGTTGTCCTCAGTGTGAAAAGACGGATCTCAGAATCATACAGTCATTGTTGGAAAAGGTTCAAATACACAGTTGTGAAAAACCAAAGAATTTGCGGGATCTGAAGGATTTTTCTGAAGTACAGCAGGCAGTTTAACTGGACAAACAAGGGACTCTTAACTTTTAAAAAAAAAAAAAAAAAAAAAAAAAGGAAAACAGCTGCAGATCATTCTGGTACTATTACACTACACTACAACACTATTAATCAAGTGTATGTAAACTTTTGAACAGGGTCATTTTTATAAACGCAACTATTATCTTCTCGTGGACTATATATATATAAACATTTTATATGAAATCTCTTATTCAGGCCAGTACTAAATTAAATAACATGCATTTTGTATGATTTTTTAGTTTTGAGAAAACAATTTTGCTGATTCTGCAAGGTGTATGTAAACTTTTGACATCAGCTGTATTTAGACAGAAAGAGAGTATACTTTTGGTCATAATTCCTTTCTACCCTGTCATCATAGCAGTTTATAATAAATTAGCAACTATGAAACAATATAATATTTTGCCTTTGTGGCCAAATTAGTAAACTTAGAATAGTAGTACTGAGAATGAGCCGTTCAAACTAGAAATCAAACGGCATACTTCATGTTAGTGTTTACCAAAAAAAAAAAAAAAACTTTGTATAAAATGACAAAAACTGTTACAATCCAACTTAAAATGGAATTGTTAAAAACCAAGCAATTCTACTAATTAAAACTTAACTGTAACAGTTTAAAGATCCACCCCAGATGGATTAATCAAAAACAGCACTATGCAAATAAAAGACAACGCTGTGAATAGCTCAGAACCTTTATTCAGAGGGCAACAAGAGTAAAATATAAAATTTATGGGCTGTTTTTCTTCCTTTTAGGCAACAAATTAATTTCAGAACCATTGTACGGGAGAAAAATCCATAGAGGAAAGAGTCAAGAGTGGTGTGCTCTCGATGCTTGTGAAGCCCCTCAAGATGTCCAAATAGATGAAACCCCCACAGTTCACCCTCCTCCACCATCAGTGCTCTAGTTCTCATTGCAGTGTCTCTGTAGTTTTCCTCAAAATGCTTTTCCTTTAAATTTTTTGCTACATCTCTGCAGTTTTTAAAAAAGTAAACAAAACAAAAGTCCTTCAAAAAAATAAAATGGAGCGACCACATCTCATGTTCGGCTTCTTAACATTTACAGTATATATAAATACTTACATAAATATCTTACATGAAAAACCTAATTCAGAGAAGGAAAAAACAAAAATGGAAAAAAGCAGAGGAGAACGTTGGAGGAGGGGGATGGGGGAGAACTTATTACAGCGTTTGTGCATTTCATGTAAGAGGCAGGACAGTGCAGACACACAGATTTGGGCTTTTACGTGGGTAACAGTATAAACGGCACGTTCAGTTAGCCCAGTATGGAGAGCTGCTGTAGTTGGACTTGCCCTGATTCTTTTGCATGCTGTTGGACTGACTGCGTTGGCCCTGCCGATAACAAAAAGAAACAATTTTAATTCTATAAAGCCTGATGGATCATGTTTAATATGCAAATTATTAACAAACATTTTGCTGAGAAGTGTGTTGTACCTGTGTGTCTTGAGCCATGTGGTGGTGCAGTAACTGTGAGGGGGGCTGCTGATGGGGCAGTATATGAAGGAAGGGTGCGGGGGCGTATCCAGGGGCACCTCCGGGGTTAAGTGGGCCGGTTCCTCCCAGAGCTGAGGGCAGGCTGAACGCAGGGCCAGCTGCTGTGGGGAAACCCTGCTTGTCAAATGACTGGAAGAGAGAGAGAAGAGAAATGAGATGAATATCCTTGAAAAGAACTCATTAACTTTTGGTTTTAAATATTAATACAAATTTAAACGGGTCCTATTATGCTTTTGCACTTTTTGAATTTTTGTGTGTGTGTAATATTATATATATATATATATATATATATATATATATATATATATATATATATATATATATATATATATATATATATATATATATATATATATATATATATATATAATAGGCGATTAATAGGCTGTGCAATTAATCGCAAAAAAAAAAAAAAAAAATTTAAGCACATGCAATTTCTAAATCGCATAAGGCTGCAATTTTATCTATTCATTTATTTATATGTTTATTAAGAATACATTCTTGTGCACGTTTTTAAGATGTTAACCAATCAGAGCTCACTCCGTGCACAAAGCTTAAACCCAGAAATGGTAGACATGCTGTTTTTTTTCTTGCAAAAAACCTTTAAGAGAGCAATCTGTTTTTTGGTTTTGATTCATGTTAGTTTTTATTTATTGTTATGACTGGAGTTGAGGTTAGTTAATTTATTTCATGTCTGTTTTTAAGACAATTTATTACAGTTTTGTTTATCAAGCAGTTAGTACTACAGTTAGTACAGTATGTTATTTCATTGTGAAATGTTTTATTATGCACTTCTTGTGCACTGAATACATTTATAATGCATGTAGCATGTTTGAAAAAGCAAAAACAATTGCCAAAAAATCGCAAATAATTAAAAAAAAAAAACAAAAACGCAATATTCATTAAAAAAATAAAATAAAAATAAAAATAAAAATAAAAATAAATCGCAATATGATTATTTTGTCCATACATACACATATACATACATATATATATATATATATATATATATGTTTGTAGATCATTTTTAATGCGCAAAGTTACAAATCTCAAAATCCACTCCAAACAGAGATTCTTTTTAAGAACTACAGCAAATGGCTCATTTGGACTAAAGCTTTGTTTTCCGCATGTTATGATGTCATAACGCGGTCCATTAGATTATGTTAAAATAAACCCCACCTACTGAAATTCAAATGGTCGCGATGCAGCACGGAGAGACGCTTTAACGAGCCGTAGCGCTTCAAGCATTGACAACAGTGATCACTATCTCTTCCAGTGGCTGTGGCAAAGCCACGCGCCACAGACGTGCAGTATGGGGGTCAAAACACATGCTGAGGTGAGGCTGATACAAACACGAGCACTGACTAGAGTAGCCGCGATCGGATCTGGTGGCTGCAGACGTGGTGTAAGAAGTTCATTCATTATACAGTGTAGATAGCTTCACTTATAACGCAAGTGTTTTTTAAAAATGCATATACTTGCAGTAGACTAGGCTTGGCCAGTCAGTTATGTCATCTGATAATGTTAATGTTCTTTGCTCGTTTTCTGTAGCTGCGTTTAGAATAAGGAAATGTAAGCATTATGGTCGGTGTACTTTTGCGTCCATTCGTTTTTATTTTGTTTTTAACCATGACGGAAAAAAAATGAAAAGAATTTACATTTACATCCGTGTGTTTACTGCATAAATGTGTCGATTTTAGCTTTGGTCTGAAAAAAAAATTCAAATAAACAAAAAAAATAGAAGATGGGCTTATTGGAAATACAAATCTTTCAGAATGACAGAAACATAGCAGTTTCCCAGTAACGACTGTACACAAAGCAGCACCACCTGACTTGAAACGTGCTGCACTCATGTTTAGCCAATGAAATCAGTGCCTTTTGAAGTTTAGTCGTCACATTAAGCTATATCCCAATTCTTGTTTTTCCTTCCCCAACTTTAAAGCGTCCCTATTATGCCTTAACGAATATTACCTTACATGCTGTGTGTCATGTAGCTGTATGTGAACAAACTACCTGCAAAGTTGTGCAGCTGACAGTGCACGATAAATAGTTAGTCTACCAAAAGGAATTCAAATCTTATTCCGTTGCGGCCGGACGGCACAAAGTAACAAACCTGCATAATGTCCGCCCACATTCTTTGTCGCAAACAACTTGCCTGCTTACAAACAGTAAAATTTCCATGTGGTTCACATGTCGAGAAGATGCTGTATCCTATGCTATGAGAGTAACTTTGTTTTATTTTCACTTCCAAAAGATGAAGCTACAAAGAATCAGTGGTTATCATTAATTTTTTTCACCAAAACCTCAGCAGTACAATTCCAATCTTGTGTTGTGTGCCCGTCATTTTATGAGACACTTTTTTTTCCAATCTCTGGGAGTTCAATGCGGGATACACCGAAAACTTGCTTTTAAAAGATGGATCAGTGCCCAGTTTTTTTGGACCTGCTTGCTCCTCTGAAACTCCACCTGCAAGTATGATTAATGATGACTGCATTTTCTAGTGATCATTCAAAATATATAATTGTGTAAACCCTGCAGTTGTCATTCAGCTGTGGGCCCCTTTACTCTAAAAATTTGTTGACTGATGCAGCTTAGGGATGTGTATCGATTACATTTTATCGATACCGATATGGATACTAGTACTCTATAATTAGGTCCAAAAGACATGATGTGAAAAGATTATTACTGTTGAACTTTACAGCAGTTTACAAATACCTCTAAGCAAACAGAAGTAGATGCATAAAGAACATTTTTTAAATAAAAAGGCCCTTCAAAGAGAGAGAGAAAAAGCAAGAGACAGAGAGATTTTCTTAGCTACCACAGCACAACATATTTTTCAGATTAATTGATGTGAGGGATTTTGTCTGGCTTGCCATTTTTTACAGAAATTGATTTTGGCATACATATAAATATGCAATTTTCGTGTGCATGTGATGCTCATTTTTTTTTTTTTTTGTTTTTTTTTTTTTTAGAGTTTTGGATCAAAAGGGGACATTGCCCCTTCAGAAAGAATTTGTGCCCCCTTTAGTCTTCTTAACGAATGTATTTTTTAATACAATAGATTATTATTATAGATTAATAGATTATTATTTGAAGGAGCATGGGCGCACCGTCTGCAGAGCGCATAAAGTTGTGCTCCATTTGTGCAAATCAATCAGCGTCTGACAAGAAGCAGTGTAGCTAGCCCATGCAATCAAAGCATACTAACGCTAAGCATTTACCGCAAGACTATTCGCAAGCAGACGCAGGCCATGGCAGTTACTCCAGGTTTGGTCATGACAGGATTTACCAGACTCACTCAATGTATTTCATACCGTGCTTTAATACACCTGTGCCCCTTTCCCTCATCTCCCCTGAATGTTGAATGCGTACGAAAGTGAAAGTAGAATCGGAAAAATAGCACGCATAAGAAAGCCATTGCACGCATTCCCGAGCATCAGCAACTGAACGCTGTCACCTAATATTATCACAGCTGTTCATGTTCAAGACAAACTACACGAATACATATTTCCGTGCATTTTTGATCATATGGATGTGCACCCAAAGTGCCAAGTGTAATTTCTGTTTTGGACTGCGCAACATGGTGAACAGTATCTTTTGCACGGATTATTGTGATTCAACTTTTTTTTTAAACATGTCCCACAATTTAGCAACATTAAAGACTGCATTTTGAAACAATCACCGATTGTGCTGATTCTGATGTTAAGTTTTGGTTTTCGGAAGGAACGAATGTGCATCGCTGTGAAGGTAAAGTTGTTTTAGAAAAAAATTGTTTTACCTCATAACTTCTTTTTTGTGTTCCTTGGAAGCCAACATCGAACTCAAACAATAAAACTGGCTTAATATCACAGCCAGTCCTAACGCGTAAGCAGACGTCTGACTGTTCAGTTCTGTCCTCTATCATCACAGTTAAACAGGGCTTTATTATTGTGCGCTCTGCGTGCTCCTCGGCGTGAATTACAAATAGCAAAAATACATCATATGTCCTAATTTTATTGCATATATTAAAAAAAAAAAAAAAAAAAAAAAAAAAAAAACAGGCTGACGACTTTGGCGAGATATAGTTTGCAAGATGATGTATATATAGCAATAATAAATATATGTGTATTTTCTTAATTTCTCCAGTACCGATAGCAGAACCGTTAACGTCAGAGCTTATCGATACTCCGGTCTTTCATAATTTAGCACCCTAATGCAGCTTGACTGTCTGTGAGGGCTCACAGAAAGGAAGGGGTTTAGAGAGACTGATTCTTCAAACTGCTTTGCACGAGTCGTTTACGAATCATTTAGAAATGGTCAAATTAAATCTGTTTTTGGAGAAAACTAAAGTGTTTTAGTTTTAGGAGACTCATAAAACAATATTAGCAACCTTAAAAATGGCATAATAAGGGCACTTTAAGACATAATTAAGATTTTCTTGTGCCATTTAAGACTTATAACCTTTAAGAGTATTTATTAAGTAGAAAAACTGTAGAAATGTGAAGCTCACCTGGGTCTTGCTGTACACCGTTCCAGTGAGCTCCGAAGTCACAGATCCAGACAGTCCTGGTGCTAAGAAAAGATTTTAAAATGTTCAATTGAAATCATATTAAATACGACTTTATTCAACATCTGCAAGCTGCATGTGTGCTTAATGCATTTGAATCATGCTTTCTTCAGCATTTAACTGCCTTTTTAACGGTTGTACCCTGATCTTTAAAGCACAAATACTTTGGCTTTCCACATGACAGTTTTCATCATCAGGTTTGTTAAAGACATAATCAAAATTGACTATCAAAATAAGTGCTAGTTGCATCCCTAGAAATAATTACAGCAGAGCATAAATTGTGACAATGCAAAATCTACCTTTTCCCGAGCTGTTACTGACTGCTTTGGCCTGGGACTGGGAGCCTCCATATCCTCCTTTCCCATAATCTGCTCCAGCATGAGCCTGGGACAACTCATCAAAACCTTAAGAGGAAATGAGAGATTTCAAATAAGTTAGTCCATTTTACAGCCTTAATGATTTACATTTTTAGGGGATCATTTACAGGATCATATACGAAGACCTCAATTTAACGAAAACCTGTTGCACATGACCTACTACATGTTTATATTTTGTTTAGCAAGAAAAATCATTTTAGTACAATTCCAAAAATGTAAGAACATCATAACTTTTATATTCTTAGTAATATTACAAGACATTTACTGGACTGAATAAACTTAGGTTTACTTGATTATCCAAACGTTTTTTAGAAAATCATGTTAAAAATGAGTAATCAAATATGATCGTCTTTTGAGGAACTTAACTGCTCAGTCATCATAGTATTGCACTGCATTAATTGCATTATTGTCCCCACAGTAAAAACTACAAAGCTTTGATCATAAAACTAAACACTTATTCTTATATTTAATGTTATATAGAATGACAACTGATATTTACATGCATTTTATGTAAGTGTTGCATCATTTCATATGTCAGACTTCCTGAGGCTAAAATGATAATCAAGTAACCACTTACCTGGGCCATACGTGTGCTGACTGTAGCTGGCCTGGTGTTGGTACTGGCTGGATGGGCCCATGCTGTGCTGCTTTGTGGATGCTGGAGGCATGAAGACAGTGGGGCCGTACTGGAAGGCACTGTGCACTCCCGGGACCCCGGGGTAGTAGGGCAGGCTGGTGTAGCCATAACCTGGAGGCAGAGGGGGATTGAGGAAGGCCTGGGTCTGACCCTGCTGGGCTTGACCTGGGTTCTGCGGCCCTTGATTTTGAGGGGGGACAGCACTCTGTTGAGACTGTGAGGGGGGCACTGAGGACAGACTGGTGGCAGGGGCTGGGGAGTTTGAATCACTGCGGCCAAATTTGGTAGGCTCACCTGTACGAGTAAGACGGTATAGTCTTATAGACTGAACAAAGTACTTGATTGTAATAAATCTTGTCCTATTTGCGCTAGCGTAACAATCTTTGTGCTTTAAAAACAAGAACAACGATAGCTGCTTACCTGAGTAGGGATTGTTTGCCAATCCTCCATCTCTGCCAGCTAGTGCTGTACCAGGGAAAGTCATGCCATAATAATCCTGCAGACAAGTGACCAAAAAAATTAAAATTTATGAGAATGCCTCCAAAGAAATGGTCATCCAAAAATAAGAGAAAATTAACATCACAAGCTCCTCCACATGAATACATCTCTGCATGTCCTTAAGAAGAGTTCAGATACAAAACCAGCTATCTTGGTCAAAAATGAAATGATACTGAATGAATGCTCGACACATTATACATCAAATACTTTTACTACAAACTCGCTAAAATCACACCCTCAGCCCAATCAGAAATTCCAGTACTTAAATAGAAACCTATACATTGGAGCCTGATAAAAATGCATTTTATAAAGAAAGATGTCAGAAGGATTTAGAGGCTTTTGCATCTGAACTCTTCATATACTACCAAAAAAAAAAAAAAATTAAATCAGAAAAAAAACAATTATATTTATTCCCGTCAGGCTTTGGGCTCATCCGCACACAGCTATTTTAGCTGTACAAAACAGCTCTTTTTGCTGCTTGATATTGCCAGGGTTCCCACTCCAAGCCAAACGTCAAATTCCCTGACTTTTACTGACTAAAAAAAAATGAATTTCCATGACCTATAAGGAACAGATCCATCCATTTACAAGCTTTATTTACTTGATCACATGTTTTTTTAGTGCAAAACACACATATACACTACTTTGTTTATCTTTTACCTATTAAATGCACTTTGATATTTTTCTGTACTATTTCCACAGAAATTAATTTACAATTCATTTTTAGGCTTTCGTAACCATAACAAAATGCGTGAAACAAAACAAAATACGCTACAGAAAAAAAAACAAAAAAAAAACAAAATAAATTTAAAATTCCCTGACTTTCAATGTCTGAAATAGAACTTATAAAATTCCATGACATTCCAGATATTCCATGACCCGTGGGAACCCTGATTGTAAATTGGTGCGTCTTACCATGTTATTTTAATGTATTACCTCAATTATGAACACACCGGTTTGTAGTGCAAACTGTTTGACTGCATGTTGTTACTCATCTCATTATTTCCATATAGCAGCTAATGAAACTGAAGTCTCAAACATAGGCTTACTTCTATGTTAAAGAAAAAGGTGGATAGGAGGAAATGCATTGTAAAAAAATAATAAATAAATAAGCAATGGTTACCATGGGCAGGCGGGACTGCATCATCTGTAGGTCCTCATATCCATAGATTGGCTTTAGGGATAAGGAGACACAGTAAGATCAGAAACGTGTACAAGACAGGTCAATACAATCAAAATAATAAAGTGTGAGAGTAATATATTTATATATATTATATTTATATTTATATTTATATATATATATATATATATATATATATATATATATATATATATATATATATATATATATATATATATATATATATATATATATATATATATATAAATAAACATTTGGCTTCTTCTATCTGAGAGCAGATCAGCCATACACTAACCGGGTAAGCAGGAAGGAGGCCACCAGGACCCATGATATACTGACTGGCCAGCAGCGGTGGTACTCCTTGAGCCAGGTTAGGAGGAGCTTTACCTGAAGACATAGAAAAATGAAGATAAAAATACAGCCAATACAGCAGCATCATTAAAATCACGCAGTGAATGTTTTTGCGACTGACCAGAGTTGTTGGAGGGTGCAATGTTGGTCTGCATGGGTGCAGAACGGACAGCAGAGGGAGCGGATGCGCCGTTAGCGATGAGGCTCTGGGTTCCAGCGCTCAGGCCATTGGAGCTGACCATCGAGCTGGACACGCTCGGCACAGAGCCAGAGTACGTGGACAGGCTCACATTCACGTCATTGCCCATCTGCGTCTGAAGAAAGCATTTCAATTCAATTTAACACTGACCCAGTCACATTTATACATTATACAAGCCCCTCAAATAACATAAGAGAAGCTGAAATCAGGACAATAATGGAAAGAAGCTCAGGGAAATAGTCAAGTGAGGAAGTCAACGAGGGAAACTGGAAATTGGAGGAGCCTCAAGAGACACTTACGCTCAGGGAAGAGCTGGTAGGCGCAGAAGATCCAGGAGAGTTAATGCTGCTCACGTGACTGAGAAAAAAAAATGCAAGCAATGACAAGACGGTAAGGAGCGTGATTGCTTTTCAATGTTATCTTCTCTTAATGAGAGTGAACTTCAAACTGTGTTCAGTCATACCTGCTTAGTGATGGAAGAGCTGTGCTGAGGGCAGGCGCTGCTGTTGAAGAGGAGGATGATGAGAGGGATGAAGATGACAAGCCGTTCTCTGTGGGCAGGGCTGTGGATACGGGCTGAGGAGTGCTGGATGGAGCAGCTGCAGATACATCAGGTCAAAAAAAATTAATTGTGGCCTGTGCTATAAATTCACCTAGCAAAGAAAGTACAGGTAAAAATGGCAAGTCTGTTAACACAGAACTCAATTACCTTCCTGTGCGCTAGACGTCCTCATTTCACTGAATCCATTCTGAGGGCAAACAATAAATGGATTTGACTGTTAGCTAAACTAACATTTCAGCGTATGAAGAAGACCACGCATGAAAAGAATTTACAGGCGTGAAAATTAAAATGTCTTAAAATGGGTCTGATTTTGTGAACTCAATGGTACAATTGGTTTGACCAGTGAATTTATGACTTAAGCACTCTTGATGACTGGTAAAGGACTTTATATTCATTCAAATTCACATTTTTGGATTTAACTAACAGTTTTATTTTAGGATCACTGAGATACTATTATAGTTTTATTAATATTTTGAATCAGTTTTTATTTATTTTCAGACTTCATTTTAATTGTCATTTTAGCAGTTTTTTTTTTAAATATGCCTTTTTTTCCATTTTTATATTTGCTTTATTTTAGTACATTAAAATGACAAATGTTGCCTTAAAACTATGTGAATTTGTTTTTTCAGTTAACATTTAAAAAGTGCCTTTTTTCAACGGTTTTGTTTCAGTTTTCTATTATAAAAAAAACTTTGTAAAAAAGTAAGAATAAAAGAAAATAATAAAATACACATAATAAAATGAAAAAACAAACAAACAAAAAGTTAAGAATTTCACTATTGTTTTACCAGAGATGAAAAGTAACAAATTTCTTGTTATTTCTAGGTAAACATCAAGAAACACAGGAATACTCAACAAAATTCTGAACAAGACTCTGTATGGTTTTGACCAAGCTAATCTAAAGTGCAGCCGAAAAAAGTCAATGTTAAGAGCTTCGGTATGCATAAAGCACCGCTTACAAAAATTACTTTGAAAACAAGCAGCGAACTTAAACACGAGCAAAACCTGCATGGATAACCAATCATGAGATCGAGTAGAAAAGGCTGCATTTTGCCTGTGAAATTTCCCAGAGCAATGGTAAATGTGACGAATTGTGGTACATACACTGAGAGATGTGATGGTGGATGACTCCACTCTGCTAGCTGAGGATGGAGCCAAGACAGGAGGGGCAGTAGTGCTCGGTAAACCAAGAGAGGCTGATGGGTAACTGGACTCCATTACTGCTGGGGGCAAGCCACCTAAAGACTCACTAAAACAAGAAAAATCTGATTAGAAATGTTTCATCATTTGTTTGTGAAACATTCTGGGGTTTATCAACAGTATGTGTGTCAATGTTGATGTCAAACAAACAACGTAGGCGATTCGACCATATTTACACAAATTCATATATTATTTTAGAAATTCTTTCATCATTTACATTCCAAATCCCAAATGAAACTGGAGCAATTTCTTTCCCTCCCCGGAAGCCATTTCAACAAAATGTTCAAGTTTCATTGTAATCCAAATGAATTCATAGGTTTAATCAGAGTATCCCAGAGTAACCGCTTTTTAGGTTAAATGTGATCCTGGACCACAAAATCAGTCATAACTAGCATAGGTATATTTGTAGCAATAGCCAACAATACATTGTATAGGTCAAAGTTATATTTCTGTTTTATGCCAAAAATCATTAGGATATTAAGTAAAGATGGTGTTGCATGAAGATATTTTGTACTTTCATACTGTAAATATCAAAACTTAATTTTTGATTAGTAATATGCATTGCTAAGAACTTTATTTGGACAACTCTAAAGGCAGTTGCATCTCTGCCAAATATTGCCCCATCCTAACAAACCATACATCCATGCAAAGCTTATTAATTTTTCAGTTGGGTATAAATCTGAATTTCCAAAAATTGACCCTTATAACTGGTTTTGTGGTGCCAGGTTACAAATCTCCCTTATAAGATCTAGTAAACATGCATATAAGAGAGACACAGGTGGATAGACAGACCTGATGGCGGTGGGTTTGGAGTACAGGCTGCTCTGGGGTTGAGGAGCAGCCACAGGTTCCTGACAGCTACTTTCTGATTGGTTGAGATTGTCCACAGTGGATTCAGATCCGAAATCCAGTGCACCAAACTGCACGTTAAGCCCGGACACATCAGCAGAGCCTGGCATCTCCACTGCTGAAGAGGGGATCTGGCAAACAAAATGCATAATTATTTATTCATTAGAATGAAAAAGCCATTAGAGTCATTCAGTAATGGGAAATATTAATTTCTCCTAGATTCAGTTTTCTCAAATTTAATTCTGGAATCTGTTTTTTTTTTGGCTTTACTTTAATAAATCAAAAAGGATGACAATTACAGTAATAAAATTCCCAAGATCTATGTTGTCAGGTTTCATTTTTCTAGATTTTGAGATCTATAGTTTAAATAAAATGACCTAAAAAAGTGGTTAAATTACGTGAAATTTAAACAACTCCTTAGATTTTTGGGCAAACAAAATACACAACTGCAGTTCACAGTTTAAAATTAAAACATGAACAAACTGATTTTTTTATATATATATATATATATATATATATTATATATATATAAAAATGGTAATATATACTATCGTCTTATTTGTGTTAATATCAACATTTTGATTCTCCATTACCCTTTAACTACTTTTACGGCTGCCAAACCACATTGCTAATACATTTTACAACAGAACTCAACACACAAACAATAAAAGGTGCTATAGAGTACTTTTGTCACCTTAGAGGGAGGGGGCACTCTCCGTCTCTGTGGTCTGATGTTTCTGGGTTGTGGCGGCTCTGCCGTGGTGATGACAGGCTCACAGTGGGGTTTCAGTGTCGGAGAAGGCCCATCATGTGGGGGAAGTGGAGCAGGGTCTCGGGCCTGAGCCGGCAGGTCCGACTGGAGTGCTGCATTTTGATGCTGGGTCAGACGACCGAGGATGGGGGACGGGTCGGGTTGGGCCTTCAGGTCCACTAAAGACAGAAAAAAGACAGTCCAACATCGTCAGTCAGTCCAATGTGTGTTCAAATGAGTGTTACAAGACATTGAAAATAAGACATGATTCAACAGCCAATGACATCCTGCTGCATGTGCACTTCATATGAAAGTACAGACTGGGCAACCTTGGTGTACATGCATAGTACTTACGTTGAGTTGTTGTAACAGGGATCTCCTTGGGTTCATTCAGAGTCACAGGGATAGTTTCAAGAGGCACTGGAGCAGTGGATTCAACAGGTGCAGAGCCATTGCTCAGGGCCCCCGAAATCTGATTGGACAAAGGGGTGATTCGGGGCGTGCTGATTGGCTCCATTTTCTGTACATCATTCTGGGGAAGCCTGGATCCCAGCATGGACTAGAAGAAGAGCAGAAAGGTTGTCAGGATACCAAAATATTCAACAAGTGTCATTAAATTTTAGATGACTAAAACCAAAGGCGCAGAGTAGGGATGTAATGGTATCATCAATACCATGGTATTGCAATAGCAAAACTGTCTCGATGTCATCGTTGTAACATGACAATATGAAACCATACATCTTCTGGGCAAAAAGTGTGAAATATAAAAAATTTTAAATATATAAACATTATTTAACATGTTTTATCTAACATTTAAGGTCTTTTAAATTGTGTTTTGGGCCATTATGTTTTGGCACAGTATCTGTCAAATGAATTTATGGATTAATCCATTCAGAGTGTGTTTTTGCTTCACGTTTCAAAGCAAAGGGCACACTTTGTTCAGGCGGTCAGCTCGTGATCTGGTGTTTTCTGTGCCTCAGTTCACAGTGAATGCAGTGAACTTGTTTATAGCATGTGCTGGGAGTTTAACGCACGTTTGGGAACGCAACAGCCACAAGTTATTCTTTACTTTATACAGCATTTCACTTGATTTATAGTGAGACACGTTTTTGTAAGCCCGTTTTCACTGAAGCTGGAGTTTCAGCCAAAATAAGCTTTAAAGTGCAGAATGAATTGCTGACAGTTAGCGGTTTAAATTAGTAACGTTACTGCAGTCCAAATTCAAAATCTTTCTTTTAAGTGTAGAAATTATGAAAGAAATCCAATTAGTTTGGCTTCCTAAAACACCAGTGTGAATGTAATTTAGACAGACTGTATTAGGCATGGGCCGTATAAGATTCTGATGGTATGATAACCTTACATAAAAATATCACGGTTTCACGGTATTTAGATTACAACTCAAAATATGTTATTTTTAAATGTCTGGGTAAAAAAAATACTTTTCTTCACAACACAATTTATCTTATTTTTAAGAAGCATATAGAACATTTTTTGAGCAGTAAACATGTCAGGTTAATATTAATAATTGAATTCTTCCTAATTAAATTAAGTGCAGTCACTTAAACCTAAACATGCAGCTCAGTAATCGAAAACAATTACTGTAAATGAATAAATAAATAAATGCAGTTGTTAAACCTGCAGCTCAACAAGGTCTTTGGAGACATGCTCACTTTCTACACATTCATCTTTTAGTCCAAGTTTTGATGCAGGAATGTTCACCTTTCCTATTCTATAGTCTTTGATTAAGTTTGGAGCAGTGATGTACGAGAATGTGCGCACACACAGAGACTCTCACACGCTGTCTCTTTTCCATTTAACGCAGAAACGTAATACTTTAGGGGCCGTTCACATGTCGCGTCATTTCAATTGAAACGAAGCGGTCACGATTCATTTATTCTTTTGCCTAAACCTCCACGTCTCCTTAGAGAGTGCGTGTCATGGTTGCTTAGCAACAGCAGACGCCATGGAAGCAAAAGCTACAGAACGCGAAGGAGAAGGTGGTGCGCAAAGCGTTTTCCACGCGTTATGCGAGATATTCCTCACTCTGTAAAGTAACACGAGGAAGGAAACTAGTTTACGGTAGCTAGTTAATTAGCCACGCTATCTGTCTCGGTAAGCAAGCCAAATAGTATTTATTTCAACACTGAAATAAACGGAGGGTGGGTCTCTGTCTAGATCGGGGCTGAAAGGGGGAAATGAAAATGACAGATTTATATTAGATGCACGACCTGTAAGTATTTATTCAAAGATCG
Source organism: Cirrhinus molitorella (assembly GCA_033026305.1). NCBI lineage: Eukaryota > Metazoa > Chordata > Actinopteri > Cypriniformes > Cyprinidae > Cirrhinus > Cirrhinus molitorella. The sequence goes on from CM065125.1 coordinate 25,394,392, forward strand.
GCTCTAAAACGCCATCTGCATAGAACATCATTGTGTACGGAACATGGTTAGTCAACGTTACCGTAAAAAAATCCCATACAGCAGACTCCGTCTTTTTTCAACGGAAGAAAAAGCTTCAGGGATTTCCCATTTTCAGCCATCCTAGGTGACTCTCATTGACTGCTCGTACCAACTGGAGGGAAAGGGGCTGTGTGACTCGTTCACGCTATTTGCTGCACACAACTGGGGGATTCCTGCACTTTCCGCCTTTGATGACACGTAAAAAAAATGTGCATACCGCAGGAACGGTATGACAGGGAATTTTAGCGGTTTTAAAACCGTGACTTTTCCAAACCGCGGTTTACCTTGTAACCGGTTATCGTCCCATGCCTAGACTGTATAGCACAACTAAAAAGAGGGTTGAGTCCCCTTTAAAGTTCAAGTACAAGTCAAGACTTAAGTTTTCTTATTTAAGAACATGGGTTTGAGCCCTTAATTTTATGTACAAAACGTATTTTTCCTCCAAAGTCATCAACTGTATTTTTTTAATTTTTTATAAATATCACAATAAATAAATATTGCATCGTAGACTTCATATCAAAGTATTATCGCATCATGAGATTTTAATATGGTTACATCCCTAATGCAGAGTCAAGTGCTGTGGTTTTAAGTGCCCATATGTGCTTGTGTTCTCACCGATGCAGCATGTGCATAAGTGCCAGCAGCAGCAGAAGCGTAGCTGTGTGTGTGTGTTCGGGTGGTGTGCTGCTGAGAGTTGGTGAACACCAGGCTCTGGGTGAGAGCATCAGGAGATGACGACTCTAATCCAGCCAGCTCAGATTCGCCCCCAGACACCTTAGGCAACAGAGAGCCGAGTTCCACCCTGAGGAGCAGAGAAACACTTTCAGACAACTACAAATGAGTCCACTGGTCTAGGATGCAACACATCGGAATCATTTCTGATAGGGTTCTGCCCTATTGCTTCCACAATACAGGACGCTGGAAGTGAGGATGTTCCAGGATTGCACTTGCATATGCCTGCTAATCTCTTTCTGCTTAAGGTGGTTTGCTTTTCTGTCTTCAAATGCTAAACATAAGTCATAAATTAAAGAGACAGGGAGGGAAGTCATACCTGAATACATGCCAAATATTTTGGAGCACTTACGTAGACAAATGTGTCTGAACTTGCTCTTCTTAACTGCTTGTTGAAGATGTAATACTTTGCAGTTTAAGCACTAGCTAACACTACTGAATTGAGCTGAAGGAAACTTGTCTACTGTAGAGCTGAAGCAATAAATAAACTGACTTGAGCTGAAAAACAGCTCTATTGCCTTCTCTAGAGCTGGATACAGCTTTTATAGTTTATGAACTACACAGTAACTGATCTAAACCAACACTGTATTAAGTTAAATAGGACTATTGCCTTGCCTTAAAGGGTTAGTTCACTTTCAGAACAAAAACTTACAGATAATGTACTCACCCCCTTGTCATCCAAGATGTTCATGTATTTCTTTTAGTCGTAAAGAAATTAAGTTTTTTGAGGAAAACATTTCAGGATTTCTCTCCATATAATGGACTTCTATGGTGCCCCCAAGTTTGAACATCTAAAATGCCGTATAAATCCAGCTTCAAAGGGCTTAAACGATCCCAGACGATGAAGGGTCTTATCTAGCGAAACGATCTGTTATTTTCAAATTATTTTCAGATCGCAGAGATGAGACGAGCGTTTGAGGTTTAAAAAAATATATAAATTGTCCATTTGTTTAGAAAATAACCAATTGTTTCACTAGATAAAACCCTTCTTCCTCGGCTGGGATCGTTTAGAGCCCTTTGAAGCTGCATTTAAACTGCATTTTGGAAGTTCAAACTTGGGGCCACCATAGAAGTCCATTACATGGAGGCAAAACTTGAACCGTTTTCCTCAAAAAAATATTTTTTTACAACTGAAGACAGACAGACAGACATGAACATCTTGAAAGACAAGGGGGCGAGTACATTATCTGTAAATTTTTGTTCTGAAAGTGAACTAATACTTTAATAGCACAATTTTAATTCTCATATTTGGTTAAGTTCGCTTCATTGATTGTTACTTTCCTGTTTATTAATGTGAACTAGCCAAACCAGGCTCTTTACCATGTAGAAATGTAGTAGTCAAGACAAATCAAATCAAAACATTTTTAGTCAGGAGTTGTCATCCGTTACTTACAACTCTTCAAATGAAATTCATATAAAAAGTACAGAGCCAACAATAGTATAAACAAGTTGTACAAGTAATAACTAATAATGTCTCACAGAATGATAACAAGGAATTCTATTGTAATCCTAGGTGTGCCACTTAAAAACAAAAAGACAACTACTATCAATGTACAACTTCAAAATATAAATTAATTTTCAAACTGATAAGCAATTCATTCAATTAAATGCAGTGATCACAATTAAATACATAAAAGTAAAATAAAATGTAAAAATATCTTTTAAAAAGGACAAAATTTTACCCATTTAAAAAAATAAATAAATAAAATAAAAATAATTTACAAAACGCTTCTATCAATTTGGCAAACGTTAAAAAAAAAATGCTACTTGACATCATTGGCTGCAACCATATGTAAACTACCCAACGACAAAGAAAGGCAGTTGACAAATCAATAGAACCAATTGAAAAGTTAACACAGAGGTAATACTGTTAAATGTAACTTGTTTAAAATAAAAACATCTATTATTGCCAATATTAAATAGGGCTGGGTGATATGGGGAAAAAAAAAAAAAAAACGCAATTTTATCAGTCGATATCGATATTTATCACAATAAACATCACATTATTTCTTTTAAGTTTAAAAGCAGATTTTTGATCAACGTGAAAGTTATAAAAACCAGATGGTTTATTCTGGTTTTAAACGTTACATTTTTGAATTCTTTACAATTCTCCAGTCAATTTTCCTTAAAATAAGAAAAAGAAAAATTAATTTCTTAGTTCTACATGATGTACTGAGTAATATTGTTAAAAAAAAAAACTGGTTGGGTTGCCTCATAACATTAATAATATCATATGATTTATTAATATATTAATTATTGTCTCTTAGAACACATTTGATAGTGGTTCGAATTAAAATGCAGATGTAGATTTTATGTTCATTATCAAAATGAGTAATACTGGTAAAATTGTAGCAACCTCACTTTTATATGGTGAAATTTAATTATTCTGAGTCGGGTTTTTTTTATTAATCATTGGTCTTCCATAGTAGCGTACATTTAGATTCTGATAATCAGTTAAAACCACAAACATAGCACATCGATACAATGGTAAAAATATAATATGGTTTCTACGTATTTGTATCAAAAACAGTAGTCTAAATACATTTAGTATAAATAGCTTAAAATCACAAAAAAAAAAAATACTGTAATTATATTCTATTTCTCCTTCAACAAAAGTCAAAAATGAAGAGTTTGTCTGGAAGGAGAAAGTCATATACGCCTAGGATTTCTTGAGGATGAGTAAATCATGGGGAAATTTTTTTGGGGTGAACTATTCCTTTAAATAATATAATAAAATTTGACACGAATACCCACATTAATGACACACTACCAAGATGCAGTTAGCGCTGCTACAGTAAATTACGATTAAATGGCGATTTGTAGATTAAAAAGCCTTCTGACTGTATCGTTGCTCACAGTGTCTCTCCTGTTTGTCAGCGCTGTGTCATCTGGCTATTATAAACAGTTATTTGTGTTCTTCATTGAATTAAAAGCGCTTCACACTGGATCTCACAGCACTGTTCAGAGGTTGCATGGCCAAGGCTCATTAGCGAGGGAACACATCTGTTGAACTTTGAGCCGAGCGGATAAGCGGTCCAAATGGAGCGCTTCAAATGACAAGCACTCTTTTGTTCCACCTTTGCCACATAAACATCATATCCAAAATTCAAACTTCACATTTTTAGAGGAAATTTATATTGCGCAATCATTATCGGTTTAATCGCACATTTTAAGTCTTATTAAAATTTATTTTAAAAGTTAATTTTTTTTATTACTTTTAATTAAGATATTTTTTATTTAAATCAATTTCTTTATTTTTAAGTGGCACTCCTAGTCATCTATACATCTGTTCTGCAAAGTGCTGACACACACAAAGTACTCACCCCTGTCCAGGCTGCACATGGTTCTTGGAGCCAAGCGCATAAGAAGCAGTGAACACTTTGGTCTCAGATAGCTGACAAATGGAGAAGCAAGTGTTACTGATCTCTCTTCATCAAGTTTTATTTTAACAATCATGAGATCACTCACATCTTCATTCCAGTCTTCAGCCGCCCAATCTTCCATACTGTCCTTCCAGGCTCCTGAAAGCACAGTTGAGGTAAAAAATAAAATATGGTTTCACATTCCTAAACAATTCTTAGAGAATATGCTCATTTACACCACCAGTTGCGTTTCTCGGTTTGAGGATGACTTGCACTACATAAATCGGATCAGAGATGAGCATCCATCTATACAGATCCTGGTGTATGAAATCAATACTACTAAAAACCAGCTCATCTGACATTGACACTGCACTAAAAATGGCTTCAGATGAGATTAAAAGAGAAGTATTAGAGAACCAACTTCGGCTCTATTAACGAAACAGCATTCAGGATGTGGATCAATAAAGGGCACTCACCTGCTCCTTCAGTAGTCTCATTTCCAACCTCCCTTGCCTCAGCTGGGCCGGTGTAGTCAGCAGGGTTAAACGTCCTACTGGTCAAAGAGAAGCAAACAGAGGGAGAGTGAGAACCATGACTAAGAAGTAGTTTTTGGAATGGACAAATGTTTGTCACTGGAGGAGTATGTGATGGTTTGGAAAGACAAAAGTGTGAACACTTACCCCATTCCCTGAGAGAACCTGCTCATTCCAGCTCCTCTGCCTCTTCCTCTGCTTCCTACACCTAAGACGACACCAGCATAAACACCAATTAGAACAAGTGAAAATATAAAGGAAAAGTTTAGGCAAAATCATTTATGCATTTATTAGTCCTTGTGTCTTTCCAAACCAATATTACAACCACTGGTTTTCACAAACTTGACAATATACTAAACTTACAAAGCCTATAATAGTAAAAACCATTGCACATTTTTTTCTAACCCCAATAAATTCATAAACAGTCTTTCTGAACATGTGATCCAGATTTCTCTCTATGTACCCATCATAAGGAAAAGAAATCCCATCCATTTGTGACAATCTCTGCCCTAATAGCATAGACACAGCCCTGAGTGGAATAATAGGCCACCTTTAAGAGACATAAGATGGATGACAGACCCTTCTGATTACTCTTTCCTGTCCCCTTCTTGCTTCCTCTTTCACAATTTTCCCCTCTCAAGTTGCAGCTGCTTTAAACAACGCATTCGTCACATTTAGTGCCCTACAAACGTTGCTCAGAGTGACACAAATAGCAACACAGGAACAGGCCCCACCATGCCCAGTCTGAGATAGCAGAACTTGCATCAAGCATAAACGTTCCACAGAAAAACCATTAGAATGCAACAGAACTATTTTAGGTTCATTAAAGAACCTTTCAGTGAACAGTTCGCATTGTGGTACTAGACTGACACGGAAGAGAAGAAATTGTTGAATCAAGTCATTATTTGTCTTCATTATGCACAAAAAGTATTCTCGTAGCTTCATAAAATTACACTGATGTCACACGGACCATTTTAACAATGTCCTTACCACCTTTCTGGTCCCTGAATGTGTCAGTTGCATTGCTGACTTTGCAGTGTCAGAAAGCTCTCGGATTTCATCTTAGATTAGTTCACTTCAAGAACAAAAATGACAGATAATGTACTCATTCCCTTGTCTTCCAAGATGTTCATTCCTTTCTTTCTTTAGTCATAAAGAAATTGTTTTTTGAGAAACATTTCTTTCTATATAATGAACTTCTGTTGTGCCCCCAAGTTTAAACTTCCAGAATGTAGTTTAAATCCTTCAGCTTCAAATGGCTCTAAACAATCCCAGCTGAGGAAGAAGGGTCTTATCTAGCGAAACAATCAATTATTTAAAAAAAAAATAGACAATTTATATACTTTTTAACCTCAAAAGCTAGTCTTGTCTCCTCTCTGCGATGCGCATGCGTAGTCTGTGTAATCCGGGTGAGTATATTATCTGTAAATTTTTGTTCTGAAAGTGAACCAATCCTTTACTTTGTGTTTCAAAGATGAATAAAGGTCTTACAGGTTTGAAACGACATGGGGATGAGCAATTAATGACTTTAATTTTGGGGTGAACTATCCCTTTAAAAAACACTTCTGGGGCCAGCAGTGTATTAGTGAGCATTAATATCTTGAAGTGCATATAATGCACTGACCTCTCCCTCTTCCTCTGCGCCCGCGGTCTCCTCCTCTCTCTCCTGGAGCTGAATCAAACCCGTTCTCTTCCGACCGCCCTAAAAAACAAAGTCCAAGAACGGTGAAAGCCTATACACCTGATCTCCAATCACCATGACAACATTATGCTGCAGTGTCATTAGACACCTCACCTCATGCAAAAACACAATCCATACATGCAAGTTAAAACATGTACACACTGAACGCACAGAAGGACGCACCTTCCTGGTTGTGGCTGGCCCCTCGGCCACGTCTGTTTGGACCCCCGCGGCCTCTGCCTTCCCTTTCTCCTCTCTTCTCCCTGCTCTCTGGAGCCGTCCCTTCTTTTCCAACACTTTTCTTCTTGCCAACTGTCTCCCATGAGTCCTGTGCAACCAAAGCGCATGAGAAAGCATGAGAAAAACTCATGAATCAGATGGGTTTATTAAAACTCATAACCATTTATCAAAGACCCATAGCAGCTTGGTAACTAGTATTGCAGGCTAGGAAAGTTAGAAAAGCTCCATGACAATATTTTAACTCAGTCTAGTTTTTCTGGTATAATTAATGCAATTACGAAAGACACTGAATCAGAAACAAGCCAAACAGGATCAACCGTAGCAAGCGAGCACCTTGACAGTGACCTCCTCCAGCAGGAAGTTGATAGCCCTGTTGACATCCCCATTGCAGTCGTGAAGGGCCACCATGCACTCATCTTGATTTTTGCCTGTAACCTCGATGAGCTAGGAGACAAACACAACCAAATTCAATCAAGCTTTTGTAGATTCAACAAAACATCAATTCTAGCTCTAATCTAGCTCTGTTATGTTTCTTTATGTAAACAATTTCTTCTGTAACATTTTCATGATTTTATTAACAATGCAAAACAAACTCCGCTCCAAATGTGTCTCTATAAGCCAGAAACTATACTGATTCATTTGAACAAAGCACACAACAGAAAAACACTGATTCACTTAATTGAGAAATCTGAAAGTAACTGCAGTTCAGTGAATCAAGAACCATTCTGATATAGTGTGAGAAGTAGTCTTGAATCTTTATCTACCAGACATAAATTATATTGATTTGTTTGAATCTAAACAAAAAAGTAACATCTTGATTCGTTTTGAGTTGGAAATGTGAAAGTAAATGCTCTAAATGAAGAACCACTCTGACTGTTTCACTGAGAGTCATTAGAAAGATTCACTGATTCTTGAATCTTTATCTACAAAATTATCAAAATTATACAGATTTGTCTGAACCTAAAAAGTAAACAAAAAGCAATAAAATAATTCATTTTGAGTTGGAAATGTGGCTGCTGTGAATGAAGAATCTGTTCTAATTATTTAACAAATTGATTACATTTGACAAATACGCCATATATAAATACAAATGCACCCTATTGATTTTTTTTTTCAGAAATTCTGTGTTGTCCGTTTTAATTATTCAACCAATTTATTCATTTTAAATGCACCCTATTGTTTTCTTTTTTTAAAAAATTCTTTGGTGTTGTCTTTTTTAATTAATCAACACATTTATACAATTTATCAAAAGTGCCCTATGGTTTTTTTTCCCCAGAAATTGGTTTTATTTGTTTTAATTAATTATTCAATAAATGCATTCAATTTTTTTAAAAGTGCCCCCCACCCCAAAGTATTCTGTGTTGCCTGTTTTAATTAATCATTCAACAAATTTATTACATTTAACAAAAGCACAAAACAGATTTTTTTATCTTCTTCAGAAATTCTGTGTTGACCATTTTAAATATTCAACTAATTAATTCGTTTTAACAAATGCACGCTAGTTTTATTTTTTTTTCTGTGCTGTCCGTTTTAATTATTCAACAAATTTATTAAATGCATCAAAAGTGCCCTATGGATTCCCCCGCCCCCCAAATATGCTGTGTTGCCTGTTTTAATTAATAATTTATTCAATAAATGTATTCAAATTTAACAAAAGCACCATACAGTTTTTTCTTCAGAAATTCTGTGCTGTCTGTTTTAATCAATCAACAAATGTATTTAATTGATCAAAAGTGCCCTGTGAATTTCTTCCCAAGTATTCTGTGTTGCCTGTTTTAATTAATCATTTATTCAACAAAATTTAACAAAAGGGCCATACAGTTATTTTTTTCTTCAGAAATGCTGTTGTCCATTTGAATTATTCAACAAATGTATTCAATTTATCAAAAGTGCCCTGGGTTTTTTTTTTTCCAGAAATTCTGTGTTGTGCATTTTAATTTAAATGTATTCTGTTTTATGATTTCACAAAAATGTATCAAAAATTGTGGTAATCAAATGAATGCTAAACTTTTTGTTTTGTCTACTACACATACTCATGGACACACAAACATGCAGACTGTATATTTAAGGTAGATACATTTAAAATACAACAATGCGATGCGATTATGTGTACAGTCCCATTTTTGATTCATTCAAAACTGACGTTCCACATTATACAGTAAATTTCATTTTTACGACTGGATTCTGCAATTCCATCCTTCATACTGGATATCAGATTTTGCCCTCCGTATTGGAATATAGACATGAACCATTAAAAGACAATTGTGGCCTGACTTCTTTAGATTTTGGTGTTACTCACCTGCTGGACTTTGCCCTCAAAATCAGCATCGTTTTTGTCGTAAATCACCTGGGCGAGTCGGATCTGTTCGGCTGTGGCCTAGAGACAAATGACACAGTTGCACATCAGAACAGAGTCATACATTGGTCCTCAGGCCTGTGTATACAACACACCTTACCGACAAAACGTGCGTGTACAACTCACCTGTTTCTGTGGCTGTGAGGTGTGTGTGGTTTGTGGTAGGGCTCTGTCCCGATTGCCCCTGGCAGCATCAGTGACCACTGAAGTCATCATAAACAGTATATACAAAATAATGTATGTACAAAATAGAAAATCTGGAGGAGAAGAGAAAACAAATTATTAGACATACATGAGACTATAAAAACATATTCCCAAGACATTTGTGTACGAATGGGTTGGTGACAGGTGCAGCGGGCCTGGGGCTAGTTTAACTCACAGCACTGTACTTCTCATGTAAGACTATCACCCCCCTATCTGTCCAGCAACTTAAATATAGCCAAGCAAACATAGTCTGGTCCGGTGTCCACTTACACACCCACCCAAACCCACTCCTGAAAAAATAAAACACGCCTGCGACAACATATAAACAGCATTTCAGCCTTAAAGGGACCGTTCAAGTAAAAAAAAAACAAAAGACGTAATATATGCTGAAAACAATAATAGGGTGATAAACCTCATTTTTTAGGTGTATGCCTTTAAGGACTGCATCTCAAAACTCTTAACTAGTCGCCTACCTAGATCGCATAGTTGGCTATTCCTAACAAGCAGTTCGGACAAAAACGCTACCTAGGTAACGTTAGGAAGCTCGGTACGTTTTGAGCAACGAAAATGTCTCAGCTAAACGCTGACTAAAAATAATCGCGGTAACGGGTTGAATTCGCTGCGACCGTCATGTAACGTTATCAATCTTCGTGACGGACTAAAAAACACACAGAACCGTGAAATGGCCCTTAGCAACAGACACACAAAATTCTTGTTTTATCGTTTTAACTTAAGTAAAAATACACGATTGCGTTATATTGATGTATTTAAGGTCTGTTTTGTATAGAGTTGGATTAGACGGGAGAGTAAAAACAAGCAGATGCTAACACGCTCGGCTAACTGTTTGGTGTGCACCACGCCGCGCCGCAGCTAATGCTACGAACAACCGTCAACAGACTTCGTCTCATCTGCGCTAATAATGTGTCCAAATCAAGTAGAGTAAACATTTAATCATTAATCAGATATAAACATAAGCTCTTTTTACAAGTCGACGGTAATGGCTTTGTTTTCGGTCTTTCAGCATCACAGACATACCCTCTCCGCTCCCTCAACGCTGTGTGTTTTTACCTGCCCACTGACCGCACACACTTTCCTCATGCAGCGCGAAGCCCGCGACAATAAACAAGCCGGTTTTCAATATAAAAGCCCAGACGACATTACTAAAATAAAAGTCCTGAGCCTTTTCGCACAGCATCTACTACTAGACTATGGATAAACGTAAATTATAAACATTTTTAGATCATGTTTCTGTTTTCCATTTCTCTAATAAAATAATTTTATTACAAATTACATGATGAGTATGTACAAATCTTTTTTTTTTTGAACATCTGCTAAATATGTATAATACAATATATGTATTATATTATATGTATAATATATAAATATGTACTGTATAAAATGTTTTATCCAAAAACATTTCCTTGTAAATATGTACTGTATAAAATGTTTTATCCAAAAACATTTCCTTGTTTTAAAACTTTTCTATGGAACCCTGTTTCCGCCACTGAATAAAAAAAAATAAAGTCAAAATTGGGAGATATAATTCGAGATTTAATTTTTTCCTCAGAATTACGAGTTTCTATCTCACAATTCTGACTTTTTTTCTCATAACTTTTTCTCATAACTTCTCATAACTTTTTTTCTTAAATCTCGCAACTCTGACTTAATATTATGAGATATAAACTAGCAATTCTCATTTTTTCCTCTCAGAACTGGACTTGCAACAGCATCCAAATAAGTTTATATCTCACAATTCTGAAAAAAAGAAGAAAAAAAGAAGTGCGAGATATTCGCAAATCTATTTCTTTTACTAACATTTAAACCACATTATTGGATTACTTTTATGAACACACATAAATGACAGTTGAATGATTTTTTTTGTACATTTATTTAGAAGCCACGTTTCATTGTTTTGTCACTTGGCAATAGGTTTATTGAAATATTATTTCTCGTTTTTTTTAAGCACATGTAGTCAGAATTGCAGAAAAAATAATGATAATAAATAAATAAGGAGATTATCTTTTATTAATTTTAATCAGGTTTGTTAAAAGTGTGACTGAATGCTGTTGGGTCATTTACCCAACCATGTATTTGCTATAAAAATGACAATATTTGAAAAACAGTTATAAACCTAATTCTTGAGTGTATCAGAATTCAATGGATATAAAATTTTTAGCATGTCACATGTGACACATTTTATTTAATGTGACAGAAAAAAAACAGTAACACCAGTGACACAATGAATCACCAGTGACAATACAATACCTGACATACTGATCTTCACTGGTGTAGCCCATAAGGAACACTTTTATTCAGGCCAATAAATCAAACGGGTTTGCGTAAAACTGTAAATGTGCATTATATTCAGATTCTAAATTATATGGTGTTTTTATTAGCTGAATCATGGCTGCAGAAACTGATTTGCTGACTTATTTGATCAAAAATACTGTGAAACAGTAATATTGTGAAATATTATTACAGTTTAAAATCACTTTTATTATTTTTAATAGATTTCAAAACATAATTTATTAATGTGTTCTCAAATTTGAACTGGGACAATGCTGGGAACTGCTTTATTAACAACCTTATTAATAGAGAAAACCAGCATAAAGATCAATATGTGCATACATATGGCTTTATTGTCCACGTGATCATGAAACAATAAAAACAATAAAATTATTCCTATAGTAGGCCTATTTATTGAATGTTGGGCCCCTATCATAGCTACTTCAACATCATGTTCCTGTGATTTGGAGTTTGTTCATACATGAGAATTCTCTTCCAGTCATCCAGCAATGTCAGAAATCAATAAAACAGACATCAACAGAGAGCCAACCACAGCACAGCTTGTTACCTTCTACACAGATCATGGTGTGTCAACAACTATTGTCTGTCATTCATCAACTCAGTGTTTCAGCAGGGCTTGCTAATGCCTGCTGATCAATAACCTTTCATGTTGATCTTTCTAAACAAGCAGAGTGTTAGACATCGGTCTATGCACAGGACACTTTCCCCCAACTTCAAACGTCCGTCAGTCAGAATTGCAGTGGTGCGACAGGCTGATCACTCTTAGTCCTGGCATGTTCAGCTTCATTTGATTAGTCCTGTGCTTCAAGATGTGGACAAACATGAGAACTCTGATCTGGCCTTTTCTGGTTCCATGTTTGTTAAAAACAACAGCGCTACTGATTTCACAATGCACTTTGCAGAAGGTAAGTGCTTTTAAACTGAAAAAAGGGCAGATTTATGACCTATTTTAGAATTTTACATCCAAATAAGGACTTTCACTTGGTTCCAACACAAACATAACTATAAGAATATCTAATATAAAAAAAAAAGCAAGCAATAAAGTAACACAATGCTGAACAAATGTTTGGGGTCTGTTTGTTTGTTTGTTTGTTTTTTAAAGAAGTTTCTCTAATGCTTCTTTTATTTGATCAAAAATACTGTAAAACAGTAATATTGTGAAATATTATAAACTTTTATTATTTGAATATATTTCAAAACATAATTTATTAATGTGATCTCAAAACTAATGTTTATAATAATTAAAATTTTAAGTTAATAAACAAACACAAATTTTACTGACCTCAAATTGAACGGAAGTGTATTCTGTAATTTATTAATTGGATTGACCTTTGCCTATTGTGATGGAACATTTACAGTATTTATGTGCAATATAACCTTTGTATTAATCAGTTAAATCTAATTTTAAATAAAGCATTTGTTTTGATTTTCCCCCCAGGATTTTTTAGATTCACTGAAACCTCAAGATTTATTTTATTATTTTGATACTATTTCCATTAAATCAGGTGAGTCTGATTCACAGATATTGAGAAATACTAGTCACAATAAGGAGTCAAAAGGTTCACAGATAGTCCAGTAGGTCCATAAATACATAAACATTTTAAAATACTTAAACTAAGTCAATGGCTAAACTAAACATGTAAACACCCTGACATTAGCAGTTTGTTCTCTTCAGTGCCTCACTTTGAGCTGGTGTGGGTGAATTGCTCGAGGAATGAGTCTTTCAGAGGGCTATGGAGGTGCTCATTTCAGAGTGAAGGAGAGAGTTTTGAGTTGGGCCAACACAGAGATGAACAACCTGTGTCCTGTCCCACGAGTCTGGAGATGGTGATCAACTCGACAGTCAGCGTGGTAAAGAAACGGGAGGATGTGTGCTGCGAGCAGCTTAAGTTGCTGAGACCAGCACATACGAGAACACTTCTCCCCATTTGTCATGGCAAATTAGTAAGAACATGGTTTTTACTGTGCTTTATGTTTGTCCATATAAGCTACTATACTGGGAAAATTTTCTTATTATAGTCTGTATTTGTCCTCAGCAAGGTCTGATTCAGTCAGGGGAAAGGAGGCTGTATATTCGCCCGGTGCTTCAAAAACATATAAACTATCTGAAGGAGCTTACTACAGATATACCTTCTGGTGTACCTCACCTGCTACTAACCCACACATTACCAGTGAGGACACGTCTTAAACCGCATAAGAGTGAGTGAACATTGTACCGGTTAAATATATACAGTGTACAGTACCAGATAACTGAGCATAAGCTTTTCCGTGGCCTGCAGTCCACAGCAAAACATTCTGCAATTGAACTTGTCCATCTATTCAAAGTGCTGTTCAAGTCAAGTCAACTTGATTTAGTAACAGAATCAACGACGGATGTGTTCTTGCTTTCTGTCTGCATTATTTTTCACTGTTTTTTCTGCGTGTACCAAATGCAGTGTTAAAAATTATTAGCTGTAAAACAGTGTAAGAGCACTTTCTGCATTTTACATTGTTACGCCAGTAGATGGTGACAATTGATAAGTGAGTCATTTGAATTATTCAGTCAAATAATTAGTTCAGAACATTGATATATTTAGGAACAAAACAAGTCTTTCTGAGCAGTTTGATGAATCATTCACTCAACAAATTTAATCTAAACGTGGTTTCATTTTGGAACAAAACAAGTCTTTGTGAGCAAGTTACTGAATCGTTCACTTAACAAATGTGATCAAAACATAGATTCGTTCGGAAAGAAAACAAGTCTTTGTGAGCAAGTCATTGAATCTATTACTCAGCAAATCTGATCAAAACATGGATTCATTGAGGAACAAAGCCAATCTTTGTGAGCAAGTCACTAAATAGTTCACTCAACAAATTTGATCACAACATAGATTCGTTCGGGAAGAAAACACGTTTTTGTAAGCAAGTCATTGAATCATTTATTCAACAAATTTGATTAAAACATGGATTAATTTGGGAACAAAACAAGTATTTCTAAGCAAGTCATTGAATCATTCACTCAACAAATTTGATCAAAACACAGATTCATTTGGGAACAAAACAAGTCTTTGTGACCAAGTCATCAAGTCATTCACTCAACAAATTTGATCAAAACATGGATCCATTTGGGAAGAAAACACGTTTTTGTAAGCAAGTCATTGAATCGTTTACTCAACAAATTTGATCAAAACATGGATTTCTTTTGGAACAAAACAAGTCTTTGTGAGGAAGTCATTGAATGATTCACTCAACAAATTTGATCAAAACATGGATTCATTTGGGAACAAAACAAGTATTTCTAAGCAAGTCATTGAATCATTCACTCAACAAATTTGATCAAAACATGGATTCATTTGGGAACAAAACTAGTATTTCTAAGCAAGTCATTGAATGATTCACTCAACAAATTTGATCAAAACATGGATTCATTTGGGAACAAAACAAGTATTTCTAAGCAAGTCATTGAATGATTCACTCAACAAATTTGATCAAAACATGGATCCATTTGGGAACAAAACAAGTTTTTGTAAGCAAGTCATTGAATCATTCACTCAACAAATCTGATCAAAACATGGATTCATTTGGGAACAAAACAAGTATTTCTAAGCAAGTCATTGAATCATTCACTCAACAAATTTGATCAAAACGGATTCATTTGGGGACAAAACTAGTATTTCTAAGCAAGTCATTGAATCATTCATTCAACAAATTTGATCAAAACATGGATCCATTTGGGAAGAAAACAAGTTTTTGTAAGCAAGTAATTGAATTGTTTACTCAACAAATTTGATCAAAACATGGATTTGTTTTGGAACAAAGCAAATCTTTGTAAGCAAGTCATTGAACGATTCACTCAACAAATTTGATCAAAACATGGATTCATTTGGGAAAAAACCAAGTATTTCTAAGCAAGTCGTTGAATTATCCACTCAACAAATTTGATCAAAATATGGATTCATTTGGGAACAAAACCAGTATTTCTAAGCAAGTCATTGAATCATTAATTCAACAAATTTGATCAAAAAACGAATTCATTTGGGAACAAAACAAGTCTTTGTGGCCAAGTCATCAAGTCATTCACTCAACAAATTTGATCTAAACATGAATCCATTTGGGAAGAAAACTAGTTTTTGTAAGCAAGTCATTGAATCGTTTACTCAACGAATTTGATCAAAACATGGATTTGTTTTGGAACAAAGCAAGTCTTTGTAAGCAAGTCATTGAATGATTCACTCAACAAATTTGTTTAAAACGGATTCATTTGGGAACAAAACAAGTATTTCTAAGCAAGTCATTGAATCATTCAATTGTGAACAAGTCATTTAATCTTTCATCAACAAATTTAATCAAACAAACTTTTTGTAGCTCATAAACATGCAACGTTTCCACAGACAACATAATCAGCAATACTAAAAATGTTACTTTCCATTTATTGAACTGTAACTGTACAGCCGAATCAAAGTTCAGAATCAAGTTCAGTATCAAGTTCAGTAAATAGACTATGCAAAATGCTGCTTTGATCAAAATAGAGTTTTCTAAAATATAATACAATATTTTTAAAGTAATTATTGCCCATTCACACCATAACTACAAAGTGTCAACTGTGTGATCTGTCTTAGGTCAGTTCAGGTTACGGAGGACACCTCTGGGGTCAGAGGTCACACATCTGGAGCTCGCAGTGGTAGTGGGTCCAGATGTCTATGATGTTCATAGGCAAGACACTGAGAGATACATCTTAACCAACCTCAACATTGTATGTGTGTGTTTAATCTACATTTTCAGTTGCAAACAAGACCATGTATTTGAATACTGTACTGTATTGTAAAATTAGACATGTACAATATATGGAATAGTGCCTACCCAAGATACTTTGTGTGGTCTAAATATCTTTTCTACTCTTGCAGGCCTCTGAGCTTCTAAGAGATGTCACTCTCGGTGCTAATATAAGAGTTCACCTTGTCCGTATGGTAATTCTCACAGAGCCAAAGGTAACAACGTCTATTTGACCTAATGATACACACATGAACAATTATATTAATCCACAAGAATGATAAAGTCTGTTTTAATCCACAGCCAGACATCCAGATCTCTGAAAACATCACCTCCTCTCTAAAAAGTGTGTGCGAGTGGGGTCAGAAGGTCAACCCTGATGCTGACACTGACCCTTTACATGCAGATCTGCTGTTATATATTACCAGGTGTGGACTGAGAGCACTCTCAGCTAAAGGATTGTTTCTTTATTTATGTAGCTTTATACCAAAAACATGGATTAATTGTCAAAAATAACAAAAGAATATACAATGAATTAGTTAATTACAATATATTTATATTGTATTATATATTGAATTGAAGTGCCTTTATTGTCTTAAAAAAGTTTGAAGTTTCAGTCACAAAAAATTGCACTATCATGTGTTTCTGCACGCCTGCATTTTAGTGATTCTCTTTGACATCATGAAGGTTTGATCTGGTGTTACCCAGTGGGAATAAGCTTGTGAGAGGTGTGACCCAGCTAGGCGGAGTCTGTTCCTCTCAGTGGAACTGTGTGATTACAGAGGATACAGGCTTTGATCTTGGCATCACCATTGCTCATGAGATTGGCCACAGGTAAGCTTGACAACGTTATGCATTTCCAATAAAGCTCAGATAACAATCATAATTCTGCCATGCTGAAATGTGAGGTAAAACTGACCACATTATAGTAAATGTCTTGCCTTATTGCTTTTCTAGTTTTGGCATAAACCATGATGGAATAGACAACACATGCAGCTCCAGTGGGTTTATGATGGCATCTGATGGAGGTTATAACAGTGTCGATCTCACCTGGTCTCAGTGCAGCAGAGCTCAGCTACACAACTTTTTCAGGTGTCAGTCACTTACTGCATCACAGACATACATCAGCCTCCAAAAGACTGAGAACACTATTAAAAATGCTGCAATTTAACATTTTTTTTTTTTTTATTAAATTTAACAAAGTTTTTAATAAAAAATGTAATGAATTTCATAAATTCTGATTTAAATACAAAAAAAATTGTGTATATATTGGTGAATTTCCGAAAAACATAATTTCATATTTTTTGCTTTTTATTTTGAAACCTGATGTTTGGCAGGTTTTGTGAGAATCACTCTTGTGAGTAACCCCAATTACTATTAATCAGTAACATCTGAACCAATTCTGTTTGATATTTCACATAAAGACATTTACAAAAGAAAATAATGGTGTTCTTAAGAAAAATCCTTGAGGTCCCTCAAATTCTTTGTTTTTTCAGCATTCTGTGTTTTTGAACCCTTTCCAACAATGGCTGTATGATTTTGAGATCCCAACTGAGGGACTCATACACAACTATTACAGAAGGTTCAAATGCTCACTGATGCTTCAGAAGGAAACAATGCATTAAGAGCAGGGGGTGAAAACTTATTTTTGTCTTTTGGGAAACATGTAAGTATCTTCTGAAGGGCAGTACTAATGAATAAAATATGATATTTAGGTAAAATAAGAAAAATGTACACATCCTCATTCTGTTCAAAAGTTTTCACCCCCGCCTCTTAATGCATCATGTTTCCTTCTGAAGCATCAGTGAGTGTTTGAACCCTTTGTAATAGTTGCATTTGAGTCCCTCAGTTGTCCTCAGTGTGAAAAGATGGATCTCAAAATCATACAGTCATTCCTGGAAAGGGTTCAAATACACAAAAATGCTGAAAAACCAAAGAATTTGTGGGACTTGAAAGGTTTTTCTGTTTTCTGTTCAGGACCAACAAGGGACTCATGAACAACTATCACTAAACAAAAAAACAAAAAACAAAACAAACAAACAAACAAAAAAATAATAATGTAAACATCTTTTATGCGAATCTTATTCAGGTCAGTACTAAATAAAAAATAACAAGCATTTTGTATGATTTTTATTTAGCAGATTCTGTATGTAAACTATTACTAGACTTCAATTGTATTGTATTTTATAGTATTTCTTTTCACTTTAAAGTTTGGGGTCAGTGATATTTTTTTAATTAATACTTTACAACATTGATAATAATAAGAAATGTTTCTTGAGCTGCAACTAAGCATATTATGATTTCTGAAGGATCATGTGACACTAGGGTGACCACCTGGTAATAGTTCTGTTGCGGGACATATTTGTGATTTTGCGGGACAATGTGGGACACATGCAAGACAGATACATTTTCCATTGTTATGCTATATAAATACTGATATATATCCGTTGTCATATGCGCTTATTTCTGTTTCTGAGCGTGCACATGTAACTGAGAGAAAACACGTCTGTTTTACGTGAGAGTGAAAGAATTCACCTGCGAGAGAATTGTGCCCTGGCATTACAATAATGCGCTCTTGACATTTGTAATTACAATAACTCCACAGAACCGCCTCAAATGAACTATTAAAATAAGAAGAAAGTAACATCTGACAGTTGCATCGATTTTTTTTATTTGTTAAAATTGACAAAGAATATCGTGTTTTTCCGTCTGCGCTCGACCATTTCTGTCGGTGGTGCTAGATCACATGAGGTCTGTACATCTTTTGCGTGGAAACTACGCCGCAAAAAAAAAAAAATAAAAATAAATAAATAAATAAATAAAAAGCTTTCTTAAAAAAGCATGCATACATATTTTCTTAATATGATAATTTAAAAAAATCAACAGACTCATGAAAATGCGGGACATTTCTTCAGATTGTGACGTGCAAGGGGTGAAAATGCTGCGCGGAACAACGCAAAGCGGGACGGGTGGTCACCCTATGTGACACTGAAGACTGAAGTAATGATGCTGATTCACAGAAATTAATTCAACTCTAAAATAGAAAACATTTTTTAATTACAATGATATTTCACATTATTACTGTTTTTACTGTATTTTTGATCAAGTGCAGCCTTGGTGAACCTAAGAGATGTTTTTAAAAAATGATGTACAGTATTCTTCATCATGAGGATACTCTCTATATGATGAATGTATGTTGATTGTTTGTGCAGTGCTGGTAAGGCTGAGTGTGTGAAGGATGTTCCGGTACTGGGCGGTTCAGTGCAGGACTGGAGGCCTGGTCTCTTCTATGGAGTGGACGATCAGTGTCGTATAGCATTTGGCAGCTCAGCTACTGCTTGCTCTTTCACTAATGGGGATATGGTGAGTAACACAACAGCTGACTGCCATGCTAGCACTTCGAGGACCTGAAATCACTTGACCAACACAGTTCTCTGACTCATCAATATTTATAGTATGTTTTGATGGAATATTGTGCATTTTAAATGCATGTACACTTTTCAAAAGGTTGGGTTCAGTAAGATGTTTTATTTGTAGAAATGCATGATTTTATTCTAAAAAGACATTAATGAATGCTGTTGTTTTGAACTATGATGTATTCATCATGGTTTCCACAAAAATATTAAGCAGCACAACTGCTTTCATCACTGATTACAGTTATAAATGTTTTTTGAGCAGCAAATCAGCATATTAGAATGATTTCTGAAGGATCATGAGACACTGAAGGCTAGAGTAATGATACTGAGAAAATTAAATAAAAACAATAATTAGTGATAATAATAAGGTTAAATTCGCATCATATTTTGATTGTGGTTTTAACTTTGCCAATAAATATCTGATGCTTTCCACTGAGGTTAAAAAGTTATATTTTCTCTCTGTTGTCATCTAGGCAACCTGTCGTGTTTTGTCCTGCCATATCAACCCTAGTGACCGTACCTCATGTACTCGTCTTCTTGTTCCACTCTTGGACGGGACAGAGTGTGGGCCCAGTCAGGTAACAGACTGCTATTGACCAACATGTATTGACAAAGAATCCTTAAGAATCCTTCATATATTCTTGCATTTTTAAATATTTTTTGGAAAATGTTTGAGGTTATTAAAAAGAAATTCACCATTATAATCTTCAAATATTAAATATATTACATACTTATATATATAAAAAAATCCCTTCTCTTTCCATGTTGCTGTAGTGGTGTTTAAAGGGCCGGTGTGTGTCTCCCTCTACTTTGGGTTCCTCCATGATGGTTCACGGCTCTTGGTCTTCATGGTCTGAATTCTCTTCCTGCTCACGAACATGTGGAGGAGGAATCACTTACCGCAGGAGACAGTGCAACAACCCCAGGTGCGAGAGTGAAAATATGACATAGACAACTGCTGTTATATACACTGTATACATAATTATTAGGCAAGTTGATATTCTGGTCATATTTTACCAATTCCAAACCACATCAATCTTAATAACTACTATTAATTTTGTATTTAATTATATATAAGTTATATATAATTGTCCATGAAAGCTGGAAGTAAAAAAACTCCTTATACTGAGGTGTGCATAATTATTAGCCACATTTTCTTTTACAGATATATGAGATAAAAAAGAGATTTATTAAATGCATACGTGAAGGATGCAATACTAATGCAATACTAGAATTTGCCAAGTTAAGGCATGACCATTGGACAACGAAATGCTTGTTGGGTCCGCATTTTCAGAAAAAACAGGTGGAGAAGAAAAGACGAATGTTAACTGCAAAAAAAAAAATTAAGAATTAAGGTGAAGAATTAGTGTGAAACCATCAGAAACACTTTAGTCTCCAGTACCACTGTTTTCCAGAACTGCAACCTACCTGAAGTCTCCAGAATTGCAATGTGTCAGATTCTCAGAGGCTTGGGTAAAAAAAAAAAAAATCCCATGTTATTCTTACTTAATAAGAATAACATGCTGAAGTTTCAATACATGAAGACCTTTTTTTATAGGTTTTATAGACAGATAAGTTGAGAGTGAGTCTTGAAGGACCAGCTCCACATCCTCTTGTAAGTTTTTAAGTCAAAAACTCTTTAAGTTTTTGAGCTCCTATCCTGAAAAGTCTGTCTTGCAGAAAATGAACTCCCAAAACTTACTGCCAGATTCTGGAAGATAAATTCTTGAAAGAGTTGTATACGAGGATGTGATGGTGGTCCTTCAAGAGTCACTCTAGCTAGCCTTATCTGTCTATAAAGCCTATAAAAAAAAACAGTCTTCATGTATTTCACAACACTTCAGCAAGTTGTTCTTATTAAAGGATTAGTTCACTTTCAGAACAAAAAATTACAGATAATGTTCTCACCCCCTTGTCATCCAAGATGTTCATGTCTTTCTTTCTTCAGCCGTAAAGAAATTGTTTTTTGAGGAAAACATTTCAGGATTTCTCTCCATATAATGGATATGAATGGTGCCCCAAAGCTTGAACTTCCAAAATTCTGTTTAAATCCAGCTTCAAAGGGCTGTAAACGATCCCAGCCGATGAAAAAGGGTCTTAAGGGGTGAATACATTAGCTGTAAATTTTTGTTCTGAAAGTGAACTAATCCTTTAAGTTAGGGTCATTTTTTAGGATTTTTTACTCAAGCAAACTCACTGAGAACCTGACACATTGCACTTCTGGAGACTCCAGGTAGGTTGCAGTTTTGGAAAATGGTGGTGCTGGAGACTAAATGTGTCCTGATGGTTTCACACCTAATTCTTCACTTAAATTCTTATTTCTTTTGCAGTTAACATGTGTCTTTCCTTCTCCATCTGTTTTTATTTTTTTCTGACCGTGCTGACGCATTGAGTATTTCGCTGTCCAATGGTCATGCCTTAACTCCTTAACTTAAATTCTAGTATTACATTAGTATTGCATCCCTCTCATGGGCATTTAATCATTTTTGACTTTTCAGTCTAAGTTAAATCTCTTTTTTGGATCATTTTAACTGTAAAAGAAATTGTGCCTAATAATTATGCACACCTGAATATAAGGAGTTTTACTTCCAGCCTTCATGGGCAATTATATATCACATATAAATGATTAAATACAAAATCAATAGTTTTTAAGACTGATGTAGATTGAAATTGGAAAATGTGCTTGGAAAAAAATTCAGTTTCATTATCCGCTATAGGGAAATAACGGGAAGAATAACAATGTGCAGTAAGCGGTAAAACTGTTTGCACTTCAAACCAATATTTTCATAATTAAGATAATATGTTAAAATAATATGGTAAGAATCACCAATTTGCAATATTAAGCAGTAAAACAAGCTGTTTTGTACAGCTAAAAATAGCTGGATGCAGATGAGACCCATAAAATTTACAATTGGTTGTGACCACTCTTACAGGAAAAATAAGGTGGATATATTTCTAGTGATATTTCTGTGTTTCAGGCCAGCCTTTGGTGGTACCGTCTGTAAAGGACAGGACACAGAAGCTGAACTTTGTAATCGGCAGGTAATGGACGTCAGGCATGTTTACTTTGGGCCTCAGTAGGTCATGTTAGTCAAATGAAGGGTTGCACCATCTATACATTGCCATTAGGCTGTAGTAATATATGCAGGCTGGTCTGCTTTCTTTTTTTTTGTCTTTCTTTTTTTAATTATTTTTATTTGTTGCTTAATAGCATTTATATTTTTCTATTTGTTTATTTAATGAATTATTTAAATTTTCATTAATTTTGTAATAATTTACAAATAAGTTTAAACTGGCAACATCGGTTAAACCAATGGGTATCAAGGACAAGCAATGAACAGTATTTTACAGAATTTATTTAGAATTCAAAAATTTGACGTAAGTAAGTAAAATGTGCACTTAAAGAAATTAAAACTTCTATTTCTCAAGAACAGATTCAATTGATCAAAAGTGAGAGTGAAAACTTTTACTTTGCTATAAAATATTTTATTGATATTTTTTTTTATTTTTTATTTATTTATATAAGGATTTTATTGAAAAAAATAAACAAATGTTGTTTATTCTTAACTTAATATTCATCAAAAAATCATGGTTTTCAAAAATATATTGTTTTCAACACTGATAATAATAAGAAATGTTCTTGAGCAACAAATTAGCATATTATAATGATTTCACGGGAATAAATTACATTTTAAAATACATTCAAACAGAAGACAGTTATTCTAAGTTATAATATTTCACAAAAAATAGTTTTACTGTACTTTTCATCAAATAATTAAAGCCTTTGTAAACACATGAGACCTCTTTCAAAAACATTTAAAAACTCTTCTTAAAACAGATCCCAGACTTTTGCAATTTCCATCCATTCAACCTGTATTAATGAATATTACTCAATGCATTATTATGAACAAACATGGATTAACAATAAACAATGGTTATATGGTTTATTATGAATCATTTATTATTAATTAACATTAAATTGGAGCCTGTTTGTCAGCTGAATCCCTTGGTTATAAAGTATGTCCTGAGCAGTGTTGGGGGTAACGCATTACAAGTAACACAAATTATGTAATCAGATTACTTTTTTCAAGTAACTAGTAAAGTAACTCATTACTTTTTCATTCATAAGAAAATATTTGAGTTATTTTTTTTATAACGCCAGTAACTTTGTTTTCCCATTTACTGACAGTGTAGAGGCATTTTGTGCGCAGTATAAACATGATATTACTGTAGTTGTAGTTTTCCCACAAATCCCCAAACAAAAGCTCAGTTTTGGAAACCCTAACTTAGAGTAATAACAAAAGTAATGTGCATATATAGGCGTTAAAGGTACAGTAGCAACAACAGCCTGTTTAATAGTCAGAGAGATGGTGAAAAGTTGCTACTGTTTAAGTGCAAGAAAGCTTGAAAAGCTAAATTTAAATGACATTGTTTTCTGTAAAATGAAATGAAAGCCAGTGGATTCATGGTTTAAAGAGACATGCGTGTCTTGTTGTTTGTTCCAGCCCTGTGAGTCGTCTCAGCTGGAGTTCATGTCTCAGCAGTGCTCAGCCACAGACCAGCAGCCTCTGTCAGTGTCTCCAGACTCCAGCTCCGTCTACACCTGGATCCCTGCTGTCGGCTACAGCTCAGGTGCACCTATAAACATCTCCCTGTTTAATTTGTCTTTTGTAGTTTTCTCTGTTCTTTAGATCTCTCTCTTCCTTCCAGGTGATGCTCAGTGTAAACTGATGTGTCGCTCACGCGAGCAGGACTTTATGGTGAGTCGTGGGTCTCAGTTCATCGATGGGACGCGCTGTGAGGCTGGTCACACTGTTCCACGTGGTTCTGTTTCTGCCTGTCAAGGTGGAAAGTGCCAGGTAATGCCACACACAAATGTAAACTATGTTCAAGTATGTTTTTGCCCACTTTTTAAGTAAAACTGGACATAGTATGAATCTTAAACAAGTTTAATTTCTCCATACTGTATACTTCCTTTATTAGCTGTTTGGCTGTGATGGAGCAATGCATTCTGGGAAGGTGGAGGATGTGTGTGGTGTGTGTGGGGGCAATGGCTCCACCTGTCAGTTCATCTCAAACACCTATTCAGGTGGAGAGGCTGGAGGTAAGTAGAGGTCATTCTCAGACATATTCATAATTTGTCCAGCTGCTTGCTTTCAAATATGAATGATAACTTTTTTCTGTCTGTTTCATTTTTTAAAGAGTATGTCACATTCCTCAGCCTTCCTCAAAACGCCTCACAGGTTCATGTGATTAACACAAAGCCAGTTTTTACACATCTTGGTGAGTATAGCTACTTACATAACAGCAAAACATTTTTAGTCATTTTTAAATACTGTTTTTTTTTTTACACACAGTTTAGTATTGAAATCATGTAGCATGATGGAATAAGAGGGATTTGGTTGTGTATCTTAGAGAATGAAATCAGCTGAAGATTTAAGAATTACCAGTGTTAGGGGTAAAGCATTACAAGTAACACCAGTAAAGTAATCAGATTACTTTTTTCCAAGTAACTAGTAAAGTAATGCACTTCTTTTCCATTTACAGGAAAATATCTGAGTTACTTTTTGTTTCCTTTAAGTATTTAATCCCATTTTAATAACCAATGTTTTTTCTGCTGACCTTTGTTGATCCAATCCAACCATACTAATGAGCAAAACCTTCTTTAGATTAACATTTGTGCTTCATTTTTCTCATTTCTGAAGAGTGTTGAACTTCCTTTTCCTACAGTTCTACTGTACAGATGTGAATTTACTTTTCCTTCAGCCTTAGGCTTTTCTTTTCACTTTTTGGTGTGAAAGGGCTTTTACATTTGCTAAAATCGAACTTTTTATATTAAAAACAAACAAGCAAGCCCTGCCCAGAATTAAAAAGTAACTCAAAAGTAACACAAAAGTGATGTAACGCATTACTTTCCATTAAAAGTAACTAAGTAACGCAATTAGTTACTTTTTTAGGGAGTAACGCAATGTTGTAATACATTACTTTTAAAAGTAACTTTCCCGAACACTGAGTATTAAATAGTTTAGAATAAAAACTATATTCTTTAACAGTCTGTCACTGTTGTTACAAGCATAAGGCTGTTAAAAGTTACAGACTTCATATACAGTACAATTCTAAAATTTGGAACAGTCACTTTTGCTTACCAAGGCTGCGTTGATAAAATATACAGTAAAACTGAAATATAACAAAATATTGTTACAGTTTAAAATGACTGTTTTCTATTTTTTAATATACTTTAAAATATAAATTAGTTCTGTGATTGTAAAACTGAATTTTCAGCATCATTACTCCAGTCCAGTCAAACATTTTTTTCAGGACCCTCTGATGAATAGAAAGTTTAAAAGAACATAATGTATTTGAAATAACTGACTTTTAGTCAGTTTCATGTGTCCTTCCTGGCAAAAAAGTATTAATTTTTATCTGAAATCTTACCCAATTTTTGTTTTAAAATGTGTATTATTTAGGGGTGTAAACCGTGTACCCACTGTTTTTTTTTTGTTTTTTTTTTATAAATGTATTAAAAATCTGGCCAATTTAAATGCATCAGTCTGGAAGTTCTGGCTTTTTTGTGGCATTTGTTGCACTGACAGACATTCATAAACATTCATATCTGTGTACTGTATGTCAAGAAATAATCACTACAGTTCAAAAATGAACTGAAAGATATGTCCCTCTTTTTCCTGCAGCGGTGTTATTAAATGATAAATACGTGGTGTCTGGAAATGGAAGCCCAGGCCTGAGCATCACATACCCCTCACCTCTGGAGAAGAGCCCCATAATCTATAACCTGTACCTCACACCTGACCACCTGCCTCAAACTGAAGAGCTCACTATCTCTGGACCAGTCACAGACAAGATACACATACAGGTCTGCAGCATCTTTCATTGCTACAGGACCTTCGTTATTTGTGACTTTATATGTTAAAGGGATAGTTCACCCAAAAATTCTGTCATTAATTACTCACCCTCATGTTGTTCCAAACCCGTAAGAGCCTCGTTCTTCTTCGGAACACAAATTAAGATATTTGATGAAATCCGAGAGCTTTTTGATGTGACTTGGAGGAGTTGTTGAATAAAGTCGTTAGTTTTGTTTTCTTTGTGCACAAAAAGTATTCTTGTAGCTTCATAACATTACGGTTGAACCATTGATGTCACATGATCTATTCTAATGATGTCCTTACTACATTTCTGGGCCTTGAATGTATCAGTTGCGTTGCTGTCTGTGAAAGAACAGAAAGCCCTCAGATTTCATCAAAAATATCTTAATTTGTGTTCCAAAGATGAATGAAGGTCTTATGGGTTTGGAACGACATGAGAGTAAGCAATTAATTACAGAATTCTTATTTTTGGGTGAACTAACTCTTTAATGTTCAAAAATCATTGTTTGTAAAAAAAAACAGTTTATTTTTTTATTTTTTAGGTATTTCGGAAATATGGCCAAGAGTATGGAGACCTTACCACCCCAAACATCTCATATCAGTACTACTCATCTGAAGCTGTGTCAGTGGAGAGAGCTGCTGAAGGCAAATGGTCTGCCGTCATATCTTCATGTTCAGTGACCTGCGGCACAGGTAACACAGGAGTTACAATCTGAACACATGAAACAAGAAGTCTGGTTAACTTCTTTTCTCTCAACTGACCAAAGTATAACTAAGACCATCAGCTATCACTGGTCAAACTATTTAATATTGAGGACTAACATACTAACATACTTTTATACCACTACTTTTATGCACCGTTCTGTGCAGTTTCTTTTTTAACTTCTAACTTAAAGGAATAGTTCATCCTAAAATTAAAATTCTGTCATTAATTACTCACCCTCATGTTGTTCCAAACCCATAGCACCTTTGTTCATCCTCAGAACACAAATTAAGATATTTTTGATGAAATCCGAAAGCTTTCTGATCCTGCATAGACAGCAACGCAACTACCATGGACATTGTTAAAATAGTCCATGTGAAATTAGTGGTTCAACCATAATTTTATGAAGCTATGAGAATACTCTTTGTGTGCAAACACAGACACAACATAAGCGTGAGTAATTAATGACAGAATTTTCATTTTTGAGTGAACTATCCCTTTAATAGTCTTTAACTCTCATACTGTCTTTTGAATTTGGTTGCTCTATCTATTGTAGGCATCCAGAAAATCAGTCAGCACTGTGTTGATGTGCTCACACTCCAGCGTCTGGAAAATGAGCTTTGCAGTTCATCCCCTCAAACAGCAGATCAGCTGCAGCCCTGCTTCCAGCCCGACTGCCCACCCAGGTGCCTTTCAGGTTTATAGTTTTCCCTCGGAGCAATCACTGGCCTTTCAAACATACCAGAACAATTCATAAACTACCAAAAAAAAATCGAATCAATACCTTTTTTTTTTGAGTATAGCCACATTTTTTTTATTGTGTATGCATTGTAGCTGGGAGGTTGGTGAGTTTGGACCCTGCAGCGCCCCCTGCGGTGTGGGAGAGCGAGTGCGCTCTGTCACATGTGTTCAGAAGCAGGGTACGGTAAAACTGGAGCTGCCTGACTCAGACTGTATGCTTGACTCTAAACCTCAAACCACTGAGACCTGCAACCCCCAAACCTGTCCTGCCAGGTAACGTGCAAAAGTGTGTGAGAATTAAACGAATTAGCAAGTTAGACAGTCTAAAGTTGAAATGTCCAAATAACAGGACTACAAATATTACATTATTTAAAGGGATCCCCAAGTATTAGGACTTTTTTGGCTTAATATAATGCAAATTATGTCTCTTACTGAAATATATAGTAGAAAACCCATGAAAGAGTTTTGTTATTTAAAAAATCTACATTTCATACATATTTTGGACTACAGAGGGTGCCATTTTTGTGATGACATGAATTGCACTCGATAAGCTACTGGCGCTACCTGTTGCAGCTTGGAAAATAAAATACTGATATGATTACCACAGCTGCTGAAAGAGCTTGCAAGTGGCAATAGGTATAAGCATTGGCATAATTCAAATGGCGTAAAATGGATTTTTCCCCACAAAGAGTCTAAATGTCCCCGGATATCAAGTGAAATCTGCACTGACTGATGCAAACTCCTTCAGTGATTGCAGCATCATGACAAGTGTCTGCATGTTTACATCCTGCCAGGATGGCATCTAGTGTTTCTTGTCTCTGCCATTTGTAAGCTCTTTCAGTAGCTGTGGTCTACTAAAAGCCTGAAAGGCATCAGGGCTAAAGTTGAGAGAACAAAGACACAGGTCTTTAAGAAGTTTTATTCGTCTGCATGCATCTTCCCATTCTTTTGTTCTCTTCTTATTTCTAAGAAAGCAGTGAAGACTTGCATCGCTTTTCTTGTTGGCCTTCGACTGAAAACTAAAACCTAAAGCCACAAAATGTGGCATCGTATCAGTATTTTTTTTTCCCCGAGTTGTGGTAAAATAGCAACAGGTAGTGCCAATAGTTCACAGAGTGCAACCTTTTCACGTCATTGTAATAATGGCATGATAATAATGGCATAATGATGGATTTTTCAAATAACTTAAAGGGATAGTTCACTTTGAAATAAATTTTTGATATGTTTTAGCTTACCCCAAGGGCATCCGAGATGTAGGTGTCTTTGTTTCCGCAGTAGTTCCAATTTTGATATTTTTAGGTCCAGCCGTTCTTGTCTGTCAGTCATATAATGCGTGCCTATGGTCACCTCATAAAAGAAAATGCACAGATTCAAATTAAACAGTCCAAATTAAACAATTCCACATCGTAAGTACACATTAATGACCTAAGACACGAAACAAATGGTTTGTGTGAGAAAACGCACAGTATTTATATCGTTTTACCTCTTGTAAACAATCACGTCCAAGTTGAAGGGGGCGCGCTATCTGGTGTGTGAGCGCGTTCTGATGCGCCAGCGCTACTCCCGGAAAGCGCCGGACGTCATCCATTGCGCGAGCACAAGTAATTATTTTCTTTTTTAAACATCCCTAAACATACCTTTTTTAACCAATTCTTGTTTAAACCTCCCGGATAAGCGCAAACGAGTACCATTTCTGTTAGCCGTCTTACCTACAATCTCTGTTCTGTGTAAACAATGAGTGACGTTCACGCGCGAGAGATCACTTCCGGAGCTTTCTGGGAGTAGCGCCGGCGCGTTCACACACCAAGAAGCGCGCGCACTTCAACTTGGATGTGGTTATTTACAAAAGGTAAAAAATTACATAAATACTGTTCGTTTTCTCACACAAACCGCTCGTTTTGTGTCTTAGGTCATCAATGTGTACTTACGATGTGGAATTGTTTAATTTGGACTGTTTAATTTGAATCTGCATTTTCTTTTGTGAGGTGACCATAGGGATTATATGACTGACAGACAAGAACGGTTGGACCTAAAAATAAAAATTGAAACTACTGCGGAAACAAAGATACCTACATCTTGGATGCCCTTGGGGTAAGCTAAAACATATCAAAATTTAATTTCAAAGTGAACTATCCCTTTAACATTTGACTGATTGCTGTTCATTCTTGCAGTTGTGTGTGTGTATATTCATGTTTATTTGTGTGTGTGAGTGTTGTAGATGGCAGGTGTCTGAGCCTGGCGAGTGTTCAGCTGTGTGTGGACCCGGGGAGGCTCAGAGAACAGTGTTGTGTGTCCGCTCCCATCATGGATATGATTCTGAGGTGGACCAAAACCTGTGCTCTGAGCCCAAACCCCCAGAACACGTTCCATGTGTGGTGG
This sequence comes from Cirrhinus molitorella, assembly GCA_033026305.1. Classification (NCBI taxonomy): domain Eukaryota; kingdom Metazoa; phylum Chordata; class Actinopteri; order Cypriniformes; family Cyprinidae; genus Cirrhinus; species Cirrhinus molitorella. The sequence continues at coordinate 25,424,736 of CM065125.1, forward strand.
ATGTTTGTCCTGTTGGCTGGGATTCTCAAAGAGAGGTATGGTGTTACAAAATGAATTCAGCATGTATTATTAACATCAGAAAATAAATAAGCAATGTCACACTGTCATGCTAGAGTGGAATGAACGCACAAAGATAAAGATTAAATGCGCACTGTCTTTATCTTTCTAATAATCCACAAGAGGATAAATACAGCAGAGACAGGATGCACACATAGGGACTTAGTAGACCACACTACAAACAGTAAACTGAACACAATACATAGGCACCTGAACAAAATGACATAATTAGCTGGAGACTAGGCCACACTGAGCACATGAGGAAGAAACACACAACAAAACAGGTCCATAAGTCTGACACACACACACACAAGTAAGAGCACTGCTGAACTGAATATCAGCACAGATATACTGTATATCAACAGATGCAGAACCTGATTTTACCAAGTGTGACATGTTCCTGGATCAACATCTTTGTTGACCCTGGAACAACATTGTGATTAACCAAATCAGATTTGAAAAAAAAAAAACAGTTTATAGGTTTTGTGAAATTTAGACTTTGGTGCTTGTACATCAGTGTCATTCATCTATCATTTCCTCTGATTTTAGGGATTACTCATGGGTAAGGTTAGGTTTAGGTGTAGGGATGTGGTAAAGACTACATTTTCGGATTAAAATGTTCCAGGGTCAACAAAATATGTTGACCCAGGAACACATCAAACTCAGCAAAATCAGGACGTGCATCAACAGATATATAACAGTTAATAATTTCAATACTGTCAATTAAGTCTAATAAGCCAATTAGTAGGTATATTATATTTTGCCAACAAAAAGCCAAAGCAATCAAGTGTTGCATGTCACAAAGTACATGAACTGGAACAGAGTTTTGAGAGGAATGGAGTGGTAGCAATTTCCTCTCAATGCCCAAAGTCTTCTGTAATCAATTGCTCTTTTCTGTTTTTTTGTGTCCTGTTCTCTGCTAACTAATGAGTGAAATCCTGCTCGAAACAATGCAGCTTTCAAGAGACCAAGTGCTTGCAAAATCTTGGCAACGTCACAAAAATTTGCTCTGCTCACACTCTGGTCTAGAATGCCACAGACAAGCTAAATGACACAAAGAATAAGGCCTCTCAGTGCTGTTCTAACTCTAAATATAACTTGAAGCGACACTTCAAGTATGTGTTTTATATAATTTTTGCACTACCGTTCAAAGGTTAGGAATAAATTACATTTTATAATATATTACAACAGAAAACGGTTATTTTAAATTGTAATAATATTTCACAATATTACTTTTTCTGTATTTTTGATCAAATAAATGCAGCTTTGCTGAGCTTTATATTTTTCCAAATGTTTTTCAAAAGTTCTATAATTCAAATATATGTGATTTAATCTAAAATGTGTTGTCAATACCCAGCTGACCCCTACAGACTCCCATATAATGCCCCGCTCCAGAATGGTTCCGGTTTATGTTTGGAGTCCTGTGATTGGCCAGTGCTCAAAGACCTGTGGGAATGGTAAATGAGAACCAAATGCATGTGCTGAAATTATGGCCAACACTCTTTTGTGACTGCGAGTGCATAAAATTTGCATGCTTACACTTCTACACAGGATCTCAGCAGGTTTGGTTCTCCTGTGTGGATCACCAGTCACGTTTAGAAGTCCCAGAGTTCCTTTGTGATCGTACCAGTAAACCAGAAATGCACACCCAGCCCTGTAGCCTGTCAATATGTCCTGCTACGTAAGCTTTGCTTAAGCTCTCCTTTCTATTCTTAGACATACTATAAATTTACATGATGATGAATATGGTGTCTTCTTTATCAGGTGGCGGTACATACAAGGCCCATGCAGTGTGTCATGTGGAGGTGGTGTAGCGAAGAGAGTCCTGTACTGTTCCCAGAGGGTGCAGGGAGGAGGCAGTAACAGGGATCTGGTGGTGGGAGAATCTGCTTGTCAATCTATGGCCAGACCTTCAGAGGTAGTGGAGTGTAATACTGAAGCCTGTCCAGCCAGGTAAAGCTGTCAAACATTTCTTGTATTGTGTATTGTGATTGGTGGATTGATTCTAAGATTTACCAAACTCTTAAATTGATGCAAAATCATTTCTCGAGGCTCGAGGACCTTTCCCGACCCTACCCTCCCCCATCCCCCTTCTCTCTCTTTGTCCCACTTCGCTTCCTGTCACCAATGATCTGTCCTATCCTAATAAAGCTAAAAAGGCCAAAAATAAATCTTTAAAAAAAAAAAAAAAAAGAACTGTGGTTGGCCACTTAAAGTCCAATGCCTCTTGAAAGCATAATTCACCCAAAAATGAAAAGTCTTTTATTAATTATTATTAACCCCCATGTCGTTCCAAACCTGTAAGACATTCGTTCATCTTCATGACACAAATGAAGATATTTTTGATGAAATCTGAGAGCTTTCTGACCCTGCATAGACAGCAACACAACTACCACGTTCAAGGCCCAGAAATGTAGTAAGGACATCGCTAAAATAGTTCATGTGACATCAGTGGTTCAACCGTAATGTTATGAAGTTACGAGAATTTGTGTGCAAAGAAAACAAAAATAACCACTTCATGCATTGTGGTACTCTTCTGGACATGCGGTGAAGATTGACAAAGAAAAGAAATTGTTGAATAAAGTCGTTATTTTAGTTTTCTTCGCACACAAAAAGTATTCTCGTAGCTTCATAACATTACAGTGTCTGTGCAGGGTCAGAAAGCTATCAGGTTTAATCAAAAATATCTCAATTTGTGTTCTGAAGATGAACGAAGGTGGATGAGTAATTAATGACGGAATTTTCATTTTTGGATCAGCTATCCCTTCAGTGTATATTGTCTTAAACCAAAACGTATTTATATTATATTATATTATATTATATTATATTATTAGAGTAAGGGTGTCCTAACTGATGAAATGATTGTGTAGGTGGCAGGCGGGAGCGCAGGGTGACTGTTCGGTGTCATGTGGGATGGGTGTAGCTGTAAGAAGTGTGCGGTGTGTTCAGTATGAAGGGGGTGTAGAGAGGGTCGTGGACGAGGACCGGTGTGACCCAGGAAACAAGCCTCCCGTCACTGCACCATGCTTCACACAAGTCTGTTCTTTCCACTGGGACGTGCAAGAATGGAATGAGGTAATATACCAACACATCCACAATCAAGACTACATATACTAACAACACAGCTGTTATCCCAAACCACCTTTAGTCCCAGTTTATGGATGTATATTCCAGAGTCAGTGCTTCTCTATTCTTCACTGTCTCTCTGTTCTCCACCGTAGTGCTCTGTCTCATGTGGTGATGGGATCCAGTCTCGGACCGTGTCCTGCATGGGCCCATCCAGCCCTCTTCCTGTCAGTCCCTTTCTTTGCCTCCACTTGCCAAAACCCATCACCATCCAGGCCTGCTATAGTCCTGACTGTTCCTCAGCACAGTCCTCCACACCAGAGCCCAACATCACTCACATCCAGTCAGAGCCCCGGAGAGGAGAGAGGACACAGATGACCACACCAGCTCCAGCTGTCAGAATGATGAAGATGAGTTTCTCAGCCATTGTGCCTACAGCAGATGTGATGAAAAGCACCATGAGCATGACAACAGAATCACCACAGACCAGTTAGGTGGCAAGTGTCTGCTAGCTCTATATAAAACTGTCAGCCTTGATGACCTTTTATGTACCTAAAGAGGGCATATTCTACAATTTTGTAGCATTTTTATCCTGAAATTCCTTAAATTGGAATATTGGTGTTAAATGTTAAAAAAGTCAGAATAATAATAGATTTTTTTTTATAAGTTTACTTTGTAAATGGGCTAAAAGATATTATGATTATTATTATGAAGGACCAGACTGCAAAGTATTATATGAAATGTAAAATATATATTTATAAATCCAAATATATAGTCATAATTCTAAATCTATAGATACAAATCTGAGACAGATTTTAACACTAGTTAAAATTTTGATTCTATACATTTAAACTCTCAAAAATATGTAAATCTGATATAGTTAGAACTCTAAACATAAATATATTCACAAAATGTATATTATATTATTAGGGGTTATAGCTCATGATTCATGATTGTACATGTTTATGATTTCAAACTATATATATCCAGATTTAGATTTATATATATAGAATTACAACTTAATATTCATATTTCATATAATTGTTTCCTCATATATTTATAGAAACCTGTTTCCACCACTGAATAAAAAACTTTAATAAAAGTTATGGCGACTTATCTCACTATTCTGACTTTTTTTCTCAGAATTACACTGATTTGTTTCGTCACAGAATTGTGATATAAACTTGCAATTGTTATCAGACTTGCGAGACATAAATTACAAGATAAACTCACAGTTTCTCAGAATTGCAAGAATTTTATTCCCACAAATGTAAGTTTGTATCTCACAATTCTGACTTTTTTTCACAAATGCGAGTTTGTCTCACAATTCTGACTTTTTTTTTTTACAAATGTGACTTTGTATCTTGCAATTCTGAATTTTTCTTGCAAATGCAAGTTTGTATCTCACAATTCTGACTTTTTTTTTTTAGAAAAGCAACTTTGTATCTCGCAATTCTGACTTTTCTTGCAAATGTTTATATTTTGCAAATGTGTTTATCACACAATTCTGACTATTTTTCTCACAAATGGGAGTTTGTATTTTGCAATTCTGCCTTTGTTTTTTTATCTCGCAACACTGACTTTTCTCACAATTGCAAATTTATATTTCACAATTCTGGCTTTTTTCTTGCAAATGCGAGTTTATATCTCACAATTCTGACTCACCAATGTGAGTTTGTATCTCACAATTCTGACTTTCTTGCAAATGCAAGTTTATATCTCGCAATTCTATTTTTCTCGTAAATGCAGTTTATATCTTGCAATTTTTACTTTTTTTCTCACAAACGTGAGTTTATATCATTCTCATAATTCTGACTTTTTTCTCGCAAATGTGAGTTTGTATCTCGCAATTCTATTTTCCTTGTAAATGCAAGTTTATATCATGCAATTTTTAAGTTTTTCTTGCAAATGTGAGTTTATATCTCACAATTCTGACTTTTCTTCTTGCAAATGCCAGTTTATATCTCACAGTTCTGACTTTTCTTCTTGCAAATGCAAGTTTATATCTCACAATTCAGACTTTTGTTCTCACAAATGCTAGTTTATATCTCGCAATTCTGACTATTTTTCTTGTAAATGCAAGTTTATGTCCTGCAGTTCTGACTTTTTTTCTTGCAAATGCGAGTTTGTATCTCGCAATTTTTTTTCTCGCAGTTGCGATTTTATATCTCACAATTCTTACTTGAGAGATATTGCAAGATATAAACTTGTAAATGTGAGTTGTAAAATCCAATTTTGAGGGGGATAAATATATGTTGATCATATATTTGGGTTTAACATCATATCATATGCATATCATATGATTCTTACTTAACTTGCAACTGTGTGTTATGAAGTTAGAACTGCGAGATATAAACTTGCAATTCTGAGAAAAAAAATGACAATTGTGAGATATAATATATCTTGCAATTCTGACTTTATTTTTCAGAATTGAGAGACAAAAGACTATAACTCGCAATTGCAAGTATAGAGAGTGAAAAAAGTCAGATTTATGGATTATTATATAAATGAATGGAGGGATAAATGAAAAAAAGCTGTGATGAATAAGTAAACTACTCTGGTTTTAGGTTTCTGTGGTCGACTCCTGCTTCAAGACTCAGGAACTATCGATCTGCGCAACGTCACTCAGACGAGGTGTATATTTGCTATCGGTCGACCTCTTGATGAGGTTATTCAGGTCAAAATCATATCCAGTACTCTTAACTGCCGGGAGAGTAAGTACTGAGCTTACATTGCTTACAGACAGGAATCTGATGTAGTACTAATATGATGAATTGTGTGTTATCTGCAGAGGAGAATATCGCCCTGTATGACAGACTCATCCTGATGCGTCTCTGTGAGAGGATGGCGGGCAAAACGCTAAAATCACGATCAAATGTCCTACTGGTGCGCCAGAGCCGCATGACCCCCGGCAACGGAGTCCTGCTATTTTATCAGAGCATAAAGAACAAAAAAAGCCACCATGGAGGTGTGTTATCACAAACACGGCATAAAGCGTAATACTTTTTAATGCATACTTGGCTAAATATGTACATATATTCATCAAATGTAATATTGATTGTATTGTAAAAGGAAAATTCATCCAAAACTCAAAAATTCTGTCATCATTTATGTCATATCTGGTGAAGGTAGTACTTTTATTCACCAAGGACTCATTAAATTGATTAAAACTGGCAGTAAAAATGTAAAAACAGCTGTTTTCAAAATCAATAATGATAAGAAATGTTTCTCAAGGAGTAAATCAGCATATTAGAATGAGTTCTAAAGAATTATGTGACACTAAAGACTGGAGTAATGATGCATCAGTTATTTAAAATTGTAATAATATTTCACAATATTACTGTTTTTTTACTGTATTTTTGACCAAATAAATGCAACCTTGCTGAGCACAAAAGCACAAAATTGTGCAGACCCCAAACTTTTGACCAGTGGTGTATCTGGCGAATCTCCAACTCTTTTACATACAGCAAAAGTTGTTCCACAGAACAAAGTAAGGCAACAAATGATGACAGAACTTTATAGGGTGCAATTAGGCAAAGTGAAATAATCTGAAAGGATGTGACACAGTATGTATCTTCCTCCAAGAGTGTGACGTTCAGCTGTTCTCTCCGTCTGGACTCATTGAGAATCCAATCAAGAGCACAGCCGCCTCTAACACTCAGAGCTGTCGCGTCTTCATTGATGCTCCACCTGCTTTCAAGATTCAGATCAGAGCGCTTTCTGTGCTCAACAACACCGATACAAACTCCACATACATACTGGTAAGTCACTGTTCATCCATCCAAAAATTCAAAAGTTCAAGGTCAGTGAATGAAGTTCTTTGAGATTAATCAATAAAATGCCTCTGATAGCAGACTGTGCTTTGTGAGTCATTTACATTACGTAGACATTCAGCTAGCATCTAGTTAAAATAAGCATTTGTACAAGCACTAAATGCGGTACACATTGTGGCTTCAAATGATGCCCCATGGGTTAAACATAAACACATGTTTACGCTGTGAATCTCTACTGTTTTCTTTTACTTACCCAGATTCGGGATGTGGATGCCTTAAAGACGACCATCTTTAGAGGGTCTCGGCTCTTCCTGTGGAGCTCCTCAGGAAGCAGGGCTGAAGTGGAATTCCACGGGGAGTATCAGCAAATCAAGGGCATGTTCAGGGCCGAGTATTTCTACATTAACCCTTCTGAAGAAGATCCAGTGTAATCTGTAAGAGCGCTTTTAAGTCCATAAAGAGCTGTGGAGCTTTTTCTAGTTATAATTTAGCCAGGTTAACACAACTGATTGAGAACTGAAGATAGGATTTATTACCTTTATATCAAAGATATATTTTGTTTCATATCATTTAAGAATAATACAATTCACTGTTTATATATAAGTGCTTCTGTATATTTATTGTAATGAACGAAGTTAATATATGTAAACTGACAATAATGTGTCAAGTCTACTGCTAAGCTATCAGCACAAAATAAATAACAATCATGATTTTTTTTCTTCTGATATTTTACAGAGTGATTTAGAAAAAGTCCATATGGCTCTGAGTTTTGCATAACAGTCCTACTTACCATTTTTGAAACTACAGTGATCCACCTTTTTCTTCTTGTTAGAGTAGTAAATTTTTTTAATTTTATGGGTCTGGCTTTCTATCTCATCCATGCCCAGCTATTTTTAGCTGTACAAAACAGCTTGTTTTGCTGCTTGATATTGCAAATTGGTATGTCTTACCATATTATTTTAAAGTATTATCTTAATTATGAACACACTAGTTTGTAGTGCAAACAGTTTTACCGTTTACTGCACGTTGTTATTCTTCTCCTTATTTCCCTATAGCGGCTAAATCTAGCCCATAGGCTTACTTCCACATTGAAGAATAAGGTGGATACATACAGTATACTTCATTTTTACGAGTACATTAGCATATGTGCACAGTCTAATGGACAGACTTTCAAAGTCTACCCCTTTGATGCACATGCACACTAGAAACACACATTCTTATTCAGTGTCTGCTCTTTTCTTTCCAAAAGTTAATAAGTAATTTAAACTAGAGTTCGGGTGTGTTTTATTCCTTTCACACAAGTGCTCATTAATGCTGGCATATGTGGTTTTTGCCTTCTTAAGCAGTTTGTTTTCATCAGTTTTTCTGTCTCTCCTGTTTCTTTTCTGATTGTAAAATAGGCCCAGGTCAGTGTTGTAACAAAAATTAGTGCCAAAAAATGGACTATATGAATACACTGTGCTAAAACGTGCAACGTACACATACCCCAGCATATGTGTAAAAAAAACTGAAGTACGCTTTGGGCTATACTTTGGGTTTAACTTGATATGGCACTGAATAATATCAAGAGCCTTCTCTCAAAATGTTTACAGTTGAAACTAAAATAAAAAGAGAATGAGGCTGTATTTCTAGCTGTCCCTGTTTATATCTGTACCAGCCTCATAGTTCATAGTCACTTCCCTGAAAGATGAAGTGTGCAGTTTCTGTGCCCCTAAATACTCTGTGATGATGATAATAATAATAATAATAATAATTCAAACCAGTTTCCAGAAGTTAGACAACCCCAAATTCACACTACTGAGTGAATATTGCTGTGTCAGGCTGGTCAGGTTGCTTAAACAAATCAAAGTTTTAAAAGCACCACATAGTCACAATGTTTACACTTTGCAAGGGAATCAACCTAAGAATGGTGTTCTTAGTTACTTATAGTCTTTGCATAATGAAAAAAAAAAAAAAAAAAAATCACACGTCACCTTTAAGATATGGAATACCGATATGAACCAATATTACCAATGTGTCAGGTTAATCACTCTGAAAGTGGTAAAAGCCTCCAGTCTGAAAGAGTTTCAGGGCTTCTGTGAGAGTTTCTTTTGCCATTAATGAAGTGTCGTCACTCACTGGGTCTTAGACACTTGCTCCAGAAGAGTCTTCATGTCTAGAAGTGATTCCTCCAGAAACTTTGAGAGTTTTGTGGCATTTGTTTCCTCACAGCTATTGAAGGCGGTCACAGCGAAGTTAATATGGTCATCCATAGGGTTGTAGCAGATACCGTAACCATCAGGAACCATGGGTCCGAAACACATAACGCAGTCTGTCTTTGATCCAACCTGAAAAACAAAGAAAACAACCACAGCTTACATAAAAATTCTACATTTTTCTCTTCTGTGTCAGTCTTCAATGCACGTTCACGAGAGTCCTTGACATATGCATGTGCATTCCTCTGCTTGTAAGTTTTGTTTTCTTTGCGCACAAAGAGCATTCTCGTAGCTTTATAAAATTAAGGTTGAACCACAAATGCCACATGGATATTTTAACAATGATCTTACTACCTTTCTGGGCCTTAAGCGTGTCAGTTGCGTTGCTGTCTATGCAGGATCAGAAAGTCTCAAAAATCCTTGGATTTTAACAAAAATTTATCTTAATTTGTGTTCTGAAAATAAACAAAGGTTTTACGTGTTTGGAACAACATGAGGGTGAGTAATTAATGACAGAATTTTTATTTTTTGGGGTGAACTATTTCTTTAAGGTGCAATACCGGCATCTACCACACAATTGTAAATACAGAAGTGTCCTCTGAGATGCATTTACTGTGACCCTGTCAGATTTATGTATCTGTAGGGTAAACCAGAGGTCTTCAGCCCTGCTCCTGGGGACCCACTTGCCTGGAAAGTTTATTTGCAACCAGCTTCAGCACACCTGCCTGCAATTTTCAAGCAGTCTTGAGGAGCTTGATTGCCCGCTTCAGGTGTGTTTGATTAGGGTTGTAGCTAAACTCTTCAGGATAGTGGGTCCCCAGGAACAGGGTTGAAGTCCTCTGGTGTAAACTACATCAAAGGGCAGCATGACTTGCAAGGTATTACATGACAGTGAGACACCATTACTCAAGAGTCTCTAACAAAACCATAACAACCAGGACAAACCTAATTATCAAACCCTATTCAGTATTTAGAAAGAAAGTAGGATAGATATACTAGAATTTGTGTTTTGTATATATCTTTGTTTGTATCTGAATTTTGGGATTCTAGAAAGCATTGTGCTGAGGGTTAGCACTTATGCTAGTGCACTATAACCTTTCTGAAGGATCTCAATGTTACGAGCGGCTTAAGTCTATTTGCAGCAAGGTCCCTTATCTCATCACTTCACCCTAAACTGTTTGAGCATTTGTTTTGTGAACCTGACACAATGCAAAGCAGGCCAAGTATGCAAACCCACAAGATGTAAGAAAGCACTGCAACTCATTTCACATGCAAAGAGGTTAGCTAATAATAACAGAGGTCATTTACATATAGATGTCTTAAAGGTACAATAGCAAAAGTACAAAAAACAAGCCTGTTAAAAGCAACTTAAAGTATTAATGTAAGTGAACTTTATGATGCTTTTTTGAAATCAACAAACCCAGTACCCACTTGCTTTCATTATATTGAAAAAAAAAGATTTAATTTTTCATAAATAACCAAGTTCTATGTATACAGATTTTTTTTAAAGTGCTCCGAAGAGAAGTGATAACCATATTTAGATGTGGTGTGCAGTGTTGGGGAAAGTTACTTTTAAAAGTAATGCATTAATATTGCGTTACTGCCTAAAAATGTAACTAATTACCTAACGTTACTACTTATTACTTTTTAAATCTAGGCAGAGCTTGCTTGTTTTTTTATTTTGGCAAATGAACACACCAAACGCCTGAAGAAAAAGTAAATTCACATCTATACAGTAGAACACATAAGAAGAAAGTACAACACTCTTCAGCAATGAAAAAAAAAGAACAACAAATGTTAGTTCATCTTGAGGAAATTTTGCTTATTAGTGTGGTTGAAGGTCATCGAAGGTCAGCAGCTAAGACACTGGTTAATAAAATGGGATTAAGTACATAAGGGATAATTGTATTTGTAAAGGAATTTTTTTATATTATTTAACATATTTAATTATTGCAGGTTTGCATCATATTCTGAGTTGAATTTCACTGTTTTTATTTGTTTCAAGGAATACTGAATCTGTTTTTTTGTGTGAGTGAGATGAATTAATGCATGTTCACATTTATTCTAGAACTAAATAAACATCTTACTCCCGATTTCTCTCAACATTGGGGCAGGAGAGCTTTCAATCAATAAATGGCAAAAAAGTAACTCAGATATATATTTTTTGTAAATTAAGTAGTAATGTGTTACTTTACTAGTTACTTGAAAAAAGTAATGTGATTTGTACTTGTAATGTGTTACCCCCAACACTGGTGGTGTGTGAGCAATGACCTATTATGCCCCTTTTTACAAGATGTAATACAATAAAAGGTGTCAGGTGTCTCCAGAATGTGTCTGTGGAGTTTCAGCTCAAAACTGAAATCATTTATTATATTATTTTGAATATGGGTATTTTGAGTGGAAGTAGAAACACGCTGTGTTTGTGCATGTCTCTTTTAATGCAGATGAGCTGCTGCTCCCCACCCCCTTTTCCAGAATAGGGCTGTGCCTTTACTCTGCCAAAAAAACATCTGTTTGCTTTTGATTATCATGTCTATCGCACTGAAACCAGGCGTTTTAAACCGTAACTTCTGATATAGTTTTTTTTGAGTGTACACATTAGAAGCATGTGGATATAAAGTGGCTGTCACACAGCATGTGAGTACTAAACTAAATTATTTTTCATGTCTTATTGCACTTAAACTGTCAAATACAGACAAGTTTATGTTAAAAACACAAATGAATTCCAAAAACAGTTGGTTATGTCTGTGAAGGTAAACAGCTGGGAAAGAAATTGCATGTTTATATTAGTCTCGTCTCCTCTGAGGCTGATTTTTTTTTTTCATCGAACTTTTGCCAAGGTGTTAGAACTGGTACACCATAGTCGCTTGTCAGCAGGCAACCAGGTAAGACACAGGGCCCACGACTGATTTAAATGATCCAGATATAAATTTGTTACCCACTCTCAATAGGAAAGTGGCCAAGCAAAATGACTCAAAAAAAGTTGCCTGGCAAAATTGCTTCAAAAGTAATTGTTGCCCCGCATATCTTCAGACAAAGACTTACCAAAACAAAGTTACTGGGTTGTCCTTTTTCACATTTTCTGGGTTGGTAGACACACCAGGGACCATTTATAGCACAGACAAAGTCAGATTTTTATGATATGTCTCCTTTTACAAACCTGACTTGTGTAGAGGTTAAAATGTGAAGCCACAGCGAACGACGTGTCCATGAAGATCTCAGGTAAAGACGTCAGATCCTCAATGGCCGTCATCTTTAGCCCCAGCATGTGCCTCTCTACACCTTGCCCATGAATGGCCTGATCACAAGAAAACAAAAACTGAGATCAGAAGGAAGCAAAAAGAATTGGCAGAATTGTAACAGCATCAGTGAAATAAAATACACTGAGGAAAAAAAATTGATCCCCTGCTGATTTTGTTTGTTTGCTGATTGCCCACTGACAAAGAAATGATCAGTCCATAATTTTAATGGTAGTTTTATTTGAACAGTGAGAGACAGAATAACAAAAACTAAACTAAAAAAAACAAAACAGAAACTTTAAAAAAGTAATACATTGATTTGCATTTTTATGAGTGAAATAAGCATTTCTTCCTGTATGAATCAACAAGATTTCTGACTCCCAGGTGTCTTTTACACAGGTATTGAGCTGAGATTTGGAGCACTCTCTTAAAGGGAGTGCTCCTAATCTCAACTTGTTACCTGTATAAAAGACACCTGTCCACAGAAGCAATCAATCAATCAGATTCCAAACTCTTCACCATGGCCAAGACCAAAGAGCTGTCCAAGGATGTCAGGCCTACACAATGCTGGAATGGGCTACAAGACATCGCCAAGCAGCTTTGTGAGAAGGTGACAACAGTTGGTGCGATTAATTGCAAATGGAAGATCTCACCTCATGGAGTTTCAATGATCATGAGAACGGTGAGGAATCAGCCCAGAACTACAAAGGAGTATCTTGTCAATGATCTGAAGGCAGCTGGGACCATAGTCACCAAGAATTGGTAACACACTACGCCATGAAGGACTGAAATCCTGCCATGCCTGCAAGGTCCCCCAGCTCAAGAAAGCACTTGTACAGGCCTGTCTGAAGTTTGCCAATGAACATCTGAATAATTCAGAGGATAACTGGGTGAAATGTTGTGGTCAGATGAAACCAAAATCGAGCTCTTTGACATCAACTCAACTCGTTGTGTATGACCCCAAAGAACACCATCCCCACCGTCAAACCTGGAGATGGAAACATTATGCTTTGGGGGTGTTTTTCTGCTAAGGGGATAGGACAACTGCAAAGGGATGTTGGACGGGGCCATGTACTGTCAGGTCCAGGGCACTGAAGCCAGCCCGGGCATTGAAAATGGGCCGTGGATGGGTATGACCCAAAACAGATGGACAAGGCAACAATAGAGCGGCTCAAGAAGCAGCACATTAAGTTCCTGGAGTGGCCTAGCCAGTCTCCAGACCTTAGAATCCCATAGAAAATATAATATAATAGAAAATCTGTGGAGGGAGCTGAAGGTTCGAGTTGCCAAACATCAGCCTCAAAACTTTCATTACTTGGAGAGGATCTGCAAAGAGGAGTGGGACAAAATCCCTCCTGAGGTGCGTGCAAACCTGGTGACCAACTAGAAGAAACATCTGATCTCTGTGATTGGCAACAAGGGTTTTGCCACCAAGTACTAAGTCATGTTTTGCAAAGGGGACAAATACTTATTTCACTCATTAAAATGCAAATCAATTAATAACTTTTTTGAAATGCATTTTTCTGGATTTTTTGGTTGTTATTCTATCTCTCACTGTTCAAATAAACCTACCATTAAAATTATAGACTGATCATTTCTTGGTCAAGTGGGCCAATATACAAAATCAGCAGGGGATCAATTATTTTTTTTCCTCACTGTAAAATAAAATAAAAATGATTTAGATAATATTTATTGAGAGTTTTAGAAAACATGATAAACATGTTATAAGATCATAAAATGCTCACCATGTGTGTGTGCTCTCTGTGGACTTTGATGGCCTTTTCGAGCAGTGTTGCTTTCTCACTATTCTGCAAATGTGAAATTGAAACAATATCGAAATCAATAAATCTACAAAACATACTCAAATGAGAATGCTTGACTAAAAATTGTAAACTTGTACATGTTTTGATGGATCATCCATGGCTTGTGTGAACTGGAGCGATTCTGTGGTGGTGGATCGAATAGCTTCAGTTCTGCCCAGTTTAAACATACGCAAGGAGGCGCTCTCGTAGGTTGGACAGCATGTCTGATACATCCTAAAACAGGAACAAGATCAATCATAAGTGGACTAGCATGGTTATAGATACATATATGTATGTAAACCCTTTGTATTTCTTGTCAGTTAGCAATCTTCAAAAAAAAAGACCCATACCTTGCCACACATTAATATACAAGTATTTTATTTTATCCACATGCAACTTTTCTACTTTGTGACAATTAGCGATAGACGCATAAGTAATTTTAGTAAAAAACACCAATTTGAAACCGCATTTCGTATCACCTTTGGTAAGGTTCTGCAATTCTCCACTTCCTGAATGAATTGCATGTTTTAAAGGCAAAGTATGTAATTTATACGCCACTAGTGGCACTAGACAGCATTGCACAAAACTGTTTCCAAACCCTCTTTGGCTATGTTGGTACTTATACAAGTAGTGCTGCCCCAGATTCACGTCACTGGTTGAGCCAGAATATGATTTGTTGGACCACTCAAACAAACACAGATACAGTGTTTACACTCTTTGAGAAAGTCAACCCACGAATGTCTTACTTATATCAGTAAGAAGAATGTATTTTAACATAAAAATTACATACTTGACCTTTAAAGATGTTGACAAGAAGAAATATGGCATACATGGCATGCATGCAACCTAGGAAATGAAGTGAGAGAATCCATTGGGATGTGAAAAATGCTAGGGATTTTAGAGGTAGAGATGGTCAGAGGTTTTAGTGCTAGGATGTCAAATTTACCTGTAGTATGCCAACTGCAGAGCCATTTGGATGAACGCGTCAGGACTCATTTTATGAGACTTTGGGAATTTTCTTCCATAGTGTGTGAAGTTGAGCACTCGGACGTCCAGTTCATGCACCATTCTACACAAAGGATATGAGAGGATTACAGAAGTACCTGTATTTGATGTAATATTACAGGTAAATATTGATTTAAACACCATTTTAACAGTTTGAAATGTGCTTACATGTTCATGTTCTGCTTGGCTTTCTCAATGTCCTTCTTGATTTCTGGCGTGATGTTGAATCGAAGCTTTTGTGGCATAGCAAGTGGAATCATGGGAGCTCGGACCATTTCAGTTCTCTTCCTATTACAAACATGATGCATCATATATTATATATAAGCTTTCTGAACAACAATACTTCCACAAAAAAAGCAACAACTCTACATCTACACTCTGCATTTGCCACATTAGATTGGTATCATACAGTTTTTGTATACATTTATGGTTTGGTGTTTGACTGTGCATTTAGATTATTTAGACTTAGATAACATCATATAATGGTTTCTTAAAGTTAATTTTTAAGAAAAACAATAATAATTTTATAACAGTGTTAAATGTAATCTTCAGCAAATCTCAAAATGAATATTAATTTTAAAACTTAGGTTATGATGCCTTTAAAACTAGCATTTTAAAACATTTATAATGAATAACTTTATTTTTGTTTGTGTTTTATTATTAATGTATTTAGACAAAACAGTGCAAAAATATTAATATTATTAATAATTATTATTCAAATTAATATTATACATTTATCTGTTATCTGCCATAACATGAAAATAATTATCGGCTTAGAAGTATGAGTTTAATTTTTTATTTAAAAAGAAATCGATCAATTTTGATCAGTGAATACATTTAAAATGTTACAAAAAATCAACTTTCTATTCAATACAGAATCCTGAAGAAATGTATCATGCTTTCCCCTAAAATATTAAATCAGCACTACTGTTTTTAACATTGCTAATAATACGAAATGTTTCAGCATGTTAGAATGATTTCTGAAGGATTATGTGACAGATCTGGAGTAATGATGCTGAAGATTCAACTTTGCATCACAGGAATAAATTACAATATAACATATATTCAATTAGAAATCAGTTATTTTTAATTGATTTAATTTAATTTTAATAATATGTTGCAATATTACTATTTTTACACTGTAAAAAATGCTTCTCTTACTTAGATTTTTTGTCTTATGTCCAGCCAAAATATCTAACATCTCTTAAATCAAGAAGGTTTTTCAAGACAAGTTAATTTTTGTTTTGTTTTCCAAAAAAATAAGTCAAAATTAAGTGCGTTTTTGCTTAAAACAAGCAAAATAATCTGCCAATGGGGTAAGTGAAATAATCTTATTTCAAGCAGAAAACTAGATAATTTTGCTTACCCCATTCACAGATTATTTTGCTTGTTTTAAGGAAAACTACTTTTTTCTGAAAGCAAGACAATAATTTTTATTTGTCTTGAAACTTCATCTTGATTTAAGAATTTTTAGATATTTTGGCTGGAAACAAGACCAAAAACTGCCAAGTGTACTGTATTTTGGATCAAATAAATTCAACTTTGATGAGCATAAGAGACAAAAACTTCTCAAAAAAATCTCCCTTAATTAAGAATTAAATTACATCATATCCTTACATATAGTCAACAACATAGTCCACCAGGAAAACAATGGGAGGTCCCTCAGCCGGAGCATGTTCATAAGTGAGTCCACATGATCCGTCCTCCCCAATTATGAACTGTGGGACATAGAGAATAGAGTCTGGGTACAGATGAATAACTATACCCTGTGAACATACACTGGATTCAATGATCATATGTACAGCTATAAATGCAAGACAGTAACCTGCAGTGTTTTGTCAAACCAGCGGTTCCCACTGTTCCAGCGACTGCCTCCACCATGGAGCATTTGAGCTGCCACCTTGTTAAAGTACATCTCATCTGACACACGTGGCAATGGAGCGTCAAGACACACTGTGAAGATGCTCTTCTGGATTGCCCTCACTGACTCCTTATTTGTCTTGTCTGGAACAGCATATGAGTGGCACACGCATGCACAGGAAAATAAACACCACGTTCACTAACATAATGCCCAGTACTAAATAATTTATGTAAGCTCTAGAGTGGAAAAATTAAGCAGGGTTCACAGGTTATGCAGAGCTGCACAATCCTTTATCAGATTTTTGAAGTTATGCAATTATGCAGATTTGAATATATATTTGAATATATAAATATTACATATCAAACTGTGGTTGAGTTGCTGTCTATGGAGTTCCTAAAAGCACCATTTTAAAAAACATTCTAAAAATGTAAAGATTTCAACTTTTCTGCATTTGAAAGGTTCCATGGATGTTCAAGGTTCTTCATGGAACCATTGATGCCAAAAAAAACTTTATTTTGTAATGTTGAATGGCTATATGCAATGCTTAAATATTAGGAAAAAAAGAACAATTTCCTAAAGACACCAGTAATACTGAAATCAGTGATACCTTGATTCATAAAAATATTTAACTATACATAAATATAAAAAATATACTGTCTTTATGTTGTTTCTACATTAATTTGAAGATTGAATGTGAATGCAATACAAAAGTATATTTAAAATCTAATGTTAGATGAGATTAATTTTATAAAAAATGTGTGATTAATTAGTTGTGACTGACAGCACTAATATGTATATATAAAGAGTAAAGTTACAGAATTTAAAATGGATATAAAATCAAATAAATAAAATCATATGTCTAATTAACCTCAGTTCAACATCAAATTTGGATCATAGGTTAATTAGACACATGATTTTATTTTGGATTGATTTTAATTTGATTTGATTGATGATTTTATTTTTAAGGTTCCTGTGAGATATTGTTTAGGCGATATACCAAATACAGGTCCTTCTCAAAAAATTAGCATATTGTGATAAAGTTCATTATTTTCTGTAATGTACTGATAAACATTAGACTTTCATATATTTTAGATTCATTACACACAACTGAAGTAGTTCAAGCCTTTTTTTTGTTTTAATATTGATGATTTTGGCATACAGCTCATGAAAACCCAAAATTCCTATCTCAAAAAATTAGCATATCATGAAAAGGTTCTCTAAACGAGCTATTAACCTAATCATCTGAATCAACTAATTAACTCTAAATACCTGCAAAAGATTCCTGAGGCTTTTAAAAACTCCCAGCCTGGTTCATTACTCAAAACCGCAATCATGGGTAAGACTGCCGACCTGACTGCTGTCCAGAAGGCCATCATTGACACCCTCAAGCAAGAGGGTAAGACACAGAAAGAAATTTCTGAACGAATAGGCTGTTCCCAGAGTGCTGTATCAAGGCACCTCAGTGGGAAGTCTGTGGGAAGGAAAAAGTGTGGCAGAAAACGCTGCACAACGAGAGAGGGACCTGCGGAAGCAGTGGACTGAGTCTGGAGTAGAAACATCCAGAGCCACTGTGTACAGGCGTGTGCAGGAAATGGGCTACAGGTGCCGCATTCCCCAGGTCAAGCCACTTTTGAACCAGAAACAGCGGCAGAAGCACCTGACCTGGGCTACAGAGAAGCAGCACTGGACTGTTGCTCAGTGGTCCAAAGTACTTTTTTCGGATGAAAGCAAATTTTGCATGTCATTCGGAAATCAAGGTGCCAGAGTCTGGAGGGAGACTGGGGAGAGGGAAATGCCAAAATGCCTTAAGTCCAGTGTCAAGTACCCACAGTCAGTGATGGTCTGGGGTGCCATGTCAGCTGCTGGTGTTGGTCCACTGTGTTTTATCAAGGGCAGGGTCAATGCAGCTAGCTATCAGGAGATTTTGGAGCACTTCATGCTTCCATCTGCTGAAAAGCTTTATGGAGATGAAGATTTCATTTTTCAGCACGACCTGGCACCTGCTCACAGTGCCAAAACCACTGGTAAATGGTTTACTGACCATGGTATTACTGTGCTCAATTGGCCTGCCAACTCTCCTGACCTGAACCCCATAGAGAATCTGTGGGATATTGTGAAGAGAAAGTTGAGAGACGCAAGACCCAACACTCTGGATGAGCTTAAGGCCGCTATCGAAGCATCCTGGGCCTCCATAACACCTCAGCAGTGCCACAGGCTGATTGCCTCCATGCCACGCCGCATTGAAGCAGTCATTTCTGCAAAAGGATTCCCAACCAAGTATTGAGTGCATAACTGAACATAATTATTTGAAGGTTGACTTTTTTGGTATTAAAAACACTTTTCTTTTATTGGTCGGATGAAATATGCTAATTTTTTGAGATAGGAATTTTGGGTTTTCATGAGCTGTATGCCAAAATCATCAATATTAAAACAAAAAAAAGGCCTGAACTACTTCAGTTGTGTGTAATGAATCTAAAATATATGAAAGTCTAATGTTTATCAGTACATTACAGAAAATAATGAACTTTATCACAATATGCTAATTTTTTGAGAAGGACCTGTATAGCCCCTGGGTGACACCCAAACTCCATAATTTTTTTTCAAATTAACACATTTCAGTCACAATATTATTTCTATCACAAAAAATATAACCAAATATATGTATATCACCAAATATAGTCTCAGACCATTACTTTTTAGTGGAAGGACTTAAAGTACCATTTTCACACTAAAGCAATGTCCTAGTTCAAGACAGTTTTCACAGGATAAATTGAGAGTATTTGAGCTTTTGAAAGATAATATATGACTAAAATATGTGATAGAGAAAACAGACAATAATAAAAGAGTGCCAACAGGGTTCATACAGATTCCTTAAAATGAAATTCCAGGAATTTTTTGATTTTCAAGAACGTCAATCAGATATCTCAATTATCAAACAATGCAACAAACAATGCTAAGCAAAAGATTCGTGAACTCGCTCCGAAGTACCGATCTAAGTCAAAGTTTTGTGATCCAGACTCTTAAGTCCCGATCTGAAAAATCATTTGCAGGACATGATTTTAGGTAAGGACTCTGAGAGCAGATCGCAAATCATTTGACTTAGATCGGGCCCCGAAGTTCCGATCTAAATCAAATGATTCATGATACGCAATTTGAAGTCCTGATCCAAGTCAAATGATTTGTAAATCAAATGATTTGCGTTACATAAATAAAATCACAATCTAAATTAAATGATTCATGACCTGAAGTCCTGATATGAAACAAACGATTTGCGATGTGCAATCCGATTGGAGTGCTTCAAAATAAGTTTGCATCGCAATGGTTTAAATGATTCAGAGTTTCAAAAAGCTCTGTTTCACCCATCACTACGCATTTTTTAAAATCATTACAAGCTATGTCGAAATTCAAAAATAAATGGCTCTTTTAATTTGATCTCTTTTTTGCTTGTAAATTGAAAAAAACTGAATGATCGAGGTTTTGTGCATATCTGATTGAAATCTAATCATATTTACTCAGAGTAAACAGAAAAAAAAAATTACATGAAATCCAATTTCTACAAACCCATTTCAAGTTACATGCATATGTGGTTTGAAATTGTTTCAATTAGATTCCAATCGGACACATATAATCAGATTTGGACTGACAATCTGAACAAGGCCTAAGAAAGGAATAAGTCTTTTGCCATCATCAAACACACAGCATGCGATTTTTCAGTCAACTCACCCTTGATAAGGTTGTTGTAGGCCTTGCCCCATGTGTTACGGTGGTTGGAGGTCAGGATGCCAACAGGCTCTTTATTGGTCTGAAGGGAAGAGTTCCAGATCTTCTCCAGCTGGACGTAGATCTGATCTACAGTCAGTGGTGAACCATCGCTGTTGTACACATCCAGAACAAAGAACTGAGGAATACAGAGAGAAACAGATATTTATATATTCATCGTTATTAATTTTACCTTACAGCACATCACCTACTAACAAAACTGACTTCAACACCACTGTCAAATACCAAAGCATCAAACCCAAAACTCAAATATATCCACCTTATTTTTAATGTAAGAGATACATTTATATTATTTTAATGCATTGTCATTATTATAAACACACTAGTTTGTAGTGCAAATAGTTTTACTGTTTACTGTATGTAGTTATTCACCCACAGTCAAGACCAAAAATATCAGCACCCTTGCAATTCTGTCAGAAAATGCAACACTTCTCTCAGAAAATTGTTCCAATTTCAAATGTTTTGGTATTCACATGCTTATTCTTTTTGTTTGCACTGGAACAACACACAAAAAAAAAATAGAAGGAAACTCAAACTTTCACACAGAACTCAAAAATGAACTGGACAAAATTATTGGCACCTTGTCAAAACTGTCAAAAGAAATAATTGCTTTTCAAGCATGTGATGCTCCTGTAATTTGTTTTTAGGCACACCTGTGGCAAGTAACAGGTGTGGGCAATATAGTAATCACACTTGCAACAAGTTAAAAGGGAGAAATGTTGAGTCAAGCTTTGTGTTGTGTGTCACACTGAGCATGGAGAAAAGAAAGACGTTTAAAGAGCTGTCTGTGGACTTGAGAGAAAAATTGTGGAAAAACATGGACAGTCTCAAGGCTACAAGTCCATCTCCAGTGTCCACTGTGTGCAATATCATCAAGAAGTTTACAGCCCATGGAACTGTAGCTAACCTCTCTGGATGTGGACAGAAGAAAATTAATGAAAAATTACAACAAAGGATTGTTCAAATGGTGGATAAAGAACCCAGATTAACTTCCAAAAATAAAAATTCAAGCTGATCTACAGACACAGGGTACAACAGTGTCAGCTTGCACTATCAGTCGCCATCTGAATGAAAAGGGACGCTATGGTAGGACACCACTGCTGACACAAAGGCATAGAAAAGCAAGACTGGAGTTTTCCAAAACTTATGTGACAAAACCACAATCTTTCTGGGAGAACGTACTGTGGACGGATGAGACAAAAGTAGAGCTTTTTGGTAAAGGACATCATGGCACTGTTTACAGAAAAAGAAATGAGGCCTTCAAAGAAAAGATCACAGTCCCTACAGTCAAACATGGTGGAGGTTCAAAGATGTTTTTAGGCTGCTTTGCTGCTTCTGGCACTGGATGCCTTGACTGTGTAAATGGTATCATGAAATCTGATGATTACCAAACGTAGTGGCCAGTGTCAGAAAGCTGTCTCCACCAGAGGTCATGGGTCTTCCAGCAGGACAATGACCCAAAACACACTTCATAAAGCACAAAGAAATGGTTACAAACAAAGCGCTGGAGAGTTCTGAAATGGTCAGCAATGAGTTCAGATCTGAATCCCATAGAACACCTGTGGAGAAATCTCAAAACAGCCGTTGGGAGAAGGCATCCTTCAAATCTGAATGACCTGGAGCAGTTTGCAAAAGAAGAGTGGTCCAAAATTCCAGTAGAGAGGTGTAAAAATCTCATTCATGGTTACAGGAAGCCATTGATTTCAGTTCTTTTTTCCAAAGGGGGTGCTACCGAATATTAAGTTAAGGGTGCCAAAAATTTTGTCCAGTGCATTTTTTGGGTTCTATGTGGAATCGAATCAGATTTTACTTTTCTTTTCTGTTTTTTTTTTTGTGTTGTTCCAATGCAAACAATAAAATAAACATGTGAGTACCAAAACATTTGCAACTGCAAAAAGGGTTGCATTTTCTGACAGAATTGCAAGGGTGCCGATATTTTTGGTTGATTGCGACAATATAAAGTCGTAATCAACTGTATAACAGCTAATAAATCTGAAGTCTTACACATTCATAAAAAATAGCTTTCAAAAATAAGGTAGATACTGTAGTAATCTTCTGAAAACTGATTAACTTGTCTACACTGAAAACTCATACTAAACTATAAACACCCCCATTAAAAGTTTTAGGGTCATAAGATTCTAATGTTTTTGAAAGTTCCTTATGCTAAAAAAAGCAGCATTATTACAAGAAGCACCTGAAAGTTGTGGACCACTGTGATGTGGGTAGAAGTGTAGTTCAGTACAACATCTCTCTTGGGTCCAGGGATCCGACATGAAGTTAGCACCTGGTAATACTGGTCCATGCACAAAGGCTTGCCACCCAGATATTCCACAGGCAATGTTTCACTATGCCACAGACAAGAACATACATTAAAACAAACTGATACATCTGCACACTTTCCAAATGTTTCAGAAAATACTCAAATAACTCACCTATCAATCATGCGTTTGAAATCTAAAACCCCAGCAATGAGTTTAGCAGCAAACCTATAATCAAAAGAAAGCAGGGAATGCTAAATCTGAACAGGCTATGAAAACATATTATGTCACTGTTAGAACAATAGGCACGCAGGTCAAAAAGACTGATTTCTCAATGAGTCATTTTATATAACAATTGTTTTCATTCGCACTAAGGACTGTCAGCGTTAAAAATACTGTTAACCTGCACCTGAAAAAGGGCAGACTATAGATATCATGTAGCAGAGAACAACACAGTTATGTAAACATACAACACCACACATGTAATGCTTATTTCTCATGGTGGTTTTATATAACCTAATAAGTAAACATATTGTAAAAGTATCTACCTAAATATGAAATGTCACTATAGGTGTTGATAAGAGCAAATCTAAAATGGGAACAGGGCCGAATCTGAAGCGCACATCCCTTTGAAAAAACTGTGCAATGCCATGACTAACACATATGCCAAAAATAGCCAAGCAAAGTGAGAACTCTGTATAAAGGTCGATGTGAAACTTAAAACTCCAAATCTGAAGACCTCTCATAAACTCTTCAGTAGTTGCTTATTTAATTCCAAATAGTAATCTTTTTTTTGGCCAGGCAGTGTAGTCATGCTCTGAGCTGATGACCATCAAGAAGTTTGAACCTGGAATGATCATGATCACCACTGTGCTCTTGAACAATGACACTTAACCCCATGCCTAACAAGTGGGACCGTCTTCGTAATAATTGTACTATTAGTCACTTTGGATTTAAGTATCAGAAAAAAAAAAGTTAATTCAAAAGTTTGGGATCGGTAAGCTTACATTTGTCTTTACCACAATAATCACAACTTTTTGGTCAGAATTGCAAAATATTAACTCAGAATGGCATAATTTAATTTTTTTCTTGCTATTCTCACTTTATATCTCACAATTCTTACTTCGTTATTTTCACAAATCAGATTTTCCTTTAAATAAAAAAAAATAATATAAACAATATAAAGTCGCAATCACCTTTTTTATGTATTTATTTATTTATTTATTTATTTTTATCCCACAGCAGATATAAGCTTTCATTCTCTTATATCACGTTGCTGTTATATGATAAAAAAAAACATAGTAAAAAGAGCAATATTAAAATAACTATTTTCTATTATATATGCATTACCAGTCAAAAGTTTTTGAACAGTAAGATTTTGTCAAAGAAGTTTTTTGCTCACCAAGTCTACATTTATTTGATCCAAAGTGCAGCCAAAACAGTAAAATAAAATATTTTACTCTTTAAAATAACTGTTCTTATTTAAATATATTTTAAAATGTAATTTCTTTTTTACTCTAGTAACATCATCCTTCATCATTCTAATGTTCTGATTTGCTGTTCAAAAAACATTTATTATTATTATTATGTTGTAAACAGCTGAGTAGAATTATTTTCAGGTTTCTTTGATGAATAGAAAGTTCAGAAGAACAGTATTTATCTAAAATAGAAATCTTTTGTAACATTATAAATGTCTTTATCATCAAATGTCTTTTGATCAATTTAAAGCATCCCTGCTGAACAAAAGTATTCATTTCTATAATCCTAATGATGCTGAAAGTAGCTTTGGTCACAGGAATAAATTACATTTTAAAATATATTCAAATTGAAAGCAGTTGTTTTAAATAGTACAAATATTTCACAATTTTACTTTTAAAAAACTTCTGACTGGTAGTGCATTAAGTAGTTTACAACAAAGCTGAATTTTCAGCATCATTACTCCAGTCCTTCATGTCATATGATCCTTCAGAAATCATTCTAATATTTGCTGCTCAAGAAACATTTCTGATTATTATCAACACTGGAAACAGTCATGCATACATTTTTTCAGGATCTTTTGATGAACGGAATGTAATTGTCACCGTCCCACCTGTGGTACGCCTAAGTTTACTTGACCATTTTACAAATAAATCCTAATTTATTCATAACTATATGTCGTTGGAAAGCTCTAAGACTCCTAAATAGATATTTTACCATTTTTTGTGTTACATATTTTGTAGGAAAAGTAATAGATTAATATATGAAAAGAGTGCACCCTTAAAAATCTACTTCATAACAGGAGTTCTGACCTTTGTCACAAAAAGACTTTCTTCGTTGCCTTTTTCCCTATCAAAATCCATCCTTTGAAAACCATTTTAAAATCAGACATTGCACTATGATGGAAAATGTACATCAAAATCATATCACAAAATGTTTTTGTTTATGAAATATAAAAAATTAAGTTAAAATAATGCATTTTTATGTCTATGTTCAAAAATGGAAGTGACATTTAAAGGGTTAAAATATTAATATTATGGTACAATGTAAAATTCTTTAATTTCACATTTGATCAGTTTAATTTGTCCTTGCTGAATTAAAGTATTCATTTATTCTTTTATTTTACTGACCCCACATTTCTGTACAACTGTAATGTATTTAAAATACACTTAAACACTTATTTACTTCAAACACAAACATTGTCTTCAATACTCAAATTTGCTCAGCTATACCTCATCGTCCAAAAAAAAAAAAAAAAAAAAAATAGCCATTGTCACCCACCTCATTTGTCCCTGCCGGTCTTGAAAGTGCATTTTGGGTAAAACGACCCCTGGGCTTGTGTACATCGCCACAGGCATTCGAGAGTCTAGGTAGGCTGACTGCATCCACCAGTCAGACAGCTGCATCACACAATTGGAATATTTGGAGTAGTTACAAGTTTAATACACATGCACTTATTAATAAATTTGGATTAGGTACAGCATCCCATTTTTACCACAAGTTGTCTCTCCAAAGACCTGCCTCCACAAACATGTCAGCAACATAACATGCAAATTGACTGACACGCTGTTATCTCATTGGCTTACATGAGCACAGTCATTTTTTTCTTCGTTGTTTACAGATTTTAGTAGTGTGTGATGTCTCAACACACTTGTTGCAGTGATATATCAGTCAGGCTTGGTATTAAAATCTAATTCTAAAGTTCTTTAGAAACTGTAAATGATTCAAAATAAATGATGAAATACAGTTGTAATGATTTATGGCACAAGAACATGAAACCACTGACACTCTTTTCCCTCACACACGCACCCAGTTTTCGGTCTTGCGTGCCCGGCGCTCAAGGCTCTTCTGCAGTCTCTCTCCAACGCCACCGGGCCGCAGAAACTCGTCCATGAGCTCGCGTGTGTGAGTCATCTCCTCCTCGCTGATCAGCGGCTCGAGCGAGGCCAAATAGCGTGCGCATGTCTGCTTCAGCGGCGGAACGGGCAACTTTGGCAGACTCTCCTGATGGACCAGCGGCCGCTCAGAAATTTGAACAACCGGCAATGGACTCAGTAGACGGCAGGGCTTCACCAGGCCCGTCCTTGTCTAAGAATACAGAGAATCGTTTATAGACATTTGTTATTATAGGACATGAAATAACCTACCAGATCCGGTAGAGAATAAAACAGATCGTAACAATAAACAAATATAAAGATTATTATTTTACATATTAATAAAAGCAATAATAGGTATTTTTATATTCTGCGGTCTAATATCATATGTCTAAATATGTTATTTACAATTTATTTAAATGTATTAATTAAATGTAATTATGATATAAATGCACTGTGCGTTTTTGTCACTTAAAAATAATTCATAATAAAATAATTTTATTCGAACACTGTAGGTATACATTTGATTCTTCTTTCTGTTGTGTTTCTACGCTGTGATCTTTCTTTACGACATTCCAGTATGTTTTAAAACTTAGAAGTAAACTTGTTTGGTCTGTTGCACGACATGGTAAATATTGATTGGTGATTTGTCTCGTTGTCACAGTGAACAGTGGCATCCGTGTTTTTGACATTTTGTTGCTGATTTGTCCTCTAATGTGGGTCATCTCAACATGTCATAATACAAACGTTGTTTTTAGACACAGCAACAAATGCATACAATGTTTCAGATCAGGTTTAAGAATAGAAAAACTATAGGATATTAAAAGTTATTCGTTATTACAGCTACCATTGGTGCATAATACTAGTCATGCGTTTAATTAACTGTTTTAAGTCGATGCGTTTGCGTTAGTGTGAGTATTGTACATTATGATAATAACCATCACTTACCGCAGTTCTGGTAAGGACGCACAGCATGATTTCACGCAAATAATCCCAGCGAATTTAACTGACAGCTGAAGAACAGGATCTCACCGACATTATGCGCTACAAGGGCGATCAAAACTTTCTTGACAAGTTACAACACGGGTCGTACGCCTTCGCCCTCGCTCGGATAACATTGACAACTACAGCTACAAGCTTATTTTGCCCCTGAATGACTTGCACCGTAGTGCGCAAGGCGCAAAATAAAGAAAATGTCATTTATAGCTATATGATATTTATATATGGTAACATTTGTAACATGCAACGATTACTTCTATATCAAAGTAATTTATTTATCGTTGTTTATCAGTTCAAATGTAGGGTGGTCCAGTGGACCAAATAAAACAAATAAACATTGCCATCTGTCGGCCTATTTGGACGTTCACAACGTCATCGCTAAGCGACTGTCAATGCATGACTTTTCAATTTAGTAATCGCGAATTATTAAATTATCATTTAATTTACCCATTTTAATTGGCCAGGAACAGGTGTATACATTTATATGTGGTGTTTTCTTTTTAAATATTATGAAATGATTGATTATGATTGTATTATGATTATGTGTGTGCGTGTAGTCGAAAGTTTTAGAACAGTAAGATTTTAATGTTTTTTCTGCTTAACAAGCCTGCATTTATTTAATCCAAGGTACAGCAAAAACATTTACTATATAAAATAACTGTTTTTTATGTGAATATATTTTAAAATGTTATTTATTCTTGTGATTTTGAATTTCTAAGCATCATTACTTCAGTCACGTAATCCTTCAGAAATTATTCTAATATTCTGATTTGCTGCCCGAAAAAAACATTTAAAGATTAATATTATTTTGAAAACAGCTGAGTAGATTTTTTGTTGGTTTCTTTGATAAATAGAAAGTTCAGAAGAACATCTGAAATAGAAATCGTTTGTAACATTATAAATGTCTTCATCATTTTTTTTTTAATGAATTTAAAGCATCCTTGCTGAATAAAAGCATTCATTTCTATAATTTCTTCACGAAAAAAATAAAATAAAATAAATAAATAAATAAAAAATTATACAGACTCCATAAAGTAAGGCATAAACGCTAATCTTTGGACCTTTCTATTCAACAAAGTGACCTGGAAAAAAATTTATTCTTTATTTATAATAATAATAATAATAATAATAATAAAATATTTTTGCAATTTGATCGCAGGAATAAATTACATTTTAAAATATATTCAGATAGAAAGTAATATTTCACAATATTACTGCTTTTGCTGTATTTTGGATCAAATAAATGCAGGCTTAGTGAGCAGAAGATAATTATTTAAAAACATTACAAATCTTTTAATTGGTAGTGTATATATAAATTAAATAAATAAATAAATAAATAGATTTTAAATAGATTACGGTCCTCCTAAGTCACATGGGCTCTCCGTGATTTCAGATCCTGTCTGGTTGGTTAAAACCGAAACTTTCGGATCTGATAACAGGATATAGGCCTATTATTTGTCCAACTGGCAGAGAGTGGCTCTAATCTTTGCAACCAATATATTTTTAACGACAAACATGTACAGTAAAACAAAACAACTCAACTTCAGCTCATTGGTTGTAAACTGTATCTCCTGTCACGGAAAAATTGCGTAAGCGCTCTGACGTCAGCAGGTTATCATGGAGGAATATGCCCGTGAACCCTGGTAAAGTACAAGCTCTCCTCACTTCTGACCGGTCCACACTTCAGGTCATGGCAGCAAACAGTTGCTATTTGAAGCAGTTTGTGTTCTCGTTTGCATTAGTGTTGTTGTCGATTTATTTCTCTGCTGTCATTCCCCTAAAGTAGCTGCTGTCACAGTTCACAGACTGTTGACACATTACACCGTGTTTGATAAACATGTTATCATGTGGGATCTCGTCTCGCTTCAGTGCTCAGCAGTGAAGAGGCATAATAAACCTACTGTTTTACTTCACTGGCATCTTTAACTCCTTGTTTAGTATCAAGTTGACATGTTTGACAGGTGATTTTTCTGAACAATTATGTAAGGAAAATCAAGTAAACCTATTTTGATTACGTCCAGTAAGTGTTTGTCTTGAAATTTCACTAACAATATAGAAATTATTCTTACATTTCACAACAAAAAGACACGTGAACCACAACCTTTTTACAATTAAACTATTTTTACAATTACAATTATAAATGTTTACAATTATACTAAAAGGCCTTTTGCTAAAACAGTATAAACTTTCATGTAGTATATTGTGTGCATGTTTTTCAGCTAAATTTTGCTAATGTTGATCATTTTGAAGCCTTAGAAAGTAATGCATCAGATATAATAGGCTGTATAGGGATAATAACTTAAACATATAGCTCTTTTATTTAACTTTTTTTAGTCCATGGAGGATAGTTGATGACTGTGGCGGTGCATTTACCATGGGGGCCATTGGAGGGGGTGTGTTCCAGTCTGTTAAAGGCTTTCGAAACGCACCTGTGGTAAGCTTCACTGTCACCAACAAAACAACTGATCTATTACTGCTACTGCACATTATTATACTTTTACTAATAATAAAGGCACTCTGTTACTACAGGGTGTTCGACACAGGCTAAGAGGGAGTGCAAATGCTGTGAGAGTAAGAGCACCACAAATTGGAGGTGCGGAATCATTTTTTGTTTTTGTGTATTTTATTTATTTATTTATTTATTGTGGTATTAAACTGTCGTACTTGATTTGTTTTAGCATTTTGTATGTCAGTGATTTACTATAAATTGTGGCATGGGTCTGTTTCTCCTGCAGGTAGTTTTGCCATATGGGGTGGACTCTTTTCCACCATAGACTGTGGTCTTGTGCGTTTGCGGGGTAAAGAAGACCCTTGGAACTCCATTACCAGTGGAGCCATGACTGGAGCTATACTGGCTGCACGCAGTACGTTTAGCATGATAGTCGTATTGCTTTATACAGTCATCTTGTCAATAATAAACTAGAGAAAAACTATGCATCATACATTAAATGACTGAGGATTACACATCATAACAGACCTTCACAACAAACTCAAGCAGAAATATGTGCATCATTGCTAAGAGACTAGCATGAAAAAATATGTGTTCCAAAATCAGCTCATAATATCAAGCTTGTTTAATGTACTGCGGCTAGATGGAATGATGGTTTGACGCAAAAAATTGATGTCTGTTCCCAATAAATAGACAGTTTTATTTGAAATCTATCAACTATAAAAAGCCTTTCCAAAAGGTACATCTTGAGAGGGGGAGTCAATTTACTAAAACTGAGAAAACAAATTACTACAGTATGGCAACAATTTACCAAAAATGAAAAAACTAATTGCTACCGTATTGCAACAATTTAAAAAAATATGACAATTAATTAATACAATATAGCAAGAAATTTACCAAAAATGGAAAAATGAATTAGTACAATATGGCCATGATTTACCAAAAAAGAGAAAATAAATTAGTACAATATGGCAACAATTTACCTTAAATAAGAAAACAAATCGGTACAATGTGGCAAAAATTTACCAATAATTTAAAAACAATTTAAGTACAACGTGGGCAAGTTTAAAATTAACCTAAAACAAACAAATTAGTACAATATGGCCATGATTTACCTAAAATGAGAACACAAATTACTACAAGAAAAATAAGAATGTGGTCACAATTTATCTAAAATGAGAGAACAGTGGCAGCTGGTGGAAGTATGATTTATTATGATCCTAGTATGATTTATTCTAGTATAACAAAATGAAAAATAGTAAGACTTGAAACATTTTAAGTAAAGATAATTGTTTTACCAAGTGATTCTCACAAAGCTTTTTTTGCAAGAATTTTTGTCAATAATAAAATAGAGAAAAATTATGCGTGATACATTAAATGACTGAGGATTACACATCATAACAGACCTTCACAACAAACTCAAGCAGAAACATGTGCATCATTGCTAAGAGACTAGCATGAAAAAATATGTGTTCCAAAATCAGCTCATAAGATCAAGCTTGTTTAATGTACTGCGGCTAGATGGAATGATGGTTTGAAAAAATAATTGATGTCTGTTCCCAATAAATAGACAGTTTTATTTGAAATCTATCAACTATAAAAAGCCTTTCCAAAAGGTACATCTTGAGAGGGGGAGTCAATTTACTAAAACTGAGAAAACACATTACTACAGTATGGTAACAATTTACCAAAAATGAAAAAACAAGTTAGTACAATGTGGCAACAATTTATTAAAAATGAGAAAACAAATTGCTACAGTATTGCAACAATTACAAAAAATAAGACAATTAATACAATATAGCAACAAATTTACCAAAAATGGAAAAATGAATTAGTACAATATGGCGATGATTTACCAAAAAAGAGAAAACAAATTAGTACAATATGGCAACAATTTACCAGAAATAAGAAAACTAATCGGTACAATGTGGCAAAAATAATAGTCATCTGGTGATCTGTAGTGTTCTGTAATAGCATACATCCAGCATTAATTGCTGTTCTCGAAACTACCTCTGGAAGTGTGCGTAATGTGCTTGTTTGTATTTTAGGTGGTCCACTAGCCATGGTGGGCTCTGCAATGATGGGGGGGATTCTGCTTGCCCTAATCGAGGGATTTGGGATACTTCTTACAAGATACACAGCACAGCAGTTTCAGAATCGTGAGTTACACATGTCACAGTGGGTTTGGATGATTCAGAGTTGATCAAAAGAACTGAAAAGAACTGTTCACACACAAATGCAAATTTATTTTGTTCCAAATTTCTATGATTTTTCTTTTTTTGAGAAGTTCAAATAATGTCTTAAACTCATTCATTTTTTCTTTTACAAAAAGAACATGTATTAGGTTTCAAACAATATAAAGAGGTGTTTTTATTTTTGAGTGAACTATCCATGCATGCCATACAGAAGAAAAATAGTTTGGCCACGATTTACATAAAACAAGGAAACGAATTATTACAGTATGACAATTGATCAAAATCCAGAAAATTACTACATACAATGTGGTCTAAAACAAACCGTATTGACCCGAATATAAGACGTTATATAATTTTTTTTCTTGGAAATGCATCTAGAAAAAGCGGTCTCGACTTTGACACATCAATAATACACCCACAACAAATACGCCTAAAATGAGTGTGCCAAGAAATAGGTAATGTAATGTGTGTTGTCATGTTAGAAAATCGCGAGTGAAAACAAAATAAAAAGAAAAGCTTTTGTTAGTCATGTTAGTCTCAATCTCGGTACTGTCTTACGTTTTAACTTCAAGTACAGAGGTCCCTGTACTTGAAGTTAAAACGTAAGACAGTACCGAGATTTGAAGACTGCAATAAGATTTAATTTCTACTGTTAATTAAATTTTGGTAGGCTACTATGAGATGGATCGCCTAATTGTTATTAGATGGGTTACCTGTTATTTTTATGGTATATCAAAAAGTGTATATTATTAAATGTGATTGTTGGTACATTTCACCAGTATTTATTTACTATACTTTCAAAACACAAAATAAAATAGGAAAAATATGCAATATGAAAATAATTTAAGAGAAAAAAAAGCCTTTCCAAAAGGTACATCTTGAGAGGAGGAGTCAATTTACTAAAACTGAGAAAACATATTACTACAGTATGGCAACAATTTACCAAAAATGAAAAAACAAGTTAGTACAATGTGGCAACAATTTACTAAAAATGAGAAAACAAATTGCTACAGTATTGCAACAATTACAAAAAATGAGACAATTAATTAATACAATATAGCAACAAATTTACCAAAAATGGAGAAAACTAATTAGTACAATATGGCAACAAATTACCAGAAATAAGAAAACAAATCAGTACAATGTGGCAAAAATTTACCAAAAATTAGAAAACAATTTAAGTACAACATGGGCAAGTTTAAAATTTACCTAAAACAAACAAATTAGTACAATATGGCCATGATTTACCTAAAACAAGAACACAAATTAGTACAACAACAAAAAAAGAACGTGGTCACAATTTACCTAAAATGAGAGAACAGTGGAAGCTGGTGGAAGTATGATTTATTATGATCCCAATATGATTTATTCTAGTATAACAAAAGGAAAAATATTAAGACATAATATTGAAACATTTTAAATAAAGATAATTTCCAAGTGATTCTCACAAAACTTTTTTTGCAAGAATTTTTCAAGATAAATATATATTTTTAATATTCATAATTCACAAGTTATGTATACAATGCAACAGCAAAAACTGCAAGAAACAAAATAAATCTCACATTTGTTTAGATTATTTTCTCTAACTACAAGTCAAGCTGCAATACCAAACAAGACTACACGGAGATGCCAACAAATCACTATACCTTAACCTGACTGTACATGAATACATATAGACCCATTCAGAATTATCAAACAGAGCAAAACACAAATTAAAAACAAACTAAAAACATTCTGAATTTGTCAGATGTGGTGATCTGAAGGCATCTCAACATGACCAGTGAACAGTTCCTCTGTCAGAGAGAGTGTTGATGCCCATAAATGAATAAAAAGCACTGACCATTGCAAACTCCTTTAAAAACACACTTCTTCAGCAAGTGTCCATTGATTAAAAAACACTTGCCAGACATGCAGCCATACTGAAATGTGCTCATGTAAAGAGCTTTTAGAGAGCGTACATGCACTGTCTGATTATTTGCACACTGGTTTACTTTATTCAGCACATACAGACTAGTCCTGACTTCATATTTCTTATTATTAGAGGTATGTTTGTTCCCACCAATCACTGCACAAATTAAGGTTACATATGATGACGAAAGCACATTAGTTCTAGCCCTCCCAGAACTCATAGAGATTGCATTACAGTGCCTGTGGTACAAAAAAATGATATGGAAGTCTATAAAAACTAGTACTCCACATAATGTGTCTTGTTGCTGTTTGGACTATATATCCAGAGGCAGAACAAACAGTCTAGAACAGTGAAAGCTAGCATAACACTGTGGTTGACTGTGATAGAAAAAAAATCCCTCCCTTTCACACTTTGGTGGTGCATTGCTCTATCACCCTAACGAAGAAACCACCCCTGTGAAAGAGCGATAACTTTTACTGTACTCACCCCCTTGTCATCCAAGATGTTCATGTCTTTCTTTCTTCAGTCGTAAAGAAATTATATTTTTTGAGGAAAACATGTCAGGATTTTTTAACCACAAATGCTCCTCTTTGCTCGTCTCTGCGATGCGCATGCATAACCTGTGTTATCCGGGTCAATGCAGTTAGGGTATGTCGAAAAACTCCCATCTCGTTTCTTCTTCAACTTCAAAATGGTTCTGTTTTACCTTTGTTTGTAAAAAGCGTTTGATCTTCTTTCTGTGTTCACTTTGTAAGGACTGGGTCGGTACTTCTGCAGCGATGTAGGACAATTTTAAAGTTGGTGAAGAAAACGAAATGAGAGTTTTTCGACATACCCTAACTGCATTGACTTGGATTACACAGACTACGCATACACATCGCATTTGAGGTTAAAAAGTATATTAATTGTCAATTTGTTTAGAAAATAACCGATCGTTTCGCTAGTTTTTCCTTGCCTGGGATTGTTTAGAGCCCTTTGAAGCTGCATTAAAACTGCATTTTGGAAGTTCAAACTCGGGGGCACCATAGAAGTCCATTATATGGTGAGAAATCCTGAAATGTTTTTCTCAAAAAACATAATTTCTTCAAGACTAAAGAAAGAAAGACATGAACATATTGGATGACAATGAGTGAGTACATTATCTGTACATTTTTGTTCTGGAAGTGAACTAATCCTTTAAAGCTGGTTCAGAGGTGTTCACTATCTGCATTTTTTCTTCCTTTACAGCGAGTCCTTTTGTGGAGGACCCAAGTCAGCTTCCCCCAAAGGAAGGCCAAGAGACACGCGGTTACGGACAGTATCAGTAAAATCACTGTTGCAGTGGTGACTGCAATATTATAGACTGTGAAAACAGAGAGGATTGTTAGAAGTTTAGGACCCTCATTATAGTTTACAGTCCCCCTTATAGACAGGGGGATCCTCCTGAACCTCTCATCCTCTATTAGATGGCCACTCAGGGGCAAGCAGTATGTAATTTGTATTATGTGTGAATTGTAATGTACACTTGTGTTTGTCCTGTTGAGAAGGAAATATTGTCACCCAAAGATGTTCATCAAGTATACAGAAGCAGAACTCAATCTATGTATTTTTATAATTCCTACAGGCCTGTCTGAACATCTCATACTAATACAAATGAAGAGTTCAGATGCAAAACCAGCTAAAAGCCATCTCGCTGAAAAATGAGATAATGATACTGAGTGAATGCTCTTGACACATGATATACATTCATCAAATACTTTTACTTCAAACTTGCTAAAATCCCAGCCTCAGCCCAATCAGAAGTACTGGTACTGAGGTAGAAACCTATACATCGGAGATAAAAATGCATTTTTTAAAGAAAGACGTCAGATGGATTTAGAGGTTTTTGCATCTGAACTCTTCAAATATACTGTGTAAGTAATAGATTGTGCAGAGATATTCCGGGTATGTAAGTACTTCCAAGAAACATGAATAATGATTCCTGAACGTTTATTTTTAAATAGTTCAAATTTAGATTTTTACATTACTGATGCAGTGTTATGCAAACGAGCAATGTAAAGCTCCAGTACATATTATATAAAGTTTATCATAAACTAATACATAACCTGAAACTAACTGTTGATACACAAGTGATCTGTTTTAGATCTTCTTAAATTATTATAATTAAGTCTCATTCAGAGATTTTGAATCTTTTCCATTCTAGCTACATAGCCTGTCTTCCTTTTTTAATGATAAAATGAAATTAATTTATCTCCAAAACATAATGTGCACTATTCAACTTTAATGTTCCTCTACCAAAGAAAACTACAAAGTAAATTCATTTTACTTTGTCATCAGCTTGGTACTGATTATTTTCCTACTCTATCTTTATCACAATCTTTGTGTAATGTCTTGTAGTTTGGTGGATTATTTATTTTTGGAGCACTATAGAGACAAGATAAGTATATGTATGTAATTAACCTGTCTCATTAAAGTATTTTATGGTTGATGCTTAGATGTATATTGTTTTAGAGATGTTATTAGATATAAATAATGGAGCTGTAACTCTGTTGTATTTGTACCATTTTTTTCTGCACTAAAAATGTTTGGAAATCAGAGACCTTAAATTGTGAAAATCCCCAATTTGGTGGTATTATCGCCCACCAATCGGGCAAATTCTTAGACACTAGGTGGCGCTATTATATGTAGGTTTGCATTTTACTTCGTAACTCTGGACCGTAAAGCTGGAGTCAAAATTCTCTTCTCTTAACCCTTGAGTCAAGCCATTCAAGAATCTATACACTGATTTTGTTAACCACGTTTTCCACCATTTAGTTTTTTTTTTTTTAAACATGCTTTTTCAAAACTCATGATGGTTTTAATAATGCATAAAGAAATAGATTGGTGAAAGGACATTTCAGGTAGGCTACTTATTTGTAGTTGTAGTAGAGTTAACACAAAAACACAGTTTTAAAGGTTAGAAGGTCACATATATTTACTAAAAAAAAAAAAAAGTCCTTATAAATGCATCAAGATGAAATTTGAGAAATGCAAATGATGTACACCACATATTGTACACTACTAGTCAAAGGTTTTTTTAAAGAAGTCTCTTCTCCTCACCAAGCCTGCCTTTATTTGATCCAAATTACAGCAACATTTTGAAATATTTGTACAATTTAAAATGAATGTTTTCTATTTAAATATATTTTAAATTTTCAAAGCAGAATTTTTAGCATCATTACTTCAGTCACATGATCCTTCAGAAATCATTCTAATTTTCTGATTTGTTGCTCAAAAGCATATATTATTATTATTATTATTATTATTATTATGTTAAAAACAGCTGAGTAGTTTCTTTGATGAGTAGAAAGTTCAGAAGAACAGGATTTCATCTGAAATACAAATCTTTTGTAACATTATAAATGTCTATATCACTTCTGATCATTTTAAAGCATCCTTCCTAAATAAAAGTATTACTTTCTAAAACGTTACATGGCTCCTTAACCACAAACAGCCACGTTAAAAAAACATATATTTCACTTCTTTGTTTCATAACTTGCTTATTCCAGGCGTTTTGTATTTGACCGCTTTTCTCTCGCTTCCATTATTTTTAGAGCCGTGGGTTTGCAATGCATGCTGGTAATTGTAGTCACCAAACGCGTCAAAAATGGTGGATGTGCAGCCTCCGCCTTTCCGAGCCCTGGACGATTTTCTGCTGGGTTCGGCCCGATTCTCAGTGCCTGATGTCCGTAACTTAGATCGGTTGAATAACCGGATCATTAACAACCTGCTGTATTACCAGTCGAACTATTTTGCCTCCGCAGTGGCATTTCTGCTTATAGTCGGGTAAGGAAACACCAGTGACGTGTTCGTTCATTCAGACCTATTCACTGTTCTTCTGTAACAACATTTGTGTTGTATTATGTATTTAATAATTTTTTCGAATTAGGCTCAGAAATAATCACTTTATAATGTGATTTAATAGAGGAAAACATAGTTAGGCCGTTGTTGCATTACAAACAGTGTTTAGACTTTCAGTTTTGATAATGCAGTAACAATGTAATGTGTTATGTGTTATATATATAATGATTAAACCTTTAATTAAATGAAAATGGAAAATATACAATTCAAAATATTAATAATAATTATATATAGGGCTGTCAAAAGTTTACATACACCTTGCAGAATCTGCTAAAATTATTTTACCAAAATAAGAGAGATCATACAAAATGCATGCTATTTTTTATTTAGTACCGACCTGAAAAAGTGATTTCATATAAAAGATGTTTACATCCACAAGAGAAAATAATAGCTAAATTTATAAAAAATTAAATGTTTAGTGGTAGTCATTCATTGTTTGTCCTGAACAGATAAACTGTCTGCTGTTCTTCAGCAAAATCCTTCAGGTTCCACAAATTCTTTGTTTTTTCAGCATTTTTGTGTATTTGAACCCTTTCCAACAATGACTGTATTTTGAGATCCGTCTTTTCCCACTGAGGCAACTGAGGGATACAACTATTACAGAAGGTTCAAACGCTCAGTGATGCTCCAGAAAAAAAAGATGAAAACCTTATTGAATTTGAAGATCAGGGTAAATTTAATTTATTTTGTCTTCTAGAAAACATGTAAGTATCTTCTGTAGCTTTTGAAGGGCAGTACTAAATAAAAAAAATATATATATGATATTTAGGCAAAATAAGATCTTCATTCTGTTCAAAAGTTTACACCCCTGGCTCTTAATGCATAGCATAGTTTTTCCTTTTAAATAATCAGTGAGTGTTTGAACCTTCTGTAATAGTTGCATAGTCTCTCAGTTGTCGTCAGTGTGAAAAGATGGATCTCAAAATCAAAGTCATTGTTGGAAAGGGTTCAAATACACAAAAATGCTGAAAAACCAAAGAATTTGTGAGACCTGAAGAACAGCAAGCAAATTAACTGTTCAAGACAAACAAGGGATTCATGAACAATTATAAACAAAGAAACACAGCTGTGGATCATTCAGATAACAACACAGTATTAAGAATCAAGTGTATGTATAAAAATTCAACTATTTTCTCTTGTGGACTATATGTAAATGTCTTTCATATTAAATATCTTATTCAGGTCAGTAATAAATAAAAAGAAATAACATGCATTTTGAATGATCTCTCTTATTTTGGTAAAATAATTAACATTTAGCAAATTCTGCATGGTGTATGTAAATTTTTGACCTTAACTGTAAATAATTGTTTTATTTTTTGTATAGCCTGTAATGTTTTAGAATTATTGTACATTTTATTATTTCTTATGATGATGCTGATGTTTATTTTTGTTTTATTTTTATTTCTCTTTTGTGCATGTAATTGTGTCATAGGTATTTCCAACCACTCCAGCTGATTCTTGGGGCAACAGTTGTGATCCTTCTGTTCTTGGGGTTTGTCTGGGCGGCTGAAAACAAGGCCGTAATCCGACGATTCCGGAGAAATCATCCATCGCTCTCCCTGGCTGCAATTTTGGGCTGCAGCTACCTACTTCTGTCTGTTTTAGGAGGGGTAGCTGTTTTCCTCTTTGGCATTGCCTTCCCCATTTTAAGTTAGTATTCTTTCTCATGTGTCTTTATTGTTCTGATAATATTTTGCATGTACTGTAATGTGGATTAAACAGCTGTAACAATCCTCTCTAACTTTTTCCCCCTTGTAGTAATCCTTATCCATGCTTCAGTGAGACTCCGAAACATTAAGAATAAACTGGAGAATAAGTTGGAGAGTATAGGATTGAAGAGGACTCCTATGGGCCTGCTGCTGGAAGCACTGGGACAAGAACAAGAGGCTGGATCATAGCTGTGTTCACTATTACCTAACTGTGTTATCGCTCACCACTTCTATCCAAGAAGCTTTTTACATGTCCTTAAAATGTATGGCGTACTGCTTAACTCTCAAAAATGCAAGAAGGGCCCAGTGAACAGAATAAAATTTTGATCCAGTATATGAAGGATTGCTAAAAGTAAAGCAAAAAGTGAGATTACAGCATTAGGTGTTATATAACTATTAGGTCCAAATATAAAACAGCAATATAATGCCTTGTAAATAGGATGTAGGGTATAGTGTTATTCAATTCACAATTTTTATTTGAGTAACAATCCATTATTGTTCCATTCTGTGGATTTAATTGTGCCTACACTTTTATTCTATCCCTAAATGTGACCATGGACCACAAAACTAGTCAGAAAGTAGCACTGGGATATTTGTAGCAGTAGCCAATATTGTATGGGTCACAATTATAGATTTTTCTTTTTTGCCAAAAATCATTAGGATATTAAGATATTTTGCATATTTCCAACCATAAGTATATCAAAACTTAATTTTCGATTAGTAATATGCATTGCTAAGAACTTCATTTGGACTTTAAAGGTGATTTTCTCAGTATTTAGATTTTTTTCCACCCCCAGATTCCAGATTTTCAAATAGTTGAATCCTATCCTAACAAACCACGCATCAGTGGAAAGCTTATTTATTTTCAGCAAATTGTATAAAACTAAAAAAAAAATTGATCCTTATGACTGGTTTTGTGGTCCAGGGTCACAAATATGTTTTTTCTGTGAGGAACGCTTGGTTTTTTGAATTGTGTTTGAAGGATATCTAAAGACGGTGTCTTTTTTGCCTGTTTGTTACATATATAATATTTTTTTTTACTGATTGTTTAATTTTATTTTCCCAAGTTGCCATAAGTTGTGTTTGCTCTCTTACAAAGTGCCAAGGTAAATACTTCTCAGTTATTCCAACAAAAATTAGCGACCAAGGATATTCAGTATGTTTCCATGAATCACAAAATGCCATTGTTGGGGAAAATGTCTGTTCTCATTTTACGAAGAGATACGAACTGTAGTCATATATGTAAATTATCTATATATCTGAATATCTTCGAAGGTGTAACAGACCATAGATTTGGGTGATTAAAATTTCTGAGAAATGTAAAACTATATGCACACTTTTTGAGTCATTTAATATGATTTAAATGCCATTGCTTAAGTGTTAATTTCTTCAAAAAATGAAGTAATTTGTCTTTCCTACATATTTAATGTTTACAACATCAGCTGCTGCCTTGTACTTTCAGGAAATGCTCGTCCATTGCAGTGGTTATAATAAATAAACTTTCATATATCTTCAGTCTTTGTCTTTTCCTCTGCTACCGCGTAGAGGCGCTGTAAACGTTAAAATGAATTTATAGGAACGTGACTCGTAAAATATAGCTTAGTTTCATGTTCCGCTTTTCTTTTCCTCTGATTAGAAAATAGTGTATTTAAAGTAAGTTTAGAAATATCTAAATAACATGATTCAAGACATCCAGAATTTTCCTCGTGTCTCCACCTCCCATTTTGAAAGCTTTCAGCACAATCATCCCCGTTAACCGGCTCACATGAGTTAATCCTGAATTCACAGCTTACTACACCCGGGACCTGCGGTCACTCGAGGATACTTTATACATTTGTTTTCCTTAATGAGTGTTACATATTTAACTTTCCAATTGTTTTTTCAACGTATATATATATATATATATATATATTTAAGAAAATGTTATGGTCTTTAGAGCTAGCTTTTAAATCACATCTTTGGAGTTGCGTATTTTCAGTGCAGAGCGCTTGAGCTGATTTAGATGCGCTCGACACCTGTTTCACCTGTTTGCTCACGACGCGGTTAGACATAGTGAATAGATATGAAAGCTGTTGTAAGTATATATTTCATATGAGTTCGTGGGAATAGCCTAAGCAGCAGACGGTGCTGAAGAAGTCGTGGACATGGATGCGGTACCGAAAGGTGAGTGAGCTGACAAACACCTGCACTAAAACACTGTCAGTAGCCTACAGTAAACAATAAACGTTTTTACAGCTCACATCCTTGCATTTCTTACAATAGATAGCTATAGATGTTTTACTAGTTCCTTTAGTGCAAATGTAGTGTGATGTGTTGGACATTTTATTCTTGGGGTGTCAAATACTAGCTGTTCTTTTCTCTTAGAACTAGGTCACTTAGTTCTGCCCGATCCCTTAAAAGGCTTCTTACGTGTACTTCAGTATCTGTTTGCCACATCTGGCCCTTTTCTTTGGCTTTAAACGTTTTTATAAGGTTCTGCTGAATAGGCAATGTCAAATTTAAAACTAGAATGAGTAACTAGTATGCAATGTGGGTCAAATACAACTTAATGGTATAGGTTGCCAGAAGACTAAAGGGGTCATGACCTGAATTGTTCCTTGAGGTTTACTTATAATGTTAATAAAGTTTTTCTGCACAAAAATATGTGAAAAAATGATTATTTTCAACCCTTATTCTGACCCTCTGTCTAAAATGACCTGTTTTAAGGGAAGGGTCTTTTAAGGGTTGTCAGTAATCGGCCAGTGCTGTGATTGGTTAACATCATTGCATAATAAAACAGTATCAACGCCCCCTCGCTATTGCTTTTGAGTGTTTTGACAATATGATAAAAAAGGGCCATTTTCAAAAAAAGATCACTTCCAGACAAAGCATTATGACATAATTAGTCAGATTCAATACCGCTTCATCTTTCAACAAATCTTTCTTTGTGAACTCTCCATGACACTGTGCCTCGTTTACAAAACAAAATGCTCCGATCAATCCTCAGACACAATCCGACACGAACCAAATACGTCAAAGCTAACGTTCTTTTATTCTGTTTTTTCTACTGACGTCAGACTGAAACGTGGACTGTCAGAAATAAGCGTCCAATGTAGACAAGATAGCAGCAGTGATTGTAATTAGGGGTTCAAGAGCATAGCCTCTTTCTTCTACTTCATATCTCCTAAACCGTTCATCGCAGGCTCAAGCGTCTTATGTCATTAGAATCGACAATTTCAACCCAAAAAGTGAAAATTTGGGTATTTTGCATTTTTTTTTTAAAACCTTAAACTTACGTAAACTAACTTACTTTTGCGTACTAGTCCTAGGTTTTTCACCCGATCAGAATCAAAAGTCGCCTTTTTTTTTTAAAGGTGTAAACAATTGTATATTGCGCTGTTTTTCACACATATGCACAATATTCATATCATACGATAGACCACCTCATTCCAAACAACTTTGCCTCAAGAACCACTGCTGTCAATCAAATCATTCATTAATATTCTCAATTATGTGAAAAACCTACTTTCACAAACTAGTCCTTGTCTTGAAAAAGCCACTGCAGCATAATTCTCTGGACTCTCTAGGTCAATAATTATTAAAAAATGTTGAAGTTTATCCTTTGGGAAGCTATAACAGGGTAATTTAGAAAAGGGACCTGTCCAAATATACTCAAAAGCCTATAAAGCTTAAATAAATACTCAAAACTTCATTAAAACTGGTGAGCTCATGCAACAGGTGATTCTAAACAAGCCATGTAAATTAAGGAGATCAGACCACATCTGGCGCTATAACATAAATGTAAAAAAAAACATCATATTTCTATGGCAAATTACCTGT
The DNA here is from genome assembly GCA_033026305.1 of Cirrhinus molitorella. Classification (NCBI taxonomy): domain Eukaryota; kingdom Metazoa; phylum Chordata; class Actinopteri; order Cypriniformes; family Cyprinidae; genus Cirrhinus; species Cirrhinus molitorella. The sequence continues at coordinate 25,468,081 of CM065125.1, forward strand.
ATTTGACCAAAATGTTTTTTAAATCATTGATTTAGGTGGTTACAGGCTTGCTAAATAATATGTAATGTCTTTTTTTATATGTGCTTAAATGCCTTTGAACCCCAGTAAGCCAGTAATGAGGAGGACGGTTTAAGTTATGAAACTTGCAGGATGTATTAAGCACACAAACACTCTTCTATGCTAAACAGTCTTTTATGTCAAAAGATCAATGGAAATTTGGTTTCTCATGTCATGACCCCTTTCAGAGTAACTAGTATGCAAAGTGGGTCAAATGCATCTTACTGGTTTTGAAGACACTGCCTCAAGACTCATAAAAAGCTCATTCAGAATATAGGATTTAAATAATGTTTCTCTTTCCCTTTATTTCCTTCATAGTTCAGCTTAAACACATATTTTGTTTGTGTTTTTAGATGTGATTAAAGAGTTTTTTTTCTTCTTCCAAACACATATGAACACAGGGAAATTTTTGAACAAATGTCAAGGATATTTTTATGTTCTACAGAAGAAAGAAAGTCATGTTGGTTTGGAGTGACTTGAAAGATTTTCTTAGACGCAGATGATTTGTTGCACACACAGTTTTTATAAGAAAATCCTTTATTTTAGATGGGGCCGGTCTGGCTGACCCCAGCAAGACGGACACACTCAACTCCACAGGTTCTGCAGGGCAAAGGAGAGCTGGAGGAGCCAAGAAGCACACACAAGCTAACAAATCAGCCCTGCGTGCACCCAGAGCTCTGTGCTGCCTCACTCTCAGCAACCCTATACGCATGGCAGCACTGGCCCTTGTGGAGTGGAAATATCCTTTTGCCCAATGCGTGTGTGTATGTGCAAACCTTGTGCATCCTCTTGTGTGTTTTCAAGACAGTTGCTTCCTTGACCTTAGACCTTTAAGCCCTTTGATATTTTCATTTTGCTGGCCATCTTTGCCAACTGTGTTGCCCTTGGTGTGTCCAAACCATTTCCTGAAGACGATTCCAATGCCACCAACCACAATCTGGTGAGTATGAACTGCCAACATTACCATGATCTGCCTCAGTGAATGAAAACTGATTACCTCAGCAAAAATGCATCAAACCACATAATATAACTCTGTGCTCCACCCAAGCACATTGAGCTACTGACACAGATACAGTATTTCACAGAAGTCAGTACACCCCTCACATTTTTGTAAATATTATGTAAATATCTCATGTGACAACACTGAAGAAATTACATTTTGCTACAATGTAAAGTAGTGAGTGTACAGCTTGTATAACAGTGGAAATTTGCTGTCCCCTCAAAATAACTCAACACACAGCCATTAATGTCTAAACCGCTGACCACAAAAGTGAGGGGACATCAAATTTACACTGTTATACAAGCTGTACACTCACTGCTTTACACTGTAGCAAAGTATCATTTCTTCAGTGTTGTCACATGAAAATATATAATAAAGTATTTACAAAAATGTGAGGGGTATACTCACTTCTGTGAGATACTGTATATACACTAACAGTAAGAGTTTTAATGTTTTTAAAGTCTCTTCTGCTCACTTTTTTATCCAAAATACAGAAAAAACAGTAACATTTTGAAACATTTGTATTAAAATAACGTTATGTAATTTATTTCTGTGATTTCAAAGCTGTATTGTTAACATCATTACTCCAGTCACACAATCCTTCAGAAATCATTCTAATATTCTGATTTGCTGCTCAAAAAACATGTATTATTATTATTATTATTATTATTATTATTATGTTAAAAACAGCTGAGTAGAATTTTTTCAGATTTCTTTGATGAATAGAAGGTTCAGAAAAACAACATTTATCTGGAATAGAAATATTTTTTAACATTATAAATGTCTTTGTAGTCACTTTTGATCAATTTAAAGCATCTGTGCTAAATAAAAGTATTAACTTCTATCATTTCTTTCCAAAATTTTTTTTTTATACTGACTCCAAGCTTTTGAATGGTATAGTGTATAATGGAACAAAAAGACTGGAGTAATGATGCTGAAATTTTAGCTTTGATCACAGGAGCAAATTACATTTTCAAATATATTCAAATAGAAAGCAGTTATTTTAAATAGTACAAATATTTTATATGCATTTGGATCAAATAAATGCAGGCTTGGTGAGCAGGAGAGACTTAAACAAAATTTTACTGTCCAAAAACTTTTGGCTGGTATAGAGAGAAAAAGAGAGACAAAGAGACAAAAAAAAAAAAATAGAGAGAGAAATATATTTTAGATTATGTGGCCTAAATTCAGACACAACAATGTAATAGATCCTTTTTTATCTTTTACTGTTTTATTATTTAAAACATAGTATAACATTTTAATTTCTGATTTCTTATTCTCTTAATTGGAATGACACGGAAAACTGCATGTTAACCAGAGGTTTCATGTTTAGTTTTTGGACCGTTTTAGGACACAATGGAAAGTACTTAAAAGTTTATACATGCAGCCCTGGTTAAACAACAGTTTTATGTAATGAAACTAAGGGTATTCAATAAAAAAGGGTTACAAAGTTCTTTAGATTCTTTTGTAGCTAGTTCTTTAGTTACAAAGTGCCAGTGTTCGGTGCAGCACTATAATTGCATTAGGCTTGAAGTTTGACTGACAGCTCTGAATGCCAAACAGGATAAGAGTGTTGACCATCTGTTCTCTCACTATAGCGCTCGGTCATTGCCCTTACATGTGATTTACTGTTATGCTGCATATTTAATATAGACTTTAATGATTGCAACAAATCATCATGCTTGTTATATTTAGATTCAGTGCTTCTCTCACCATCCGTCTGGATCTAAGTTACACTCTTTATTGACTGACACTCATTTTGAGGCCAGCCATGGCGTTGTACTGATATCTGTTGAGTCAGTAGTTTCTGCAGCGTACGGATGATTAGCCGGTATTAATGTGTGGAATACCTAGCACCTTCAGCCTTTAGCTTTAGCTTAGTACTGAGTGGGTCAAGAGGGCAGAAAGCTAATGAGCTCAGCAATGTCTGTTAAGGGAAAGCAGGTGAAAGGGAGAGTGGTGTGTGTGTGTGTGTGTGTGTGTGTGTGTGTGTGTTTAGGTGAAATTGCTTCTCAAGCATTAACCCTTTAACTGTCACTCCCTGTTTTTAACATAGATGTGAAAATGCATCTAAACTTAAATTTTTATAATTCATGAATGAAAACATTTTGTAATTTGATATTGATGTACATTTTACACGGTAATGCAATGTCTGATTTTAAAATGGTTTTCAAAGGATGAATGTTGAGATTTTAAGTTATTTTATTATATATTAAGTTATTATAATTTCTTATGATTTCTAAAGCGTTATAGAGAAAAAGGCAACGAAGAAAGCTTTATTGTGATAAAGGTCAGAACTCCTGTTCTGATTTTTTGATGTGCACTCATAAATTAATCTATTACTTTTCCTACATAATTTGTAACACAAAACAGTGGTCAAATATCTATTTAGGAGTCTTAGACCTTTCAAACGATATATAGTTTGTCACGATTAGATTAGGATTTATTTGTAATATGGTGAAGTAAACTTAGGTGTACTGCTGACGGGACGGTGACAGTTAAAGGGTTGAAGGGATAGTTTAGCCAAAAAAGAAAATTCTGTCATTAATTACTCACCCTCATGTCATTCCAAACCCATAAGACCTTTGTTCATCTTTGGAAGTCAAGTCAACCTTTATTTATATAGCGCTTTTAACAATACAGGTTGTGTCAAAGCAACTTCAAAGTATTAAATAGGACAGGAGTGTGTCAATAACAGGGATGGCTCGATACCATAATTTTGACTTTGGTACGATACCAGAATGTAATACTTCGGTATCGATACTAAATCGATCCTGTAGTAAGTAATGTTAATAAACTAAAAATGTATTAGTTTATTTATAATTTATAAATAAGTATTGACCTAGATTAATAAGTGCTGTAATACTGTTAGGTCAGCTCAGGTCAAGGTTTTTTTTACTGTAAAGTGTTATTCTAACAGTCAAAATTCAAAATCACTTTATTAAGTCTCTGTCTCTCTGATTGTTTTTAGATTTCAGACTCTGAAAGTTTTTACTCTGATTTGAAAATACTTTTCAAGTGTCTGTACTTTATTAGTGTTTTCTTTAGAAAACTTTGCTTCACAACATTCCAAAGCATACTATTGTACTTTTTAATTCACTCTGTCATATTAAATATGTAATACTTTATTACATTAGAATTATATTACATTCTTACTTTTACTCAAATAATGGTAATTCTAAAATTTACTTGAGTACAAGAAAATACTACACTGTTAATATTCTTAATTATCAAAGGTAAAACAAACAACAACTTTTATTTATAAAATGTAGTTTAGAAAAAAGTATGACATTATGCTTTGGAATGGAGTAAAAATTTTCCAAAGAAAAATACTCTGATAAACTACAGATACTTTTTCAATTTACTTGAGTAAAGTAAAAATACTTCACTACTGTCCACTATCATTTGTGAATAAAAGTTATTAAAATCTGAATTTTTTGATTGATGCACTCACCTGTCGATGGAAATTAATGGAAAAGATCAGGATGAGCAAGTGACAATTGCTTGGTGATTTATTGAAAATGCTTGCACACAGGTGCAGCAAGGTCAGTTTGTTCACCTTTATCATCAGCTTTGTATTCAAAATATAGCCATATTTCACTTCTACGGTCTTTATTTACTAGTTTTGAGCGTGTTGATGGAGTTTCACCTGTTTGACGATCCATCGCATTTGTCTTTTGTCACATTTACCGGTTTTGCAGCAATTTGGGCAGTACTGCCGCCTACAGGTGAACATCGAAACTGCAGCTTATGAAATACCGAACTGGGCAAAATGATGTTATCGAACCGTTTGAAATATATTATATACCGGTATTTTTCCATTACCGGTATACCGCGCATCCCTAGTCAATAATGCAAAACAACAGCAAACAATGCATTTTCAGTTAAAGGGAGTTCATCATTGAATTCAGTGATGTCATCATCCAGCTCAGTTTAGTTCAAATAGCATACAATATAATTGGAAATTGAGTGTCCCAAACTAAGCAAGCCAAAGGTGAAAGTGGCAAGGAACCAAAACTTCACCGGTGGCAGAAATGGAAAAAAAAACCTTGGGAGAACACAGGCTCAGTCTGGGGGCCAGTTCTTCTCTGGCCAGACAAACCAGCATTTGTTCCATGTTTTAGCAAGTCAGATGCAGAGGACTCATTAGGTTCATGTGGAACACAAATTAAGATATTTTTGATAAAATCCGAGAGCTTTTTGGGCCTTAATATACAGCAACACAACAACACGTTCAAGGCGAAGGTAGTGCACAAAAATTATTCTCATAGCTTCATAACATAACGGTTCAACCACTGATGTCACATAGACTATTTTAACAAAGTCCATACTACTTTTCTGGACCTTGAACATGCCAGTTGTGTTGCTGTATATCTTGGACTTCATCAAATATATCCTAATTTGTGTTCTGAAGATGAACAAAGGTCTTACGGGTTTGGAACGACATGAGGTAATTAAGTAATTAATGACAGAATTTTCATTTTTGGGTGAACTTTCTCTTTTTAGTTTATGTGTGTGTGTGTGTGTGTGTGTGTGTGTGTGTGTGTGTGTGTGTGTGTGTATAAGTATTATTTTGAGAGCTTCTTTAGGATTTTTTAAGATTCATCAGAAATGTAAGTTTACTTAAGTTAACTTTTTTTTTTTTTACTACATGAATTATTCCTAGGAACAAGTGGAGTATGTGTTTCTGGTTATTTTCACCATTGAAACATTCACGAAGATTCTCGCATATGGTCTGGTCATGCATCCCAGCGCCTACATTCGCAGCGGCTGGAACTTGCTGGATTTTGTCATTGTCATTGTCGGGTATGTGTTAGGATTTCATGTTAAATATGCTTTCAAATTCAAGTCAGGTTAAATTTATATACAAATAGTTTCAAAGCGACTACAGAAAATCAAGATGTTTATGTTTATCTTCATGTCTTATAGTTGCATTTAGCAGCATTTAGGGCAGGGCGATAATATAGTTTACTTTTTGTGACAACATAAGTAATTAAGCAGTTGAGATATGCTATATAGTAAAAATTGCTTTATGTGAATATACCCTATGTATGCGGGTAAAGTTGGCGGGTAAGTTAATACTTAAATATGCAACCTAATATAAAGACTTTTATTAATTATTTATTTCAATGGTTCATTGAAGACAGAGTTTAAAGCTAGATAATGTACTTAATTGACAGTGTATTCAACAGCAGAAGATCTCACCAGGTTTGTGTGCTTCATTTGCAGTCTTTTCAGTGTGATAGCTGAGATGGGAGAGCACAAACCAGGAGAGGCCCATCATGCAGCAGGTAAACCAGGTGGTCTGGATGTCAAAGCCCTGAGAGCTTTCAGAGTACTGCGACCCCTGCGCCTGGTGTCCGGTGTGCCGAGTAAGTGTGTGTGTGTGTGTGTGTGTGTGTGTGTGTGTGTGTTTCTGAGTGGACATTTGTACACACAGTGCTGGCTGAGTCTGCACTGTCACGTCTGCAGTGATTGTGATTGAGGTTGTGATGTGTGCAGGTCTGCAGATTGTGTTGAACTCCATCATGAAGGCCATGGTGCCTCTGCTCCACATTGGTCTGTTGGTCATGTTTGTCATCATCATTTACGCCATCATTGGACTGGAGCTCTTCATAGGCAGGATGCACAAGACCTGCTACTATGTAGGAACAGGTAAGAAATACATACATGAGGGTGAATAAATGATAACAGAATTTTTATTTTGTGGTGTTTGCTCATTGTTAATAGTGTAACCCATAGTAAATTTAGTTTGTTTTCATGTGAAAAGAGCTAATGGTGGACGATGATCCAACACCGTGTGCTTTTGCTGGGAACGGTCGTTTCTGTGTGGGGAACAACACAGTGTGTCGGGGTGGATGGGAGGGACCCAATGGAGGCATCACCAACTTCGACAACATCTTCTTTGCCATGTTGACGGTGTTCCAGTGCATTACAATGGAGGGCTGGACTGATGTGCTCTACTGGGTATGACTTGATCTTCGTATTTCACTCTTGAATAATATCACACAAGTAGACGTGAGATATGGCTGTATTTGGGATGGCTGTGATTCAGCTGTAGAACGAGGCCATAGATAATCACAGCACACCGATGTGCCATATCTCACGTTTACAAGTGTGATATTGCATTTATATATATTATTCAATAGCACAGGTGTGTAAATACATAAGAAACAACAACAAAGTGTTTTTAAAAACCCTCTGTAGTGCAGAACTACTTCCTTCCGCCACAGATTCAAATCTAAGTTTGACAGTTTAACAGCTGAGCCCAAGCCTTCGTTACTAATTTGAAAACACTTTAGAACTAGTAACGAAGGAATGATGATTGTATTACTGCAGTTTATAATGTGTAGTCAAGTATTATGAGAGAGAGATGGAGTGAGCGAATGTGATTACCTGCATCTGATACAGCATTCTTTCTTCAGCTCAGTCTTATATTCACAATAAAACATTAGTTTGAATGTCCACTGAGGAAAGCGATATCTTTGTCATAATGTTATTATCCTTTCATCTGTTAAGAGTGATTTCTGATGACAATGCTGCTCCGTGCATTTGTTGGCTGTGTCAAGCTGTTGTTGAAAGTAAAAATGACTTCCTTTCACAACAGCGTTTATTTTTCAATATAAAAGTCTTTACTCTTGTCGCCATCTATTACTAAATAATACTGTTGTTTAAATAAAATATTATTTATTAAAAAAATATTTAATACACAGCAACAACACCAGTCATAATAGTTGGGTAGTCAAAAGTACAAAGACAGTGCTGAATGGACATTGAATTTACATAAACGTCAAATTTTTCCAAAACTATTTGCTATGGAACAAATAATAGATTAATGAGACCAAAGACTACCCATTAGATTTACTCAAAACAAATTATGTCTCATGTTTAACCACTATAGAGACATGAGAGTCAGCTGTAAATTCCAGACCTGGCCAGGTGAGGCTGCTCTCAGCGGGTTCATGAGTGTTAAACGGCCACAAAATGTATCCATATTTGAACTATAAACAAGTACATTCTTGCCTGAAAACCTCTTAAACCTACATTCCGTCACACAAAAACAGTAATGTTTGGCTGTCCGCCATGACACTCGCTGTGAGAAGTACTGCTTGCGGAGTGATACAATTACAAACAGTGAAACGGTTGTTGGAGTTCCTTTGGACTCTAATATCACACTCTTATTAGCCAATCAGATTCGAGGACCAGAAAGAAATGTTGTATGATTTAATATATAGTCATTTTGTTATGTGCTATTATCATTTTCATTACTTTTTAATATTTCTATTTTCTAATTGTGATTTTTCATTCCAGTTTTTAGTTTTAGGTAACAATAACAACACTACATAGTATTACTTACTAACCTTGACTGTTTAAAGTTATATCCAACCTATGCCACTCAAAAACACTTGACAGCACACAGTCGTGGCCAAAAGTTGGGGTTGAGATCCAGGGAGTTGCCTGGCCAAGGATCCAAAATTTCAATGTCATGATCTTCAAGGCACTTCTTTATCACTCTTGCTTTGTGACATGGTGCTCCATCATGCTGAAAAATGCATGGATCATTACCAAATTGCTCATGGATCATTGGAAGAAGTTCTTGCAGGATGTTTTGATACCATTCAGAATTATGAGAGAGCCCACTCCCTTGGTTGAAAAGCAACCCCACACATGGATGGTCTCAGGATGTTTCACTGTTGGCATGACGCAGGACTCATGGTAGCATTCACCTGGAGCTTCATCAAAGAAAATAACTTTGTACTTCCTCCAGAATTTTAGTCTGTTCTTGATGTTTTTCTTGGAGAGAAGGGGCTTCTTTGCTGCCCTTCTTGACACCAGTCTATTGTCCAAAAGTCTTGGCCTCACTGTGCGTGCAGATGCTCTCAAACCCACCTGTTGCCATTCTTGAGCAAGCTCTGCACTGGTTGTGGCACAATTCCGTAACTGACTCCTCAGGAGGAGATGGTCTTGCAGCTTGCTGGACACTCTGGGACATCCTGAAGACTTCTTCACTGCAGTTGAACCTCTTTCCTTAAAGTTTTGGTGATCCGGTAAATGGTTCTTTCAGGTGCAATATTCTTTGTAGCAATTTTCTTGCATGTGAGGCCATTTTGATGCAAAGTGATGATGGCTGCTCGTATTTCTTTGGAGGTAACCATTGCTAACAAGAACACAATTATTGGAAGCTCTTCTTCCCTTCTTTTATAGCAATCAGTCTGCTGTTACAATCTAATTGGCATGATAGTGATTTTATCTGACTAGTGCTCATTCAAACTTTCACATGTGCTGCTGATATTAGTCAATTGGTGTTAGCATATCATTTTGTGTCAGGATCAAAAAACAGTGAAATTAGTTTTTTTGTGCAATGAAGCTTTTAGCAATTTATAAAATGCATCTGATCACTCTACACAATTATCTAGAAACAATGTGAATGAACACCACAACAGCTTAAGCGGCAAACCTTTCAAAACACAAAATTTATGTCACTGCCAAAACTTTTGGCCTGTATATGCAGGTTCATAACCATTTATTATTATTTTTATACTCTCTCATCTGCAATGTTTCTCTCAGATGAATGATTCCATCGGGTTTGAGCTGCCTTGGATTTATTTTGTGTCTCTGGTCATATTTGGATCCTTCTTTGTCCTCAATCTTGTGTTGGGTGTGTTGAGCGGGTGAGTGACTCCAGTCATTGATCTCCAAGCCTTTAAACTCATATATATGTTTTCATAATAGCCTAGTGAAGCATAAATATTTTTTAATGTATACTAATTGTAAAAAAAGAAAAGCTCCGCCCTCTATTGCATATTTCAACATATGAGACATAAACGTGTTTCTTTCACATCTCAGTGAGTTCTCTAAAGAGAGGGAGAAGGCTGTGTGTCGCGGTGAGCTGCAGCTGGCCCAGGAGAAACAGCAGATGGAGGAGGACATGATCGGCTACATGGACTGGCTCATTGAAGCAGAGGACATGGATGAGGATGGAAATAAACGTAATACATTCTTTATTTATTTAGTGTTCTTTTTGTATTATAAATACACTATCTAGACAGAGCTGTGCATAAATTATAAATAAACACCTTTGCCCAATGAAAATTACAGAATGCCACAAGCTTAATTACCATCCCTTGTAAAAAAGCAGTACATTTTTTAATACTTTTAAAGAGTACTTATTATTAAAGGGACATATTATGCACCTTTTTAAAATATGTGATATAAGTCTCAAGTGTCCCCACAATGTGTTTGTGACATTTCAGCTCAAAATACCCCACAGATCATTTATTATATAATTTTGAAAATGCCTATTTTAAATTGAAGAAAAAAACATGTTTTCGTGCATGTCTCTTTAAATGCGAATGAGCTGCTGCTCCACACCCCCTTTTCCAGTATAGGACTGTCTTTACAGCTCCTACCTCAAATACTCTCTACATCTGTTTGGTTTTGATTTTCATGTCTATCACATTTAAAGGTAGGGTCCATGATTTTTCAAAAAAGCTTTGGGAAACTGATTCAGGCCGATTAGAAAAACAAACTTGTAGCCAGTCAGCAGTTACAGGCATGTCTTCAAATGATGAGGTGGAGAGAGAGTTCAGTGCACATGTGTGACATTAGCTGAGCCAACCTAGATTGAGATGGCGGATAAAAAAGAAAAGAAAAAGCCATCTGTGGAACAAAAAAGGCTTACGATAAGGCAAGAAGTAGGACCCATGTGAATATAGGATTAGCTTTGCAGCACTGGAGAGAACTGAAGGAGCGGGAAGGCCTGCAATCGGATGTCGAGGTTGAACGTCGTCTTCCGCGTGAAACAGAGCTAAACCTTTCACGGATTCAACACACAGTACTACCAAAACGCACCGAGTCTATTTTTTGCTGTGCTGCATGCGTTAAATTAAAGTGAGAGCGCATTGATCGTGTAAAAATGAGCATGGATTGACATGGAAATGTAGTGATTACACCATAAATGCACATAAATAAAGCCTACTGTGTTTCACAGACAACACATGGTTTTTGGCTACATTTAAAGCAAGGATAAGTGCACTTTTAAATAAACAAAGGCAACATAATAGATCCACTTGTGGATGTAGAAAAGAAAAGTTCTTTAAGACCCACGGGATTGATTTTAATAAAGATTTAATGCAAAAGAAAGACACGATAGCCAACTGTTTCTGTCTGTGGTGAGTTTTAATTTAAATTATTTGTGATAGCCCAATTTCAATAAGAAAGGGAAGCTATGTGCTGTTTTTAAATGTGTTGCAACTTGCTTGATCAACGAGACACTGCAGGCAAAAACAGTTTTTTCAGTCACCTGTCAAATTTGAGATTTTGGGCTTTTTGGTTTTTCATAAAGTTTGTTTTCAGACTAGTGGAAGGAAAACATCCAAAAGACACTGTTAAGTGTTTCTTTTATAGCACTTCATCTATTTGTGTCAATAGATTTAAAATACAATACATGTTTTTAAAGCCCGTTTTCTCAAAATGAGTTTTTTCTCCTACACTGAGCCATAAATCTCCACTTCAGTAGCATTTACACACACCAAACTTTACATTGTTATTCCTGTCTATATCCTGAAGGTTTTTACAGAGGGATTTGTTCATATATAATTTAATTGATTATATACAACATTTTATTCCCCCCAAAATAAGTATTTTCTAAGTATTTTCTGAATTACAGAGTGACAAAATTACATACGCAAAATTCCCTCTGTAAAAACATTTGACTCTAATATGGCAAACAAATTAAACAAGAATTTTGAAACTGACTTCATCCAGTGTTCAGATTTTTGATCTAGAAATGTATGCAAATTAGTGCATATTTTAATAAACAATGCCTCATTTGCATATTTAAACCTAACGTTTTAGAAAACTTGTAATACAAAAAATGTTTGCAATTATCAGTGTAATCAATCAACTTGATAAGTAAGGTGATAACTATTAGTTAATTTTTTTACCCTATTCACCTGCAGTGTCTCCCCTTAATATACAAATCTAAGTCAAGTGCATTAAATAATACATTGTTTATATTTATTGATTTTAAACGTGAATAAATCTATGAACGATTGTATTACCGTGCTGTGATAAAAGGATCACAACGCTGAAATGCTGCACGTTTGGATTTGAGATCAAAATAACGGATACATGTTGTGTTTGTGGAACAGCCACGGACCACGAGCGGACTGCAAACGCATACTGTGTGAAAGCAAAATGAGTCCGTGCTGCTTCTGCACCACATACGCAATGCACACGGACTGCAGACAGAGTATGTGTGAAACAGGCGTGATAGCAAGTGATCGTTGCCTTGGGTTGCATACGTATGTGTGGGGCGGAGCTATCAAAACAGGGGCGAGTTAGGGGCGTGTTTGTTTGTTTTGGTCATTTCAAATGTCAACATTGCCTACCAGAAATCGTAGACCCTACCTTTAAATAATGCGTTTTAGAGCTGTTTAGTTTAAACTTCTGGTATAAGGTTTTCTGAGCGCAAACATTTGAAGTGTGCACACAGAAAGCGGCTGTCACACAGCATGTGAGTACTAAACTAATTACTCTTTTATGTCTTATTGCGCTTAACCTGTCAAATACACACAAGCATATGTTAAAAACACACAGGAGTTACAAAAACAGTCAGTTATGTCTGTGAAGGTAAACTGCTGGGAAAGAAATTGCATGTTTGTATTATATCTGTGTGAGAGCAGCAGAAATAAATAAATCCGCTCTTGTCTTCTCTGAGGCTGGGAAAAGTGTTTTAGACAGAACAGTTAGCATGCTTTGCTCAAATTTTGCCATGGTACACTGTTGTCCCTTGCAAAATACAAAATGGCGGCATCCTGAGTGGAAACGTGCAGATTAGGGTTATAGATCGGGGCGGTTATACAGGTCCTTCTCAAAAAATTAGCATATTGTGATAAAGTTCATTATTTTCTGTAATGTACTGATAAACATTAGACTTTCATATATTTTAGATTCATTACACACAACTGAAGTAGTTCAAGCCTTTTATTGTTTTAATATTGATGATTTTGGCATACAGCTCATGAAAACCCAAAATTCCTATCTCAAAAAATTAGCGTATTTCATCCGACCAATAAAAGAAAAGTGTTTTTAATACAAAAAAAGTCAACCTTCAAATAATTATGTTCAGTTATGCACTCAATACTTGGTCGGGAATCCTTTTGCAGAAATGACTGCTTCAATGCGGCGTGGCATGGAGGCAATCAGCCTGTGGCACTGCTGAGGTGTTATGGAGGCCCAGGATGCTTCGATAGCGGCCTTAAGCTCATCCAGAGTGTTGGGTCTTGCGTCTCTCAACTTTCTCTTCACAATATCCCACAGATTCTCTATGGGGTTCAGGTCAGGAGAGTTGGCAGGCCAATTGAGCACAGTAATACCATGGTCAGTAAACCATTTACCAGTGGTTTTGGCACTGTGAGCAGGTGCCAGGTCGTGCTGAAAAATGAAATCTTCATCTCCATAAAGCTTTTCAGCAGATGGAAGCATGAAGTGCTCCAAAATCTCCTGATAGCTAGCTGCATTGACCCTGCCCTTGATAAAACACAGTGGACCAACGCCAGCAGCTGACATGGCACCCCAGACCATCACTGACTGTGGGTACTTGACACTGGACTTCAGGCATTTTGGCATTTCCCTCTCCCCAGTCTTCCTCCAGACTCTGGCACCTTGATTTCCGAATGACATGCAAAATTTGCTTTCATCCGAAAAAAGTACTTTGGACCACTGAGCAACAGTCCAGTGCTGCTTCTCTGTAGCCCAGGTCAGGCGCTTCTGCCGCTGTTTCTGGTTCAAAAGTGGCTTGACCTGGGGAATGCGGCACCTGTAGCCCATTTCCTGCACACGCCTGTACACGGTGGCTCTGGATGTTTCTACTCCAGACTCAGTCCGCTGCTTCCACAGGTCCCCCTCTCGTTGTGCAGCGTTTTCTGCCACACTTTTCCTTCCCACAGACTTCCCACTGAGGTGCCTTGATACAGCACTCTGGGAACAGCCTATTCGTTCAGAAATTTCTTTCTGCAGTCTTACCCATGATTGCGGTTTTGAGTAATGAACCAGGCTGGGAGTTTTTAAAAGCCTCAGGAATCTTTTGCAGGTGTTTAGAGTTAATTAGTTGATTCAGATGATTAGGTTAATAGCTCGTTTAGAGAACCTTTTCATGATATGCTAATTTTTTGAGATAGGAATTTTCATGAGCTGTATGCCAAAATCATCAATATTAAAACAATAAAAGGCTTGAACTACTTCAGTTGTGTGTAATGAATCTAAAATATATGAAAGTCTAATGTTTATCAGTACATTACAGAAAATAATGAACTTTATCACAATATGCAAATTTTTTGAGAAGGACCTGTATTATAATAAGATCCCTCTTACATCACGGGGGAGCGAAATCTGACATGCTAATTTTTTCACATGCTTGCAGAGAAAGTTACTGGGTTGTCCTTATTCACATTTTCTTGGTTGCTAGATGCACCAGGAACTCGATTATAGCCCTTAAAACTGAAAAAAATGATTTTCATGATGTTTAAATGTGTACTTCAAAGTGTTTAGAAACAGTCATGAAAGTGGATTCTCTTGAAGTTTTTTTTTCAGTCAGTGAAGAACATTTTTGTTTGTTTGTTTGTGGTGTAAATGGCAGGTGCTGTGGTGGCTAAGAAAAAGATGATGAAGAAATATGGCTGGTACAAACACAGTGAAGATGGAGGTACTGAGCACAGTTTCACTCAGATTTTTAAATGTATTGCATATACAGAACTACATAACAGACATCTGACTTTATTTTTGAATTACACATTCTGTCCTTTTTCTCTTATACAGAATCAGATTCAGACTCAGAGTTTGAAGCGTTCTTGGATGATGACAACGGCTGCTGTGCATCTATACAGTAAGTATAACAATTTATATTACTGCTCCCATCTATCATAAAGTATTAAACATCAGAACTTTGATTAATCTAAATTCTCTCATTTTCCTTAGGGCACGACTGCTGGCTATAAGTTTCTGGTAGGTGTTTAATTGCTGAATAATATTCCCCAGAACCCCAACATGTCTTTTTCTAATTTGTGACATACCTTTTTTTGGTTATTTCATATTTAGTCCAGTAATATTTGCTGGTTCTTTTCATTCTCAGTGAGCAGCTGTACCACTTGAATGTGGTCATCAGGAAGAACTGCCGTGTGGCTGTCAAATCCACCAATTTCTACTGGCTGGTGCTGCTGCTGGTGTTCCTCAACACTGCCGCCAGTGCCTCTGAACACTACGGACAACCCCAGTGGCTCACTGACATACAGGGTATGTGTATATGTTGCCAGAGTTTGCCTTTAAAGCAATACTTCACCCAAAAATGAAAATTACCCCATGATTACCCCATATGTATATGACTTTCTTCTTTTGGATGAATACAACCGCAGCTTTATTAAAAAATGTTCTGGCTCTTCCAAGATTTATAATAGCAGTGAATAGCTGTTGATTTTTCAAAGTCAAAGTCTAAGTGTATCCATCCATCATAAAATGTGCTCCACATGGCTCCGGCGTGTTAATAAATGACTTCTGAAATCAGTCAATCAAATATCCATATTTATATCCACAAGAAAGTTTCATTATCATGGATACAGTTAATATGCGTACAAAAGTTAGTGGAAGCTAGAGATTAAGAGTATTTATATTTATATATATATATATATATATATATATATATATATATATATATGTGTTTTTTATGATGGATGGATGCACTTTATTGGACATGAAAATCTCAACACCCATTCACTGCCATTATAAAGCTTGGAAGAGCCATGACATTTTTTAATATAACTCTAATCTGTCTGAAAGAATGAAGTCATATACACCTGAGATGGCTTGAGAGTGAGTAAGTCATGGGGTAATTTTCATTTTTTGGGGTAAGCAATCCCTTTAATGACATGAACTGACCCTGTCTTAAATACGGTCTCTTTAATGTTCCAGAACGAGCGAATAAGATCCTTCTGGCTCTGTTTACGCTGGAGATGCTGATGAAGATATACAGCTTTGGCTTCCAGATCTACTTCATGGCGCTGTTCAATCGCTTCGATTGTTTTGTGGTGTGTGGTGGGATCCTGGAGACGGTGCTGGTGGAAATGGAAGTGATCCCACCCATCGGGATCTCTGTGTTGCGCTGCGTCCGTCTGCTCCGTATCTTCAAAGTCACAAGGTGATTGAGCTCATAAGTGTTTCCAGCTCTTTGTGATTCATTGTGAGATTAATGATTTGGCTGTATCATTTGAACTTAAGGGTAACAGGTCTCAGTGTTGTGTTTGTTTCATTGAGTGTTTTTACAAGTTTTTCAAACCTAACCGACAACACGTGGTCATGTAAACGTGTTAAACTGTATTTCTGTAAGGTTATGAAAGATGTTTTCTTGACCCAAGAAATGATTTTAAAAAATGTTATCGTATTTTGTGAAGCTATAGGACAAGTGGTACAGTAATAGAAATTTCAAATACAGGTCCTTCTCAAAAAATTAGCATATTGTGATAAAGTTCATTATTTTCTGTAATGTACTGATAAACATTAGACTTTCATATATTTTAGATTCATTACACACAACTGAAGTAGTTCAAGCCTTTTTTTTTGTTTTAATATTGATGATTTTGGCATACAGCTCATGAAAACCCAAAATTCCTATCTCAAAAAATTAGCATATCATGAAAAGGTTCTCTAAACGAGCTATTAACCTAATCATCTGAATCAACTAATTAACTCTAAACACCTGCAAAAGATTCCTGAGGCTTTTAAAAACTCCCAGCCTGGTTCATTACTCAAAACCGCAATCATGGGTAAGACTGCCGACCTGACTGCTGTCCAGAAGGCCATCATTGACACCCTCAAGCAAGAGGTCTGTGGGAAGGAAAAAGTGTGGCAGAAAACGCTGCACAACGAGAAGAGGTGACCGGACCCTCAGGAAGATTGTGGAGAAGGACCGATTCCAGACCTTGGGGGACCTGCGGAAGCAGTGGACTGAGTCTGGAGTAGAAACATCCAGAGCCACCGTGTACAGGCGTGTGCAGGAAATGGGCTACAGGTGCCGCATTCCCCAGGTCAAGCCAATTTTGAACCAGAAACAGCGGCAGAAGCGCCTGACCTGGGCTACAGAGAAGCAGCACTGGACTGTTGCTCAGTGGTCCAAAGTACTTTTTTCGGATGAAAGCAAATTTTGCATGTCATTCGGAAATCAAGGTGCCAGAGTCTGGAGGAAGACTGGGGAGAGGGAAATGCCAAAATGCCTGAAGTCCAGTGTCAAGTACCCACAGTCAGTGATGGTCTGGGGTGCCATCATGGTGTTGGTCCACTGTGTTTTATCAAGGGCAGGGTCAATGCAGCTAGCTATCAGGAGATTTTGGAGCACTTCATGCTTCCATCTGCTGAAAAGCTTTATGGAGATGAAGATTTCATTTTTCAGCACGACCTGGCACCTGCTCACAGTGCCAAAACCACTGGTAAATGGTTTACTGACCATGGTATTACTGTGCTCAATTGGCCTGCCAACTCTCCTGACCTGAACCCCATAGAGAATCTGTGGGATATTGTGAAGAGAAAGTTGAGAGACGCAAGACCCAACACTCTGGATGAGCTTAAGGCCGCTATCGAAGCATCCTGGGCCTCCATAACACCTCAGCAGTGCCACAGGCTGATTGCCTCCATGCCACGCCGCATTGAAGCAGTCATTTCTGCAAAAGGATTCCCGACCAAGTATTGAGTGCATAACTGAACATAATTATTTGAAGGTTGACTTTTTTTGTATTAAAAACACTTTTCTTTTATTGGTCGGATGAAATATGCTAATTTTTTGAGATAGGAATTTTGGGTTTTCATGAGCTGTATGCCAAAATCATCAATATTAAAACAATAAAAGGCTTGAACTACTTCAGTTGTGTGTAATGAATCTAAAATATATGAAAGTCTAATGTTTATCAGTACATTACAGAAAATAATGAACTTTATCACAATATGCTAATTTTTTGAGAAGGACCTGTATAAGAGGAGCATGAGTTTGTGCAAGTTTCCTGCTGACATTTTAAATGTTCTGGGGTTTCACAACTCACATAATAATTATAATATTCTGAGTGAAATGACATGGATGCTTACATTTTGACATTACCAACAGGAAGTACCCTGATTTTTTAATAAAGTCCTGTAAATGCAGTTTGCTTGCATTGTCTAGTTGATTTATTTGCATGCAAACAGGTTAAATGGGTTATTACAATAAGCTGAATTTTGGTCATTTTCAGCATATTCGGGCATATGTACAGTTCAAAAGTTTACATCCCCCTTTCAGAAACTTGCAAATGTTGATTATTTTACCAAAATAAGAGCGACCATACAAAATGCATGTTGTAGTTTATTTAGTACTGACCTGAATATGATATTTCACATGAAAGACGTTAGTTTACATACACTTGATTCTTAATACTGTGTAGTTACCTGAACGATCCACAGCTGTTTTTTTTTTGTTTTGTTTTTTTTTAGTGATAGTTGTTCATGAGTCCCTTGTTTGTCCTGAACAGTATTTGAACCCTTTCCAACAATGCCTGTTTGATTTTGAGATCCACCTTTTTACATTTGAAGATCAGGGTAAATGTAACTTATTTTGTCTTCTGAGAAACTTGTAACTATCTTTTGTAGCCTTTGAACTGTAGCACTAAATGAGAAGTAATTATATGTTTAGGCAAAATAAGAAAAATGTACACATCTCCATTCTGTTCTTAAGTTCCACTCCCCACTCTTATTTTTCCTTCTGCAGCACCAGTGAGCGTTTGAATCTTCTGTAATAGTTGCATATAGTTGTCCTCAGTGTGAGAAAAAAATGGATTTCAAAATCATACAGTCCTTGTTGGAAAGGGCTCAAATACACAAAAAGGCTGAAAAACAAAAGAATTTGTGGGACCTAAAGGATTTTTCTGAATAACAGCTGGCAGTTTAACTGTTCAGGACAAACAAGGGACTCTATCACTAAACAAAAAAACACAGCCGTGGATCATTCAGGTAACAACACAGTATTAAGAATCAAGTGTATGTAAACTTTTGAATGGGATCATTTTTATAAACTATTTTCTATTTTGGACTATATGTAAACATATTTTATGTGAAATATCTTATTCAGGTCAGTACTAAATACATGTATTTTCTATGACCCTTCTTCATTTGGTCAAATAATTAACATTTTGTAGATTCCACAAGGTGTGTGTAAACTATTATTAATAGTTTAATTGTTTTAGTCTTTTTGTTACATGTTTTGTACTTTTTTATATGTGCCTATATTGTTTTTTTATTTTATTTTTATTTCAGTTTTAGTTTTACTTAATTTTGGTACATCAAATTAAAATCAGTAAAAATGAGAAATGTTACTTTCATTTATATTTTATTTCAATTAAAAAAAAATTTAAGTAACAAATTTGTGTGTGTGTGTGTGTGTGTGTGTTAGTTAACTATAATTACCCTGTAATGCATTTTAGATTTTATTTAAAAATTGCCAACTTATTAATAAATTAAGACTTAATAAGAGTCACTCTGAGTCATTGAACATGCTGAATTTGTTGTTGTCTCTTTTTAGACACTGGGCTGCCTTGTCAGACCTGGTGAGCTCTTTGCTGAACTCTATGAAGGCCATTTGCTCCCTGCTGCTGCTGCTCTTCCTCTTCCTCATCATCTTCGCTCTTCTGGGCATGCAGCTCTTCGGTGGAAAGTTCAACTTTGATGAGACTCAAATGAAAAGAAGCACCTTCGACTCGTTCCCATCTGCCCTGCTCACCTGTTTCCAGGTAACTTGCCTCTGTTACTAAGCAGTCATGTTTTTTTAACTATGTATTTACAAGGAAATATACTGAAGGCTTTTGTGCATCTACATATTGTGTAGGAAGTACCATTTGTGTCACCCTAGCAAAACAATAACTTTAATGACAATGCATCTTTATTAAACTATTAAATAAATTGATAAGAGATTGAGAAAAGATTCAGAATGTAGTGGTCTCTGTACAGAATTGGGAGAAGTAAACTGAACTCTTTCTCATGTAGATCCTAACAGGAGAGGACTGGAACTCTGTCATGTATGATGGCATCATGGCATATGGTGGACCAGTGTTTCCCAACATGATTGTCTCTATTTACTTTGTCATTCTTTTCGTCTGTGGTAACTGTATCTTTTCAGTCTGAAATATGTATAAATACATTCAATCCATAAGCTCCATATTTTCATATCCATTGACCTTTCTAAATGGCTATTCTTGTATCTGGAGTCTTGTTTCTGGCCCTTGACTTTGTCATCCAGACATCTTGCTGAATGTCTTCTTGGCTATCGCTGTGGACAACTTAGCCGGAGACGGTGGCAAAAAGAAAAAAGAGTAGGCAACACACACACACACACACACACACACACACACACACACACACACACACAGGACAGAAGCAAAATGTACACATCCTTGTTGTTGTCATGCATTCACAGGCACAGAGCTTTATCTGTGTGTCCTGTTTTACAGAGAGAAAAAAGAAGAGGAGGAGGAATGGGAGGATGATGATGAAAGAGAGGAAGATGAAGCTGGAGTAAGAACCCTGCTCTTTCTTTCTCTTTGCTAAAGGCACTTGAGACACATTTAAAGGAATAGTTCACCCCAAAATTTTGCTTTACTCCACCATAGGCCACGCAAGATGTAGATGAGTTTGTTTCTTTATCAGAACAGATTTGGGTAAGTGTAGCAAACAGCTGATAAAAACATCACAATAATCCACAAACAATCTACTCCAGTCCACCAATTAGAGTCTTGTGAAGAGAAAAGCGTGTTTTTAAGAGAGAAATCCAATTATTAAGGCATTTTAAATTTAAAGGGTCACTTCCATAATCCATAATAATGCTTTGTCCAGTAAAAAAAGTCAATTTCTTGTTCTCCTCTCACATCAAAATCCACTGACATATTTGTTAAGAACTGTTTTTTTCTTATAAATGGTGCCACATCTGTGCAAATATCTCTCCTGACTCAGACCAGATGACTTTTTCACTGGAGAAAGCAATATTATAGATATATGAGTTGAATTTGAGCCAAAAGCAGTGGTTTGAACATTGAAGTTAATGTCTTGATGGATTTGTTTCTTACAAACATGCAGCTTTTGGCTTCACAAATCATTAATGGAGAGGATTACTTGTGGAACTTTGTGAGGTTTTTATCAGCTGTTTGGACTCTCCTACTGACGGCACCCATTCACTGCTGAGGATCTATTGATGAGCAAGTGATGAAATGCTTAATTTCTCCAAATCTGTTCTGATGAAGAAAAAACTCCTCTACATCTTGGATGGCATGAGAGAGTAAATTTTCAGCAAATGTTCATTTTTGGGTGAACTATTCCTTTAACCTTTAAAGTGTGTTACAACTTTAGTTATCTCATTTTAATGACCATTCTTGTCATATTATTATTACTATTTTTCTTGCTGTTAATTTCTTCAGAATGATGTGGACGACTGGGAAGAGAATGAAGAGTTGAGAGCAATTGAAGGACTTGAGGGTAAATTCTGTCTAGTCCAACTCTTTATATTCACAAATTTCACATTCAATAAAAATATATGCAAATTCATTTAATTATTTTTTTTTAACTTCATGTTGTCTAAAAGGTATAGGCACTCCCATGAAAGTCGAAAGTTTTCAACCTAAAGAAAAAATTGTACCTATTCCTGATGGAAGTTCCTTTTTCATCCTTGGAAAGAAAAACTGGTATGTTTATAAAAAAAATGTACAAATGGTGGTGGCTAATAATGATAATTTTTCTTATCTCCGACCTGTTATTGACCTTGCCAATGTTCACTTAGTCTCAGAGTCGCCTGCCACAACCTCATTCATCATCATTACTTCACCAACATCATCCTCATCTTCATCATATTCAGTAGTTTTTCATTGGCTGCTGAAGACCCAATCAAAACCCATTCTGTCAGGAACGTTGTAAGTTCATGCACCTCTAGAATAGAGGACTAGAGCGGAGTGCTTGAG
The DNA here is from genome assembly GCA_033026305.1 of Cirrhinus molitorella. NCBI lineage: Eukaryota > Metazoa > Chordata > Actinopteri > Cypriniformes > Cyprinidae > Cirrhinus > Cirrhinus molitorella. The sequence continues at coordinate 25,490,152 of CM065125.1, forward strand.
GGTCAGTCAGTGTGCTAATCTTTCAGCATTTCTATAGTTAGAAAATATGTGAAAAACTGTAGTCAGGCACACTAACTAGCCCTGCAAAATTAGCATTTGATAGTCTTAAAATAGTAATAGATGTCCCTGCTGGATGGCTTTTCTCAACAGGACTGTGTTTCCCATGATTCCTAAACTCCATCCCTTCTGTTCTATATAGATTTAACTAGTCTTAAAGTACAATCTCTAGTTTAAAAAAGGCTACAACCAGATATGTGGGTGAATCACATGAAGAGTTTCATATTTCACCACAGTGAAGAAAAAATAGTTTTTTTTTACATTGTGAAATTATTTGTGTCCCGTGTAAGCTTTAGTGGTGTCAAAATTAGCGTGTTAACGCAGCCAATTAATTTTTTTATTTTAACGCATAAAAAATATTATAAAAATATATAAGAAATGCATTTATTTAGATGCACAGAGCTTCTTTACTAGTACATCAAACGGGAGACTTTTCGGATGCGCACTCCAACTTCACAGCACCAGATGCGAGTCAAACGAGTGCGGAAATGGTACCAGTGACGAGGAGCTTCAGTTGAACATCAGTCAACTGCGGTCAGATGAGATGTTGTCAGGCCATATGACAATAAAAACTAATTTACCTGTCTTGCTCATAGTATTAGGCCTATATTAAAGCGCTGTGTGATATTCAAACTCCAATGAAACTACGAGTATGCAATGTCGTAGTTATGTCATCAGTTAAGACATGAATTTACAAAAAAAGTGATTAAAGCTGCCTTAAAACTGTGCATGTAAGTATTTATTATTTATAGGTCACATTTAAAGCAGTGTCAGATTTGCATCAAGTTCAGCAGTGGCAGCTTTGAAAGTAACAGCAGCCAAAATATCATCTTAACCTGCTGCTGTGATGTCTGTTAATCGAACAACAAAATTAAACAAGGAAATTAATAACTTCTGTAGTTTTACGCTTTATCTTTATAGAATTTGGTGTTTGATGACTTTAGGCTATATTTTCTTGCTGAAGGGCTCAGGTATCTAGCCTACATGACATTTATTATAATATGTTTATGTGAAAATAGTTTTAAGTTCACTTAAATTAGAAGTTATTTGTTAAAGTCTAATAAATGTTAAAGTGATAGCGCTTGATTATACTGTAATGTTGAATGGTTATATTCAATGGTTAAATATTAGGAAAGAAATTAGTGATACTAACCTTCAGCCATAAAAAAGATAGCATTAAACAAATATTAAAAATATACATTCTTTATGATGTTTCTACATTAATTTGAAGCATGAATGTAAAATTATTGCAATATAAAAGTATAATTAAAAGTTTGAATGTAGGATTAATCACGATTAATTTCAGGAAAAATGTGTGATGAATTTTTTTTTTTTAATCAATTGACACCACAAGTAAACACCTATTTATTATTCACATTTATTACATTAATGCTAAATCATTCAGTAAATATTATCATTAAGTATCTTTGCAATTTGAATAATATGTATGATAAAACTTAATGTCTTAATGTTCCTAAAATAGTTTTTTTTTCTTCCCCTATGCACAGTTTTATTAGTTTGGGGTGAAATATGACACAAAATCATGAGATTGGCCAGATGGCAAAGACAATGACTGTACTCTTGATTGCTGTCTTTATGTCTTATGATAGATGCTGGGCTATGCTGATTACGTCTTTACCACCGTCTTCACTATTGAGATCATGTTGAAGGTAAACTATTAATCATCCCACACACAATAAAAAAATCTTATGCAAATCTTTGTCTAATAATGGGAAGTGTTATCATTAACTAAAAATAAAAGCAAATTATTGAATAGCATTTTTGTAAATTGAAAACTTACAATAAACAACATGTAGAAATGTTGCATTGGCAACTAACATAAGTTTAGGTTACAAAAATAAAACTAAAAATACAAAATTACTCATTAATAAATTGTTAACTTTGATAGCATAAAAATAATACTAAAATAACAGAACATTTTGAGCTCTGACAAGGGATTGGTCTTGTGCAAAATCATCAGATGTTTTGAACATTGAGTTTAAGCTTTTACTTCATTTTGAATGTGTATATTTGTGAAAATGTGTGGTGGTGTATTGCTCAGATGACTGTGTATGGAGCTTTCCTTCATCAAGGATCCTTCTGTAGAAATGCCTTCAACCTTCTGGATCTTCTGGTTGTCAGCGTGTCCCTCACCTCTTTCTTCTTGCAGTAAGTGTCCAATCTGTCCATCTATCACTGAGTTCAATTACTCGTTGATTTATTAATTTATTTGTTGTAATTTCTGTATTTAGTTCGAGTGCCATTTCTGTGGTGAAGATTCTTCGAGTATTGCGAGTGCTTAGGCCTCTTCGAGCCATCAACAGAGCAAAAGGACTTAAGGTACAAGCTCAAAATGCATTTCTCCATGCTAACATCCACAGTCTCCAGCAGATGTACTAACATATCATCCAACACCATTAGACATCTACAATATATTAAAATGAAACTGATATTGCAATATGGCTTTACTGCGATTATCAAATCGCAACTGTGATTAAATTTACATTATATATGTGCTGGAGTAGTGTGAACTGAACTGCTTTGAGATGTAGAAACACTTTATCACAGTGCAGTGTTATCTGCTAAAATAAAAGATTTAATGTTGTTAATATGTCTTTTTTTTTGGTAACACTATACAATAATAATGTATTAACAAATATGAACGAACAATGAACAATAGATCTATTACATTATTTATTAATCTTTGTTAATGTTAGTTAATAAAAACAAAGTCTTTCATTGTTCATGTTAGTTCACAGACCATTAACTAATGTTAATATACTACTACTGTAAAAAAACTACTACTGTAATTTTATTTTTTTACAGTATAATAGCAACGTTACATATGTATTTTATATATATATATATTTCTACTTCCAGACATTTAATAAAACAAAAAAATACATATGTAACGTTGCTATTATACTGTAAAAAAATAAAATTACAGTAGTAGTTTTTTACAGTTTTAATTTGTAATTAAATTATTATTTAATAATTAAATTATTTAAAAATTATTTAATATAAATTCGTATAATTTAGAAATTATTTACTCCCCTAGGATCTTCACAAAATCAACCCAGTCATTTTAGGTTATTTTATTTACAAATTAAAATTCGGCAATGTCAATTTTTTAAATACTATTATGTTTATTATTTCAGTATCACTTTAGAATAGAGAACACATATTCAGAGTTTTCCCTCAATAAACTCCTAATTTGTTTATTGTTTAAGGTTAAGAGATCTAAAATAAGCTCATGCAGAATAAGGCATTAAATGTGTGCCAAATAAATACTAATAAACAGCCAATATGCTAATAATAGGCATGCTAATAAGCAGCTAGTTAATCGTGAGAAATGGACCTTACAATAAAGTGTTACCATTATTCCCAGTTATGTTTATTCATAAACTTCAATGAATGTTGCTGTTTGTGTCTCCAGAGCGTGATTCAGTGTGTGTTCGTGGCCATCCGCACTATTGGCAACATCCTCATCGTCACCACTCTGCTCCAGTTCATGTTTGCTTGTATTGGAGTGCAGCTTTTCAAGGTACATAAAGTCAAAATAAATCCATGTTCCTTGTCTTATTGTGCTTGATTCATCAATTTATTATTTTCTAAGAAAAAAAAAAATTATTAGTTGATGTCAAACAGTAGCCAAAGCTATTTCCAATAGCTAAGTAAGTATTTTCTTGCTGGTTAACATTAATGTAATCCCTCTTGCAGGGCCGGTTCTACAGATGCACGGATGAGGCGAAACATACACCTGAAGAGTGCAAGTATGTTGTTTGGTCATACATTAGTCATTCGATTTGCACTCACAGTGACTCAGTGGCTGTGTTCTGAGACTTGTGTGTGTGTTTCAGGGGCACATTTGTGGTGTTCAAAGATGGTGATATGAACCATCCAATGGTGAGGGAGAGAGTTTGGGAGAACAGCGACTTTAACTTTGACAACGTGCTGATGGGGATGCTGGCACTCTTCACCGTCTCCACATTTGAGGGCTGGCCACAGTGAGTGAGAATACCACTCAAAACAACTGAACAGATTTTGGATGCTTCAAGCTTCAGTTGTCTTTCTTATATTTCACAGGCTCTTGTACAAAGCCGTTGATGCTAATGCAGAGAACAGAGGACCCATCTACAACTACCGTGTTGAGATTTCCATCTTCTTCATCATCTACATCATCATCATTGCCTTCTTCATGATGAACATCTTTGTGGGTTTTGTCATCATCACCTTCCGTGAACAAGGAGAGGCTGAGTTTAAAAACTGTGAACTAAACAAAAATCAGGTTAGCATACATTTATTGGTCATCTAGTCTAGTCGATTGATTCTTTTGTTGCTCTTGTCTCACGGTGTCACTCTCCTTTGTTCACAGAGGCAGTGTGTCTATTATGCTTTGAAAGCACAGCCCATAAAGATTTACATCCCCAAAAACCCATCTCAACTCAAATTCTGGAGAATTGTCAACTCCTCTCAGTTTGAGTACATTATGTTTGTGCTCATTCTCCTCAATACACTCACACTGGCTGTACAGGTACACACACACACACACACACACACACACACACACACACGTTGTGTTTCCATGTTTTATGGGGACATTCCATAGGCGTAATGGTTTTTATACTGTACAAACCATATTTTCTATTGCCCTACACCTACCCTACACCTAAACCTAACCCTCACAGGAGACTGTGCATAATTTTGCTTTCTCAAAAAACTCATTCTGTATAATTTATAAGCCTGTTTTCTCATGGGGACCTCACAAATGTCCACACAAGGTCAAAATTTACTAGTTTTACTAGTTTCCTTGTGGGGACATTTGGTCCCCATAATGTGATAAATACCAGGTGCACGTGCACACACACACACACAATACACTATCTGAGTAAACCTAACAGATCACAGAGGGTCTCATCATTACATGTGTATGTTTGCAGTTTAGGATACAATTTTTAACCAATTTAAACAACACATTGGTAAAAACATGAAGAGTTCAGATGCAAAACCAGCTAAAAGCCATCTCGGTCAAAAATGAGATAATGATACTGAATGAATTCTCTCGACACATTATACATTCATCAAATACTTTTACTTCAAACTCGCTAAAATCCCACCCTCAGCCCAATCAGAAATATCAGTACTTGCAAAAAAAAGATAATTTTTTAAAGAAAGATGTCAGATGGATTTAGAGGCTTCTGTAAATGAACTCTACTAATCACATATTTCTGGTGATCTTAGTTACACTTAAATGTTATTATGTATTATTAGAAATGGAAAATCTAAGTGAACCCACAATGTATCTTATTTCAGTATAAAGTTATTGCTCATCTGGGAGAAGTTGTCTAGAGCACTAATGAGATTACTGTATATAACTGTGACCCACAGCACTATGAGCAGTCTAAACTCTTCAACTTTGTGATGGACATCCTGAACATGATCTTCACTACGCTCTTTACTGTTGAGATGATCATCAAACTCATGGCTCTGAGACCTTACGTGAGACCTGCTGCATACTTTCTTTCCTCTTTCACTTACTTTTTACTGCTATGATGCACTTTATTGCTAAGATTTGCAGTCTTGATAAGTCCATACATGTTAGTGCCTTTACATTTGTGCTTTTTCCTCTCTTTCTCTCTGTGTTTTGGACTACACAGCACTATTTTATAGATGCTTGGAACTCTTTCGATGCGCTGATAGTGGTGGGCAGTTTGGTGGACATCATGATTGCAGAGTTCAGTGTATGTAATTATTGTTATAAAACTATATCTGATTTATGAGAGATCCCAATGCATGTCCAAATCTGGTCAGTGTGAAATTTTGGTGCGACAATAATTAAAGTACTATATCTTTTGTTATCTCAGACACACACAAACTTATAAATTTCTATCATCTCTTATGTTTCCTGCTCTCCTGTGTGCATTTGGATGGTCCTGTAACTCACTCAGGGTGGAGGAGGCCATGGTGAGGTAAGAATATGCCACAGAGAACTGAATGAAGGGAAGAAATGCAGTTTTGTCACCTCATATATCAGCTAAATATGTATTTGTATCTTGCAAGTTTTATAGCTATTGTTCATTAATTATACATGCAGAGTTGTATGCAAAATTCACAGTAAAACCTTAATTATGAGACTTTGCTGCCAATTTGATTCCCTCATTTTTTATTAACACTCCCTCAAATTAGAACATCTGTGAAAATTTTGACTTTCCCCCTTAGTAATTAAGCCACTGTGGTGTTGTATATGCACACTTATGTTGTAAATATGACAGTTCCATAATTACATGAATTTTATAGTGCTATTATGGTGACATTGTATAGAAAACCTTTCCTGGTTTATGTGGCAATAAATAGTAGGTTCTAGAAAAGCAGTTGCAGACATTTATTTTATATTATAATATTAGTTTAATAGGTCTTCATTTAAATGTCTTGATGCCTTACATGAGAGTGAGTTTCTGAGCTTTTCTGGTCTTTCCTTAAAGGGTCTATATTTTATTTGATTTAAATTAGTTTAATTTTACTATTTGATTGTCTTTCAAATTTTTCTTATTATTTTCTTATTATAAATTAAATATTTAAATATAAATGTTATATTTCATTTCTTTTAATTTTACTATTTGTTTGTCTTTCGAATTATTAAGTTTAAGAGGTTAAGAATTTTTCTTGACCATTTTCAACTTTCCAGATTTTCTGACCTTTAACCTCAAGCAGAACCTGATTTTACCAAGTGCTACATGTTCCTGGATCAACATCTTTGTTGACCCTGGAACAACATTGTGATTAACCAATCAGATTTGAAAAAAAAAAAAAAAAAAAAAAACTGTTTATAGTTTTTGTGAAATGTACTCATGTGTAAGGTTAGGTTTAGGTGTAGGGATGTGGTCAAGACTTAAATTTTGGATTAAAATGTTATTCCAGGGTCAACAAAATATGACGTGCTTGCACTCAAACAGGCTGTTTGCAGAAAGAAACTAGAAGGCTAAATAGAAGGCTTGATTAGTTTCATTTAACCATTTTATTGCTTTCAATTTTAATTTTTCTTGACCCTTAGACTTAAAAAGGCTGTTTTTCCTACTGGACCTTTGAATGACCTCTGTTATGGTCAGATTTTGTCAGGTTGCAGGTTAGCTGTCAAGTCTAAAGTAGTTTGCACTGAAAGTCTCTTAGCAAAACCTGCGAAATATTGCGAATGCATCACAAAAGTTCACGTTGTGCAACTCTAAATCTTTGTCAACTGGATTCTCAATATTATGCATTAATATATGGTCTACATTTTTCTGTCTCCACTTCAATAGGGGAAAGAAGGGGAGGGTGCCAAAGTGTCCATCACTTTCTTCCGTCTTTTCCGAGTTATGCGACTGGTCAAGCTGCTCAGTAAGGGTGAAGGGATTCGAACCCTCCTTTGGACCTTTGTTAAATCTCTACAGGTGAGAAATTTAGGAAACAAACAAGCTCAGAAATCAATTCCCTTATTTGCATAATTTCTTCCTGTCTCTCTGCTTACCTTCAGGCATTGCCATATGTTGGCCTTCTCATTGCCATGATCTTTTTCATTTATGGTGTGATTGGGATGCAGGTGAGTTTATCTTTACACATTTGTCTGTGTTCATTCTCTTTCCGCACATGAGGAATGTTTGGGAAGACTGGGAAGTTTAAACTCTCTTTTCTGTTTTTTCCAGACTTTTGGGAAGATAGCTATAGATGACAGCACAGAGCTCAATCGAAACAACAATTTCCAAACCTTTTTCATGGCTGTACTGCTGCTCTTCAGGCAAGCGTACACCAGAATTAGCCATCTGGTTGATTTTTGATCTGCTTATCATTTTTTTGTCAAGTACATTTTATGTAATGTTTTTTTCTACTTAAAACTCAGGTGTGCAACAGGTGAACAGTGGCAGCAGATCATGCTTGCGGCACTGCCAGGGCGTCGATGTGACCCAGAGTCTGACTATGAGCCGGGAGAGGAGTACAGCTGCGGAAGCAACCTGGCATACCTGTATTTCATCAGTTTCTTCGCACTCTGTGCCTTCCTGGTAAAAGAAAAGACGTGCAAAACATTTGCTTGAAAAACTTGCATTACCCCAAGAAACATTCTGTCTCATACAACAGTTTTAAGTTGACTCCAAAAAAGTCTTGCGTAACCCGGCAAAATTTTGCATTCCACTCACAAATGTTTTCAATTTTCTATGGCAAAACTTTTGCGTTTTCTCACAAGTTTTGTTAACTCACAAAAATGTTGCCTTCCCCTGAAAAACTTAATTCCACTCAAAAAAAACTTTGCATTTTGTCTCAAAAGTTTTTGTTCTTTTGCAAAAACTCACTAAATCCTTGTTTTCTTGCAGAGGTTTTGAGTTTTCATTCAAGTTTTGTATCAACTCACAAAAAAAATTGCATTCCCCTGAGAAACTTTTGCATTCCACAAAACTTCTGGCAAAAGTATTCAGATTTCTCACAAAAAGTCTCAATAAATCCTTGTTTTCTCGCAAAATTTTGTGTTAAATCGAAAATGTTTTGAGTAAATGCAAAACTGATAATGTGAGGTAGGAAGAAAAACTACATTTCAGTGCTTTTGCGAGGAAATGCAAACTCAATAATCCATCTCTGAAAATCTGATCCAATCTGTGTTTTCTCAGATCATTAACTTGTTCATTGCTGTCATCATGGACAACTTTGAATATCTGACCAGAGACTGGACTGTGCTGGGCACTCATCACCTCGATGAGTTCAAACGAGTCTGGTCAGATTACGACCCAGAGGCCACGTAAGTGATATCACACATCCACAGAACATAAAGCTTTGCATCTGCTTTTAAGAGAGCATAGCTAAGTACTAAAAAAATAAAAAGACTTTTGTATGTTTTTGCATCAGGGGAAGGATTAAACATCTAGATGTAGTCACCATGTTGCGCAGAATTCAGCCTCCGTTGGGCTTTGGCAAACTCTGTCCACATCGAGTAGCCTGTAGGGTAAGCATTTGGATTTGTAAAACTTAGTTTTTTGAACAGTATACAATTAATGTGTCAGTTTAATGTGTCCCTGCTGTATAAAAGTAAAAATGTATTTTAAAAAAGACCAATATATCATAGAGACTATTCAGAACACTCAAGCAGTCTCATTTCAACATGCTCCACATAATGTCCTTGCAACCATTAACCTCTACATCTTTCCGTCTTTCTCATCGGCAGAGACTGGTTGCTATGAATGTGCCTCTCCATCCTGACGGCACCGTGTCCTTTAACGCCACTCTGTTTGCTCTTGTCAGAACGTCACTCAAGATTAAAACAGACGGTTAAACTTCTACTCACTCACTAGCATACACTATTAATAGACTTACTTCTGATGTTTTCTAGTTAACAGTTATTTCTATAAACTTCAATATGAAAAAGCATGATAGTTATAGATTTAAGAACTCTGTTGTTTGCTTTTTGACACACTACAGCAAAGCAATTTACATTTATATATCTTTAATACAGTAAATGCAATACCCTTTCATTCACCACAGGCCCCATTGACCAGCAGAACGAAGAACTGAGAGCTATCATTAAAAAAATCTGGAAACGCACCAAACCTAAACTGTTAGAAGAAGTTATACCTCCTCCTTCAGGTACAGTTATTAGTTCAAGGCAACGATTAACCACGATCAATCAGTTTTTGTGTACATAATATATGTGTGTGCATTGTGTATATTTATTATGTATATAAATCACACATGCATGTATGTATTTAAGAAAAATATGTTATGTTTATATATTACATATGTTCATATATAATATCGTGATTTAAATATATACATGTAAATATTTTCAAAATATATACTGTATGTGTGTTTCTTTGTAAATACATAACAAATGTACACAGTACACACATACACACACACACATTGTGTACACAAAAACTTTTCTTTTGGAAGTGATTTATTAATTGCCCAGTACTAGTTATAAGATATTCTCATAGGCTTTATGTGCTTAATATGGACTACCAATGGCATGTGCAATTTTACTCCTTCCTTTTTAGTCTTCTTTTTTAAAATTCATCTCTCTGCGTTTTAGGAAATGAAGTGACTGCAGGAAAGTTTTATGCCAGCTTCCTGATTCAGGACTACTTCAAAAAGTTTCGCAAGCGAAAGGAGAAAGAGAGGAAGAAGAAAGGCAAGGACAAGTCAGCCTCTCTCCAGGTAAAGAATTATGACAGTTGTCTGAATGTGCTGTCAAATGGCTATTTTTACATGAATTAGAATTATAACTATTTCAGATCAGAAATAATATACATTATAAGCTATCAGAATTCCATCATTTTTGGCCATATAAATATCAGCAACTTCACTGATTTGCATGTTTTTCCCTCCTTAAGTGTGACCTCCGTATTCTCTCTATATCATTCTATATGATACAAATATGGTTCTCAACAAAAAGACGTCACATCTTTGACATGACTCTGATCTTGTGTGGTCCAGGCCGGGTTACGCACACTACAGGATCTGGCCCCAGAGATGCGTCTGGCTATGGTGATGGAGGACGAGGAAGGGCTGGAGGGGGAGATGATGGAAGAAGAGGAATTCTTCAGGGTGAGAATACCCAAAATTTAACATTTATACTGTAGTCTGAGGTCCACTTATAATGTTATCAAGACTTTTTACATCAAAAAAACATCATAATTTAGAAGTAAACAGATATTTTGTGTCCTTTTTTGAACCCCTCATCAGAACACTGCTTGAATAGGCGTGGCAGATTGTAGACCTGGATGTGAACGCCCACTGCTGTGATTGGCTAACAGTTGCATATATTTGACAGCCTACATCCTTCATAGATGGACATATAAATGCTCAGTACATATCAAATGATCTGTAATAGTGACCACATAGTGAAAACAGTTACTCACACTTGTTTGGTGTGACATTACTGTTATATCCAATATACAGGTGCATCTCAATAAATTAGAATGTCATGGAAAAGTTCATTTCAGTAATTCAACTCAAATTATGAAACTCGTGTATTAAATTCAGTGCACACACACTGAAGCCTTTGGTTGTTTTAATTGTGATGATTTCGGCTCACATTTAACAAAAACCCACCAATTCATCTCAAAAAATTAGAATATGGTGACATGCCAATCAGCTAATCAACTCAAAACACCTGCAAAGGTTTTCTGAGCCTTCAAAATGGTCTCTCAGTTTGGTTCACTAGGCTACACAATCATGGGGAAGACTGCTGATCTGACAGTTGTCCAGAAGACAATCATTGACACCCTTCACAAGGAGAGTAAGCCACAAACATTCATTTCCAAAAAAGCTGGCTGTTCATGGAGTGCTGTATCCAATGTTAACAGAAAATTGAGTGTAAGGAAAAAGTGTGGAAGAAAAAGATGCACAACCAACCGAGAGAACCGCAGCCTTGAGAGGCTTGTCAAGCAAAATCGTTTCAAGAACTTGGGTGAACTTCACAAGGAATAGACTGAGGCTGGAGTCAAGGCATTAAGAGCCACCACACACAGACATGTCAAGGAATTTGGCTACAGTTGTCGTATCCCTCTTGTTAAGCCACTCCTGAACCACAGACAACATCAAAGGCGTCTTACCTGTGCTAAGGAGAAGAAGAACTGGACTGTTGCCCAGTGGTCCAAAGTCCTCTTTTCAGATGAGAGCAAGTTTTGTATTTCATTTGGAAACCAAGGTCCTAGAGTCTGGAGGAAGGGTGGAGAAGCTCATAGCCCAAGTTGCTTGAAGTCCAGTGTTAACTTTCCACAGACTGTGATGATTTGTGGTGCAATGTCATCTGCTGGTGTTGGTCCACTGTTTTTTGAAAACGTAAGTCACTGCACCCAATTACCAAGGAATTTTAGAGCACTTCATGCTTCCTTCTGCTGACCAGCTTTTTAAAGATGCTGATTTCATTTTCCAGCAGGATTTGGCATCTGCCCACATTGCCCAGGATTTGGCATCTGCCCACATTGCCCAACTTTTCCACGACATTCTAATTTATTGAGATGCACCTGTAGTCAGCACAGCATTGTCTGTTCGTTTCAATATTTCTGAAAATTCCACAATTGTGCCTTGTGTGTAAACAAATCCACTGTAAAATGAACAAAAGACCAAGTTCTTACTGATGCGGGCTGAAATATCATTAAACAAAGTTCATCCACTCTTTCCTTATGTTGGCAACAGAAGGAAAGCAATGCAAAGACTGTTTTTCCACAACTTAGTACTGCACAGCTTCTTGTCCTCAGAGCCATCTTTATCGTTTGGTTTTTGTGTAGACCGGCGTTTGCCTCTCTCATTACTTACACTACATGTGTGAATCAGTTCGAGTCTTCTGCGGAGGCAGTGTTTAGCCACATTTACATCATAAATTGGCATATTCTTCAACCTGTTATTTTTGGCAAATTGGCTTCAATATAAGCTGTTTTTAGACTAACAAGAAAGTTACAGGATGTTTTTATAGTATGATGACCTCTCATATGTCAAAACATCAAGGGAATTTTAATTTACTCAGTTAATAAGCCGTTTAAAATAATGTGCAACCAAGTTATAGTTGTAATGAATACAATTATTATGCGTTGTAAAATTATCCTCAGTCTTACTGCGACCACAGTTAATTGTGTTTCTTTTGACAATGGCAGAGTGACAGCGTCTTCAGTGATGCTCCTCCCACACCGGCCATGTCCACTCCCAGAAGTACCCCTATGCCGCCCCATCTGGACGAGACCACAGTGAGCATTGAGCTTCCTCCTAGAGTATCAAGTGGAAGCTTTATGCTAGAGGAGGCCCTGATGGACTCCCGCCCAGCCTCTGCCCTATCCGAAAACACAGTGATAAGTGAACAGCCTCACAGGTTGTCTCCCCTGCCCAGCAGGTGGGCCTCCGGTCACAGCAAACTCACCCCATTGTGGATACTGAATAACAACCAAAGGCAAGGAGCGCACTTAAGATAAGAGACAAAATAATAGAAATATATCTGTATACATCAGGCTAATGCAGCAATGCCAAATTAGAAAATTTAACACTAATGGCTTGATTTGCTCAGAGTCTCAAAGTCTAAAAGCTGTTTGAGCGATTTTGACTGGAGGATGTGATATTTGGTCAGATTTTTCAGATTTGGTCAGTCCAAGACAAAACCTAACAGTGTTTTCGTCTCTTGTAAATGACCCTTTGCAAAGACCTGTCCTGCTTGTTACTGTTGCTGTGTCTGACAAGCTATGGCGCTCTCACGCCACACATCACATTCTCATACAGTGAAAATGCATTGCAGAGCAAAAAGGAAACTAATAACACACTGACAGACAAGTTAGAGCCGGTTACTTTAGGTATGAATCAAAAGGCCAGATTTACTAAACAGTGTAAATTAGCATTAGAGCGCAATTCCATAAAAGCCCAGATGGGAGGGGAAAATTGCTGCGTGTGATTTACTGACAATGCACAGATTAAAAAACATAGACACAGCCAGATCATTTCTATAATGACCATCTCAATTTACTCAGAGCATTGCAAATTATCACCTGCTTTAGACTGTTTTTTGGGGGGCATTAAATAGTGCAAATACCAGTAATTTGACAAGCGCAAACGTTAGTAAATTGTGTTGTGTGATTAATTTTAATACTCTCAGAAATTTTGCGCCTGAAAGGGAAACTCCTACAGTCATGCCTAAAAATATTGGCACCCTTGCAATTCTGTCAGAAAATGCAACACTCTCAAAACATTGTTCCAATTGCAAATGTTTTAGTATTCACATGCTTATTGTTTTGTTTGCACTGGAACAACACAAAAAAAACAGAAAAGAGAAGTCAAACTTAGAACTCAGAAATGTACTAGATAAAATTATTGGCACCTTGTCAAAATTGTAAGAAATAGTTGCTTTTCAAGCATGTGATGCTCCTGTAATTTGTATTTAGCACACCTGTGGCAAGTAACAGGTGTGGGCAATATAGTTTTATTTTAGTTCCCAGAATATTTTCCTAAAAGGTAGGATAACATTCTCAAAAAACATTCTAAAAATATTTATTGATGACATTGTTAGATTAAAAACCCAGGCTTTGTTTATGAAGCTCCAACTTAATTAAATAACTCAGCAATCTGAAAGCAATCAGCTTCACTTATATAAACCGGATTGACTTTATTTCTGTCATACATTTACAGAAGGTCTTACTGAGATTAACAGAGGTTTAAATGTTGATGTATGTTTGAAAGTAATAGTTTGGTTTGATGTCACCATTATGACGAGTAGCGTTTGCTTTAGTTGGGCATTTTGACTCTTGGCCTTTGGATGTTTTTCTCTTGCTGCTTTAACTGCATTTTTTGTTTCAAAAACAGCAAGAGAAAATAGTAGAGAGGTGTAAGAAACTCATTCATGGTTACAGGAGGCAACTAATTTCTGTTATTTTTTTCCAAAGGGGGTGCTACCAAATATTAAGTCCAGTGCATTTTTGTATTCTGTGTGGAATTGTATCAGATTTGACTTTTCTTTTCAGTTTTTTTTTTGTGTTGTTCCAAATGCAAAAAAAAAAAAAAACATGCGAGTACCAAAACATTTGCAACTGCAACAATTTTCTGAGAGAAGAGTTGCATTTTCTGACAGAAGGTATCTTGTTTCAATCGTGGAAATACGTCAATAGACACAATTTTTCAATTTCAAGTCCACTGATGTTAATCTACTCTCCTCTCTGGTTTGTTTGACAACTAACCGGACAAAATGGCAGATTCACCATTATGATTGATCAGATTACCTGTCAATCAAACTCTGCGAAGGGTCAATTGGGCTGAAGTCTGATAACTGTCAGTTGATAAATCGCTTTACAGCTTTGAGACACTTGAACTTGAGTCTTATGAACATTTAACATGATAATTTACTAAGTATTCTGAATTTTAGGGAGTTGCGATGCTTGCCAAGCTTGACAGACATGCTGTGTAGATGTCATGCTCTCTAGTTTCAACCTTTACATACCCAGGAACCTCTCAGCCAACACCAGGGTCACCAGTCTGGTCTGAATTTTCTCAGTAACAATTTATATTCCCTTTCATGAGGAACATTAACTAACATTAGTTTAAACAGTAGTTTAAAACAACATGACTCCCTACAGTACCACAGAGCCCCTGCTTGAAAACCCTGGCACTATGAAACATCACAAACAAGTGACAGCTGAAAGGGATAGTTCACCCTCAAAAAAGTGGCGGGACAGTCCTCTGCAACTATTGAGAGTACCACAATGCGTGTGATGCTGCTGATGTAGAACATGCGCCGTGCTTTATTCTCGAACAGAAGAATACACACGTATGCATGTGGTACTCTCGATAATGGCAGAGGACTGTCCCGGGAAAGAAGAAGTTATAAGAAGTGTCGTTATTTTTGTTTTCTTTGGGCACAAAAAGTATTCTGGTAGCTTCATAACATTACAGTTGAACCACTGATGTCACATGGACTATTTTATCAGTGTACTTACTACCTTTCTAGGCCTTGAACATGTCAGTTGCACTGCTGTCTATGCAAGGTCAGAAAGCTCTCAGATTTGATAAAAAAAAAAAAAATCTTAATTTGTGTTCTGAACGAAGGTCTTACAGGTTTGGAACAAAATGAGGGTGAGTAATTAATGACAATTTCTTTTCTGGGTGAACTATCCCTTTAATGCTCCGTCTGAATAGGCATTTACTGTCAGTGTTTTTTGCACCATTGTGTATTATAAGGACAATTTGACAGTACTTTTGAACATCTTAAAAAAGCATCAAAAAAAGCATAAAAATCATTGTGGAGCATTATCAGCTCTTATCTCTGTTGTCTACTCATACTTTTAAAAGGCATTTGAAGAACTTCCAAGGAAATTCTATAAGTTGACAGAATGACCTCAAGTATTTTTTGGTATATCATCTTAATGGATTTCTCATATTCAGGACTGACACAACCAGAGCTTGTGACTATATTCCTTCTCCATCCCCGGATGGAGGAATGCAAAATGGAGGAGTCACAGGAGGAGGCGTGGTCACTCCAGGAGGAGATGTAGGAGCAGTGACAGCCTCAGGTGGAGGTGAAGGTGTCATGGGAGGAGAAGGAGCAGTGACAGGAGGAGTCACAGAGATGCCATATCCTACAGAGCCTACAGAGCAAGGCAGTGTCAGCAAGGAGCCTCAGAGTGTCATCTCAAATGATAGGTGAGTATGACATGTTTGACTACCCATAATGCAAATTGCTGCCTTATGTTAAATGTTTTAAATGACTTTTTTTTCCAAATCAATCTACACTCCAAACACCATAATGACAAAGCAACAACAGAACTGTCACTTCATAAATGTATATAAAAAATGTGTTAATAAAAAACTGAAATAAGTACATTTCATAAGTATTCACCCTTAACTCAGTACTTAATTGAAGCACCTTTGCAGCCTCTCCATTATACCTCTTCACCTCTCAAGCTCTGTCAGCTTGAATGGGGTCTGGTAGACATTTTCAGGTTTCTCCAAAAAATTTTGATTGGGTTTAAGCCCAAGCTCTGGCTGGGCCACTCAAGGACATTCACAGAGTAGTCTATAAGCCACTGTTGCTGTGGGCTTAGGGTCATTGCCCTATTGGAAGGTGAACCTGCTGCCCAGTCTGAGGTTCTGAACTGGGTTTTCATTAAGGCTACCTTAGTATTTTAGTGCACTGAGCTTTTCTTCTACTCTGACAAGTCCTTCAGTCCTTGCCACTGAAAAACAGCCCCACAGCATGAGGCTGCTACCAGCACACTTTACTTTTGGGATGGTAGTCTGCAGGTGATAAGCAGTGCCTGGTTTCCTTAAAACATGATGCTTGGAATTGAGGTACATCAGACCAAAGAATCTTGTTTCTCAGAGTGTGTTTTCATGGGTCTTCACTAAGAAGAGGAATGAATCTTGCCACAGCACCATAAAGACCGGATTGGTGGAGTATTTCATATATGATCATAGAGCTCAACTAGAGTGACTGACCATCAGTTCTTGTTCATTACTCTAGCCAAGGCCCTTCTCCATCAGTTGGTAAGTTTGGCTTAAGTTGTGGTTGTTTAAAACTTCTTCTGCAGATTTTTTTCTGAACTCTTTCCCAGATTTGTGGCTTGATGCAGTTCTATTTATAAGCTTTACAGGCAGTTTTTTAACATGTGGGCTTGGTTTTTGCTCTGATATCCATTTTCAGCTAGACCTTTCATTAGGATGTGTGTGCCTTTCCAAATCATAAAGCAGCAACATAACAAACTGTGAAGAAAATTAAGGGGTATGAATACTTTTGCAAGGCACTGTAGATGCCTTATTAGCATCTGTTTCTGTGTGCCATTATACTCAAGTCGTCCTCCATATTGAAGAAGTCAAAGTGGTCCGTGAACACTCGAGAGCTAGTTGACTGTGACTGCAGCTATATATACGCATGTACAGTTGAAGTCAAAAGTTTACATACACCTTGTAGAATCTGCTAAATATTAATTCTATCGCAAAGACTCAAAATCCCCCGATTTATGGACAGGGACTGACCTGGTGGTGGTGGGAGAGTGGGTTGTTGCAAGGTTTTGTTGGTGTCTGCGAACGCAAAGATGAATAAGTAAAAGGCTTATATACTTCGAGTGTTATGAGATGATTGGCCAATTCAAAGGCCAATGAGTGATGTAGCATTAGAGTCTTCCCGATAGAACTCAGAACCAAAATAAGAGGGATCATACAAAATGCATGTTATTTTTTTTTATTTACTATGACCCGAATAAGATATTTCACATAAAAGATGTTTACATATAGTCCACAAGAGAAAATAATAGTTGAATTTATAAAAATGACCCTGTTCATAAGTTTTACATACACTTGATTCTTAATACTGTGTTTTTACCTGAATGATCCACAGCTGTCTTTTTTTTGTTTAGTGATAGTTGTTCATGAGTCCCTGTTTGTTCTGTACAGTTAAACTGCCCGCTGTTCTTCACAAAAAATCCTTCAAGTCCTATAAATTCTATGGTTTTTCAGCATTTTTGTGTATTTGAACCCTTTCCAGTATGATTTTGATATCCATCTTTTCACACTGAGGACAACTGAGGGACTCATATGCAACTATTACAGAAGGTTCAAACACTCACTGATGATCCAAAAGGAAACACGATGCATTAAGAGCCGCGGGGTGAAAACCTTTAGAATTTGAAGATCAGTGTAAATGTAACTTATTTTGTCTTCTGGGAAACATGTAAGTATCTTCTGTAGTGTCTGAAGGGCAGTACTAAATGAAAAAAGTACAATATTTACACAAAATAACTATATGTTAACATCTTTTATTTGAAATATCTTACTCAGGTCAGTAGTAAATAAAAAATAACATGCATTTTGTACGATCTCTCTTATTTTGGTAAAATAATTAACATTTTGCAGATTCTGCAAGGTGTATGTAAACTTTTGACTTTAACTGTACAAATATCTGTATCTACAATAGACAGACATCAGCAGATGGTTTTGCTAAACTAACACAAGATAAGAAACCAAAAGGCATTAACAAAAGCACAAACCAACACATTTTGCTGTATTTCAGGATCTTTACATGACTTGAACAACTCAACTGTCTCAACAAATGAATAAATCTGAGTTTGTGTTGTTTTTGAACAGACAGTGGTTTCCTGAGGTTCCTCCAACACCTACACCAGCACTTAATGGGAACAGTGAAAGTGTGGCACCAGTTCAGCCCAATAATAGTTACCAAGGCAACAGCCAAGATGCTGGTGTCTTCCAGGGTAATGTTTACCCTGGAAATGGCTACAATGCCAATGTTACCAATGGGACCGGTTATCCGGGCAACCGTTATTCCAGCAACGGCTACAGCAGCAATGGATACAGTGGTAATGGTTACCAAAGTAATGGATACAACGGTAATGAATACAATGGCAGTGGTTTCTCTGCACGGCGACGCATGCTTCCCCCGACTCCCTTGGGTAAAATCTACTATTATATTTCTGCACTGAAAAATATGATGTGTTTAGCTCTTCATGAATCTAACAGTTTATTTTTTTCTGTATATGTCAGGCCGAAAGCCCAACTTTAACATCCAGTGTTTGAGAAGGCAGACCAGTAATGAGGATCTGCCCATTCCAGGCACTTACCATCAAAACTCCCCACCCTGCAGGGCCCAAGCACAGGTACACATCCTACACAACACCTTTTCTGTATAGTCTACATGTCTTCTATTTCCTGGTGGATTATCCATCAACTTCAGGAAGCAGAAGAACATTTAATATAGTGTTCAATACATACCTTCTCCAACAGACAAACAACAGCTACGACTCACGGCGGAGCAGCATTTCATCCGGGGTTTCTTCAGCCTCTTGGGCGAACAACCAGGCTAGACGGGGCCGTCTCCTCTACGCCCCCCTCATCCTGGTGAACGAGGTGGGAGGCACTCAGGCGATGTGGGGCGACACCAATGGCAGTGCCAGCCTGCCTGCATCAGCTCGTCCCGGGTGGATTGGTAGTGGAATGGCAGGCGTGACCCAGCAGCCTCGGGCGTACACCACTCTCAGAGTGCCCTCCCAAAACAGCCCCGCATACATAGAAAAGGGAAGCGCTGACAGCCTCGTGGAGTCGGTAAATACGCTTTTTGATTGGTGTATCAAATAACCATTTTGCCCAACATCTATAATGTCATTCTATTTTTATTTCTTTTTAGATCCTGATCTCTGAAGGCCTGGGTCTATATGCCAAAGACCCCAAATTTGTTGACTTTGCAAAGCGGGAAATTGCAGATGCCTGTCACATGACTATTGATGAAATGGAGAGCGCTGCAACTGATCTTCTAAGTAGAGGGAGGGCAGGACAACCGATTGGACGCTTCGAGGAGGATCTGTCTGATGAGATGAACTGTGTTATATCATACTAAACGGGCTTCAGTTTGTTGGGAAGGGCAGAACATTAAATCGTCAGTGTGATTGTTATGTTCATTGCATAACAAACTCAAATACATTCATATTCAGCTCAGTTGGGCAGATTTCTTAAAAATTATATTCAGTTCCTTTAGTAAATATACATGTAAGGAACTGGTGGTGACCACAATGACCTTACCCCAATTGCTTTGGATAGAAGTTTAGTCATAGTTTAAAAGGTTAGTTCACTCAAAAATGAAAATTCTGTTATTAATTACTCACCCTCATGTTGTTCCAAACCTGTTCATCTTTGGAACACAACTTATGATATTTATGATGAAATGCGAGAGCTTTCTGACCCTGCATAGACAGCAATGTCAACAATGTTTACTGACCATATATACATACATAACATACTATCTTATAGTTATATAATACTACCATTTTGATTTACTTTTATATACTTCCTGTATGTAACGTTGAAATATGCATTTTCTTTGAAGCTGCTTTGAAACAATATGTATTGCGATAAGCGCTAAACAAATACACTTGAATTTAACTCAACAATACATAACTAGTCTTTATTAATTTTTATAATGAAAGGATTAACATTCCCTGGGTAAGATTACTTTCAGCAACCCTTTCCCTGCAGCAACTTTTCACTCTCATCAAACAAACGACAATAAAGTGTTCAACTCAACTCTGAGTCCCTTCCTTCATTTTATTTTTGTTTGAGAAAACAGTCAAAGATTCTGTTTCACGCCAGCTTCTAGTTTGCAGGATTATTTTTTTTATTTTTTTTTTCGCTTTTCATTTATTTCAGAAACTCATCTCAACAAATTAGAATACTTCATAAGACCAATGAAAAAACATTTTTTAGTGAATTGTTGGCCTTCTGGAAAGTATGTTCATTTACTGTATATGTCAATACTTGGTAGGGGCTCCTTTTGCTTTAATTACTGCTTCAATTCTGCGTGGCATGGAGGTGATCAGTCTGTGGCACTGCTGAGGTGGTATGGAAGCCCAAGTTTCTTTGACAGTGGCCTTCAGCTCATCTGCATTTTTTGGTCTCTTGTTTTTCATTTTCCTCTTGACAATACCCCATAGATTCTCTATGGGTTCAGGTGAGTTTACTGGCCAGTAAAGCACACCAACACCATGGTCATTTAACCAACTTTTGGTGCTTTTGGCAGTGTGGGCAGGTGCCAAATCCTGCTGGAAAATGCAATCAGCATCTTTAAAAAGTTGGTCAGCAAAAGGAAGTTTAAAAATTTCTTGGTAAAGGGGGGAAGTGACTTTGGTTTTCAAAAAACATAGATGACATTGCACCCAAAATCATCACAGACTGTGAAAACTTAACACTGGACTTCAAGCAACTTGGGCTATGAGCTTCTCCACCCTTCCTCCAGACTCTAGGACCTTGGTTTCCAAATTAAATACAAAACTCTCTGCTCTCATCTGAAAAGAGGACATTTGGACCACTGGGCAACTAGTTCTTCTTCTCCTTAGCACAGGTAAGACGCCTCTGACATTGTCTGTGGTTCAGGAGTGGCTTAACAAGAGGAATACGACAACTGTAGCTAAATGTTTGTGTGTGGTGGCTCTTGGTGCCTTGACTCCAGCCTCAGTCCATTCCTTGTGAAGTTCACCCAAACCTTAAATCGATTTTGCTTGACAAGACTCTCAAGGCTGCGGTTCTCTCAGTTGGTTGTGCATCTTTTTCTTCCACACTTTTTCCTTCCACTCAACTTTTTCTGTTAACATGCTTCGATACAGCACTCTGTGAACAGCCAGCTTCTTTGGCAATGAATGTTTGTGGCTTACCCTCCTTGTGAAGGATGTCAATGATTGTCTTCTGGACAACTGTCAGATCAGCAGTCTTCCCCATGATTGTGCAGTCTAGTGAACCAAACTGAGAGACCATTTTGAAGGCTCAGGAAACCTTTGCAGGTGTTTTGAGTTGATTAGTTGATTGGCATGTCACTATATTCTAATTTGTTGTTTTTGTTAAATGTGAGCCAAAATCATCACAATTAAAAGAACCAAAGAATTAAACTACTTCAGTCTGAGTGCATTGAATTTATTTAATACACAAGTTTCACAATTTGAGTTAATAACTGAAATAAATGAACTTTTCCACAACATTATAATTTATGGAGATGCACTTGTATATTATTGTCTGCACATAGAGTAGTTTAATTGACCGTCAACTGTGTTATCATGTTCTGGTGAACTTGCGTCACGTTATATAAAAATAAAAGTTAATCAAGGAAATGTACTAACAATTCCAAGGTCAGCAGTTTGCACAAGGCCCTACTATGGTTGAAATGTCAATTGTGTTACCTGTCAACTGTTACCCATTAACTGTTACACAGTTAACAAGGATTAACACAGCTGACAATGTTGGCAATTTAGTGTCAATTATGCACATACTGAGTGTTGTTGAAAAAAAAATCTCAAACTATTGTCATTACACTGAAATTGCATTGCTTAAAACCATGATTTGTATTACAATACATTAACTTAACTGATCTAATCTAATCTATGATTTAAAACTATATAATATTATAGATTTGACATATATCTATTTCTGCTTGGTCATGACTGATGAAAAGAACTGAAAAAGTTAAGATAAGTTTTTATCTTAAAGAAATTTTTCTTTTTCTTCTAATGTGTCCTGTCAACTGTGTTATTTTGTCAACTGTGTTACTTGTGGTTTTTATGACATAAATCTTTTAAATGTGAACTAACCGTCTGAAAAAAGATGCATATTTAACATATTTAAAAAGTCATTAGAGCTTAAGCTTGCCAAATAATTAATTTAGCACATTAAGGGTATATATATTTCAACCTCCTAGTTTATTTATCAAAAAATCATACTGATGGCTGACCTGAAATGTACCCCTAAATACAGAATGACTCTCTAACAAAAATGTCTTAAGATAAGCATAACATTTGTGTTTCTGATTTTCTTTTTATTGCTGAAGAGTGTTGAACTTTCTTTCTTCTCCTAGTACTTTCATTCCTCATTAACCCTTTAAAGGTATTCTAATTAAAACAAATAAATAAACACTAATGATCCTGAACTTGGAGATCTTTTCATCTCTTCACCCCTTTAATGTTGTTACCAATTAGAAAGATCCCGTTATCCTGGAGAACTTTCCCATGTGGACCACTTCAGAAAATATTACCACCATAAAGCCCAACATTAAAATGTAGTAGCATAGTAGGCCTAATTATTCAGCTACAGCTCTGCACAGTTCAAAAACGAGGCGGTTTTATTCCTAATGAGAATATTTACTGTTGTCAGCCACTTTAACATTGTAAATACACAGTTAGAATTAAAATGTGCTGTACTTAAAAGTTAAATAAAAACTGTACTGTACTTAAAAGCAAAACAAAACTTTATTCAACAGATTCAATTGAAATGTATTGCGTTTTAACATTAATTTATATTTAATTTAGTGTTTCCTCTGCATACCACTAGAGGGAGCCCACACTTTGAGAACCACTGATGTAAGTGTTTAGTACTTGAATCACTATGCTAGGAAAAGCTGGACTACAGTATAAAGGTAGTGACTTGAAGGATGTGCACTTGACACTGTAGTGCAGACAAAATGACAACTGTGTGAATATGAAAAGACTTTATTTACTGAAAAGAAACCGTGGTTTAGCAAAGACCATTAAACATGGCGGAACTCTGAGGGAAAACTCCCCTGTACACTTGCCTTCAACAAACACTTGACTGTTTAGGTGAGAGAACGAAATGGTAATACAGCCACATCTCTTGCGTTAAAACATTCCCATTTCCCCTTAGTGGGCATGAAGGTCATATGAGAAGTTTACATTATGTTTTGGTAGTATAGTACAGATGTTTAGCTATGAATACACAGCGTAATTATTCTTGCACACCATTGAGCGCTGCCTCCAACCAGCTTAATTTGATAATTTATATTATGAAATAATCTTATGTGTAATTACTTCAATACTGTGCAAAGCTTTTTTTTAGTGTTGCCAGACTTCTTTGGTTCTAGATGTGACACCTCTCTCCTCATATTTCTTAATAGTCACTGGATCCAATCAAACCAAGAAGGCAAAAGCATGGCAACAATGACCTATACTAGACCAAAACAATCAATCTCTGAAACAAAACTCTGATCTGTAGTTTGCTCTTAATAATCATCTATCTTGTAATTGTAGTTGTAGTCCAGTGCTTCTGTCAACTCAATCACTTCTGGTGGGGTTGTGCTCTCTTTTTCGTTTTCCCCAGTCCAAGCCCAAGGGTCATACCAGGGAGTTGTATCCTCTGTGGTAGGTGCAACTCTAGTTGTGGTTGTTGTGGTTGTGGTAGGTGGCATTGTTGTTTTGCTGGCCAGAAGCCTCTGTTGCCTCAGGCGGCGGATTTTCATTAGGCGCATTCGACGACGAGCCCTATTCATGTCCCCACCATTACTGTTACTGAATTTAGAATTTGGGATATGGTTACTGCTGTATATATAGCGCTGTCCACTACCCCTGTTGCCACTGCTCAGCAATCGGATGGGCCTATTGCCATGGAGAGCCATGATCTGTTTGATGCGGTCCCAGTTGGATTTGTTGAGTTCAAAGCTGCACAAGGTTGCGCCTGGTTCGAACCCTACCACACACAGACGGGTGAAGGGAGAGAAGCCTTCTGCTCGGGCCGTTACATGGTACTCACCGGGATTTAGAAGTCGCCAGTAATCTCCAGAATCACCTAAGAGTAGAAGAGTATTGTGAAACTATTCAGTATCCTAAAAACAGGACAATTTTCAGAACTACAGAAAATATCTCACCTGTCCTGACATCATGGTTAACTCCCTCCACAGAAACAGTGGCGTTGGAAATAGGGTTGCCCTCCTTATCCCTCACAACTCCCTTAATGCCCCGATGCACCTGCAAAAAGGACCATGGTTAGTGTATAGGTAAGTGAAGTCCATCTCAAGTCCGAGACCATGACCAAATTTTTAGGAGCATATGGACTCTGTAAGACTCCAGTGAGCTTGCCTCCAATAGTTATAAAAATCTTGTATCTTTACTATAGACTTAAGTCTGAGTCTGGATTTGTCCAGATTCAAGTACTAAAACACTACTTCTCAAAATCTTACCTGCAAGGGATTTTCTGTTTCTAAACACTTGCAACTGTCCCATTCCCTTGATGGGGATATAAGTATCTCACCTGAGCCATGAAGGTCAGCATGGCCTCTCTGTTATGCTCCCACTCTCTTAAAAGTTCACTCTGATGAGGGAACTTATCACAGCCCAGGAAAACGGACAGCTCAAAACAGTTAGTGTGAAGGTAGCTGAAGTCATTCATACCTACAAGAGAGGAATGGACTGGAATAGGTATCAAAAAGAAAATGAGTATTTAGAAATGGGGTCTCCAAACTCTGTCCTTCATGGCCGGTGTCCTGCAGAGTGTAGCTCCAACTTGCCTTAACATACTTGCCTGCAAGTTTCTAGTATGCCTAGTAAGAGCTTGATTAACTGGTTAAGGTGTGTCTAATTGGAACTGGAGCTAAACTCTGCAGGACTCCAGCCCTCCAGAACCAAGTTTGGAGACCCCAGCTCTAGAATGTTCATGTAGATTCGAATTGAGCAGTGGTTCTCAATTCCAGTTCTGGGGGCCACCTGCTCTGCACATTTTGAATGTCTCCCTTATTTAACACACCTGATTGAGATCATCAGCTTGTTAGGAGAGAGATCAATGAACTGAACTAATGAGCTGATGATGTCAGTCAGGTGTGTTAAATAAGGGAGACATGCAAAATGTGCAGAGCAGGGGGCCCCCACAACTAGAATTGAGAACCAATGCTCTAGAGTGTCAGTGTAGATTCAAACTGATCTTACAGATCCTTGTAAACTCAGTTCCTGGAGGGCCGCAGCCTTGCACAGTTTAGTTCCAATCCTGCTCCAACACACAAATCATGTAGTTTTCAAATAAGCCTGAAGGACCTGATTAGCTGGATCAGGTGTGTTTAATTAGGGTTGGAGCTAAACTCTGCAGGGAACTGTTTGACACTCATGTTCTAGACCAGGACTGGGCAACTTTGGTACTGGAGGGCCACTGTCCTGCAGAGTTTAGCTCCAACCCTAATAAAACACACCTGAACAGTCTAATCAATGTCTTCAAGATCACTAGAAAGCTAAAGGCAGGTGTGTTTGATTGGGGTTGGAGCTAAACTCTGCAGGAGACTGACCCTCCAGGACCAAAGTTGCCAAATCCTGGTCTAGACCAGTGGTTTTCAAACCTGTCCTGGAGGCACCACTGCCCTGCACATTTTGCATGTCTCCCTCATCTAACACACCTGATTCAAATAATCAGCTCATTAGTAGAGAAGGCAAGACCTGATTTGGGTGTGTCTAATAAGGGAGACATAAAAAATGTGCAGGGAAGGGGTGCCCAGCCCTGGTCAACCCTAATCAAACACACCTAAACCGAAAAGTAATGAATGTCTTTCGGATTTACCCATTTGTTGTGTCGCATCGGCTTCTCAATAATACTTTTTCTGGGTCCAAGCCTCTATTCTATTTCAATTGAGAATACTGTCTTAACAGATGCTTAGGAATGCTATTCATTCACAGTACATCTTTAAGGTGGTGTATATTAACACTGTTTGTTATTTGCTTCTGGAATCAGAAAAAATTCTGGAAACGCCTGGACACATAATGTCAACTTTTAGGCAGGACCAGAGGAAGCTAATCTTTGCAGGAATGTGGCTCACAGAAGCATGATTGGACACCCTTCTTCTAACTGATCCACTTTATGATCTATCACATGATTCCTAATGCTTACTTCCTGGGATGGGCTTCCACTTGGCACGGTTGACCATTCCCATCCCACCTGTTGGGTCATCAGCATGGCATCCTCCCTGAAAGGTTTGAGTCATGGTGCGGTGAGTAGAGGCATAAGATATGGCCAACCAGCGGAACAAAGATTGGTCCTCGATCACTCTGATCTCCTCTTCTGGTTCACTTTCTCCATACCCCTCCCTATGTCCCTCTGAGTAGCCTTCTTGATAACCCTCATGGTACCCTTCAGAGTGACCCTCATGATGGTACCTTTGGCTCTCTTCATGGTAGCCTTGGTTCTCATAATGATACCCTTGCCTCTCCTCATGATATCCTTGGTTCTCCTCGTGATATCCTTGGTTCTCCTCATGATATCCTTGGTTTTGATGGTGATACCCATCATTTTCTTGATGGTACCCATAGTTTTCTTGATTATATGCATTTTCATGAGGGCCATTGTAGCTCTCTTGATGGTAGCCAATATGAAGGTAAGGGTTGGGCTGTTCTTCTTCCTCTTCATCATACTGTCGCTTACGTCTGTTTGCTCTAGAGTTGAGTTTTTTCTCCATCTCCTCAGACTCCTTGGTGAGGCGTCGCATGTCGAAAGGGTATGTCACCAGTCGTTCTCCACCCTGCAGGTTGGCACCAAGCACAAATGGATGGCTCTCCATCCAGGAGATAAGGGAAAGAGTCTCCACTGCAATCTGCAAGGCAAAACATAAAGTTAGTTTCTGCCCTCCAATATGATCTCTAGCCAACTTCAGTAATGTTCAAGACCAGAGTATGTGAATAGTGTTTTGATTCATTAAATGTACACCCCTAAGCATTATTTCCTTACTTACTGAGCCATTAGTTGACAGAATACCCTCAGGGATGGGTAGATGGTGATTTGGTATCAATTTAGGAACCATGCCCTTATCCTCTGCATCCCAAAGAATGTTATTTAAGTCTGGAAAGTTCTGGAAGATGTCATGGCCATCTTCAGTCCAGTGCCCTAGTGTCCAGCTACCCAACTCTGATCCCTGTGAAATAAAGTGATGTTGCTTTAGTAAGATTAAAGCTAAGTGAAGACTTTTCCAAACTTTACCAAACTTTTTCCAAGATTTTCCATTCTTTACCAAACATGTGTATACAAGATTTTTAGAAAATCTATTTAAAAGCGGTCATTATTTTAGCCATTTCTGGCCACCTAGTAACACAAGTAATCTCATATTTTACTTTAACTTTTGTATACATTTTTAAACACACCTTTTCAAAAGCTTTCATATGGCCATCAGGATTGACTGATGGCACCAGATGAATTCGTGTCTCATCCACAAGTTGGCGCACTCGAGGGTTGCCATCTTTATACTCTCTACACAGGTACTGCATAAGCATCAGAAGAAGCTCTCGCCCCAAAGCCTCATTACCGTGATAACCTGCTGTGTACCTGAACTCTGGCTCTCCTGAGGAACGATGGTATGTTCAAAAAATAGGTTATGTAATTATACTGGAATAATATTACTGTGTCTTCTATATTTACTCTGATGTTCCTCACCTGTTTCATGCATCCCAGGATTATCAGTAATCTCCATGGCATAAATTTCCAGACCTTTAAAGCTCTTGCCCAAACTGTAGAATCTGGTGATGTTGGGACACTCATCAGAGATGGATTTCATGAGCTGTGACAATAAGAAAGGTCAAATTTGCAAACCCACTCGTCCCAAATGGTTTGTGCTACAAATACAAATGACACCTCAAACCTTGTGGCTTAGAAACAAAGAAATTCCCTGGCAGCTACCCACAATTTTCTTAAATGTAAACTAGTGTATTTCTTAAATCTTTTTTTCTACATTCATGAACTTTTAAGACTTCAAGCATTGGCACTCTCCATCACCTTCTCCATGTCAAGGTAGTTGTGATGGGTGTAGTCCAAATCATCTCGATGGGTCACTTCATTTTGACTCTGGTGCTGGCTGAGAGGATCTGAGTAAATAGGAAATGCACAATATTGAGTAATATACCTAAACTATTGATAGATGTGGATCCAGACAGGAATATTAGTAACAATAAATTACTGTTGATGCTAAGAAAAGTTTGTCAGCTCACAATGCACAATACATAAATACATATATACATACATGCATACATGCTCTCACCTGGTACTGGACAACCTAAAACCTCCATCCTCATACACATGGTGCCATTCCAGCTCTGTGGCAAGATGCGAATATACCGTGCCACTACCGGCTCCATAAACTGAGTCAGCACTGGGGTGGATTTATCGGAGTTACCAAAGAATAACTGAAAGCACAAAGAAGGGAAACAAAAAGTGACTGAACTGCATGTGACTGAACTGTCTTCCACAGTACTATGGAACACAGTAGGGACCATCAACTGTCTGGTTACTTACAGTACATTCTTCAAAATATCTTCTTTTTTGTTCAGCCGAAGAAAGAAACTCATAGTTTTGGAACAACTTGTGGGTAAGTAAATGATGACAGGTTTTTTTTTTTTTTTTTGGGGGGGGGGAAATATGCAGAAAGATTTGGCAACCTAAAGAAGAAAATAAAATGATGACAATCTGGCAACCTACCCATTCAGCATATCCATCATCAAGGACATTCCACTCTCTGCTGTCATTACTAAACGCCACATAGTAAGAAGACACATAGTCGCTCCTGAAACAACAAAACAGTAACAAGAACTATAGATGTAGACACGGTATTCTTAACCACAATTAAGCACACTGCCCATGGGCTCCAAAGTTTTTATCATCCGTCTTACTCTATGGGGTCATCTCGACCCTGAGTGATAACGCCAGTGAACTCTGTTAGTGTGCGAGCGTCCAGTTCAATCCAGTGGACTTTCTCTTCAGGGTTAGCACACCATGCTCCACCATTCATATCATCTTCATCACCAGATGCCTGTGAGATGAACCAATATAACACAACATCACATTTCCTATACATTTCAGTCATGCCAATAATTAATTTTCAGAGTGAGTATTTGGATATGTTTGTACCTGAATGTTGAGACGAGCTCTGTGTGTGCCATAGCGATGTTGATAAACAGAGGAAGTCAGCAGCTGGTCATTCTCTATGCGATGAGACTCCATACCCAGAGGAGGACATACTGTTAAACAATGCAAACCAGAGAAAAAAAATATATGGGCAATATGTTGAAACGGTATGTTAAAGTACAGACTGAAATTGTTTAATTGTTTAATACAGATTGACTATAGACCAACTATAATGTAGACAGACTATAATGGAGCGTTTTAACTTCTATACCTTTCAACTTATATTTAACTTAACCTATAACTTCAAAACAATTTGTTCTGCCACTTGTCTTGCTTCAGAGTAATGTGCCTGAAGATGAAGGACTACATCCATGCATCTGTTTCATGAGCAGGGAGGACATTTGGAATTTCCTTTGAAAAGAACCAGCTGTGGAATTGGAGCAAGATTTGGCAGGATTCTGCATCTGTAATGACTTAAAAACAGTCTTACAAAATGTCTCATATTCCCTGGAAACTAATGAAGGTATCACTGTTTCAGTTACATTTGTTAGCATTAATTATGTTATCATTAGTATCTAAGACAGTCCAAACAAGACGCTGGACTGAACGCTAGGGTTTTGCTTTATGGAACATCTTTGTTTGGTAAGATCTGTGGCTAGAACTGAGAGCTGTGTGAGATTCAGTATTACATCATTTTGAGTGCTCTTATGTAAGTTTTTTACATGTCAGTATTTAATTTATTTTTTCACAGTCATTTTGTCCTAAGTGTATTTATTGCTCTGTGTTATCTATTAAGTGATGGATCCCATATGACTCTGTGCCTAAACAGAGTCCCCGTCACTCACTTTTAGGCTCTCTGTACACGCGTGGAGGTGGAGGTTTGTGAATCCTGCGTTCTCTCTCCTCCTCTTCCTCATGTCTCCTCTCTTCTCTTTCTGAAGAGAAAATGACAGAATACAGTTACACAGTTCATCACTGATCCTATACTTTCATGAGCATGAAATATAAAGATTAAACCTCCTGATAGTTAAAGGGATAGCTTACCCACAAATTAAATTGCAGTGCTGCATGAGTTAGCAAAAACCAGCATCGTAACATCATAATCACACGTATTTGAACTCATTTCGATTCTCATTTATGAAAGTGAGAATTGAGTAACTTGTAGATCTGTACTGCTCGAGCCACAAACAGTTTCAGATGGTTCAGTCCAATTTGGTGAACTGGTGAATTTCAATTCACTAAAAAGAGTTCAAAAAGTTCAAAAGAATAATTCATTTGCAAAACGGACATCACTTTGAACCGTTTGTCCGAGGCTCTGGATTACACAGACAGATTGTTTCACTTCATAAGACCTCAATATGTGACCCTGGACCACAAAACCAGTCATAAGGGTACATTTTTTGAAACAGAGATTTATACATCTTCTGAAAGCTGAATAAAAAAGCTTTCCATGGTTGTATGGTTTATTAGGTTAGGACAATATTGGCCGAGAATCAACTATTAGAAAATCTGGAATCTAAGGGTGCAAAAAAAATGAAATATTGAGAAAATCATCTTTGAAGTTCTTAGCAGTGCATATTACTAATTAAAAATTACATTTTGATATATTTATGGAAGTAAATGTACAAAATGGAGCATGATCTTTACTTAATATCCTAATGATTTTTGGCATAAAAGTAGAATTGATAATTGTGACCCATACAATGTGTTGTTGGCTATTGTTACAAATGTACCCGTGATACTTATGACTGGTTTTGTGGACCAGGGTCACATATATCTTCAGGAACAATGGGTATTATTTTTGTGTTGCCCGAAATGCTTTTTTTATTCTTAAAGACGGGCAGCAGCTCATTTGCATTTCATGAATCACCAAGGACAAGAGTTTCCACTACATATCTTCTTTACTGTTCACCTGAACAAAACATCCACCTACATCTTGGATGTGTGGACGGTAAATAAATTAACAGCAAATTTAAATTTGAGGTAAACTCTTCTGTTAACTGATAAAGTATTCAGTGTTGTTACGGCTAACAAATACTATGAAACAACATGTAGAAATGTTGCCTTGGCAGCTAAGTGAAATTAATGGTAACACTTTAGAATAGGTAACACTTATTACTACTAACTAGTTGTTTATTAGCATGCACATTGCTAGAATTTTAGCCATTTATTAGCACTAGTTAAGCACATATTAATGCCTTATTCTGCATGACCTTATTATACATCCCTAATCCTACCCAATACCTAAACTTTACATCTACCTCACTAACTATTAATAATCAGCAAATTAAGAATTTACTGAGGGAAAAGTCATACTTAGTAGTGAATAAGTGTTACCTATTCTAGTGTTACCAAATTAATAAGTGTAAGTTGAAATATTAATTCAAAATGACTAAAACTAAAATAAAAAAGCTTAATAGAAATAGAAACCTACTAGCATGGCATATTTTTAACGGGTTAAAAAGATTTGATCAGCTAGAACTGTTATGATTCACATTCTGATGAATGTGAGTGCTAACAGGTAGCTTTCATCAGTTATTATGTACAGTATATAAATCTTGGCTCTAACATACAGAGCAATGTTTGAAGAGCGCCACAGAGCAACACTCCACATATAAATCAACTTGTGTTTCACTAATAGATTCTGCACATTAAATAATAAAAAAAATATTTTCAATACAAAAATACACATGAAAAAACAACAAACTTACCTTTTACAAAAAATCAGGTGAGCAATTTGAAAAGAAATAGACATGAATCTGACACCAAATATCTTGAACGTACAGTCGATTTTGCTACACTTTGACAAACATTATGAACTGTTTGCAATCCTCTGGAATGCTCTAAAGCTCAATTCCCATTTATCTTTACAATCCAGAGATGGGAGGATGTCATATAGATCTGTGCCCTCTAAATCTGAAGATTACAGTTCCTAAAATGCTCAAAGACCCATCAACTGTAACATATCTATAACATATCTTGACCACATGTTTGCAAATCAAAGATAGTTCTGTTTTTGATTTTTTTTTTTAACAAGCAAAAGGTCTTTTGGTATAAGTTTAGTAAAACAGTCCAACTTCAGGTTGTGGTTCATGTGTCTTTATGCTGACTTTTAGTAAATGTAAGAATAACTTAGATTGTTAGTAATGTTTAAAGACAAACATTTATTATACAAAAGCAACTTAGGTTACTGGACTATCCATACTTCATTTTTTTTTTTAGAAAAATCATGTTAAAATGTATCAGATATACCAGTATCACTGTCATTTCCTCTCTTTGATCCCTTTTTAACAAATTGAGGGATGACACGTTTATTTCTGGTGAGAATGCCACAGATGCTGTTAATAGAGCTGAACTTTTATTGAACCCAAAACGTTTCTTTATCTCTTTCTTAGCTTGCTTTCTAATTTTGGTTGATATGTCCTGTTCTACAATATTCTACATCAGGTCAGTGCAAAGGATGTTGTTCAGACTGTTGGAACCAAAATTGAAAACAGAGTTCATGGGAACAGGGTCCGTTCACAGTTAATGAATGCTTGTCATTCTGTGATTTCCCACAAAGTCTATAATCAAGTGTAAGCAGATTGTGGGGTAGTAGAAAGACAAAGTAGTGGTGATTTCCATACCAACAGTGTTATTTAAATAATTTGTAGCGCAGGAAACCCTTATTTTACAGATTTTCCTTGTTTCATTTCTATTCTTTTACTTTAATTTTACGGTTTTTGTTTGGCAGCCATAGCTGTCAGTCATTTGACCGTTTTTTTACAAGACTTTTTTACAGTGTAGTTAGAATTTGGAGACAGGAAGTTAAAGAGCAAACACATTAATGTTTATCATCAAGCAAATTTTTCAACCAAATAAATGGAATGAATTACAATGAAAGAGCAAAAGAAACAAGTATCTGACTGAAACCAATGTTAGTCTAATACACTTACTGGAATTGACAACACATTACACTATTGTTGTGGCAGACTGAAGGGTGGTTATGGTTTTCTAAATTGAATTGTTGTTCTGAGTGTCAGTACATCTGTGAGTACCTGCAGTTTAGTGTCTACATGTTCAGTGCAGCAGCACTTTTTAAATATTAGCTGACAACTTAATATAAAAACAAGGAATAAAAACACTGTACCTTTTTCCTCTTGCTCTTTTCTTTCTCTTTCTCTCTCTCTTTCTTTTTCCCTCTCCTGTTCCAGATTCTTTTCTGTTGACAAATCAGAAACCATGGGTGTAAGTGGCACTAAATAACAGTTAAGTGTTACACATTAAGCAAGTATAGCAGCTTTCAGTCCAAGACCATTGAATTTTACAGTTCCATATTACAATGCATAAGAAATAATCCAAATTCTGAGCTTTAAGGTCACTGATTAGATAAGTAAATTTGTAACATACATCATGTGAAGTTGTTCGTACAAAGACAGAAAATCTATCTATATCAATATTATTTTATTTTCATTAAAGCTAACTAGGATAAACCAAATACTAAATTTAAAATATGTAAGAAAATACTGGCTGAAACTAATATTTTCAGCTGAAGTGGATTAGATAAAAATTTAATCAAAAATGTCCTCAAGGCTTCTGCCAGATTTTCATTTTTCTACCCTAATAAAAACAGGCTCTGGCTACATAATCAGAAACGGGTGACATTTTTGTTTTTACTCCAGGACAGAGTTTTGTTACTAAAATTTTGTTTATGTAAGATGTGTTCCATGCACCACATATCATGTTACCTTGTAGAACTTGAGTTGTTCACTTTAATTTTAGTTCAAGTTTGGTTATTTTACAATAAATTCCAACAAGTTAATCTTTGTTCATGTTAGTTAATAAGAGTACAACTATTCTATGTTAGTTCATATTAGCTCAAATCCATAAAAAAATACAACTTTTGATTTTAATAATGTATTAGTAAATTTTCAAATTAATATTAACTAAGATTAATAAATGCTTTAGTAACACTTTAAAATAATGTTCCAATTGTTAACATTAGTTAACTACATTAGTAAACATAAACTAACGATGGCAAAAACTTTTAAACCATTTAGTAATTTTAATTAGGTTGTATCTATTAATGTCAGTTAACAGACCTGGGCTAATATGGACTAAAAATAAACAGTAGTATTTTTATTAACTAACATTAACAAAGATTAAAATGTATTGCTCATTGTTAGTTAATGCAATAAATTAACAAGTGGAACCTTCCTTACCAAAAAAAATCCATTGACTAATTTTATTCATCATATTGTAAAGTGTTACTGTTTTTTCTTTTTCTTTTTTGAGTAAAATTTAGTTAGGAAGGAGATACACTGCAAGACAATAGTAATTTTCTGGTTGGAAAAAATATTTCCATTTATAATTTTCATCTAATGACGACATAATTTAAAACATTCAGCTTGACATTAAGCGGCACCTCTGTGTCTCTGAAAGTGTTTATTTGCGTGCAGAAATGACAGGTCACACTGTCTGTACCCTCATTAAAACGAGAGCGAGGCCAGCACCTCTCATGCTGTCTCACTTTGCTTGTTTTCTTTTAAAACAGAGTATGAAAGCAGTATGTACCATGTCCATATTCATATTCTTCATACCAGTTGTTTTCAAATGGAGGGACAGTGGGCTCCTCTGTGACAGAAAAAAAAGCATGTTAAATTTGGGAGTTTTACTGACAGTACAGTAGAGAAACTTTAATGACTCATAAAATGCTCACTAAGTGTCTATTGCTGCTAGTCTGCTGAACCACACTAGAAACTGTGGATTTTAAACAGTGTAAAAACAAGATATTTTATGAGATGGGTGTATATTGCGGCATGTGTTTAATTTGATTCACACACAAATTCATAGGGTGCTTAAATTTTGCTCTTTTGTAATGTCAGATGTATTAAAACAGCAGAAACCTATTAACCAAACTGACTGTTAAACCTCCTTTTTAGTCTGTGAACTACAGTCACAAATACAGCTGCAAACAGAAAAAAGAAGGCAAGGTAAGTCATGCCAGCATATCTGGTAGCATAGACCAACTGCATCAATGAACAATTAAGTTTGATGTCAATATGTCAAATCTTTGCAGAGATACATCCTCAGTCATTTTGGCATCACGCCTCACATTTGTTGTGGAACTGTACAAATACGGTTTCATCTATCAACATGAAAACCATAACTTTTTGTCAGCACAGTCTGAAGATGATCTGACTCCATTTTGGTGAAAATCAGAAGAACAGTGTAGGATGAATTTGACACAGTAGGCTTTCAACAAAAATCAAAACGCCAGAAAGGAAGTTTGACCGACTATAGCAAAATTTATATCTATGTTTTTGGGATGACTTAAGGATTATTTTGAGACAAGTTTAATTACAATAGGCTAATGCAATAAAAAGTTATTAGCATTTTTGAAAATAAAAAATGTAAATCTGATAAAAATGAATGAAAAAATGAAAAATGAAAGAATCGGACCAATAGTCTAGGAGGAGTTCGAAAAAGTAGGTTTTCAACATGCATCAAAATGATGGATAGGAAGTTTGGTTGACTACGGCCAAATTGGTATTTATGTTCTCGGCATGACCCAAGGAATATATTGAGTTCACTTTCATTACAATAGATCAATTTAATCAAATGTTATTAGCACTTTTTTTATTTCTTTATAACTTTTGGCCACTATAACTTTTTGGGTACTGCCAGAGCACGGTGCCGAAGACACACACTGAGTTTCGTAACGAAAAGCCACAATAAAATCCCAAATGGCTGACGCTCAAAATGGCTGACATGGGAAAATTGGGTATGGTTCATGGGCATGCTGCATCGAATCTAAAAAGACCTGTTTTGTGATTTTTGGTCAAACCATTTAGAAATTAAGCCAAATGGTAAATTTTTCATATCTTCTGACCACTAGGTGGCACTGCCCCGAAACTATGCAGGTAGTCTCAGGTCATGATTGTTATAGCACACACCAAGTTTGGTCTCAATATGCCAAACCGTTGCAGAGATATAGTGTCACATAAATTTTTGTGTGCTCTTTGTCAAATTTGTTTGCTCATTTTTCAAGAACAGTTTAAATAATCAACCTTATTTCCATAACAAGTGGATAAGTGTTGGTTTGCGTTAGAGACAAACTTGCTATGGTTAATGATGGGACTGTCCTTTATCTGTGTGCCAAATTACACAACTTTCCCGCAATTGGTTCTGTGGGCTGAGGACACAGTGTTTAGGAGTAATGATGGGTTTACCTGTGGTAGTGTGATGCCAGTCTTTGTCAGTAGAGCTGATCTCTTTGCCATCAGGGAAAGGCATGTTTTCTGCCACTTCATCTGTTGCCACAGAATAAGCATATAAGTTTATAAGCTGAACAATCAGTTATGAGTGACCATTACGTACTAGCTACAGGCTTTAAATAATGTAAAAACCTTAATTACTGGAAGACTCACATCTAGCATCCCAGTATTCATCATCATCAGTTGGACGGCCGGCAATCACAGAGGTTGTAGGTGTGGGTTCATCCACCTTCCAATAGTCATCATCTAAAAATAAGTTGAAGGAAATGTTGATCATGATGAACAAAATTGGTGTTTATTTATACAGACATGAGTGATATTCTGCTTACATGAGTCAGGGTAAGGCGGGGAATACTCATCCGTATCAGGAGGAAAATCTGTTGGGAATTCTGTGGTTTTCTCAGTTGGAGGGTCAGTGGGCTTTGCTGCTGTTGTTGTCTCTACAATAAATTCTATGGATACCAAACAGCCTTTGTGAGTGCAAGTCAATTCTAGTGAGTCATATTCCAGATCACTGAATAATATCTTGACCTTATTCTAGTGTTTAACAACGATATATGCTTCAGTAGAAGTCATTTTATTTATGTTTTTCTAATAGCAGAATTCCAGGTGAAGAACTACACTACCCATAATTCCTGAAGAGAGATCGACCAATCAGAGAAGCTACGGTTACCATACAAACCTCTCAAACTATAAACACTAACAACAGTTTTACATTGAGTTAATTTGTAAAAGAAAGTAACTTGATATACCATTTTGCTTTAAATCAGAGTGTGCAATGTCATGATTCATCTCTGAGCTGGTTGGTTTGGTTGCTGAATCTTTATTAAAGAATGTTTTGAAATCCCCATGGAGAAACAAATGGGAAAAGCACTTCTACAGAACCAAGGCAGTCAATGTTCACCAGAAATACACAGATCTAAAGGACTTGGTCTTTTAATGAGAAGGGTTTCTCTAACCTTCCTCCCAGTACTGGTCAGGTTCAGGGTCATAAAACTCCTCATCATACTCAAGGGCCACAGTGGTTGTGGGAGCCACAGTGGTGGTAGTGATGGTGGTAGTCTCCTCCCTGTTCTTCTTGCCTTTCTTCTTCCCACCCTTCTCTCCTTTGTTCTTCTTCTCGCCTTTGGGTTTCTTGGTGGGCTTGGGAGCTTTGGGCTTCTTGGTGGGCTTGGGCTCCTTCTGTCGTTTTTTTCTTCCCTCCCTCTCAGTTTCTCGACGCATTCTCTTTGCTTAAAGAACGCAGAGAAAATGAAAGAGAATGAAAAAACAGCTTGGCAAAAGTAAGCAAGTGAGAAAACTGTAGTTTATACCTTAATCATAGACTATAACTACACATCTAGTTCATGTAAGAGCTAGTTGAAGGTTACTTTGCGGTTAGTCTCAAACTGTCTGATTCATATTGGAAACAAAACTGTCACTTTCCAAAAACAGCAAGGTAATCTTATTGGTTGCATTTATGCAATTTCCATTCCAGAGTTTACAGGCTGTGTTTACAAGGTACAGATTTTGAATGTCAAATGCTGGTTGGATGGTCTGTCTATGTAGTTCATGGCAAAAATAAATTGCAAAGTTGACTATGCTTTATACCAATAGTAATCGATTTATAAAAATAAATATATAATATATATATATATATATATATATAAAGTTAATTTCCATCAAGCTTTTTCAGTTTTCATTGTGAGGTAAAAGATTAGTTCACTTCCAGAATAAAAGTTTCCTGATAATTTACTCACCCCCATTTCATCCAAGATGTTCATGAGTTATTTTCTTCAGTCGAAAAGAAATTTAGAAAAACATTCCAGAATTTTTTTATATATAGTGGACTTTAATGGGGATCAACGGGTTGACTGCAGTTTCAATACAGCTTCAAAGAGCTCTACACAATCCCAGCCGAGGAATAAGGGTCTTGTCTAGCGAATCAGTCATTTTCTAAAAAAATAATAATAAAAAATAATTATGTATATACTTTTTAACCACAAATGCTTATCATGCACTAGCTCTGCGATACGCATCTACGACTTCACGCATTAAGTAATCACGTTGGAAAGGTCACGCATGAATAGTTCCTCGTCTTTGTAGTCCAGTTCAAAAAAAATCTCTTTAAAATAAAAAAACAACTTTAAAATCGGTCGACATCATTGTTTTACCTTTTTCTGCAAAGGGCATTTTACTTTCTTTACACGTTGGCTTTGCAAACACTGGGTCTTTCCAACGTGATTACATAATGTCTGAAGTCAAGCTAGTGCAGGATGAGAATTTGTGAGTGAGTAAATTATTGAGAATTTTTTATTCTGGAAGTGAACTAATCCTTACATCTTTAATGTTTAGTAATTTTATACCGTTTTAAAATGTTCCGAAATGGGGTTTTCGCATCAAAGCCATTTTAAGAACCATTTTAAGTTCCCTCAAGTTCTCTTTTTTTCTGAATGTGAATAAATTAAAGAAAGAACCTTGAAATGTGTAAACATATTTCACAATGTAGACATTTAAAAAAAAA
This sequence comes from Cirrhinus molitorella, assembly GCA_033026305.1. Classification (NCBI taxonomy): domain Eukaryota; kingdom Metazoa; phylum Chordata; class Actinopteri; order Cypriniformes; family Cyprinidae; genus Cirrhinus; species Cirrhinus molitorella. Next base: position 25,529,596 of record CM065125.1, read on the forward strand.
ATGTGTCTATTTTGTTGGAATCTGTCGTGACCAAAATCCTGCCAGACTCAGTTGAATTGATTTTTAATCAAATGCAAGAAGTTTCGGGAAATCATACCTAGAATCAGCCAATTCTGCTTTCCTTAAAAGTCTAGTTTTCGGCAACACTGACTCCTTCAATCAACCCACGCTTTTTGGATGCTTGTAACAGGAACGTACAAAGAGAAAGGAATGTCTCTGTGTCTACCAGGATGTCTGGCTACACTTTGATTATTCCCTTCAAACTTTCAACACATTGTTCTGGACGACTCACTAACTCAAGCATGATTTAAACAGCCCCTCTAGCTACTTCTGCTCCAAATTTTGAAGCACGAAAAAGTTCTCGAAATAATACAAGAAATATTACAATGACGTACACCTCAATTACATTTTTGAGCAAAAATAAAGTTTTGCACAGTCAATTATAAGGTCTGTTTGACTATATTCTACTTCTATACTGTTAGATTCTTCCATTTTTTTTATTATAAAAAATTCAGAAATATCCCTAATATTTGAACACCCATCAGAAACTTTTGATTTATTTTGCATGCTCAGGTTTGCTCATATTTGGTTGCCTGACATTAAAGGGCAGGTTTTGAGAAATGGTGGAAGTTAGCAACATGTTAATCACTTAAAGCACATTTTCAGCAAAAGTCAGCAACTTTTTTTCTCAAAATTGAGTTTACATCACAGAATTCTGGGAATAAAAAGGCAGTATTGTGAGTTTATATCTCGCAATTCTTACTTTGTAACTCACAATTCTGAGTTTATATCACAATTCTGAGGAAAAAAGTCAGAATTGCACAATAAAAAGTCGTAATAACCTTTTTTTATTTGACTTAATTTCTCAGAATTGCAACTTTTTTCTCAAGTGCGAGTATTTATCTTGCAATTCCTACTTTGTAACTCACAATTACAAGTTTATATAACAATTCTGAGGAAAAAAGTCAGAATTGCACGATAAAAAGTTGCAATAACCTTTTTTTATTTGACTTAATTTCTCCAAATTGCACCTTTATTTCTCTTTATTGCGAGTTTATATTGCGCAATTCTGACTTTGTAACTCATAATTGTGAGTTTATATCACAATTCTGAGGGAAAAAGTCAGAATTGCACGATAAAAAGTTGCAATAACCTTTTTTTATTTGACTTAATTTCTCGAAATTGCAACTTTATTTCTCTTTATTGCGAGTTTATATTGCGCAATTCTGACTTTGTAACTCACAATTGTGAGTTTATATCACAATTCTGAGGGAAAAAGTCAGAATTGCACGATAAAAAGTTGCAATAACCTTTTTTTATTTGACTTAATTTCTCAGAATTGCAACTTTTTTCTCAAGTGCGAGTTTTTATCTCACAATTCCTACTTTGTAACTCACAATTACAAGTTTATATAACAATTCTGAGGAAAAAAGTCAGAATTGCACGATAAAAAGTTGCAATAACCTTTTTTTATTTGACTTAATTTCTCAGAATTGCAACTTTATTTCTCTTTATTGCGAGTTTATATTGCGCAATTCTGACTTTGTAACTCACAATTGTGAGTTTATATCACAATTCTGAGGGAAAAAGTCAGAATTGCACGATAAAATACAATAATTGCAATAACCTTTTTTATTTTTTATTCAGTGGCAGAAATGGGCTTCCATACTATTCCTATTGGGCAATGTTTAAAGCTTTGCATTGCTAGTACTTCTTGTATTTTTGCCTCTTCATGATAAATTGCCTTTTGTATTCCTTATTTTTAAATCACTTTGAATAAAAGTGTGTTCTAAATGAATCAATTTAAAATCACAGCCTCAAGTGGTTCAGTATTTAAATAGTTACTGACAAAACTGAATTCACAATATTAAATGGATCATAAAAATGCAGACTGGCCTTCGCTTCTTGTCATAATATTTGCAATGATAATATTAAATGTAAATACTTACAAAGGATGTCCAGCTGGACTGTGGCTTGTGATTCTGTGTTCCCATTTCTGGCCGCACATTTGTATATCCCAGCATTGTTTAAATTGGCATTGAGAACAGTGAGCGAGCATAAGGATTTGCCATGACTGCGCACCTCAAGATTGTCACGTTTTGTTAGAATCTTCTCACCATTAGGAGAAAACCAGCTGACCTCCTCTGCAACCCCATCAACTAAGAAACAACAGAGAAGCATTACTGAACTGAATTATTTCACATGTTGTTCCAAACCCCTGACTTTCTTTCTTCCATGGAAACAAAAGGAGAATTTTTGGATGAATTTCCTAGTTGTTCTTTTCAAAATGCTCCTGCATGATATCCATTTCATAGCTTTGCGTGAAGAACAGACTGAAATTTACATTTATATTCAATTTATTCTATGATTTCACAATACATGTACCTTGCCATTTTGTAATTTGACCAATCAAAACCCCTTCAGTTTCAATTTACTGGAAAGAATAGCCAGGATGTTCTCCAAAAATTCACCTTTTGTCATCCATATGGGTTTGTAACAACATGAGGTTGAGTAAATGATAACAGAACTATTAAATTGGCTTCTTACCTTTGCATAACAACCGTTTGTTTTGTCCAACTTGAATCTTTGCATAGGATGGAATTATCTTCACTTGTAGAAGATCTAGAGAAACACAACAAATTACTTTTGGCTCTTCATTTACACATTTGGTGCACTCTAATATGCACACAGACTGTCCCATTTAGAGTTCATATCCTCATATGTTGACACAGACGCTCTGGCTCTTGAAACTCATCCTGTCCTGTCTCCAAAGGGCAGTTTCATCCCTGCTGGGAAAATTTTAAGCAACATTCTTGCCTGTTGCTGTGAAGTCATTACCCACACAGAGCTACAACGCCAGTCCTCAGGAGTAATCTGGCAGAAGTTTACTTAGCTGTCAATCAGAACTGGCTCACAATGAAGTGGTTTCAAAACAGGAGATTTTTTTGGACCTTCTGTAATTTTTATTGCCAGAGAGGACAAAAAACGATGAGGAGGAAAGCAGGAACATGATCAGTCAAACTTGTACTGTCCACAAGAACACCAAAGCATGTGCGTTAATCACTACGAAACAGGACAAATGACAGAGGTTAGTAGGTTTTACCATTTCTTTCCATGCATAAGGGTACAAGTCTTTTTATACTGTTCAGAAAAGTCCAAAAGTTTCCTGGAGAACATTTTGCTTTTACAACTTCTGAAGGTCAGTTCCAAGATCAGATTTTACAGACTGGCAAAGTATCAAACATCTGACCCTTTTCAGTCTGACAGACTACGAGTACTAATTCATCTGGGCAAACAGACTAAAGCAAAGCCTGGGCTGGTGCACAGGTGTGTTTGAAGTCTAGCTGGTCTAGCAGAGGGTCTTCAAAATCAAGAACCACAACTGTTCAAAACCAAGCCAAGGGATAGTTTACCCAAAAATAAAAATTCTGTCATCAATTACTCACCATCACGTCATTCCAAACAAAAATAGATATCTGACCCTGCATACATAGCAATGCAATTGACACATTCAAGGTCCAGAAAGGCTGTAAAGACATCATTAAAACAGTTCATGTGACATCAGTGGTTCAACCTTAATTTTATGAAGCTACGAGAAACTTTTTGTGTATAGAGAAAGCTAAAATAATGACTTTGTTCGACTTTATTCCTCCTGGAGCCGGCATTCTGACATAGAATGCAGATGCGCTGTGCCTTGTTTACAAGCAGGGTTTACAATAGAACCAATTATAATCAGTAATGCTGTCTACACTAGATGCTGCACAACACAACAAATCTTTGATAGTAAACTGAACTTTATGACCTACTGACACAAAGTTCAAGTGATTTGCAATGCCCGCTTGTCACATCCAGTGTGGACAGCCGAAAACTGTGGGTTTATTTAAAAAACAACAAAAAAGTTAAATTCAAACCCTGTTTACAAGCAGAAAAAGTCTTTACAAGCATGTCTGAAGATTTTGACAGAGAGGATTTTGACAGCAATTTTTTGCTTTACGTTCTACGTCAGAAAGCAGGGTCAGAAAGCTCTCGGATTTCATCAAAAATATCTGTTTAGAAGATGAATCAAGGTCTTACAGGTTTGGAACGACATGAGGGTGAGTAATTAATGACAGAATTTTCATTTTTGGGTGAACTAGCCTTTTAAAGTCAATGTGAAACCCTGTTCAAAACTCATTTTACTTAGTTAACATGTCATATTTTAAAATAAAACTAAATTCAACAAGACAAAATGTAGGGCTGCATTTGATTTTGTCAACCTGGAATTGATTGGATTGTGAAAAGTTGGCATTACATACCAAAGCAGAGCCTGAATGAATGTGAGCTTGCTAAAATAATGCCTACTTGGATATTAATCAATGACAGCCAATAGGCTGTGAGGGCAGCAAAATAAAAGTCATCTCAGAGGAAGACCAAGTTATTACATTTTGATTAAAGACAGCAAAAACTTTTCTTCTTTGGAATAACATGCATTGATGAATCATTCATAATAAAACCAAGAACATATAATAAGTGAATAAGGTCAATAGTGATTCATGTTGACTTTAAAAGAAACCTGAGGTATTAAGACTTGTATGGCTTAATATAACGTAAATGATGTCTCTTACCGAAATATGTAGTAGAAAACCTGTGAAAGATTTATGCAATTTAAAAAATCCAAATCGTTTTATACATATTTTGATTATGTAGAATGGTTGCACTTGGTGAGCTACTGGCGCTACCTGTTTTTATTTTTACCGTAACACAATTCTAAAAATAAAATACTGATACGATGCCACACTGTGTGGCTTTTGGTTGTAATTTTCAGTCGAAGAGCTACAAGAGAAGCGATGTAAGTCTTTACTGCTTTCCTAGAGATAAGAAGAGGAGAAAAGAATTAGAAGATGCCTGAATAAAACTTTCTAAAGACCTGCGTCTTTGTTCTTTCCACTTCAGCCCTGATGCCTTTGAGGCTTTTATTTTCCTAGTTGTGTTGCGGTAAAAATAGCAACATGTAGCGATAGTAGCTCACCGAGTTCAACCATTTCACGTTATCAAAGTAATTGCACCCCCATAGTCCAAAATATTTATAAAACAATGTCTTAAATAATGTAAATCTTTTTAGTAAGAGACATCTTTTATGTTATATTAAGCCATACAAGTCACCAAAAGCTTTATGACCATCTTGTGAAAGACTGCTCACTACTTAGGGAGTGACCAATAATACTATAGATATTTCTGTTTAAGACATGTATACTAAACATACATTCCTATCGGCTTCCACAGGGTAATTCAACCATGCTGGGATGGTTCCTCTGTTTTTCCCATTACTTTTAGCTATTTTACTGATCTGTCCGGTTTGTCAGAGTGAGTCTGCTTCCCTGCATCTAATGGAAATGCTGTGTTTCTAAATACCAAAAGCCTGCCAGTAACCATATTTTCCAAACCTCAGCAATAGTGCTGCTATTAACTCTTAAATGAACTCCTTAAGTTGCAAGTGTAATGAAGCTGTGACGTTCTTTTGAAACCCAAGGATGAAAGTCTGTCTGCAATGTGTACAGCACTAGTTTTCAGCTTCTCCATTCATCACACCGTGTCAGCTGAATATTCATTTGTACTAGCGCTCAACAGCGGTTTTCTCCTTCAGTGAGTTGGCTTCTAAGACTTGGCTTCTTCAAGCACAGGTGCAAGTCTTGAGTATGTCGTTGTCACCAAGAGCTTTGCTCATGTAACTGCAAAAACCTGTCATACTTCAAGAAGTACCATTCAAAATGTGCTATAAACTACGTGGAAAATATAACCTGTCAACATAAATGCAGTGTGCTGTTGGAAAACGGCATACAGCAAATCACCGAAAATTTGTATTTGGTTAAAGGTGATGTCACATTTAACCCTTTGTACCTTCTTACATTTGGGGTTTCAATGAACCATTTCACCTAATTAAAATCCAGTAGACAGATGTTATTGAAGCTTCCAGGAATCATGAACTATCAATCTGACAATGCTTATACACTGGGAATTGATTGGATTTTAAAAAAGTTGGCATTACATAATGAAGCCATGACATGCTTTTGAAACGCAAGGATGAAAGTACAACAGCACTAGTGTTCCCGCTTCTCCATTCGTCATACTTTGTCATCTAAATATTCATTTGTATTGGCGTTCTGCAGTGGTTTTCTTCCTCCGTAAGTTGGCTGCTTAAACTTGGTTTCTCCAAGCACAGATGCAAGTATATTTCATACAACAGAGCTGAAAAGAACATGACAGACAACAGCATTTTGTCATTTGTACCTGCTCCAGTTGTTGCCCTTTTGTCCTCCACATGTTGCCCTGGGGCTGTGTGGCTGATCTCTGAGTTGCTGTGTTCTGTCAGTCCGTTTACAGTCCAGAGGTGAACCAACAGGGACAGATAGAGAACTGACAGTGCCGTCTGGTCCCTCAGTCCCGGCATGGTGCCTTATTCAGTGCTGCAAACAGAAGAGGTGCTCCACGGATGGTATTTCTGAGGAGAGAAGTGAGAGTGAGCGCTGGAGAGAGAGAATGTGAGAGAGAGAGAGACCAGTGGGGTGTGAGGAGACGGGGAGGGTCGGAGAGACACATGAGGAGCTATGGAGGAGGTGTAAAAACAGACTTGAAGAGAGGGGGTGGGAGAAAGAATTAGATTTAGAAAGAAAAAAAGAATGAAGTAGAACAGTAAAGTTAACTGATGCTTTAACCCTTTTTGTTCTGCAAAGAGCCAACTCAAGAACCATATATGGAAAAAAAATGGTTGTTGATATGTAGAGGGCTTTTTGTTGAGTCAAGGTACTGCAAAGTACCTTTACAATCAATTTAAGAGTTTTACTAGGTGATGAGAAATGTCAGTATAAACAGAGAATCATTCAATGAGGACTTAAGAGATCCAACAGCCATATATAGACAAATAAAGACATATATACAGTGGTGGCCTAAATGATTAGAACACTAGTATTTTCACCAGCTAAAAAATGGGTTTTACATCAGTTATTTCTATCTTTAGCTGTAGTGTGTCATTAGGAAATATCGGTTTACATTTCCATTCATTTTACCATTAACTAATAATCCAATGAGATTTTTGTTTGGACAAGGAGTCTGGCAACAGACAGTGCTCCAAACAGAGATCTGATCTCATCATCATCCAGTCTGTCTGGAATGACATGAAGAAATAGAACAAACTGAGGACAGACTAAATCCAGAAGAACTGTGGCAACGTCTCCAAGATGCTTCAAGAGACCCAAAGCTACAGTACTGTTCAAAGTTTTAGGCACTTTTGTAAAAATGCTGTAAAATGAGGATGGTGTCAAAAATAATGTCATAAATAGATTTTCTTTATTAATTAACTTCTATTAACTGAATTAAATCAACATTAGGTGTGACCATCCTTTGCGTTTAAAGCAACTTTTGCCCTAGGTGCGCTTGCACATAGTTTTTCACGTAGCTTTGCAGGTAGGTTTCTTGAAGCATCTTGGAAACATTGCCACAGTTCTTCTGGATTTAGTCTGACTCAGTTTTTCTATTTCTTCATGTCATTCCAGAGTCCAGACAGACAGACTGATGATGAGATCAGATCTCTGTGTGGATCTGATCTCAGACTCAAACAATAATCTCACTGGATTAGTACAATTATTAGCAAAATGAATGTTTGTAAAAATAAATGTTTCTGATATGCCATGCCACTCTCAAAGTCTTAGTTTTCTAATTTTTAAAAGAAATTTAAACAATAAATACTGTTTTGTGGCTCTTAAAAGGGGGAAGGGGGGGTGTTTGGTGTATTCAGAGTTGTTTACAGTGTTAAAGAGTTGGATTCTCATGCTAAAGATGGCCAAAGTTTAAAAAAATAATCTGGATGAATGACGGAGAATTTCTGTACCGAAAATCTTACTCCCGAGTTGGTACAAGTTTCAACTGGTTTTTTTTTTTTTATAAATCTAATGATGTAGATGCTTTTGGAACTCCTTATATAAATTTTTGTTTCAGAAAAGCGCGCCCACGCACACGTCGACCAGAGGAGAGTGAGACCACACCCATCAACGCGCTTCATCGGGAAATCGACGGCATCGATGCAAAGGATTTTTTCAAAAATGTCTCCAAATAAGTGTGTTTTTGGATGTGAGGGAAAGTTTACCATGTTCAGCTTCCCAAAGAACCCAGCGTTATGTGAACAGTGGATGCAGTTTGTTTTTCCGCAGTTTGTAATTACAAGTACTTCATTTTTGGACTCTGATTACGTAATCCAGATTACATGTAATCAGTAACTACCAAGCTCTGATTGCCCTAAGGCCAGGGCTTTGATATATGGCACAGCTGTGCTTTGGGTGACCAGAGTTCAAGTCTTAACTTAAGGTCCTGTCCCAATCCTGTTCACCTCCTGTTTGGGTCAAAGGGCATTTTTTTAAATCAATTCTAGTAAATTATTCCAAACGGAATTGTTTCATCAAGGTTCCTGACAAATGCAAGTTTTCCCTTTCAATTATTATTCATTGTATTCTATTACATAAGTAGTAGTAGTAAGGTACTATTGTATGTAAAGCTGCTTTGGAAAGCTACATAAATGAACTGAACTGAACTAAATCTGCAAAACAGATCACTTTCCAAACATCTTGCAGATGGCTGAGCCAATATTGGTATGTTAGGGTACTCAAACCATAATGTTGAAAATGCTAGAGCGTCATAGTGTTTATAGCTTTAAACTAAACGTATGTATAGTTCACTTTTAGCTGTCTCTGCATTCTGAGTAGGGAAAGCATTTTAATTAAAATAAAAATATACACAGCAGCTTTTAAAACAGTTCTGAATAGGTGCCATTCAACTCTGAAAATCAGGGTAAAGGGACCAAAATTGTTTCAGGATTGGGAGCACTTTCTTATTATTATTAGCCTTAAACTGGAAGTTCAGTGATAGCCGAGAAGAGAGAGGAAGGACTGAATGAGAGTGTCTGGTGGCAGACTGGGGGAGGGGAAGGGTGAAGAGGAAGTACAGAATGAGAGAGAACAGGAAAAAGAAGTCTGAACGAGTCAAAGCAATTGGATTCAGAAAAACTGGATTTTTCTGAATCCAGAAAAAAAAAAGACATCAACACAAGTGTGACCAGAGAATTATTATTATTATATACAAATATATATCAGAGAATTATATATATATATATATATATATATATATATATATACACATTGTTTTGGAACTAAATTTTTGTTGTACATTTTTGTAAAATATTTATTTCAACCTACACTGTATTTTTTAATTAAGCTGACCTAAACACAAATGTGATTTGAGGGGTACGGGCAAGATTTTTTTTTATTTCTTCTTAGACTTGATTTCCATCCTTATGTGGAAAACATTATGTACGTTCCATAGAATAAGGAAAATCAATCCAATTTTAAATGACACGTGATGATAGCCTAGTTTTCTTTTTTGGTTGAACTAACCCTTTCTACAGTATGATACTGACTCCACAATATGTTATGCAAAAAGTAAAGAATTTATGCAGTAGTCAAAGAATTTACAGTAAACTTACATTATATGCTTTTGTAAGAAAGAGTTAAACTGAAAATAAAGTCAAGTTTATTAGAGTACAGTTAAAATATAAATGTTATTAAAAAAACACCAATCAAGAGTATTATAACAACACTTCATGTATAACAATAATTAGCTAAACATGAATTTGTAAGAAAACTAGTCACCAAAGTAAATTTAGAAATATTCTTATATTACTATCACACATAGATTGAGTCCTGTTAGGAAATTCCTTCCACCTCCTCGAATGGAACTGCTATTGGCCTTTAGTGTTGCAGACTAATGTAATATCCCCATGGTGACAAGGAAATCTGAGCAATATGGAAAAGACAGCTCATATATCATCCACCAACACACACAGTCTTCCTGAACTTGATCTCCTGACCCAAAAAAGTAAATCTTCACTATTTCCCTTGTTTTAGAAGTTCACCAAAACATCAGACTGCTCAGGGGTGTGTTTCTCAAAAGCAAATGGTTGCAAGTTACCAATAGAGTTCAGTGAAACTACTGATAGTTAGCTAATGATGCTTTTGGGAAATGCACCCCAGATAGATAGATACACAAAATGAGGGCATTATTTAAAGGGACATTTCACAGTAGAGCACAAAAGATGTATAGCAGAATGTCCAGGCATATTTTTCCAATATTGCAAAATATACCAAGTAAATAAGGACAGGGCTAGTGAATTATTTATTTTTTTAAATCACCATAAAAAGCAAGATCAGACAGACAGAGGGGCAGATACTAGACAGACAGACAGAGATACTCAGTGCTGGGAAGTAAGGATTGGATTACTGGATTACATATTCAGATTCCAAAAACATACTTGTAATTACATTTTAAAATACTAATCAGACTAGTTACTTTAACTTCTAAAATAGATTACTGCTTATATACAATTATAAAGTCGTCTAGTTTTGTGGACATTGACACAAAGACCAGTCACAAGTCAGGTGGCTAAAATGACAGAAATCTGAGAGGCCACACATCGTTTGACTGCTGGATTTACAAAAATATCAATAAAAAATGTTTAGTCAACATTTAAACACTGCATCAACTACTGATGAACTTCATTTTTATTTAAACTGCAGGTCCATATTGTTAACAAAAACGAATGCAGTAAATTTTCTATCTCTTTGTCTTTTTTTAACAATATGGTCCAAGATTATTTTATTCAAATGAACGTGATAAACCGGTTATTTCAAAATTAATCTAAAAGTAATCAAAGAGTAGTCTGATTACATTACCTAAAATGAGAAATGTAATGGATTATGTTATACTACATTTTTTGTCATATTATTTGGAATTAGTAATCGACTAATTTGTATGTAATCTATCCAGCACTGGACAGACGGACGGAAGGGTGGACGGTAGAGGTCTGCTACCCGACCCGTGCCCGACGGGTCCCAAAATTCCAATGCTATCTCACGGGAATTCGTACATGTTTTACGAGATGGCTAATTCGTACGACCTCACTCGTACGATTTTATACGATTTGCCTAGACCCCAGTGACGGGTAGGTTTAGGGGCGGGGTTAGGTGAAGGGCATTCGTCCGAATTCATACGAATTGGGAACTTGTAAAATACGTACGAATTGCCGTGAGATCGGGCTGGAAATTCCCTCGGGTTTCGGGTTGAGTTTGGGTTAATATTTAATGAATAGCTTTGGGTCGGGCTCGGGTTTGTAGCTAAGGTAAATATATATGCAACATGCACACATTACTTGCACATAGAGGTCGGAGAAAGTGCAGCGCAATCACAGAAACTCTGTGGTGCAGAGAAACTTTTATTAGCTAATAAAATAGCATAGATAATGACTTGCTATGCATTAGGCTATATTTCTCAGCAACTAGTGGGTCAAAAAGCTGTAACTAAACTCAGCTTCATTGTTTGTAGAGAGAGAGAGAGAGAGAGAGAGAGAGAAGCATGGTCACACACACACACACACACACACACACACACAACTTTCACTTCCCTCTCTCTGGCTAATTAATTCAAATAAATGTTATGATTAATATATTTAATTAAATGTGATCTTACCACACTTCATCTCTGTGTTTGATTAAAGCCAACAGAATGCTAGATCAAGCCATAACTGACGAAAATGACCGTAATTTTTACGTACGTTTACGTGCCGCACATGCAGTCAGACATACAGACGGGGACCCCCAAAGAGCTTTGACATAATTCGAACACTGGATAGATAGAGTATCTCACAGAAGCGAGTACACCCCTTATATTTTTGTAAATATTTTGTTATGTCTTTTCATGTGACAACACTGAAGAAATTAAACTTTGCTACAATGTAAAGATGTGAGTGTACAGCTTGTATAACAGCGTAAATTTGGCCACCATTATTTTCCAGCACTGCCTTAACCCTCTTGGGCATGGAGTTCACTCCTCCATGATGACATCACAGAGCTGGTGGATGTTAGAGACCTTACGCTCCTGCATCTTCCGTTTAAGGATGCCCCACAGATGCTCATTCCATGACCTTTACCCTCAGCTTCTTTAGGAAGGCAGTGGTCATCTCGAAGGTGTGTTTGTGGTCATTATCATGTTGAAATACTGCCCTGCAGCCCAGTCTCTGAAAAGAGGGGATCATGCTCTGCTTCAGTATGTCAAAGTACATGTTGGCATTCATGGTTCCTTCAATAAACTGTAGCTCCCCAGTGCACTCATGCAGCCCCAGACCATGACACTCCCACCGCGATGCTTGACTGTAGGCAAGATACTTTACTTTTTATTCCTCACCTAGTTGCCACCACACGCTTGACACCATCTAAACCAAATAATTTATCTTGATCTCATCAGACCACAGGACATGGCTCCAGTAATCCATGTCTTTAGTCTGCTTATCTTCAGCAAACTGTTTGCGGGCTTTCTTGTGCATCATGTTTAGAAGAGGCTTCCTTCTGGGACGACAGCCATGCAGACCAATTTGAGTGTGAGGTGTATGGTCTGAGCACTGACAAACTGACCCACCCCTTCGACCTCTGCAGCAATGCTGGCAGCACTTCTTTGGTCGACCATGCCAAGGCCTGTTCTGAGTGGAACCTGTCCTGATAAACCACTGTATGGTCTTGACCACCGTGCTGCAGCTCAGTTTCAGGGTCTTGGCAATCTTCTTATAGCCTACGCTATCTTTATGTAGAGCAACAATTTTTCTTTCAACTTTTTTCTGATCCTCAGAGAGTTCCTTGCCATGAGATGCCATGTTGAACTTCCAGTGACCAGTATGAAGGAGTGAGAGCGATAACACCAAATTTAACACACCTGCTCCCCATTCACACCTGAGACCTTGTAACACTGACCATTCACATGACACCAGGGACAGAAAATGGCTAATTGGGCCCAATTTGGACATTTTCACTTAGGGGTGTACTCATTTTTGTGGCCAGTGGTTTAGACATTAATGGCTGTGTGTTGAGTTATTTTGAGGGGACAGCAAATTTACACTGTTATACAAGCTGTAACACTCACTACTTTTACATTGTAGCAAAGTGTCATTTCTTCAGTGTTGTTACATGAAAAGATAAAAAATATTTACAAAAATGTGAGGGATGTACTCACTTTTGTGTGATACTGTAGATAGATAGATAGATAGATAGATAGATAGATAGATAGATAGATAGATAGATATTGTAGTCAGACAGACAAACAAACAAACAAACAGATACTACAGATAGATATTGTAGACAGACAGACAGACAGACAGACAAACAAACAAACAAACAAACAAACAAACAAACAAACAAACAGATACTACAAATAAATACTGTAGACAGACAGATACTACAGATAGATATTGTAGACAGACAGACACAGACAAACAAACAAACAAACAAACAAACAAACAAACAGATACTACAGATAGATACTGCAGACAGACAGACAGATACTACAGATAGATACTGCAGGCAGACAGACAGACAGATACTACAGACAGATACTGCAGACAGACAGACAGACAGACAGACAGACAGACAGACAGACAGATACTGTAGACAGACAGACAGACAGACAAACAAACAAACAAACAAACAAACAAACAAACAGATACTACAGATAGATATTGCAGACAGACAGACAGACAAACAAACAAACAAACAAACAAACAGATACTACAGATAGATACTGTGGACAGACAGATACTACAGATAGATACTGTAGACAGACAGATACTACAGATATTGTAGACAGACAGACAGACAGACAGACAGACAGATACTACAGATAAATACTGTAGACAGACAGATACTACAGATATTGTAGACAGACAGACAGACAGACAGACAGGCAGGCAGGCAGACAGACAGACAGATACTACAGATAAATACTGTAGACAGACCGATACGACAGACAAATACTGTAGACAAATATCTGTATCTATCAGACAGAAATATACTATAGACATACAGTAGAAAGAAGGACAGAAATAAAGATACTATAGATAGTAGGGATGTGCATCTCCATAACTGAGGCCGATGCGATACGCATCTCGATGCATAGCCAACCAACGATACGATACTTTAAAGATACATGAAGCAGCTAGCGATGCGATGGGATACGATACACCCCTGTTACGATGCAGTGCGATCCGATTTCGATTCGATTCAGCACGATTCGATGCAGTATAATGGAATTAAACAAATATGATGCTATGCATTTCATGTTACAGATACCTGTATTTCTTTGTTTCAGACAACAAATCATAAATTAACTTAAGTGCCTTCTGATTTGTAGTGCATGACCCTTACACAAGTAGGCTTATTTGGTAGTGCAAAATAAATAAATAAATAAATAAATAAAACCAAATGCTTTTTTCCTGTTCTGTCTCCACTTAAACTTTTAACAGCGAAACAATTTCAATTTCAAACAGTCATTTCTAGGGCTGTCAATTGATTAAAATTCATTGATTTTATTAATTTATTTTTTAATACCGTGAAATGGAGGCGCGCAAGAGATTAACGCAGTTGCAGGAAGCTGCTCACTCAAACGATCTAAGTAGTCTCAAACTGATTAATTCTGGTGATGTCTGTGCCAAAAAACGATGTTATAGTTTACCATTTCACATCCAGAGATGAAGGATCGAATGATGAAGTTACTGAAGAGAAGTCCGATGACAGTCTGTTATAATCAGTGCGCAAACAGTTGTACTGCGCGTTTCTAAATTTTAACTACAACTACAAGGTACATTATTCGTGCTATTTAAACATACAAGGGGTGATCAGAAGTTCGGAGACTATACCCCTGATAAACAACGGGGAAAAAAGACGTTTGTTTGTGTAGTAATGCCGTATCGCGCTCCTGACAGCTCTCCATAAAAGTGAAAGTAAAACACGTCTCACTTTAAACCCGCTTTTCTCAAAAATTCCATTCCTGAAAAATGTAATCATATTAGCCATTTTCAGACAGATATAACTTTTGTTATGTTTAAACTATGGACAAAATAAAAAACTGTTATGGAAAGGGCTTGAACCCAGCTTTACGTCATAAACTAAAAAAGGTAAGATTTCACCATGGCCGTTTCTCAATATGCGTACTTGTCTGGACTTGTGTTCTTGTGGACTTGTGAAACGTCATCAGTCGTCGCCCAAGTACTGTTCCAATTCAAAGCATAGACATCATATAGGATTCAAAGTTCACATCTAGCCAAGTACAGTTCAAATCCCCGGATGTGTTCTTGCTCCGCCCCTTTTATCAAGGATGCATCAAGAGGTGACTTTTGCGAACTTGAGGCAGTCAGGTATCCCAGAATGCATTTCGTACCAACCAGCGAGCGTTAATGGCGGATGAGAAAACCAACGTCATTTTCAAAATTTTGCTGTTATTTTGTCATGGAATGTAGTTTTAAGCGTATTTCAGTCGAGAATGTAGTTGTTTAACACTCAAATCCGCGGTTTATTGATAAAGACAGCGCCTATTTGAAAATTTGCTTCGCCGATTTCGGAGACGTGAGTTCCAGACGATCAGCGGGTGCTCAGTGCTCCTGTATCCCACAGAGAGCGTCTCAACTCGGCTAGTCCTTCAGACATTTGCCGCTGGTTCTGATATCTCTGTAGTAGATAAACATGAGGTATAATTCGTTTTGGGCAAATCTAGGTAATTTTTTGGTCTTATGAATATATTATTTGTTCTAGGTCTTATCGTTTTGGCTGACGACAAAATTATGTTTCTTTATTTAGCCTATTTATCAATCGTAAAACAGCGCTCACTTTGTAGCATGCATTTGACTTAATTGTTTGCTTTTATCTTTATTTCCTATTACATACGGATCTTATACTTTATAATCGCTATTATTGTTCATTAAAACTGTCATTTAACAAAAAGGCAGAGTTGTGTTTGTCATATATTTTTTAAATGAAAACGAAAAGAGGGTTGTGGTTTATATTTTGAAGAAAACGAAAAGAGGCAGTGGTGTTTGATATAATTTCTTTCTGTTGTATTGCGTGTACGTGTTGCATGAACCATATTTTTGTGACTATTAATATGTTTAAATGTTAACAAAAATAGGCCGTGGTGGTTTATATCATTTCGTCTTATTGTAAATCCATAGCGAGGATAGACGGAGTAGAAAAGGCGAGCTGACTGACGTTATCAAGTACACAGCTGTACCATTTGCAGAATTACCAGACTTGTGTCCTCTCGTCCTTGGGAGTTCGCACTCCCGAGTCGAACTTGTGAAGTCCGAACTACCAAGGACGCAAGTCCGAACTTTGTGTACTTGGTATTGAGAAACGGTGCATGTGTTGGGTTTTGCCAGATCACATCACATCACATTTCAGTAGACCCTCGTCCTCTACTACATTAACTTGCCTACATGCCACCCATTTTGCGATCGCTGTGGTGAGTCTATTGGCCTTTTTCACAAGAATCGGAAATCACGTGACGCAGGGTAAATATAGTTCCGCTAGCGGTCTGCGGACATTATGTTGTATGCTCTTGTCTCAAATTTCGTCTCTTACCCTTTCTATTTTGTCTGTTTTCCAAGTTGTTGTTATATAATCTACAAAGAAATTTATTTGTAGCTTATATGGCCGCTCAGATCGTTCTAGAATTTACCGGCGGGTAGTTTTATTTCACCAGCTGTCCTATATATAGGCTCATTCAACAATTCCCTTGCTCGTTTTAATATATGACAAGCATTTATTTATATGCCTAATTTATGTAAAAACGAAATTCTAAGTACGTATGCACCGTTACACATAGGAACAAATATATAATGCAGTGTCAGAATGAGTTATAATATGCTTTAATGTGGGCTATAATGTTGCGCGAATACATGCTATTGCCTGTATTTTAAAAACGCATGAGTAACTTTAAAAAAAGTCACAACAATATGTAGATTATCTCAACCTAATGAAACGCTGAAACTGTTGACCATTATTATTATTAATTATTAATTATCATTATTATTAGTATTAATCGCACATTAGAACTATATCTGAGAGACTAAAATAAATAAGACATTTATTTCCAAGACCTCATTGTATAGCTACATCAGTTGAATTAGAGTTAATATATTTATTAACTAAATATACAACAAAGTACTAATAGGTTTGTTAATGCTGTGAATATTACAGACTTTAGCCCTTACTAAAATTAACTACGAATCAAACCAAAACGGCAGTTATTGCAGTTATTCCATGGTTTTGTTACAAAATCTGATTTGTGTGGTTATGCAAATAGTAATAAAACAAACCTGCTTTTACAATAATAAAACCATTGTTAATTTTCGTAAGGGAAGATGATAACGAGCGGAGAAAATGTGAGTGAACCATCATTGCGAGATGACAGAAGTGCTGTTTATGATCCATATATCCAGAAAGAAATGCAAAAACGCATCCAGGGATTGAGTGGTCCTCTTTCGCAAATCGGAGGATCAGAGCTGTCGGGCGATTTCTCCAGCACATCGCCAAAAACAGTTTTTTACATGGAGTGCGACAATGCACGGCTGCACCAAATAGACACGGACAATGATATAACCGAATATACGCGTCGTCACTTCTAATTAGTGCTGAAATTTAGTTCTGAAATCAAACTTTGTAGTCTCACCAATAAATGACCAAGACAGTTTAAACATTTACATGAGATTTAATTCTTGCAAAGACATTGATGCCCGAGCGGGTGCTCCTTAGACTCGGCAGTCACTGTTACCGGAAATACTTTTACCCTGCATGCAGCCACGCCGGAAGCCAAAAACCCGGAAGTGTGAAATTGGTCAATTGCCTGTTCAAGCGCCGCCGCCGCGGTTTGCCGTTGGCGAGGGGGAGGAGAGCTCTGCATCAGTTGTATGTTTCGCCATCAAGTGATACTTTAAACTTTATAAAGAAATAAATCGGGTTTTACCGATGCAAATATGTTAGAAACGATGCATCGCGATACAAATGCCAATTTGTATCTGATGCACACTTTTTAAACCGATGCATCGTTAACTTTTTAAGCCGATGCACCGAGCGAATCGGGGAATCTTCCCATCCCTAATAGATAGACAGATACTGTAGAAAGACAGACAATATAAACAAATACTATAGACAGACAGACAGATACTACATATAGATACTGTAGACAGACATAAATATACTTTAGACAGACAGACAGATAATTATACCATAGATAGATACTGTAGACAAAGACAAATACTATAGATAGACAAAACTGTAGACAGATATATATATAGACAGATACTATAGAGTGTTCAGACAAACAGTATACTGTAGACAGACTGATGTTGAACATAGACAGACAAGTACAGACCAAGAGACACTGAAGATGGATAGACAGACAGACAGACAGCATGCACCTCTTGTGTACTTTGTGAGCAATCCAGACCACAAACAGACTCTACTCATAGGAGAGCCTTAAATCTAATTGTGTGTACACATCTGCCTTTGAATTGCACTGGATTAAAATGCACATGAAGCACATCTCTGCTCAGACGCTGAAATGGCTGACCACAGTATGACCTGGGACGAACCACGTCTGCAGACCCTAGCGAGGATCATTAAGAGCAGAGGGAGGAGAGAGAGACGGAAAAAAGGCTTAAAGGGGGGTGTAAGGAGAATCTGGTATAAAAGTACTAAGAGCAGGAGAATTGAGCATAAAGGAGGGAGGGGGAGGGAAAGACCTAGAACATACAGCTGAGAGAGTAGAGTGAGATGCAGAGAGAGAAAGAAAAGAAAAGTTATGAAACACAGCGAGACGGAGGAGGGGGATATCAGCCAGAAGGCTCCCAAGATTAAGATGGGGAGCAGGTTGAAAGAATGTCTCATTAAACACAATCTACAGTATTCGACTAGCACAAAGCTTTTGTTAAATACGCACAAGGTACATTATAAAAAAGATTTTTTCTTACACTTTCTGAAAGAGAAATAATATAAACTGGTCGAGGTAGTGCAATGCGTAAAGGGAATACAGCTAACCATGAGTATGAACAAAGCTTCCATCATTTTAATCACAGAAAAGCCAGTGTGCTTCTCTGACTCACTCCACTAAAATGTTGACACAGAGGTTTAGCACAAACCACAGAGCCTGTGATGAAGTAAAAACAAGGTCTGCCCCAGCCTGCAACATATGTTTAAAGCAGTGAAGAAGGGGTGAAGGGAACTGTGGCCAATATGCTGATATATGAAAGATGTGGTCAACTCTTAAAACAGTGGGCACTGACCTGATTTTTTTTTTTTTCCAGCTCGGCAATACAGAAAGTACAGTGCAGGACATATCTGGGACAGAGAACAATCTGATTACACACAGGTGGGTTTACAAGACAAATAATTCCCCCTTCGTCTTGCTTTGTCCACTGTAACCTGTGATACATTCAATATCTAGTTGAACAACTTAATAATAGAATAGAATTTTCATAGGAATTGACAGAATTATTTAAAGGAACACATCACTTAAAAATGCAAATTCTTTTATTTATGGGAACAGAGCTATTAAGAAAAAAAAGTATTGCGACTTCTGACTTTTTTCCTTGCAATTGCAAATTCCATCTCTTTTTTTTTTTAGAATAAAAAAAAAACTTGCAATTGCAAGTTATAAAGTCAGAAGTCTTTTTTCTCAAAATTATGACTATTTCTTAGAATTGCGAGTATAAATCTCGCAATTGTGACTTTTTTTTAAATAGGGTTATACTGTGCAATTCTGACTTTATAACACGCAACTGCTAGTTAAGTCAGAATTATGATATATAAATTGCAATTCTGAAAAAAAAAAAAATCCCCTTCTGAAAACTGGATTTTATAACTTGCAATTGTGAGTTTATATCTCACAAAAGTCATAATTATGAGAAGACAGTGAGAATTGCGAGATACAAACTCGCATTTGTAAAAAAAAAAAAGTAATTTTTCTTTTTTTTCACATTTTTTTTCAGTTTATATCACGCAATTCTGAGCAAAAATCTAAATTGTGACTTCATATCTTGCAATTTTGACTTTAAAATGCAATAATTTAGAATTGATATCACGTAATTCTAAGACAAAAAGTCAGAATTCCAAGTTTTAATCTGACAACTCTGACTTAATTTCTCAGAACTGCAAGTTTATATCTCATCACTGTAACTTTATAACTCACAATTTTGAATTTATATCACACAACTCTTAGAAATAAGTTTTCATACTTCATTTCTCAGAATTGCAAGTTTATATCTCAATTCTATTTATATCCCACAATTCTGAGAAAAAAAGTCAGAATTGCGAGTCTGTATCAATCTTGCAATTGTGACTTTTTTTTTAAAATAGGGTTATATTGTGCAGTTCTGACTTTATAACACGCAACTGTGAGTTAAGTCAGAATTATGATATATAAATTGCAATTCTGAAAAAAACAAATTTCCCCTCTGAAAATTGGATTTTATAACTTGCAATTGTGAGTTTATATCTCACAAAAGTCATAATTATGAGAAGACAGTGAGATTGCGAGATACAAACTCGCATTTGCAAGAAAAAAGCTATTTTTCTTTTTTTTCACATTTTTTTCAGTTTATATCACACAATTCTGAGCAAAAATCTGAATTGTGACTTCATATCTTGCATATTTTTACTTTAAAACGCAATAATTTTGAATTTATATCACGTAATTCTGACAAAAAGTCAGAATTCCAAGTTTTAATCTGACAACTCTGACTTAATTTCTCAGAACTGCAAGTATATATCTCATCATTGTGACTTTATAACTCACAATTTTGAATTTATATCACTCAATTCTGAGAAAAAAAAAAAAAAAGTCATTTGTGAGATATTGGTAGATAAAAAGTCGCAGTAACATTTTTTTTTTACATTTATTATTCAGTGGTGGAAACCAGCTTCCATAATTAAGTTCACAAAGTGACCATAAAAAAGCAGCATAAAAGTAGCAAAACTCATGAAATATATTTAAGTTTTTGGAAATCATACTATTAAAATAAAATGGTTAAATTATAAATCATACTATTAAAATAAAATGATTAAATGATTATTATTATTATTATTTATTTTTTTTCATTTTAAATTTTTCATTTTATTTAATTTTATCAGATTAAAATAACTATTTTTAAAAAAAAAAATCTGGTATCATGCATTGTCAAACAAAAAAAAAAATCAGTTTATACAACAATTCTGAGAAAAAAAACGAATTCTAACTTTATAACTTGCAGTTGCGAGTTTATTTCATGCAATTCTGAGGAAAGTCAAAATTGAGATTGTGAGATACAAACTCAAGTTTGAGCAGGTTTTTATCTCGCAATTGTTTTTATCTCAGTAAAAAAAAATCTCAGAGAAAAAAAATCAGAATTGTGACTTCATATCTTGCAATTTTAAATTTATATCACGCAATTCTGAGACAAAAAGTCAGAATTCCAAGTTTATATCTCATAATTCTGACTTTATAACTCAAAATTCATTTCAAAAGTCATTTGTGAGATATTGTTAGATAAAAAGTCGCAGTAATTTTTTTTAATTATTATTTTATTCAGTGGCGGAAACCAGCTTCCATAATTAAGTTCACAAAGTGACAAAAAGCACCATAAAAGTATCAAAACTCATGAAAGTTTTTGGAAATCATATTGTTGAAGTCGTTATTTTTGTTTTCTTTGCATACGAAAAGTATTGTTGTAGCTTCGTAAAATTATGGTTGAACCACTGATGGCAGATGGACTATTTTGACGACATCTTTCATACTTTTCTGGGCCTTGACAGTTTTATTTACTTGGCAGTCAACTGCACAGCCACAAAGCTCCCGATTTTCATCCAAAATATCTTAAATTGTGTTCAGAAGATGAACAAAGCTTTTACGGGTTTGGAACAACATGGGGGTAATTAACGACAAAATTTTCATTTTGGGGTGCAGTAACCCTTTAATATTTGTGAAACTAATGAAGAGTTTAAGAAAAACATGAAGTTGTGTTTTTCTTCCTGATATGATTTGATAAAGACACTCTACAAATGTTTTTGGATTCCTCCAAAGTCTCCTCCATTAATTGAAAACAGCACCAGGGCTCTTTTCATTGTTTACATGTCGATGTGGTGCAGACTCCTAATATAAACTGCTGACTTTATCCTTTTGTAATTTTCTATTTGATTGGCTGTTAAAATGGTGGATTATGCTTTTAAAACGTATGCTGTAAACCTTTTATTACAGAAAAGTGAAAGCATTCCTTCTACGTACTAGAATTGAGACAAATGTAACTATGCTGTTCTCTGTTCTAAGTGTGCGTCTACTAGCACACACACTTTGGCCAACAGTTGTGTCCTTCATCCAGACAGCATGTCATCTGGCATAAGCATTTCCAGCGGAGAGTGTCTCTTCAGCCTAGCCAGATTCAGATCAGCAAGGAGAACTACAAGCCAAAACAGAAAGAAAATGCAGTGCTTTCAGTACTGTTGAGGATAAATTTAAAACAACTATTTAATGAATCTCGACTTGAGTTTGTTTTTGTCCTTACCTCTTAGAATGTAATCCTGCCTGTTTCTTTGGCTCTCAACAAAGCAGGCCAGATGTCTGTCCTCCTTGATTCAGAAATTCCTGGAAGAATCACTGGCACATCTCTAAATTGAGTCCTGAGAGAGCAGCCTGGATCTGTTTCCCTGACTCAGGGACAGAGGAACAGCGTCAGAGCTACTGTAAAGATGCCAAAACAGCAGGTTTACATTTCATATTCTGATCTTTCAGCCAGGGAAGTTCAGGCCAAATGCCTCAGAGGAACTGTGTATAGTTCATTATATGCCGCAAAAACCATCAGATTTCATCAAAGGAGTGCCAAAACAGTCCTAATGAAGCACTTCAAAAACATCCATTTAAAAGGTCTACTGAGTACGTTTCAAAAACATTTAAAAAGTTCATTTGTTAACATTAATGAATTAGGTATAATGAATAATCTACATGTTTCAAAATATACCAAAGTTCAATGTTAAATTATGTTCATGTTTAATGCATTAAGAGATTAGCTCACCCAAAAATGAAAATTTGCAGATAATGTCCTCAACCTCCAGCCATCCAAGATCTAAATGAGTCATGAGAACAAATTTGGAGAAACTCAGCATTGCTTCACTTGCTCACCAATGGATACTCTGCAGTGAATGGGTGCCGTCAGAATGAGAGTCCAAACAGCTAAAAAAAACAAAAAAACATCACAATAATTCACAGCTAATCCACACCACTCTAGTCCATAAATTAATGTCTTGTGACATGAAAAACTGCATGTTTGTAAGAAACAAATCCATCATAAAGCTGTTTTTAATTTCAAACTGTTGCTTCCAGCTAAAATATGAGTCCTCTATCCATAATATTGTTTTAAAAAGTTCACAGCTTTGAATATCTCTACATACAATAGATACAAAAATTAGAGTTTAATATATATAAAAGAAAGTTATAACACTGCCAGCTGTATACAATACCATTTAAAAGAATAGTTCACCTAAAAATGAAAAGCTGCTGAAAATTTGCTCATCCTCAGACCATCTAAGGTGTATGCTAGCTTGTTTCTTCACCAGAACTGATTTGGGGAAATCTAGCATTATATCACTTGATCATCAATGGATCCTCTGCAGTGAATAATGGGGTGCCGTCAGAATGAGAGTCCAAACAGCTAATAAAAACATCACAATAATCCACAAGTAATCCACACCACTCCAGTCCATCAATTAATGCTGTGACATGTGACATGAAAAGCTGCATATTTGTAAGTAACAAATCCATTATAAAGCTGTTTTTAATTTCAAACTGTTGCTTCCAGCTGAAATACGAGTCCTCTATAACATTGTTTTCTCCAGTGGAAAGCAAAATCAGGAGAGAATTATGCACAGATCGAGCACCATTTACAAGCTAAAACAGGCCAAAACAGTTCTGATCTGAGAGGACAACAATGGATAGACTTTTTCTCTCTTTTCTTTGATGAATTTAGATTTTTTTTTTTTTTTTGTTTACAAATACTCATTAATTGAGGGACTGGAGTCGTGTGAATTATTGATTTTTGATGCTTTTATTAGCTGTTTGGACTCTCATTCTGACGGCAGCCATTCACTGCAGAGGATCCATTGATGATCAAGTGATATAATGCTAATTTCCCCAAATCAGTTCTGATGAAGAAACAAGCTAGCTTACATCTTAGATGGTCTTAAGAGTAAATTTTCAGCAGATTTTTATTTTTAGGTGAACTTTGTCTTTAAACAGTAATATATAATGTAATATAACTGGCAATGCTAAAACTCTATTTTATATACAGTATCTCACAAAAGTGAGTACACCCCTTACATTTCAGCAACCATTTTATTTTATCTTCTCAATGGACAATACTATAGAAACTTGGATATATATTTTAGAGTAGTCGATGTGCAGCTTGTATAGCAGTACAGATTTACTGTCCTCTGAAAATAACTCAACATGCAGCCATTATTGTCAAAATAGCTGGCAAAAGTGAGTACACCCTTAGTGATAAGAGTACTATGTTTAACCATGCAAAGCCACATGTCCTTTTCATCGTGTTCATATTTTTTTCTGCTTGACAGGACCATACTAAGTTGTTTATCTTGTTTTAGAGCAGTTAAAATGTGGTGCTTTGAGTACAATTCTCTCATACTGACCACTGGATGTTCAACATGGCACCTCATGGCAAAGAACTCTGAGGAATTGAGAATTAGAATTGTTGCTCTCCACAAAGATGGCCTAGGCTATAAGAGGTTCAGTAACACTCTGAAACAGTACAGAGCACTAGACTGTGCTCAGGGTCATACAGAGGTTTTTCAAGATGGGTTCAATTCGGAATTGGCTTCGCAAGAGTCGATCAACGAAGTTGAGTACTCGTTCTGTGCGTCAGGTGCAGAACCTAGCTTCAAAAAACAGATGCATGAGTGCTGCCTGCATTGCTTTAGAGGTTGCAGAAGTAGAAGGTCAGCTTGTCAGTGCTCAGACCATACGCCACACACTGCAACAAGTCGGATTGCATGTGCACCATCCCAGAAGGAAGCCTCTTCTGAAGCTGGCTCACAAGAAAGCCTGCAAACAGTTTGCTGAAGACAACATGTCTAACAGCATGAAATACTAGAACCATGTCCTATGGTCTGATGAGACTAAGAAAACCTTGTTTGGCTCAGATGGTGTCCAGCATGTGTGGCGATACCCTGGTGAGGAGTACCAAGAAAATTGTGTCTTGCCTACAGTCAAGCATGGTGGTGGTAGCATCATGGCCTGGGGCTGCATGAGTGCTGCTGGTACTGGGGAGGTGCAATTCATTGAGGGAAACATGGATGCTATTATGTATTGTACATTCTGAACCACAACATGATGCCTTTCCTTCAGAAATTAGTCCGAATAGCAGTTTTCCATCATGATAATGAGCCCAAACACACTGCCAAGATGACAACTGCCTTGCTGAGGAAGCTGAAGGTGATGGAGTGGCCAAGTATATCTCCAGACCTAAACCCTCTTGAACACCTGTTGGGCATTCTCAAGAGGAAGGTGAAGAACCACCATGTGTCATCCAGCAGCTTCGTGATGTCTTTATCCCAGCAACAACTTGTGCAGCTCCGGTCAATTCAATGCCCAGGAGGATTAAGGCAGTGCCAGATAACAATGGTGCTAACACAAAATACTGACACTTTGGACACAGTTTTGACAAGTTCACTTAGGGTGTACTCACTTTTGTTGCCAGCTATTTTGACAATAATGGCTGTATGTCGAGTTATTTTCAGAGGACAGTAAATATATACTGCTATACAAGCTGCACATTGACTAATCTAAATATATCCAAGTTTTATTTCTATAATATTACCCCTTTAGAAGATGGTTGCTGAAATGTGAGGGGTTTACTCACTTTTGTGAGATACTGTATATTAAACCCTATATATCTTTTAATGTAGAGATTACTCAAAGCTGTGTTCACTAATACTGAAATAAAAAAAAACTTATATACCAATCCAGATGCAGAATGTTCTTGCATTTTCTGTGCCGTTTTCAGCGGAGAATCTGTGGAATTCTGTAGAACAGTCTGTTAAACAGATCAGAGAATATGGAAGGTGAACAAATCACTAAATTAATTTAAAATAATAAACATGTTGATGCGTAGAACCTTCGGAATAATGGTGTTTCCATCAAATCTGTGGAGTTTTCTGTGGACGTTCTGCAGCACAGATGTCATGTGGGTCGTCTCGGTAGATGACGTGCTCTATAAAAGGTTCATTCACACTATATATAACTCCGCACAAAATCCTGCGTCCAGACATTTGAAAAAAGTCATTCCTGATGGAAAGCACAGTTGTTAATAATTAACAGATAAGAAAAGGCATTCAGTGCAGGACAGCATATGCTAGTCAGACGGCAACAGATATTAGAGTTGACTGACCCCTGATGGCCAATCCACACTATTACAATTCTAGAACCATCTCTATGATGATCAGGGGGTGCCCAAATTCGGTCCTAGAGAGTTTAGCTCCAACTTGATTCAACACACCTGCTGGGATGCAGTATTGGGGGTAACTTGAGTTACGTAACTCAAGTTACGTAATAATATTACTTTTTTCAAGCAACTAGTAATGTAACGCATTACTTTTTCATTTCCAAGAAAATATCTGAGTTACCTTTTCAAAAAAGTAACGCCAGTTACTTTTTGTTTTCTTTATGTATTTAATCCCATTTTATTAACCAGTGTCTTTGCTGCTGACCTTTGTTGATCCAACACATCAGTACACTGCAAAAATACTTTCTTACTTAGATTTTTTGTCTTGTTTACAGCCAAAATATATATAAAAAAATCTTAAATGAAGTAAATAATTATTTTTTAGTTTTCAGAAAAAAAAACAAGTCAAAATATGTGACTTTTTGCTTAGAACAAGCAAAATAATCTGCCAATGGGTTAAGCCAAAAATTTTATTTCAAACAGAAAACAAGATAATTTAGCTTACCCCATTTGGGAGATTATTTTGCTTGTTTCAAGCAAAAACACTTACATTTTGACAATAATTTTTACTTCTCTATAAAAACCTTCTTGATTTAAGAAATATATATTAGAAATATACTATTAAGAGATATTTTGGCTAGAAACAAAAGAAAGAAAAGCATTTTTTACAGTGTACCAATAAGCAAAACTTACTCCAGATGAACTAACATTTGTGTTTTTTTTCTCATTGCTGAAGAGTGTTGAACTTTTTTTTCCTACAGTTCTACTGTACAGACGTCAATTTAATTTTACTTTAGCCTTATTCACTTCATTTCATTTTGGTGTGAAAGGGCTTTTACATTAGCTAAGAATAAATCTTTTTATATTAAAAACAAACAAGCAAGCCATGCCCAGATTTAAAAAGTAACGAAAAGTAATGTAACGCATTACTTTCCATAAAAAGTAACTAAGTAACGTAATTAGTTACTTTTTTAGGGAGTAACACAATATTGTAATGCATTACTTTTAAAAGTAACTTTCCCCAACACTGCTGGGAAGTTTCTAGTATGCCTAGTAAAAGCTTGATTAGCTGGTTTCATGTGTGTCTAATTTGAGTTGGAGCTAAACTCTGCAGGCAGGACACCGGCCCTCCTGGACTGAGTTTGGACACCCCTGGTTTAAACAAAAGCACATGCAAGGAATTACAAAGTAACACTTTTTTTGATTTTTTTAAGTTGCATTTATTTATTACTCTTCATACGATACATCACTGTACCACCGCATATATTCTGAAATATATTTTCATTATAAAATAGGGATTCTACAATCAAGGTTCAGATATAATAAAATGCTCTGAAGGATCATAACAGACAATAACGATGCATCTTTAAATGAAGTGCAGGATATTTTGGACTTTACTTTGATTCCGGGCACCTCGACGAATCAGATTTGACATGTGGGTTTGTGTTTTCCCCAGAAATAAATTTCAGCTCTGTGGGCCGGATAGATGAAGGATCATGGAATGCTTTCTTCTAAAATCAAAACAGAGAGATTCTAACATTTAAGGACGGCAAGATCTCTCGTTTAAAAAAAAAAGACCTTGACCTCCGAACCAGCTTCAAACCCACAAATGTTCCTTTTGGTCCGAACGAATATTGTAACATTGTGCCATAGTAGAGTGAATCGTTTTTGACATATTGTGACGTTGCAAAAAACCATTCACGAAAGCACAGCAAATACCAAAGGCCACAAAATCGTCTGATTTGCTTCGACGTCAAACCATTAAGATTGTTAAAAACATCCTCCAGCGAAGGTTCGGTTGCATTTCAGCGTGTAAGACTACGGTTTTCACAAACATGGGCTATAGAAATATATACTGTAGAAGTCAATATTTTGCAGTGCTGCATTAGTGTACATACATATACATACAGTACATTCCCAAGCTAGGTAGATTACTGCAAGAGACACCACAC
Source organism: Cirrhinus molitorella (assembly GCA_033026305.1). Classification (NCBI taxonomy): domain Eukaryota; kingdom Metazoa; phylum Chordata; class Actinopteri; order Cypriniformes; family Cyprinidae; genus Cirrhinus; species Cirrhinus molitorella. The sequence goes on from CM065125.1 coordinate 25,557,925, forward strand.
CATTTTGTGCTACGACATGGGATCATGGCTGTCTTCAATAAAACGTCTGCCCAGAAGAGATTTGTCTGAAGCCTGAGGTATGCATAATATGCCCCGGTAACAATCATACTGTTACAATCATATATTTTTGTTATATATATACTTTTATATACACACTTTAATAGTCATCTCACGTACAGACCACCCTCTCCTTTAAAAACAAAACAAAATGGCAAAACAACAACTAAGCAACTAATTGTGCGCACATATACACGAAAAAGGTGCCAAACCAGGCTCGTATCATGGTCAGGGTTATGGATGATTGTTCATATGGAGTTTCGAGCTAAGTAACTGCACACAGCAGCTCGAAATATCCTAAAACAGAAGGAAATACTACTGTTTATCGGGCAGTCTTCTCTCGACAGAAATCAGCCGACATACTATTACAGATGTGGCCGTTAATAATTCACTCTTTCATAGTGTTAACGTTGCTTTCAGCAGGTCAGTGTGGAAAAACAAACCAAACAAAACAAAAATAATAATCGCAGGGTATGAAACACATTAATGCTTGCGGTGGAGTTTACAACAGCACTGAATTCACTCAGATATACAGACGGACTATGAAAGTGTTGAACCTGCTCATCTAAACGAATACAAACCCGCCAAACTAGTAAATAACCCAGGAAAGGGTGATTTGCCTTTGTATATAAACATTCTTTTCCCATCATGCTTTGCTCTTATTCAAGTTTATAAAATACTACTCTGCTTTATATAAAATTAAACTGGCTAAAGTGACAGGACTTCTAATATACATCCACTGAGTATTTATATTCATGTGTCGTTTAAGAAAATAAACTACAAAAGAATCAAACGAGAGCGTCAAATTAAAACCTGAAACATACAGAACGCACTGTACTCATATTGTACAACAACACTTTGGACTAGGTAACTTAGACAAACATATGCAACCATACCGAGTTAGATTAACAAGCTTTTTTTAACAAGGAATTTAAAACAACGATTCCTGGATGCTACATCTCTAGCGCTACCTGACATGCTAACAAGACGAGAGTGCAGAATAGGGTTGCGAAGGGAGGGAGAGGCTTTCCCCGTCAAGTTTTTTCCAAATGTACAGTATGTCACCGTCGATTTACATGACTTTTGCAACCCTCACATCTTTATTGGACCTGGACTAGGGAGAACAAGACGCAAATGACAAAAATACATCAAATTCTCAACTATTTTCTGCACTAACCTGATGTGGCTCGACGGCAAATAAGGTATTCTACGTTTTTGCGTGTGTGTTCAAATCAACAAGTCTCACAAAGTACTTGACTACACTAGTCTCACATCTATTTGAATTCTGTATGTCAGATGTAAGTTTTCAACGTGTCTCATGCAACTCTGAAGGAAATAATCGTTAGGTTACGTGTAACATACAGCTTAAACGACCTGCAGCTTCCTGGCTAATGTTTTACTTAAGCCATGTCTCATAGACACAATTATCCCTAATAAAAGTGCTTCCGGGAGCTGTAACTATAATCACTATCCAAGAGTTTAAAATACACCATCTATTCTCTCAGGACAAGCTAGAAGACAGCTTGAGAATGCTGTAACGCTGGAGAAATGCCTATTTCTGGCATAACAAGGTTTCGCGATATAAATCGGGGGCTCATCCGGGATACTAGAAATTTTCCGTTGTGGGATCACTCTCGTCTACAACATGTTCACTTAAAACTGGAATGTACCTGCTCATTATCATTAGAGGAAACAAGTAAAATTTGCTTCATGCAGACAAGCATAACAACACCTCCAAATATCACATTAAACTTTGATTACTGCCCTAATTTTAGCTCAAAGCTTAAACAGTTAAATAAATTTAGCTGATAATTCAGTTAATAGTGAAGAGTCTGCAAGTGTCAACGTTAGTAACTGAACTGCAAAATACATACGCAAACATCCATACATTTTGGTCTACAGGTCACTAAAATGCACTTTCCCACCAAAAAGACGCCCTTACATTACAATTTCAGGCTCTTGTTGAAAAGCTCCTGCCAACAGAAACATATCAGACTATCTTTGAACGATAGTGTGACATTTATCTCTCTAAAGGGACCAAATGAAAAAAAACTTTGGCCTATTGAGGCTATTTCCATCCAATGTTTTGATACCTCATTCCATTTTTCAACAGTGAAGAGTAAAGAGCCAACATCAATATAAACTCTGCCAACTTTCTTGAGCATTGACTCGGTCACAGTGAACGTGTTCAAATGACCACGAGGATCACGAGGCTTTCACTAGACTAGTCCCAATCAAATACATGCCTAAACAGTCAGGCCATCACACACAGGAAGTCACTCTCACTCAATACCACAGTAGTGCGTAAGGTGCTGGCTGGCTTCTGCAACTGCACACCCATGAGGCCTGTAAACAGTCTTTTTCTTCCTGACAGCTTCAAAACAACCTGCTGCCACTGAGGCGGTTGATTCTGAGATTCTCCTTTTAAACTTGGCAGCTAAATCTAGTCCTTTTCAAAGAAGAGCCAATAGGTATTCTAACAGAAACAAGACAGCAGAGAAGTTTTATACTTTTTAGCAACTACAGTTACAACATAGACTTGTCTCTGAGTGTATGTACTCAAGCATGAAAGGACAGAAAGGAAACAAAGAAACAAAGAGAACAACAAAGTTAAAGATAGTCGAGACTGTACAAATCGAATGCCTCTCCGTCTCTCAGATGAGTCTCGCCTCGCCCTCCATCTCAGGTGGCAGCTCGCACACTCCAGTGAAGTTTAGCTCTTTGCCCTCCTTCCCGCCCTGACTCCCTGCTCGAGACCCACTGTCACCGGGTGAAGGGTTGCTATGCGACAGTGTGTCGGGTGACGATCGGTGTCCTATCCCAGCACGTCTCTCCTTCAGGTAGCCCTCGAGACGTTTGAGAATCTGCTTGGGGTTTTTCTTAGCGAAGAGCTCCACTTCTGTGCATCACAGAGCAGAAAGAGAAAAGGTCAGGCTATCTCTTTTTCCACTAGATAAACTCTCAAGGTAAACACAAAGCTCTTTTCAGCCACCTTCGCATTTCAACTAAGGCTGCAAAGATTCACTTGTTTTCTTGATGCATCGATTACAAATTTTTGAATTGATCTTGAAACATGGATTTTTGCATCGTTTGGTCTGAATTGAAATTTTATTTAATTGATAGTTAATTTAAAGGGATAGTTTACCCGAAATTTTACATTCTTTCATTAATTACTCATTACCCATTAAACCTTCGTTCATCTTTGGAAGACAAATGAAGAAATTTTTGATAAAATGCAAGAGCTTTCTGACCTTGCATAGACAGCAATGCAACTGACAGGTTCAAGGCCCAGAAAAGTAGTTGGGACATAGTTAAAATAGTCCATGTGACATCAGTGGTGTAATCAAGTATAATTTTATGAAGCTACAAGAATAATTTTTTGTGCGCAAAGAAAACAAAAAACAACAACTTTATTTAATAATTTATATTTAATCAAAGGCCTTGAACATGGCCTTCCCATTGCTATCTATGCAGGGTCAGAAAGCTCTTGGATTTCATCCAAAATATTTGTATTCTGAAGATGAATTAATGACAAAATTTAATTGTTTCAATTTTCATCTCTTTAATAGTTAAAATTATTCATTAAAATCAAATGAATTGTTTTGTTTCAGTCAAGGATTGTTTTAAAAAGCTAAAAATGCAATGAAATGCGAATCAGCAATGAACTTTTATATATATATATATATATATATATATATATATATAAACAAATTAGTGACATTCACAAGACAAGACTATTCAGTGTTTCAATTTACATTTAATTATTCAATTTCTATAGTATTTCTTACTTGAATACTTACTTGTTACTACTGTTGACCTACCTGAAAAAAACATTTGTATGTTTTTTGTATATTGGTTCTGTTTTCTCGTTCTTATTTTACTACTAACATTAATTTAGTATTGGAAATCAAAATAGTTTTTTAAAAGTTACAACCTTAATTTCCAGCAAAATTTTTGTTCTAGCAAAACTTCAAATTCTAGAAAAATCTAATTGTTCTGATTGCAAAAATTATTCCTGAATCGAAAATATATGATTCATGAAGTGAATCGATTTGCGGTCTACTGAAAGATTCACACTCTTAATCTCTACATCTATTCATTATGCAGCAACTTTTATCCTAGTGAATGACAGTGTGAACAATGTGGAATCTAGACAGTCAGAATAGAGGGCATTTACATGTAAAACTTTTAAATTGACAGTAACCAAAACCTTATTTCATTGAAAGGGTCAACGAGAGTGTAGAGTGGTTTTGGCTTAAACCTTTACTAGCATTAAAAAATAAGTTCTCTTTCAGCATGAATATTTCCTAAACATTACTCATCCCCATGTCACCCAAGATATTCATGTCTTTCTTTCTTCAGTCGCAAAGAAATTAAGGTTTTTGAGGAAAATATTCCAGGATTCTTGACTATATAGTGGACTTCAATGGGGATCAACAGGTTGAAGGTCCAAATTGCAGTTTCAAAGGGCTCTACAAGATCCCAGCCTAGGAGTAAAGGTCTTACCTAGCAAAACGATCTGCAATTTTCTTAAACAAAAAATTAAAATGTATACTTTTTTCATTGGTTGGTCTAGCTTGAAAAACAAAGCTAGACCTTTCCTTGAAAGGGACTTTGGTAAAGTGCGTATGACTTTCTTTGCAGGTTGCTTCATTTTACTAGATAAGACTCTTATTCCTTGGCTAGGATCGTGTAGAGCCCTGTGAAGCTGCGCTTTGGACCTTCAACCTGTTGGGTCCCATTAAACTCCACTATATTTAGAAAAATCCTAAATGTTTTCCTCAAAAAACGTAATTTCTTTGTGACGGAAGAAAGAAAGACATAAACATCTTGGATGACATGGGGGTTATATGTCATTCAACAATACCACGCACAGTAAATGAAAAATCACCTTTGAGTACATGGCCAGAGTCAGAGATGGTTTTCTGCTGGCTCTTCCACAGCTGGTAGAGATGCAGGAACGTTGCAACATAAAAATCATTCAGCACTGCTACGACCTGTTGCCTTCGGTTACACTCCCTATGTGACATCACAAAGCAACAAAATGTTTTATTGCCATGGAAACAACTGCAGAGGTTATGAAAGGCTACAGCAAACACAGCCAAATCATTTCAAAGCCTGACAATATGTAATTAATACTGTACAAAATAAACACCAATTAATGTTCAAAAGCTGCAGCTTCCTACATGGCGAGATGACTTACTTAGACAGCACCTCCTCCCTGAGAGCATGCAGGGCGATTCGCGTCATGTTGATTGACATCACACAGAACGGAAAATTCTGCAGGTGATAAAAATGAAAATGAGCATTTATTGATAAGGGTGTAGCAATGGTATGCTTGATTGGGTTTTGCATCACCTGAATTGGATGCTGAGAGAGTTTGTAGATTTCTCTAGCGAGTGGGAGTATCTCTGGGTCCATGACGAAGTAGAGAGTGTGCATCAAGCCCAGAAAACCAGTTCCCCTCAGATCTGTAGCAGGGTCTGAGCCTGAAAATATAAAAGACATGCAAAAACAAATATTACATACATGACTTACATGACATTATGAAAATAACCAATTAATTACCTTGATTTTTTTTTTGGTTTAGACATTTTAAGCATAGTTGCTTTTTTAAGGTACCTTGAAAGCCCACATTCTCCCAGTGTGGTCCATAGCGAGGGCAGTCTGCTCTGGTACAAGTCAATTTCCTGTAGATGGTCTGGAGTACACGCATGTGAACTGACTGGCCATTATCCAGAGAACCTATAGAAACACAAAACAATACATCACATGTAAGACGCTTAGGAAGTGACTCTGGTAGCCATCTTAACAATTTAAAGGGGTCAAGAAACTGAAAAAAAAAAAAAAAAAAAAAAAAAAAAAAAAAGGTCAAAAGTAAGGTCAAAAGTTTACATACACCTTGCAGAATCTGAAGTGTTCATTATTTTACCAAAATAAGACGGACCATACAAAATACATGTTATTTTTTTGTTTAGTACTGACCTGAATAAGATATTTCACATAAATGACATTTACATATAGAACACAAGAGAAAATAATGTACAGCTGTGTTTTTTTTTGTTGTTTAGTGATAGCTGTTCATGAGTCCCTTGTTTGTCTGCTGAAGGACTTCAAAAAATCCTTCAGGTCCCACAAATTTAGTTTTTTCTGTATTTGAACCCTTTTCAACCATGACTGCGTGAGTTTGAGATCCATCTTTTCACACTGAGAACAACTGATGGACTCGTATGCAACTATTACAGAAAGTTCAAACACTCACTGATGCTTCAAAAGGATCACAACACAATGCATTAAGAGCTGGGGGAATTTGAATTTGAAGATCAGGGTCAATTTAAATTATTTTTTCTTCTGGGAAACATGCAAGCTTCTGAAGGGCAATGTGCGCATCTTCATTCTGTTCAAAAGCATTAGTGAGTGTTTGAACTTTCTGTAATAGCTGCAACTGAGTCCCTTAGTTGTCCTTAGTGTTAAAAGGTGGATATGAAAGGGTTTTAAATAACAAAAACATGTTGTATTACTAGCACTTCTTGTGTGTAAATTAAGGAAATGTACTCACTGCAAATTTGATAAGGTAACCCCCAGAAATACAATATAAAGATTTGAAATTTCATGCCCCTTTAACTGAATCAACACTGAATGAATGTACACATTCACTAAATGAATGTACTCATTAAAACAAAGAATGTAGCTACTTGGCTTGTCCAGTCATATGTTCAACTTACACTGTGCGATGGCAAACACTAAGTCTCTCTCCTCTACAAGGTCTTTGTGTAGCCGAGGAGGACCGAACAGAAAATGGGTGATGGCAGCCAATCCAGTCCTGCGAATGGTGGGCTGAATGTTCTTCTAATAGAAGTGAGTAACAAGTATAGAATAAAAAAAGAGAAAGAGAGTCAATGACAACCATGGTTTTTTCTGCTGTATAAAAGTGTACAGTTACTTAAACTCACAAGCAGGTCTCCAAGGTCAGTGGTCTGAAAATGCTGCAGAGCCTCATTGAAGGAGATCAGCGGTGATGGAGTGAGATCCTCAGCAAGAACTACACAAGAGAAACACACGGTTTGCTTTGTAAACATGCAGTGTCTATTTCCTAATAAACAATTTGTAATGTACTGAAGACTTGAGAAACTTGTAATTTCTGACTGGTTATGTGGAACTGATCCTCAGCTAAGCCCCACTGTCACATTTGCATGTTGCCTACCTGCTTGTGCTTACTGCCTCTGTCAAACACAGAGCACAAGTGTTCGTACTGAGTGAATTACCTTAAGAAATGTCTGGATTAACCATGTGTTTGCATTGAGTAATTATATGTAGCTGTCAAAACGGTTTTGTACATGTTAAAATTTGTTCAAAACATTTGAAAATGTTGAACAGAGATAAAACAGTAAAAAAAAAAAATTCTCATTTGTGAAGCTCTACATATTTCAAAAAAATTACAAATGTATACATTTTTGATAGGTCTACCATTACTGCAGATATTATCCTAAGAACCATTACTTTTTCAGTACTTTTTGCTTCCTGTTTGCCTAAAAATATCACAGTGTAGATTACTTTTATACCAGCAATTTTGTGTGCCATGATTTTTTCTTTGCTACTTAGCATGTTACATCAATTAAAGTGACCTGCTTCAAGCCTAAATATATTTAACTAAATATATTTAATTTATTTTTTTTCGGATATAATAATCACAATCAAATAAAAACTGAAATGGTTGCATACAACTCAATTCCAATAAAATGCTGTCTTCATGTCAGATTTATTGAAAGATACATATATAATGAACAGTAATTAAGCTCCTGTCTTGTGTTTTTACTAACTATATAGATAACATGTTTTTTTAAGGTAACATTTAGGGACATACTGATCACAAGATTTTTTATTAATGACGCATGAAATGCTAACCTATAAGAATCCTTTATGCCACATTTTAGATCGTTAGATCGTTGAATTTTCTGACAAAATGGACAGATTTTGAGCTGACAGTGTTTCTTATCAGAAGTAAAAATTGCGATTATGAGCTTTGTGCTTTAGGGTTAGGTGTGCTTCAAATAATGTCTGGTGAAGTGAAACAAAATGCGAACCTGGCAAACCTGGTTTGTAATATGAATAATTCAGTGGTCAAACAGAACCTGTGTTAACAGCACTGTTTTTAACACTGTTAACGTGAGATAAAACCAGTTTTACGTCACACAGGTATATTTGTAGCAATAGCCAAAAATACATTGTATGGGTCAAAATTATTGAATTTTCTTTTATGCCAAAAATCATTCGGATTTTAAGTAAAGATCATGTTCCATGAATACATTTTGTCAATTTCCTACCGTAATATATCAAAACTTAATTTTTGATAAGTAATATGCATTGGTAAGTACTTCATTTAGACAACTTTAAAGGCGATTTTCTCAATATTTAGATTTTTTTCACCCTCAGATTCCAGATATTCAAATAGTTGCCAGATATTGTCCTATCATAACAAAGCATACATCAATGGAAAGCTTATTTATTCAGCTTGTATAAATCGAAATATCATACTGTGGACTTCATTATTGTACCATGAAATTTTGATATCGCCATCTTTAAATTCTACACAGGTCTGGTATTTATCGACACCTCATTCTATAAGAATCTATTAGGAAAAATATATTTTTGGGGGGGCTCAACATAAAAAAATCAATATAACACATACAATTTATACGTGGACTGCTGTCTACATACAGTAAAATCATCGCCCATTTGGTGCCCACATATCTCATCAAGAGATGCCGATGCTCCAGATTGTATCTGACAGTGATCAGGTTTCGTAATGTATCTATTTTAGCCAAGGAGGTGATGCCATCTCTCCAGGGTAGGGGCGTATGCTTAGTCACGGTGACGTAATGTGCTCAGTATCCAGGCTGACAGGATGTTGTTTCCATGGTGACAAGGTAATTGGTCTCACCTGGTTGGATGCTCTCCAGGGCATCCCACTCCTCTTGTGCTTGCTCCACCTCCAAGCTCACCTCTAGACAGACAAAAATCACACATACACATTGTTGTTGAACTGCTGAACTACTGACATCATTCTGTGTAACAACGCTCCTGAGTGGTGAAGTCTTTACCTTCTGTTTTAGTCTGATTGCCTCCTGCTGCCAGAGACTGTAGGAGCCCATTCTGTTTCAGCGCTGAGATCTACACAAGCACAAGTTCACACCATTACCACCGCTATTCAAACCAGGAACACAGAACATCATGTGACTGTAAGTGAAATACTCACTGGGACAGTTTTGAGATAAGGGTTGCCATTCACATTGCCATTGTCTTTGATGCCATTACCTGGAGTCAGTCCATTTAAGATCTATAAAAAAATCCAAAACACATCAACAGGAAGCAACCATGATGCATTCAGATATTCACAAGACCAGGATGCATATATAGTTAAGCAGAGTTTCTCACAGTTGTGCATTTGGAGTGGCCATTGGTTAGATCCTCTGTCTGTTTACAATCTTGTGGAAAACCGTTCAAGCCCTAAAAGGATGAAATCAAAAAATATACATAATAAATACAGGTCCTTCTCAAAAAATTAGCATATTGTGATAAAGTTCATTATTTTCTGTAATGTACTGATAAACATTAGACTTTCATATATTTTAGATTCATTACACACAACTGAAGTAGTTCAAGCCTTTTTTTTTGTTTTAATATTGATGATTTTGGCATACAGCTCATGAAAACCCAAAATTCCTATCTCAAAAAATTAGCATATTTCATCCGACCAATAAAAGAAAAGTGTTTTTAATACAAAAAAAGTCAGCCTTCAAATAATTATGTTCAGTTATGCACTCAATACTTGGTCGGGAATCCTTTTGCAGAAATGACTGCTTCAATGCGGCGTGGCATGGAGGCAATCAGCCTGTGGCACTGCTGAGGTGTTATGGAGGCCCAGGATGCTTCGATAGCGGCCTTAAGCTCATCCAGAGTGTTGGGTCTTGCGTCTCTCAACTTTCTCTTCACAATATCCCACAGATTCTCTATGGGGTTCAGGTCAGGAGAGTTGGCAGGCCAATTGAGCACAGTAATACCATGGTCAGTAAACCATTTACCAGTGGTTTTGGCACTGTGAGCAGGTGCCAGGTCGTGCTGAAAAATGAAATCTTCATCTCCATAAAGCTTTTCAGCAGATGGAAGCATGAAGTGCTCCAAAATCTCCTGATAGCTAGCTGCATTGACCCTGCCCTTGATAAAACACAGTGGACCAACACCAGCAGCTGACATGGCACCCCAGACCATCACTGACTGTGGGTACTTGACACTGGACTTCAGGCATTTTGGCATTTCCCTCTCCCCAGTCTTCCTCCAGACTCTGGCACCTTGATTTCCGAATGACATGCAAAATTTGCTTTCATCCGAAAAAAGTACTTTGGACCACTGAGCAACAGTCGAGTGCTGCTTCTCTGTAGCCCAGGTCAGGCGCTTCTGCCGCTGTTTCTGGTTCAAAAGTGGCTTGACCTGGGGAATGCGGCACCTGTAGCCCATTTCCTGCACACGCCTGTACACGGTGGCTCTGGATGTTTCTACTCCAGACTCAGTCCACTGCTTCCGCAGGTCCCCCTCTCGTTGTGCAGCGTTTTCTGCCACACTTTTTCCTTCCCACAGACTTCCCACTGAGGTGCCTTGATACAGCACTCTGGGAACAGCCTATTCGTTCAGAAATTTCTTTCTGTGTCTTACCCTCTTGCTTGAGGGTGTCAATGATGGCCTTCTGGACAGCAGTCAGGTCGGCAGTCTTACCCATGATTGCGGTTTTGCGTAATGAACCAGGCTGGGAGTTTTTAAAAGCCTCAGGAATCTTTTGCAGGTGTTTAGAGTTAATTAGTTGATTCAGATGATTAGGTTAATAGCTTGTTTAGAGAACCTTTTCATGATATGCTAATTTTTTGAGATAGGAATTTTGGGTTTTCATGAGCTGTATGCCAAAATCATCAATATTAAAACAAAAAAAAGGCTTGAACTACTTCGAGTTGTGTGTAATGAATCTAAAATATATGAAAGTCTAATGTTTATCAGTACATTACAGAAAATAATGAACTTTATCACAATATGCTAATTTTTTGAGAAGGACCTGTATATGTCTCAAAATGGAAAGGAAAGGAAATGTTAAAAATTCATTCAATTCACAGTTCTATCAGTGCACACAACCTTGCATTTTCATGTATAACAATGCACCATGTCTACCAAATTTCAAAAGGAAAGAAATGTCTATTCAATTCTAAACTGACAAACAGACTAAATTACATGCACTGTACAAATTTATTACAGTGCACTGTACAGTGCTTTAGACTAGATCTCCCTAGGCAGTGTAGTTGCCATGTTGTGAAATCCCCTCTGTGCTGTTAGTTCCCAGAGTAAAACAAAGAGAGGAGGTGTAAAGGATGGTATAGCAGCTGCGTCACACCTGTTAGGAAATTTACAATGCAGCATCAAATGTATTTAATATGCATGCCCTATCATTACAAAATCAGCGCTGAGCAGGTATAGTACAGTACAGCTTTTTCATTGAATAACAGATTAAATGGACTTCTCAGTTTCATTCATTAATCTCTTGACTCAAAAAAACTCCTTATTCCTTATGATAAATAAAAAACTGGATAGAAGTGATAAAATTAGCTGTTCAGATTAGAGGTGTCACAACATATTGATGATAACCATGCTATTTAAAAAAAAAAAAAAAAAAAAAGGAATATGGATATCATATTACACGTTTAATAATATTGTAAATATTCCAGAGCCAGTAACTACTGTAGGGCCCTATGATTTTTGCGATGCGGAAAATGTGAATGAAATCATGGAATCCGGTCATAAAAATGGAATTCACTGAATAAAGTGGAATGTCACGGAATTTGCCAAATTTTGGATGAATAAATCAAAAGTAGGTCAGTACACTTAAATCAATAAATGATATGGAGTAGTGGCAAAAATACTATTTACATGAACACATAAACAATCTCTAGAACTGCTCTGGGAGTCACTTCTTGTTAAGCATTTTACCACTTCTTTTGAGAAAAACTATCGTCATAAATATATAAACAGAAATTTACAGGTCTTCACTGCAAACAGTCAAAATAAAAGTTTGAAGAAACTGTGAGAGAAATATATTACTTGATGTAATGACACTACTACTACTACTACTACTAATACAATTATTATTAAAACATTATTTTTTAAGGAATATTTACCAGAACAATTATTTAAAAATCTCTCTCTCTCTCATATATATATATATATATATATATATATATATGTGTGTGTGTGTGTGTGTGTGTGTGTGTGTGACCCTGCACCAGATATGTGACTCCAAAACCAGTCATAAAGGTCAATTTTTCGAAACTGAGATTTAAATAAGCTTTCCATTGATGCATGGTTTGTTATGATATGACAATCTATAATCTGAGGGTTAAAAAAAAACTAAATATTGAGAAATTGCCTTTAAAGTTATCCAAATGAAGTTCTTAGCAATGCATATTATTTTTCAAAAAGTATTGACATATTTAAGGTTGGAAATTTACAAAACATCTTCATGGAACATGATTTTTTTTTTGTATGTATGTGTGTATATAAATAAATAAATAAATAAATAAATATATATATAAACAGTTCAGATGCAAAAGCCTTTAAATCCATCAGACACATTTCTTCAAAAAATGCATTTTTATCAGGCTCAGATGTATAGGTTTCTATGTAAGTACTGGTACTTCTGATTGAGCTGAGGCTGGGATTTTGGCGAGTTTGAAGTAAAAGTATATGATGGATGTACAATATGTGTCAAGATCATTCACTGAGATGGCTTTTAGAGGGTTTTGCATTGGAACTCTTCATATATATCTTTATTTTTTTTTCTCTCCATGAAATAATTTAATTACAGATGCTTTTGATTATCAACATTTAATAAAACCATTCAAATTGAATCCAGAAAATTAATGAAAAACAGAATTTGGTAAAAAAAAAAAATAATGAATTTGAGAAAAACTTTCAATAAATTGCTGATAAATTATGTAAGTTTTATATTTTTTGATTAATTAAACATGCTTTTTTGCCATTAAAAAAAAAGAGTCTAGAAAAAAAATTTAACTGGAAAAAAAAAAAAATGGAATACAGAAAAATATACAATTTATTATTATTGGGTTGACACTCCAACATAGTAGGTTTTTACTGCACCTTAATGCTGTTGCCAGCCTTCACAAAAAAAAGACAGCATTGTGTAGCTGTTATTGCTGCACAGAATCATGTCAGAGAAGAGACCTGCACCCCAAAAAGCTATCTTGACAATGTGGGAGTTTTTGGACTCCATAAAAAGGCTCGTTTTTAGACCAGTGTTTCCGAATCCCAATCATTCCTGAAGTACACATTCTGGAGGTCTCTCTTATCTGAACCATCCATTTCAGGTCCTGGGGCCAGTTGCATAAACTTAGTCACTGTGTTAAGACTGTGTCTTAAGAAGTAGTTTTACCAACTAGCAATAGACAAGGGGTAATCAGTCTTACTTTTCATACTCATTTTAGACCAATCTATAATTTTGTAACTGAATTTAAAAAGTTATGACCGGTCTTGAAAGAAAAAAAATTGATGACTAACTTTTTAAGACTAGTCTAAGCAGTTTATGCAACCGGCCACTGGAATCTTTATTAACAAGCTTAGTTGATTCAAGTGTATTTGAAAAAAATTGCAAGTTAAAAAATGTGCACTGTTGGTGTGTGTCCAGGAACTGTTAAAAGGCCTAGTCTGGAGAAAACATTGATTAATAGTGAGTTCTTTTTGTTAGTCCCCCCCCCCCAGATATATTTACAACTCTCTCTCTCCGTGCCTCCCTACACTAATATTTTTGAGTGTGACTCATTGACCAAAAAAGAGAAATCACAAAATAAACAAAGTTAAAGATTAATTTGACTGATAGCACTATTTATTTTTCAAATTTTTTTATAGATATTGCAATAACATTGTTTTCGTTTGACCATGATAACTGTGTAATGAAAATCTGATATTGTGACAGCCCTAGTTAAAATAATTTAGGCTTGAACTGAAATCTTGAAATATTATTAACTGCAGACTTCAGTATCTGGAAATCTGAGCACAACTGAGACATTATTAACTGACTTTTTAAGGGAAGAAAATAATTTTTTAAAGTTGTTATTTTAGTTTTCTTTGAGCATAAGAAGTATAGCTTTATAAAACTACAGTTGAACCACTGATGTCCCATGGACTATTTTAACAATGTCCTTACTACCTTTCTGGGTCATGAATGTGTCAGTTGCGTTGCTGTCTATGCAGTGTCAGAAAGCTAGCGAATTTCATCTAAAATATCTTAATATCTACAACCCCAATTCCAGAGAATTTGGGAATTTCATCAAATGAATATGTTATCTTTTCATTTTCTTTAATCTTTATTCAACTGAAGTACAAAGAAAAACTGTCCAGTGTTTTCAGTGGCCAACTTTTACTTTTATTTTGTAAATATAACCAAATTTAGATTTTTATGGCTGCAACACACTCCAAAAAAGTTGGGACAGGGGCAAAATAAAAATGAAAAGGTTATAGAATATTCAAATTAAACTGTTTTGAAACAGTAAGCAGGTGAAATGGCAATAAGTGAGGATATCTTGTTTGGGTATGAAATGAGCATTTCAGTCTTTGCAAGCAAAGTTGAATCAACTTTTTGTTTTAAGAATTTAGGTCTTTCACCAACTACCACACATAATATTGTGAAAAGATTCAGGGAATCCAGAGAAATGTCCGTTTGTGTAGGGGAAGGCAAGACACCTTAGATGAATGTGCATGACTTTTGAGCCCTCAGATGGCACTGCGTAAGAAACTGTCATGTTGCGGTGTTAAATATAGCCACATGGGCTCAGGAGTACTTCGGCAAACTGCTGTCACTTAATACATTCTTCAGCTGCATTAATAAATTCAAGTTGAATTTCTGTTACTCTAGCAGAAGCTCTACATCAGTTCTATGCAGTAATGCCATGGGGTTCTCTGGGCTCATCTCAAATAGTCAAAAAAATGATGGAAATGTGTGCTGTGGTGAGACGAGTCCATGTTTCAGCTTGTTTCTGGGAAAAATGGACGTCAAGTTCTCAGTACCAAAGACCAAAGGGACCATCCAGACTTTCATCAGCGACAGATACAAAAGAAAACAACTGTCATGGTATGGAGGTGTAGCAGAGCAAACAGCATTGGCAACTGGAATATGTGCAAAGGTACATTTGAAATTGAGGAATGTATTGGGATTGTACAGACACATACTGCCATCAAGATGACATCTTTCATGGGAAGTCCCTGGTTATTAGATCAAGACAATACCAGGTCTCATTCTGCATGTGCTACAACAGCGTGGTTTCGTAGACAGATTGAATGTGCTAGATCTGTCACCTATTGAAAACGTATGACCAGTCATGAAAATGAGAATCAGACAACGACGATCACAGACTGCTGGGTATCTCAAGTTTATCAAGACAGATTGGACAACAATCTTGCTTGCAAAACTTGAAGTATTAGTATCCTCATTTCCCAAACAATTAAACATTGTAATTAAAAGGAAAGTTGATGTGGCACAGTGTTAAACATGCCTCTGTCCCAACCTTTTTTGGAGTGTGTTGCAGCCATGAAAATCAACATTTGGTTATATTTACAAAATAAAATTAAGGTTGGCCACAGAAAACATTGGACATATTCTCTTTGTACTTTAGTCAATTAAATAAAGATTAAAGAGAACATATTCTTGATTTTATGGCATTTCATGAAACATGCCAACTTTTCTGGAACTGGGAATGTATAATATCCTAAAGCTTAGTTCTGAAGATGAATAAAGGTGAACGATAGGGCTGGGTGCAAAAATCATAAATATTATGATGGTATAAAATGTATCCTTGTAACAGCAAAGCTCTGATTCAGGGATCTGAACTCTCGATATCTGGCAACCACACTCATGAATGCACACGTAGTAGAGGCGTGTACAGCAGTCCGCAATAACATTTTCTCCTTTTTGTTTTACAAAAATTCAGAGAGGTTTTGGTAAAGTTTACATTTTTTGAATACATTCAAGTCAACAAAATTGCATACTGATATAATCATAGCTTTCGTTTATTGACCTTATTGTTGTCTCGCCTTAGTCATGGGGAAAAAAGCTTGTCAACGAGCATTTTTCACCATAGTTTTCATTAACGAATCTAACGTTAACACTTGTCTCCATTTTGCTACTGTGTGAAAAAAGACCTTCCCTCACCTCACGTCTCTTGTATGGTAAGGGAACATAATATTGGATTTTCGGCGCATTCTTTTGCAAAAGTATGCTTGAATTTGAACTATTCAATGTTTACGATATTTTCAAATTTTATATCATCGTCAAAATTATAGCGATATTACCGCTAATATTCAATATATATCGCCCAGCCCTAGTCAACATGGGGGTGAGAATGACAGAATTTTCATTTTTGAAGGAACTATGCCTCAAAAAATGGGCTGCCGGGATTCAACTTACCGTTACACATGTGTTTTCTTTCTCAGCTCTTTGCTTTAACACCTACTGTGTTCACAAGGATACTTGCAAAAATGGGCATTTTGACATACAAGTGTGCGTATAAAGCAAAAAAAAAGAACTCAATAGTCCCTCACTCATCTTCATGTGTACGGGCCTCTCTGACAGCACTCTTTCAGAAGTCTTTCAGATAGTGCATATAAGCAAATGACTTTCCTTTCACTGCTAATTGCATTTTCAATGCTTAAAAAAGCATGCAAACTATACATTTTTGTGACCACATAGCACAGCAATGTCATGTGAGCGTGTAAAGACAATATTCGAAAATCTCTATCAGTTGTTAAATTTCTACCGGTTAATCGTATATCACCCACCCCTAGCTCATATATTGTCTATACATCTATTTGTTTTTTATATTCATAAGATAGGATATTTTAACTAATATCAGACAAGAAAAAGTGCCATTTTCCAGAATATCAGTGCAAAAAAGATATAAATTTTATTCAACAGTTCCAAAACAAGTTAATATTGAGTGACGTTTTAGACATAATATTCTTTTCTGTTTTGCCAACGAAAATAGTTCCAAACAAAGCAGGAGCGGAACATTTGTGTACAGTGTTTTGTTCCTGCCTGCATATGTTTTAAAACAAATTATTCATTCATTGTGTGAATAATTTGATAATCCACTCATAAAGACAATCCTTTGCTTTGTTTCCAAATGAGCCGTTTTGAATGAATCATTTGAATGATTCATTCATTGATTTATTGTCACATTTATTCATCCATGACAGGCCTAAACCAGCCAAGGCATAAGCACCAAAACACACTCTGTATGATTTTAATTATCACTATTGAAAAATTCAAAAAAATCTAGAGATGATTTTTTCATCTATATCACACAGCCCTTCATTCAATCTCATTGCTGTCTAGTTGAACAGCTGAGATATTAAGCAGATCTAATTTGTGTTTTTGGAGTGTAATGCAGTATAATAGCACTCTAGGTAGGGATGTCATACATACCTCTGTATGTACTGCGACTGCAACAACCCCTTCCATGACATGAGTCCACTGTCCCGCTGTCCCCCTACTGTCCACCCATCCAGTGGACTAGGCAAACTGTAAACACTGCCCAGTGGACACACATGGTTCTAGAGCACTTTTAACGCTTTCAGAAGCACCTGCTCCCGGTCCTACAAGCGTGGATGTAGACTAAAACAGCAGAAGAGCTTTCAGTAGTGCATTGTTCAAATGCGCCGCTTCTGGATATTCAGAGAGGGGCTGGTAGGAAAAGAGTTGGGCCAAGGAGCAAAAGCATAATTTGAATAGTAACAGGCCTGAGGATCGTGCAGCAAGTTGTGAATCGTGATGGCCTTGTTGGAGATGGATTTCTCAAGTCCGTCGAGTGCTAATTGTAGCAGGCCAGTGCCACGTCAATGGGCGAGCGCTAAGTCCACTTATGTGAGCGTTGCAAAAGGAGTAAAAATCTAAAATAGATTAGGTACAGCAGTGACGAAGCCTCTGTTTTGAAGATGAAATCTCTGATGAAATCTCAGCGAAAGTTCAAAATTGGAGGATTGGAGGCTTATAACATGTGTCTGTCACTAAAAAGGGAGTTTACTGATGGTTTGGAGAAGAAAAGTCCCCTTGGCCTTCCACCGACAGCTACAGCAACGTCCGAATGAGTCTCTGTAGGATGCATAATCACAAGTATTAGAATATGCAAATGCAATAATAATCCCATTGCAATTAACACTTAAAAACTCACATGCATATGCAATGTGCGCACAATACATAGGCATGCATGCACTCTTTCCAGCTTTCATGCATAGAAGCGCTGCACAGAAAATCGGCATCCGAAAAGCATGACGTCATCTGATCAAGACCGCATCCCTTTGAAATCGAAATAGATGGAGACCAGCAATGCGATCAGCAATTACCACAGATGAAATTGCAAACGCTCTCTTTCGTTTTGCATTGCCTTTAATGTGCAGTCAGGCTTTATACGACGGATAACTAAATCTATTGCATTCATAAGCAGAGAAAGGCTGAGAGGTGACGTCATCTTTATCCTGACTCACAAAACCTCAACTAACTAAACATAATAATAAACATAAACGGCAGGCAACTCAAAAGCCAAAGTATTAATCGACAATGAACGCTATATGGGATTAGATATGCATCAGATATGATGCATCAGCTCCAAATGCGGCACAGCATGAATGTATGACAGCATCCAGTGAACTGTCAAACACCTTTACAAAAGATACATTAACCATTATATGGAGACATGACGGTATTTATTTACATGCATTTCACTTTATCAATCGCAAATCCAGCTGCATATATTGAACACATGAGATTTATCTGACAGCTAGTAACAATAACGATCACAAAAAAACTGACCAACTTACTCATATAATAACAGTTATTTCTCCCAGAAATAACGGTACATTTCAGCCCTCCTCCTCATTCCCTTCAAGTTAAATGAGCAACACGAAACGCTCACGTTTACCTCAGCACTCAAAACCTCCCGTTACTGTAGTTATTTCTGCTTAAAGATTGTTATTTACTGTCACATTTCAGTTCAGTGACTGCTGAAGCGTCTGTCTCTCGACCTGCTTGAGCTAAACTGCTTCAATCTTTTTGTACTCTCGTTTCTAGCTTAGCCAACTTGCCTATAATTAGTCTTTTGCGACACAGTATCTACGAAAACGTGCAAACAATGTAGCGTTTTCTTTCTTAACTGCAAATTACACATTTATATCGTTGCTAGAATGCTAGGTATTAAATATTAGTTGTAATTTTTACCTCAGTTTCTCTCCCTCCAATCTCGGCTTCCCTTCCCCCCTTTCCACAGTAACTGAAAACCCCGACGCCTTGTGGGAATTGTGGTTCTTCTACTGTAAATAGACTTCCGGTAGTGTAGGAGCCCTTTAGTCACTCGCTAAAGTTTTTCGATGTTTGTTTGTTTGTTTTGTTTCCATGAAATTTCATTGACAGCTGTACTTCTTTCAAACGACTCTGAATGCTTGTATAATTATGCAATTTTACGAGATATTTGTAAGATTATATTTCTCTTTTAACAACAACTATATTATTTAATAAACAAACAAAGGCATAGTTTGTGCTTTAATGTCTTTGTCTCAAACAATGCAAATAGCCAAACACCTTGCTTTTGCAAACTAATTTACTCTTTTGTTTTGTTTTGTTTTGTTTTGTTTGATTGAAATTTCAGACAGTGACATCAGTACTCAATATACAATATCTTTTATAATTTTACAGATTTTTAGCATTTTAAATGGAATGTATTCACATTTTTACAACAGCAATAATTTAGTAGCCATTGTTTATGCTTAAATATGGAAATTAGTAAAAAAAAAAAAAAAAAAAAGAAGAAGAAGAAGAAGGATGTGCAGCTAACGTTTGTCTGATAACTATGGAAGCCCGAGTCCAACACTGAATAAGAAATAAATAAAAAAGGTAATTGCGACTTCTTATCTCAGAATTCTGACATTTGTTCTCACAGTTGCGAGTTTACATCTCACAATTCTGAAAAAAGCATCAGAATTGCAAGATACAAACTTGTATTTATAAGAAAAAAAGTTCAAATTGCACAATATAAACTTGCGATTGCAAGTTATAAAGTCAGTTTATATTCTTGCAATTTTGACATTTTTTCAGAACTGTGAGATAAAACTCGCAATTGTCTGAATTGCGAGAAACAAGCTCATATTTATGAGAAAAAGGTAAGAATTGCAAGATACAAACTCGAGATACAGTTTTTATTTCACAATTCTGACTTTATTTCTCACAATTGTGAGTTTATTTCAAGTAATTCTGAATAAAAAGTAATAATTCTGACTTTATAACAACTGCAAGTTTATATCTCAGTTCTGAATAGTCAGAATTGCGAGATACAAACTCGAGATACGGTTTTTATATTGCAATCTGAATTGTATTTTAAATTTAAGTCATTCTGAGAAAAAAGTAACTATTGTGACTTTATATCTCACAATTCTGACTTTATAACTCACAATTGTGAGTTTATATCTCACAATCTGAAAAAAAGATAAATAAATAAAAAATAATTATGAGAAAAGTCAGAATTTTGTATTTGCAAGAAAAAAATCAGAATTGCTTGATACAAACTTGAGTTACAGTTTTTATATCGCACCATAGTTTATATCAAGTAATTCTGAGAAAAAAGTACAAATTGTGACTCGCAATTCTGACTTTATAACAGGCAATTGCGAGTTGATATGTCAATTCTGAAAAAAAGTCTGAATTGCGAGATACAAACCCTAGATATTAAATTTTTGCAACTTTTTTTCTCGCAATTGTGAGTTTATATCAAGAAATTATGAGAAGAAAAGTAACAACTGTGACTTTATATCTCAATAGTTCTGAAAAGTCAGAATTGTGAGAAAAGTCTGAATTTGAAGATACTCTTATTTGCAAGAAAAAAGTCAGAATTGCATGATACAAACTTGAGTTACAGTTTTTATACTGCAGTTGTGAGTTTTCTCGCAATTGAGTTTATACCAAATAATTCTGAGGGAAAAAAATAAGAACTGTGACTTTATAACTCAAAATGGTGAGTTATATCACACGATTCTAAAATAAAAATAAACAAATAAAGATTAATGTCCATGTTATTTTGCTGTTAGGCCTACTGATTTATCAGTAACACCACACTGTAATGTAGCCTACCTGTTTTTGTCACTCTTTCTGTTCCTACTGATTGTCCTTTTAAGGTTTAACTTCTAAAACCTGTGTGCTTACTGTATGTTACATAAGAATGGAAAAGCGAGATAAAATAGAATTGACTTGCAATTAATAAACTGAGCTTGTATATACAATGATTGTCTAAGATAAAAAGGATGTTTAGTGGATGCCTCTAGCCTAAAAACCAGCAGTGTCCTGATCCAGCTGGACCACTGACTGCTGTTCAACATGTGTCTTTCAGAAATGTCTCAAAACTGTGGACCCAGAGGGGTCATTTGCACTACTTCTGCTTTGAAACCCATTAAAATAATAATCAGAAATGGCCCACTGCGTCGGAAAATATGAAAAACATTAGAGAGGGGATTGCGGCCCGCCTTTGGCCAGGACATCAGCATTTACCTCATTTCCTGCTTTGTGCAATGTTGGCTCAGTCGGACCTTCAAGGAGCTGAGAAGTTCCCAAAACACATGCGAATAACCAAACACCTCCTTGCTTTAGCAAACCCAGGCTAATCTACTCCAGACGACAAGACATTTTTATGGACTGAATTTCTGGCTGTAACACGAGTCACATTCCCTTTCCGGGGGCAGTTTGCTTGAACATCGGTGAGACGCTAATGGGCATAACTGACTCAAAATGTTGTTTATATAACTGGCTGAGTGGCCTGCCAAAGTATGTAGATGAAGCTATTTCCTGTATTTCCTTACTCAATCTGAAGATTGAGGCTTCGGTCATAATTTGCGCTACTTCTTGCATTACACATGTAGGAAAATGAACCCAGTGAACAAGAAAACAGACTGATACAGTAGTTTGTCTTTTTAATAGTTTTAATGAATATTAATTTAGCAGACATCCTTTTTCAGAGTGATGCAATAATAATATTAACTTAAAATAAATACTTCTTTTTTTTTTTTTTTTTTTACAAGATAAAATAGGAACTAATAAGCCCAAGAATAATAGTCAGTGGTGCAGAAGTGTATGAGTGAATAAAAGGAAGTTCAAGCCACAAAATGGAGATGACAGAGGAAGTACACTGAGTTTACCATCAGGTTGAAATCGAAACTTACTAAATCTCTGCTTACTGCAACGACCCAGTAACCTCAACTTATAGTTTTGTGCATGTGAAAACATTTAAAATAGTGTGGCTCGAACAAAGAGCAGCATATTGTTTTGATGGATAATTTAACTTCTGTATCTATGTGACATCTGTGTAGGCTGAAATGGGTGTGATGGGTTTGGGTGGAATGAACTTGACCCTGAAAAGAGTCTGCCCTTGTTATGGCATCTGTGAACATCAGCAGGCAATGGCTGCATCCAGACCACCATTTGATGCCATTCTGTGCCTTAGATGGTTTGCAAAATCCACCTGGGTTTGTGAAAGTACTCGGTTGATGACGGTTTTTGGGATCCAACCCTGGAGATGACAGAATAGGGACAAATCAGACATTAGATATGACAGTCAGTAAGCTTATTTGGATGAATAATGTTAATGTTACACTAAAGTCTTTACTTATGCAAACCTTTCATATTAAACACAATTTAAAGCACTATCTATTAAATAAGAATTACATTTTTGGAGCTATCCCTTTAAAGGCAAAATGTGCCATATTTTTAGACAATGGAGCAAACTAAATTGCAAAAATAACTGTTTCCAATAGGTTTCCTTAAGACTAGGGCTGTAAAATGATTAATTTTAATTAATCACATCCAAAAAAAATTTTATGTTTACATACGATATGTGTTTACACTGTTTATATTTATTATATACATATAAATACACATAAACACTGTTATAAAATATGTTTATATATTAAAAAATATTTATATCTACATATATTTATACTTTAATCTATAAATATAAATATATTTACAATCTAAATATAGAAATCTAACATATTTTCCTTAATATATATACTTAATAAATATACACAGTACACTCACATATACTATGTAAACATAAACTTTCATTTTGGATGCGATTAATTATTTGACAGCTCTAGACAAGACATATTAGTTGTGTCAGTCTTGCTGTGTGGGTCTCAAACAAATAACATTTAATTTGCGCCAACAATCTTTTCAGGGAAATCAGCCTTGTAACAGTTGATAATAGTAAAATGGAATACAATTTTTGTAACATCCAAGAAATTACACCCACACACAGGACAGTTAACTTACCTTAAGGTCTAAACTGAGCAACCAGGTAAACTTTGTCTTATTGGGATCTTCTGCACTTGGTCGCATAACAATACAGGTGGGTCCATTCTCAGCCCTTAGAAAGAAAATAAATATTGTAAATATATATATATATATATATATATATATAGAATTGAAATATTTAGATCATGAGAACTCTCTGAATAGTTTTAGCATGTTAATCTATAAGACAATGTTAATTTGTACACATAAATACCATAGCAGATCTAAACAGGTGGAGCTGGGGGAGGTGGGGGGTTTCAGAGGAAAACTGAACTCAGCCATATAAAGGAAAGTGGTTAATATTCACACTTACCTAACAAATCCCTTCTGCTCAGGCATTTCCGGGTGCTGAGTGGACATCCCAGCCAGGAAGCATGTAGATCCCCTCCGCTTGGCACATCGGACACTTACAAAGTCTCGTGGGCCCACCACATTCCCAGGTGTTTCAGCTGAAACCTCATGTGTTATCATAGTATCCTGACCAATCTTCTGAAGAATCTGCGAGCAACCAAAACTGTATTGAATACCAAATATCTCTGGATAACAATAGCTGTATGTTTTTTGTTACATCATGAGGACTGTGAGAAGTGTAGACAATATAAATGCACATATTGTGGTCAGAACTGCAGCAAATCTGTTTCTACCCACCTTGACTTGTTTGACATTTGGGTTCCACTCCCCCATTTGTTCCATGTTATCCACCAGCTCCCCATATAGGTCATTAGTCTTCTGTTCCAGCATGACTTCCAGCTTAAAAACCTTCCCAATGTCTGGTAATACTTTACTCATCACCTTATCACCATTGGCCTGAGAGAGAAAAAATCCACATAGGCATAAGGATTTAAACAGTATATATGAGTTTTTGAAGACACTAAAGAGCTGAATAAACCTGTATAATATGCACAAATACAAGGCATCTATACATGGTCTCATCAGAATGAATGATGAAATCAGATTATTGATGACACTTACACTTTCAATCTCAGTTTGCCAGCCATCCTGGTCACTGAGGATGCTAATGGACTTCTGCAGCGCATCCTGTCCCTGCTGCACATAACAATGCTCAGCTTCACTGTACGTCTCCTCTGCAATCCGACTACCTGTACAAAGAATGCATATATAACAATAAATACATACATTTCTGAGGAAAACAGGCATTTCTGTGGTGGAGATTTTTTCACTGATCCTTTTTGCATGTTACATGGTTACACCAGTAGGTGGCAACAAATGGCTGTCTTTATGAGTGAGTTACTGAATCATTCATTCAACTGATTCATTTAAAAACACTGAATCCTTCAGGAACAATACAAGTGGCTAACTTCTCTCTCAATAGCCGAGTTTCCATCCAAAGTCGTGAATTAAACTTGTGCGTAAAATTGGAATATAGCATAATATATTTGCGCACCCTTTCCATCTAACGAGTAAAAGAGAACAAAGTTGTCACTTCCTCATAAACTGGCATTATATATATCACTAAGAAAAGCAAGAGAAGCCACTGAATATAATAATTTTCATATATAATAAATTACTTGTGCTTCATAGTGAGCCGACGAAACATAATTAATACGTTCATTACTTTCGGCGGTGAAGGCCTGCTCTTTGGAAACGCAGACAATTCTGAAAGGCAATTATACAGAAATAACTTCGAAAAAGATTTGGCCGTTTTAAAATGACCATAACAACATTTCAGATGCTGTGGAACGAGATCGGTCCGCTGGTTAGTCACATGGCTTTTTTGATGCGTATGGAGGAATTTAATTGGCAAACGCATTTCAATTTCCCATTTGTTGCATTAACTCTTTTTCGCACAAGTCAAAAACCACCTCAATTGAGCGTTAACTTTTTGTCAAATTTTTATTCGAAATGTGCTATTTCCATCACTCATTTCTGATGCGATGCTTTAAAATGCGCATAAAAGCAGGGTGATGGGAATAGCTATTGTCTCATGAGATTTCCATTAGATGTGCACTTTGTAATCTTGGCATAAGTAGTAAGTCACCTGTTTGCATTTTGCTTACTGATTTATGAATACAAAGAATTAGTACATACAACTTTTTTCATGTATTGCCTACTATATAGTGTGGCAGTTAGCGTATTTGAACACAGAGACTGTCTTTATGAGTGAGTCGTTGAATTATTCACTCAACCAATTCATTAAAAAAGCTGATTTGTTCAGGAACAAAAGACCACAGCTGTGACTTTTTTATAACTGTTTTCATTGGTGAAGCAAAAATAGATAAATATTTGTCAACGCTGCGTCTAAATTGTAAGTTACTCAAAGTTAACTTACTGTTTAATGATAAAAAAAGCAATATCACACTCACTAATATTCAAACCAACCTTTTGCTGTTTAATTATATACTGTATAAAAGTTAAACCATTTCACAATAAATAGCTATTACATGTACAGTTTAAGTCTTTTCCATAAATATGGAGGTTCAAAAGCACTATAAAAGTTTGCTTACTAAGTAGGGAGCTCCTTCTTCGGATGTGGTTGATCCAGGCACTTGGTCCAGGTCCGGAAAGCTTGTTCAGCTCGTGATGGATTGCAATCATTGCGTTCCTCCTCAGACCTGATTGTAATACAAAAAGAAAATATAAACACATAAACATGAATAAATAGTTGCATAATATTACAAATATTTCAGAAAACTGGTTTTCTGAAGAAGCTTCTTACCTGTCATGTTTCTCATGTGCCTGTAGGAAATACCAGCACACAGTTTGAAAGTTGCAGGCAACATTTTAAAACTCTTTTTAACAGATAAATAAATGACTACACGTGAATTGTGGGCACTGCGAGTTGGAAGTGGAATCTGAGGAACAGCTGGCTGCTTCGGCCCCTTTATAGCCCCGTCAGACAAGGCCGCGTTCTTGTCACCTCACAGATAAAACAGCACCATCACTCAGCGCACAGGGGCGACCCTGTATGTCAAGGATGCGCAGCGAACACGATGGCCTATCTGTTACCAGTATAAACACGTTGTTACAGATAACAGCCAGTGCCTGAAGACTACCCACACAGAACACCGGTTAGTACACTTACGTTTCCTGCATTTCTTTTCTTTTTTTTTTCCAGTCAAAACAAACAGCACAGAGCAGCTAAATTTATCTACAGATATATTTTAGGATATGATAAGCCAGAAACTCTCAGTATGTCACATATGTCATTCTCTCCTGGTTCCATTACAGCTTTAGGTCAGGAGGTCAAGTTTACAGTGTGACAAATCACCAGTCAAAAATGTCCAATATCATCATCGCCATAGCTGTAAGAGGTCAAATTAAAATGACATCATTACTTGGTGGCATCCAAAAATTAGAGTTAATTAGTGAACCACCCTTAGTGTAAACTTTTATTATACAACTTTTAGCATTTAGTTGAGATGTAAGC
Organism: Cirrhinus molitorella; assembly: GCA_033026305.1. Lineage (NCBI taxonomy): Eukaryota > Metazoa > Chordata > Actinopteri > Cypriniformes > Cyprinidae > Cirrhinus > Cirrhinus molitorella. The sequence continues at coordinate 25,584,801 of CM065125.1, forward strand.
TAGGCTGTATTTTGCAAATCCAGGTCACATCTTGTTACAAGCTGTGCCATAAAAATGCATATCAAAGCTGCAACAAATCAATTCTCCATCAATGACAACAATAAGAGAGGCCAGCCTGACAGCCTTGTGCTCGGCGCCAACGGAAACTTCTCTGGCTGTATGAAAATATTGGTTTAATGACTCGTGGTTTTCAGCTTGACGTAAAATCAACTCGTTCAAGAACATTTAAGCAATGGAAAGCGGCTTTACGAGTTAAAGTACCTTAACCCACAACCCCGTGTCCCTCAGAGTAATTTATACTTTAGGCCTTAACCTTTATCAGACCAACTTCTAATCTGAAAGTGTAAAAACTACAGCCATAAATTGTTGAAATGAAGCTAGAACATGTGCAAACAAGAGCTGTAATACAATACCAACTTTAACTGAAAAAATTATAAGATAATTATTTAATCAAATTACTTATATTTTGTCAAAATAACCAGAGAAAATCCCTCAAAATTCAATAAAAAGACATATTGAGGCAGATTTGTGAACAGAGTATAAAATTAAAATAAAAACTACTAAAAATATTTTAAAGACTATTATACAACAGTTCTTTCTGGTCCTCGAATCTGATTGGCTGAGAGCTTTTTCCAGGAGTGTGATATTCTAGTGATAAAAGCACTCCAGCCATTTCACTGTTTGAATCACTTCGCTTGCAGCATTTCCTAAAAGACGGTGTCATAGCGGATGGCCAAATCCACTGTAATTGCATAAATAATACTGTTTTTGTGTCACGGAATGTAGTTTTTAGGTGAGAATGTAGTTGTTTAGACTTCAAATATGCAGTTTGTTAATAAACATAATAAACATAGCTGTTAAACTGTCAAACTGAGATTTGAATTTATGGTGGAAGGAAGTAGTTCTGCACAAAAGAGATATCTCACGTCTACTCATGTGATATTGCATTTATACAATAATTTGATGCCATAACTGTGTAAATACATTAAAAATAACAACAACGGAGTCTTTAAAAACCCTCTTTTGTGCAGAACCAATTCTTTTCACCACGGATTCAAATCCAAGTTTGACAGTTTTGTGAACAGAGTATAAAATTTAAATAAAAACTACTAAAAATATTTTAAAGTCTATTATACAACAGTTCTTTCTGGTCCTCGAATCTGATTGGCTGAGAGCTTTTTCCAGGATATTCTAGTGATAAAAGCACTCCAGCCATTTCACTGTTTGAATCACTTCGCTTGCAGCATTTCCTAAAAGACGGTGTCATAGCGGACGGCCAAATCCACTGTAATTGCATAAATAATACTGTTTTTGTGTCACGGAATGTAGGTTTTAGGTGTATTCACAATAAAACATTAGTTTGAATGTCCTCTGAGGAAAGCGTTATCTTTGATGTAACATTAAAATCCTTTCATCTGTAAAGGGTAATTTCTGATGACAGTGCTGATTAGTGCCTTTGTTCACTGCATCAAGCTGTTGTTGAAACCAGTGTTAATTTTGACAGCAAATTTTGATTTAGTTTTAGTCATAGTCTTTTGACTAAAATGCCATTTAGTTTAGTCATATTTTAGTCATCTGAATCGTTTTTTAGTTTTAGTCTAGTTTTAGTCGACTAAATATAAGATTTTAGTCGACTAAATCTACAGTAAATTCGGCTAAAATTTTATGGGTTTTAGTTACAGTGCAATGCATTTATTAAGAATTTCTTTAAAATTTACAAACTCATTATATAGGTTTGTTATTAAGGTTTTATCATGATAAACACACAATTTAACTGTGGTGATACACAACATGCCTTAATATTAAAATTAAATAAAACCACTTCTCATAGAGAACATGGTCTTCTTTTCAATGAAATACCAATGGTTATATAGGCTAATTATGCATTCTTTATAGCAGAGGTTCCCAACCACGTTCCTGGAGGCCCCCCAACACTGCACGTTTTCTATGTCACCTTAATCAAACACACCTGATTCAGATAATCAGCTCATTAGTAGAGAGTCAGACAAAGGAGAGATGCAAAATGTGCAGTGTTGGGGGGCCTCCAGGAACGTGGTTGGGAACCACTGCTTTATAGTAACTTGTTTACCATATTCTTCATTCTTTCAAACAGACATATTTATTTCGATAAATTAATTTAGATGAATCTTTAGGGCTACGTAAGTGCTTCAGTCAAGAGCAGTGTGTGGTTTTCTGTCTTTCTACTGTTGCTTAGTTAACATCTATCTGTGACTCGGACAATAACTAAATGTGGCCGCTATCCCTTTAAAACCGAAAGCACAAATGCAATGGATGCAATGTACTGATACACTTTCTCCTTTCTGTTTACGTTCATTTAAGACCTAATCGGCTGTGTTTACGTGAATGCTCGTCAAAACGGACAATTCGAGATAACTGTGTAGCCTATTTCTCAGTTCATGCAACGCGAAAGAGTGCGAGACGTGCTTTCTGTGTATATGCGTCGGTGTCCGCGCTCAGAAAACAAGACCAAATTGAGTTCTCTCTTGCGTCGTCAAATGTATCCATATGTCTGCACTTCTTCCACATATTGACATTTTTAAACGTTTTATAAGACGTGCAGCAAGTGTATTTAAGCTTGTGTGCCGCCGGTTTGTACGCATCTCCTACTACGCAACAGATTATTCTGAAAGAATCTTTCCAAATCGTCCCTCCCTAACATTTTCGTCTCGTTTTTATTCGTTGACGAAAATGCTAGTAGATTTTTGTCATAGTTTTTGTCATTCAAGAAGAATTTTAGTTCGTTATCGTTTCGTTTTCGTCTGTGAAAAAAATGTCGTTGACGAAGTTTTTGACGAAAATTATTCGTCAACGAAATTAACACTGGTTGAAACTAAAAAGAACTTCTGTTTAAAATAGCGTTTATTTTTTACTATAAAAGTCTTTACTTCTGACTCATAAAAACAGTCTCCATGTTGCCATCTAATGGAGGAAGTATGTGACCAAAATCACCATCATGAACACATGCAACGTTTCTCAATACTAAACACTATTATCAAATACTACTATTAATTATTTAAAATACTATTTATTAAATAATAATATTTAATAAACAGCCATATCACACTTTTTTTAGCCAATCAAATCCGAGGACCAGAAAGAACTGTTTATATATATATATATATATATATATATATATATATATATAAACCAGCGTAAGCCATTATTCCATCATTTATTATTTAAAAAAAAAATTATGTTTACCTTTCAAGATATTCACGTAGCTATCATAATACAAACGCATTCACATTGCTAAAAGAACTACACAGTTATGTTCAGGCCAGCACAGGTTTTATTCAGAAGGACTCTGTCAGGTTTGGCTTCACATGCAATCAGCGTAGTACAACACCTCTCTTTAAAACATGTGTGCGTGTGTTTGTGCGTGTACATGTTTACATCATGTGAATGACTGAAGTGACACACAAAGTGCAAACTGTATCATGGGCACTAACCTGGACTAGACTACTAAAAAGGAGGCACTTCATTGGGTTTTTTTTTTCCAGAATGTAGTTAAAACTCGCTTCAAGACTTATACAAAAAAATGAATCCAACAGTAGCCGTGTCCTCAAAAACTGATCCTCTCTAGTGAGAAATTTCAGCTTTTACTTGCCAAATAAATACCACGTCAGTTCCCTTATAGTTTGGTCATTGTTTTAAAGGCAAGTTCCCTTTTATGCAGCAATTACATATCTGTCACCACAAGTTCAGTGGAGGACATAAAGGAAATATACATAAGCAAAGCATTAACTCTCAGTCAGAGAAAAGGTTCAGCATTTTTCAAAACTTCACAGCTGTTAAATTACTTCAGAGGGACAATGGAGAAATTTAAACCTTTGGGTTTAATGTTCAAACCATCAGGCTTTCAATTTACACACTTTTGTCGAATAACACTAATAATGCTAGTTTACCTTCCTGTTGCTTTAATAGAACAAATCAACACTTGCTTGTCGATATAACGTATAATATCAATTTACATCAGTCCCTCAATGATATAGAGTGCTGGAAACACTTAGTGAGTTATTATATACAGTTGAGTTCGAAAGTTTACATACACCTTGCAGAATCTGCAAATGGATAATTATTTTAACAAAATAGGTCTTTCACACAAAGGACATATATTTTACATATAGTCCACAATAGAAGAAAATAGCTGAATTTATAAAAATGACCCTGTTCAAAAGTTTACATACACTTGATTCTTAATACGGTGTTGTTACTTGAATGATCCACAGCTGTTTTTTTGTTTACTGATAGTTGTTCATGAGTCTCTTGCTTGTCCTGAACAGTTAAACTGCCCGCTGTTCCTCAGAAAAATCCTTCAGGTCCCACAAATTCTTTGTTTTTTTCAGCATTTTTGTGTATTTGAACCCTTTCCAACTATGACTATATGATTTTGAGATGCACCTTTAAACACTGAGGACACCTAAAGGACTCATACGCAGCTATTACAGAAGGTTCAAATGCTCACTCATGCTTCAGAAAGAAAAACAAAGCACTAAGAGCCGGGGGTGAAAACTTTCGAACAGAATGGAGATGTTTAAATTTTTCTTATTTGCCTAACTATAGCATTTTTTTGTTAGTGCTGCCCCTCAGAAGCTACAGAAGATCCTTACATGTTTCCCAGAAGACAAATTAAGGTAAATTCACCCTGAACTTCAAATGTATTAATGCAATGCGTTTTCTTCTGAAGCATCAGTGAGCGTTTGAACCTTCTGTAATAGTTGCGTATGAGTCTCAGTTGTCCTCAGCGTGAAAAGGGAGGGTTCAAATACACAAAAAAGGTTAAAAACCTTGTTTGTTAAAAACAAACAAGGGACTCATGAACAACTATCACTAAACAAATAAACAGCTGTGGATCATTTAGGTAACAACACAGTATTAAGAATCAAGGGTATGTAAACTTTTGAATGGGGTAATTTTTATGAATTCAACTATTATTTTCTCTTGTGGACTATGTAAATGCTTTTTATGTGAAATATCTTATTCAGTAAAGTCAGTATTAAATAAAAAATAATAATAATAATAACACGCATTTTGTACGAATCTTATTTTAGTAAAATAATTAACATTTTGCAGATTCTGCAAGGTGTATGTAAACTTTCGACCTAAACTGTAAATGACATGCACAGTTTATCTATGCATACATGGGGAGTCTGCTTCAAATTCACTGTAAAATCAGTAACATGACTAAATTACTATGGTAAAAAGTTTCCTCAATTTGGATACACACCGAAGTGGCAAAATGAGGACTATTCCCTGTAAAGGCAAATAAGTACTTCCAAACAAGCTGTTAACATTGGCCACAATTTAAAAAAATAGGAGAAATGCATTAACATGAATCAGTTCTGAATTTCACCTGAAATTGACCATGAATCATCACAACTATGTGGCGTACAGAGTCTCACCACAGCGAACAACAGCATGGCACTAGTATACACAGAGATCAGCCCCCTAAACCAACAGACACACTGGTCCCGCTCAATGAATAGTTGATTGACCATGCAGTGTGCAGTGCAATTTATGTAACACATCATGATACAGTGCAATAACCAGTTATTACACACATTTCAAATGAGAAGAAGATTGAAATGTTAGAACCTGCACTTAAGAACCTTCAGATTTCTAGCACGGCAAATTAATGGCATAACCGATGCGTCATTTGGTAAACACACATCAGCCTAATGATTGGAAATTACATGGCACTTAGCATACGTGCTTGTGAAATAGCTTCAAGTCACCATTTTAATACACTTGATTTGTCTTGAGATGCGCTAATGAACGTCGAGGCGTAGAAAAACCTTGGAATGGTATTGTAAATGCAAGATCATGAGGTTGAGATTTTCGGTTCCTTCTCGAGTCGCTCTGTTTGGTTACTGATAAACTATCCATTAAGAAACACTACAAAACTATCACGGATTCTCTACGCACGGGATATAAGTGTGTTTTGGATTCCTACGGCGTCTATACAACTAAAATCCCGCACACTTTTTTAACATGAGTACATTTACAGTCGGGAAAGATGGATGAAATGTCTTCCTACCAGTTGGAAACTGTATAAATAAGAAGAAAACTGCTGAGGTATGAAATTTCATGAGTTTTGTGTATTATGTGTGTGTGTGTGTCTAAATGCTAAAGTGAAGTTTGCCAGTTTCAGTCTAGTAGTGGTTGAAGTCGGATGAATGAAGGCATATTTACACACCAAATCAATTTTGTTATCCTAAAGTGTAAATGCTCAACTCCTGCAGTGATTATGATGTAGGTTATTAGATGCTTGACACCGTCTCCTCTTGGAGCTGCCACGGTACGAACTTAGCAGTTTTCCACATCAGCAAAATACAGCAATGTCCTCCCATTTAACGCCAAATTGCCTATGAAAGCTGAAGTAACCAACCGTTTCAGTCATTTATTTTCTATAAATCGGTTAAATGAGCCACTCGTGAATAATGCGATGAGATGAGAAGGACTCCCTGACTGATTTGTTGTGCTGTGATTGGCTATGTATCTGCTGGTAGACGGCCTACCTACCCAAAAGACCACGCCCACTGAGATGGCTCCGCCTTTTACCACTGTCAACGGCCTTTATGCACAAAGGAAGTGACCATACAGAGATACTTTTAGTGGCTGACAAACAGAGCAGATGCAATTTAGAAAACTGACTTTGGTCTTAAAGGGGCAGTGCACATAAAAATGGCATTTTTTCATTTTTGTAATCATTTGCTCACCCTCATGTTGAACAGCTGGTAACATTCTTCAGAATATCTTATTTTTATGTCATCATACAGGTTTGGAATGATATGAAGGTGAGTAAATCATGACAAAAATGTTCATTTTTGGGTGAACTATCCCTTTCAGTGGATTGGAAGAAGCCGAAACTGCCAAACTGAGTTTGTTTTTCAGTGATATTACAAAATTTGCTAAATAAACGGGGGAAATGATGTACAGCTTAACCGTTCCGTTCCTATTTCCTTGTGCTTTTAGGCCTTTCGTCACTCTCTGAAGCAAAATATGGCAACAGCTACTCAAATACGTGTCTCTTCTTGTAATAAGCTCAATCTTTGGCCTGAGATTATGCAAGGCAATGCACATTTTGGGTTGAGGTTGGAGGTGTTACGTGTAGACGGAAAGAAAAAAAATGGGGTAGGTAGGTATTGCGAGAGGGATGAAGTATGAAACGTGAGAGAGAGAGAAAGTGTGTTGGGGTGTGTGTTTGTGAGTGCGTGTGTAGTCTCTTAAGTTCACTATATTAGCTTTCTTTTGTGAAAGAAAATTTAAAAAGCCCCCTTCCCGTTCCCTGTGGAGGCCTTTCTTTGTCGATAAAATCCCCTGAATAATACGAGTTAATATTCTGTCATTGTCAGTGGCTCTTTACGGTTCCAGCAATCCTGAGGGAGCGTGAGGTGAAGGAATAAATGTTCTCCTTTCTGTCACAAAACGGATAAATAAAGGTCTTTAAACGGGAGCTTGTTTTTGTCTTCTGTCCTCTCGGCGGGGCCGTGGATGGATAGTGTGGGCCAAGGCAAGGAAAACGGACTCTTTCACGCTCTGTCGGCCAGTCTTTAAAGGGCAGGAGGAGTTCCTTACTCTCATTCTTTCCTCTCTTTATCGCTCACTCGCTTTTGTTCCCTGTAGTCCCGCAGCAATCTGTCCACTAGGGGGCAGAGTTTGACATGGAGTCAACAGAGTTGACGCTGGAAGACGAGACCCGGCTTTGAGCGATGGTCACCTCTGGATGCTGAAGGGTGATAGACAATGACAGACAGAAATAGATCATGTCAGTGACGATGTATAAATGCTCTCACACATATAGACATGTACGATCAGGGGCCAAAATTAACACTCGCCATCCGTGTTAAGGGTAACGCACGTTACGTAATCAGATCAAAACAACTGAAAAACCTCCCTTTTCCTTGTTTTTCCAGAAATAGGGGCTAAATGAAAGGAAATGTGCGTGCTTTAGTTCAGTCCAGTTGTATTTGTTAATTATAGGCAAAATATCTTAGAAATTTTACAGAAATTATTACTTAAAAGTGACAGACATTAAAAAAATAAAAACATTTAACACTTTTTTTTTTTTTTTTTTTAATAAATGTTGTTCAGCATCAACAAAAATAATAATGAATGTTTCTTGAGCAGCAAATCAGCATATTGATTGTTTTTTGAATGGTGAAGATTCAGCATTGGATAATAAATTATATTTTAAAATGTATTACAATAAAACAGTTATTTTAGATGGGAATAACATTTCACAATATTACAATATTTTCGGAATTTCCGATGAAATATACAACAGGGGTTTAGCGCCACGTTAAAAAAATTAAAAATCTAAAATTATGAGATTAAAGTCATAATACATTGAGAATAAAGTCAAAATGTTTCAAGAATAAAGTCCAAATTGTGAGAATAAAGTCAAAATTTCTAAAATAAGGTCAAAATGTTTTGAAAATAAAGTCAAAATAATTTGAGAATAAAGTCGAAATGTTTTAAGAATAAAGTCGAAATTGTGAGAATAAAGTAAAAACTGTGAGAACAAAGTCAAAATTTCTAAAATAAGGTCGAAATGTTTCAAGAATAAAGTGGAAATGTTTTAAGAATAAAGTCGATATGTTTCGTGAATAAAGTCAAAATTGTGAGAATAAAGTCTAAATGTTCTGTGAAAAAAGTAAAAATAACCTGAGAATATGTGAAGCATCATCAGAATAAACAAAAAAACAGTACAGCCTTATTTAATGAAACAAATGTCTCATTGTAATCAGAAAGATGACTGATGGCTATTAAAGAGCATGGAAAAGAACATTATTGTAATAGATATATTGTTTGTATTTCGCTATAAACCTGACAGATTTTGAAAGCTAAGACTAAGAATATCTCCCAGTGCTCCCAATGCAGCCCTCAAAATATAATAACTTTAATCTCATAATTGCTACTAATTAATTCTCGTAATTTTGACTTTATTATTAAATTATTTTGACTTTATTCTTAAAACATTTTGACTTTATTCTCTAAACACTTCAAATGTATTTTCTTAATTTAGATTTTATTCCTGAAACGATTAGACTTTATTTTCATATTGTCGGAATATTTTGACTTTATTCTTGAAATATTTCAAATTTATTCTTGAAATATTTCAAGTTTATTCTTGTAATTTTGACTTTATTCTCTAAACACTTTGACTTTATTTTCATAATTTTGACTTTATTGTCGGAATATTTCGACTTTATTCTTGAAATATTTCAAATTTATTCTCGTCATTTTGACTTTATTCTCTAAACACTTTGACTTTATTTTCATAATTTTGACTTTATTGTCGGAATATTTCGACTTTATTCTTGAAATATTTCAAATTTATTCTCGTAATTTTGACTTTATTCTCTAAACACTGCGACTTTATTATCGTAATTTTTTTTTTATTGTCATTGTTTTGACAATAAAGTCTAAACATTTCGACTTTTTAATTCTTGAAACACTTCGACTTTATTCTCATAATTTTGACTTTATTGTCGTAATATTTCGACTTTATTCTTGAAATATTTAAAATGAATTCTTGCAATTTTGACTTGATTCTCTAAACATTTTGACTTTATTCTACGATGGCCGAGAGAGCTCAATGTTCTGCAAATAAAAAAACATCTGCAAATTAAGAAAACATCTTCATCAGTTTGATAGCACGTGCTGCAAATAGTCACAACACAACCAAACACAGAAACGCGCTGCAAGTACACACAGACCATGTCAGCAATGTTTAAGACAACTGCAACAACTTAAATGAAAGTTGGGACATGCTTATCATCCTCTGAAAGGTACGATTTCTGTTTATTTTAACTTCCTGATCATATGATTCCTTCGCTTTTATTACTGAAACTGTAAAACGTTATGTAAGCTGCCTACTTTTACAACTTCCCTTAGAAAAATTAACCATGGTTTTACTATTAAAATAAACAAATGGAATCTATCTATCTAATAAATTAAAATAAAATATGGTTACTAGAGTTAAACCATGGTAAATCAAAAACACAAAAACCATACTTTAACCATGGTATGTACACAAATGGTAAACAAAACATGGAAAAAAAACATGGTTACTACACTTTTACTATACTAAAACCATGGTTAATAAGCAATGTTGGGTTTCCCACCGTTGTGGTATGAGCATGCAGTGTGTTTTTGTGTTCGGTTGTGTTTTTAAATTTTCAGTCGTTTCTGTTTTTGTAGCGCGTTTCTTTATTTGTTTGTGTTGCGAAACTTCCACAATAAAAACAGCTAGATCGCTTAACAGATTATCCTTCGATATCGACATTATGTATTCTGGCTATTAACACATTCTCCGACAAGCGGAAGTGATGAGACCTGTCTTCCGAGTTTGGTCAGGTGACATTCGACATATACCCTATAAAGTCAAAATATTTCGAGTTTATTCTTGGAATTTTGACTTTGTTCTTAAAACATTTCGACTTAATTCTCTTAAATTCTTTTAATTTCATTTAATTTAATCTTTATTCTCAAAATATTTCAACTTTATTAACTTTATTCAACTTTATTAATATTTTGAATTTAGTCTTGTAATTTTGACTTAATTCTCAAAATATGACTTTAATTTTTAATCTCGTAATCTTAGATTTTTTAACGTGGCACTTAAACACCATTGTACAAATAAATGTTGTCTTGTTCAGCAAAGACTTATTTCAAAAACATAAAAAAAATATAACTGACTACGTGGTGTATTTCTCACATTAACCCACCTAAATAAAAACACAAAGAACAAAATTATGGCTTTTTGTTGCAGTTAATTAATTCCATTATAAAAAAATACAGATTTAAAACAGATCAAACAAGTCAAAAGTTTACATACACTATACAGAATCTGCAAAATGTTAATTATTTTAGCAAAATAAGAGGGATCATGCAAAATGCATGTTATTTTTATAAAGAAAATGTATAAGATATTTCAAATAAAAGACGTTTATATATAGTCCACAAGAAAATACAATAGTTGAATTTCTAAAAATGAAAAATGAAAACTGAGGAACTAAGGAAAAACAATGCATTAAGAGAGAATATTAATTTGAAGTTTTGGGGTAAATTTAACTTATTTTTCTTCTTGGAAACATGCAAGTATCTTCTGTAGCCTCTGAATGGCAGTACTAAATGAAAAAAAAAAAGATATTTAGGCAAAATGAGCAAAATGTACACATTTCCATTCGGTTCAAAAATTTTCACCCCCCCGGCTCTTAATGCATGGTTTTTCCTTCTGGAGCATCAGTAAGCGTTTGAACCTTCTGTAATAGTTGCATATGTGTCCCTCAGTTGTCCTCAGTGTGAAAAGATGGATCTCAAAATCATACAGTCATTGTTGGAAAGGGTTCAAATACACAAAAATGCTGGAAAACCAAAGAATTTGTGGGACTTGAAGGATTTTTCTGAAGAACAGCAGGCAGTTTAACTGTTCAAGACAAACAAGGGACTCATGAACAAGTATCATTAAACAAAAATAAAACAGCTGTGGATCATTCAGGGAACAACACAGTATTAAGAATCAAGGGTATGTAAACTTTTGAACAGGGTCATTTTTATAAATTATAACTATTGTTTTCTCTTGTGGACTGTAAATGTCTTTTATGTGAAATATCTTATTCAGGTCAGTACTAAATAAAACATAACATGCATTTTGTATGATCCCTCTTATTTTGGGGAGAATTAACATTTTGCAGATTCTGAAAGGTGTATGTAAACTTTTGACTTCAACTGTACAATGAAGACAAAACTATAAATTCTACACATTTTTAAGGTCACTAATAAAATAAATCAAGTAAATCTGTTCACTGATCATGTGAACTCTTTTGTAGACACAGAAAAAAAAAAAAACATTTAAAAGTGCTAAATATAAGCAAATGGATTCAAGAACCCCCTTTAGGCATTTCATGTGGCCAAGAGTTATTTTTGGCCCCTGTGTAGAAAGCTTCAGCCCGATCGCTGCTGTTCTGCTCTACATGTGTGAGCGTGTATGTCCTGATGGGGTGTTTGACCTGGTCTGTAGTTAACTATTGTGTTCTCTGGGGTGTTCCTCTGTGGTGGAGGTGGAGGAGATCCTCACATGTCTCCTAAAGATCCTGTCCAGCAGGCTACGCCGAGGAGGCTCGGGAGGCTGGTTCCAGTCCAGGTCAGGGGGCCGTGTCCCCTGAGGCCCGAATACGTTAAGGTCACTGAAGCACTCCGTCTCGATCATCTGCAGCAGTGAAGAATAGAAAAGGAAGGAAAGAAAATAGACACAAAAGAGCAAGAGACATACAGACAGAGACAAATAAACAAAGAGAGAGAGAAGTGATGATGAGACTGTGAAATCATCATTATTTCTGAGTCATACTGATATATACTATTAACTAGGGATTTGCCCGAATGTGAATACCGTGTTCGGAAAGGAAATGACGTGTACTACGGAACCCCTAAAGGGAATAAATACGAGATTGGAGGAAAAATAAATTTCAATATTTTCTCTCGCAATTGTATAATTGGATAATTACACTGTGTTATTCACTTTTAGTGCCTTTTTGAATACGGATTTACTATTCGGGCACACCTGAATACCTAAAGGTCAACAAACTTTTTTTTTAATTTCTTGCTAGCCACATGGAATGTTAACAACAAAACTGGATTGAATGATTCATTATTGTGAAATCTGAACAAAACTGGCCAGCTGGGTTTTTAGCACAGCTTCGTACCTCATTTTGCCATGGGATGGAGACACTGCCAGTGGCAAACTTGGAGTAGAAATCATTGTCAGTTTGGTCCAGGTTGACACCCTTAACAGTGGAGAACTGCTCAATGTCCAGTACATCTTTACAGTAGACTGCCCTGGGCTATGAAATTAGAAAAGAGAGGAAGCAAAAATAAAAACAGAGCAATAATAGAATTTTATAGAAGTTTGTTTTGCCATGGAATAAAAAATAGAAAAGGTAATTGTGAGTTTTTCATCTGTTTTTGCTTGCCATTCTGAGTTTATATCCTGTAATTGTGAGTTTATAACTTGCAATTGTGAGATAAAAACTGACAATTACCTTGTTTATTTTTTATTACTCTAGCTTGCATAGAAATTAACCCTATAAAGCCTATTGTATCATCTTTGATGCACACAATTCTATTCTCTAAATTATCAACTTAAAATGGCTTAAAATGAACCTAAAATAGTTTGTAAATTGTAAATCAGGAATAATTAAAAGTTTGTTTACATAATATGTGTACTTTGTATATTTATTATGTACACTTCCAGTCAATAGTTTGGACACACCCTCTCATTTAATGTTTTTTAAAGAAGTCTCTTATGCTCATCAAGGCTGTATTTATTTGATCAAAAATACAGAAAAAAACAGTAATATTGCAAAATGTTATTACAATATAAAATAATGGTTTTTATTTTAATATACTTTACAATCTAATTTATTCCTGTGATGAAAAGCTGAATTTTCATCAGCTGTTACTCCAGTCTTAAGTGTCACGTGATCCTTTAGAAATCATTCTAATATGCTGATTTATTATTAGAATTATCAATGTTGGAAACAGTTGTGCTGCCAAATATTTTTTTGCAACCTGTGATTTTTTCAGGATTATTTGATGAATAACAAGTTAAAAAGAACAGTATTTATTCAAAATAGAAATCTTTTCTAACAATGTAAATCTGTGTTATCACTTTTTATTAATTTAACACATTCTTGGTGAATAAAAGTATTGTTTCTTAAAAAAAAAGAAAGAATAAAAATGTACTGACCCCAAACTTTTGAACAGTAGTGTATATTGTTAAAAAACCTTTCTATTTTAAACAAAAAGCTGTTCTTTTTTAACATTTTATTGATCAAAAAATCCTGAAAAAAGTATCACAGTTTCCAAAAAAATATATATTAAGCAGTGCAACTGTTTCCAGCACTGATAATAAATCAGCATGTTAGAATGATTTTTGAAAGATGTGACAAAAAAAAAAAAAGAAAGATCATGTGACACTGAAGACTGGAGTAATGATTCTGGAAATTCAACTTTAATTACAGATATAAATTAAATTTTAATGTATATTAATATAGAAAAACACTGATTTACATCGTAATAATATTTCACAATATTACCTTTTTTTCCCTGTATTTTTGATCAAGCAAAAACAGCCTTGATAGGCATAAAAACATTAAATGAGAGCGTGTGTCCAAACTTTTGACTGGTAGTGTATATATTCATACACACACATACAGTATTTACATGTTTGTAATTTTAATCATATAATTAATATTACATATAAATATATTTAATATATAAACATTTTTTTCTTAAATATATCCATGCATGTGTGTGTATTTATATATACATAACAAATATACACATTATGTAAACAAAGACTTATCATGCATAACATTTATGTTGTTAGCAATATTTCAAGATTAACATTTACTGGATGGAAACAACTAAGGTTTACTTGATTATCCATACAAAATTAGTTCAAATGTAAGTATCAATTATGATCCATCAGGCTTATGAGGAATATTTTTTGTTTATCTCTCAATCCTCATTTTATTGCAGTGCATTATACATTATATTTCAAAAGTATAAACAGGTTTGACTACTTTAGTACTTTCCATGAGTACTAATCTTAATGTTTAAGCATATAAAACATATTCTAGGGAATTGTGTCCTTTTTATTCTAACATGACAATGTGTATCTATAAGGAAAGGTTCATAGAGAAATGTTTGATTCAGTCAGTGAAAAACTCATCACCAAACACCAATGACTTGTACATGCACTATATGGACAAAAGTACTGGGACACCCCCTTTCTTTAGAACAGAAAAAGGCACATGTATTTAAAAATTGTATTTCCATCTCTCTTTTTGGCTCAGGGTCTGCATTTAAAATCACACCAGAGGTGTTCAGCTGGGATTAGGACTTGGCTTTATGCGGACCATTCAAGTTCTTCCACACTGACTGAATCAAACATTTCTCTATGAACCTTGCCTTATACACAAAGGGATTGTCATGTTAGAATAAAAAATGGTCCTGTCCAAACTTTTGCTATACAATTAGGACACAATTCCCTAGAATATAATTATATGCTTAATCATTAAGATTAGTACTCATGGAAATGACTAAAGTAGTCAAACCTGTTCATTAGAAGGGGGTGTCCCAATACTTTTGGCAATATAGTGTATGTTTTGCCCCCACAGACTACATAAAAACCCCTAATCATTTAAATATCATATTTCTAATGCATATTTTAGGGAGATATAGAGTATTTATGATATTTAGCACACAGGATCACATAGCATCTGCACCAAGTTGCATATTTTTGCTCAGTTTGGGCGTCTGAATAAAACGGGTGTTTTTCTTATGATATATGATATAGTACTATAGTACTATGTAATACTATATGAGTCATAAAAGCCTCATGTGTCAAATATGCAACATACTTTATACATTCTTTTTTTATTTTACAGGCACATAAGTACAGGAACTCACATCAGGCACGAAGGAAGGTTCCAGAATGCCAGCCTCCAGTCTCTTGAAGTTGATGTTCTTGAAGAAGGGGTGGACTTTGACTCCAGCACCTCCGTCCGCCTGGCAGCCGAGCCTCTGCTTGGGATCTTTGGCTAACAGCTGCGGGACAGAAAGCGGAGAGAGCAGCCAGCCAGACGTTAGGAATACAGGTTTGTGCATTCTTTAAGAGTGGAATGTAACCTATTACACCACAGCCGAAGCTGGTCAATGGCTTCCAAACACTAGGAAAAAGAGCACGTGTGCCAAATGAAGACATTTAAATGGGGCAAACATCCTAAAACTAGGGTCAGCAATCACAAACCAGACATCACAAAACCGCAAGCAGGAATGAGTTAGACTGGGATCTTTCGTAAATGTGGAGGCCATTTGCATGAGGACAAAGAATTTCAAATTCAAAACAGCTAAATGGATGGTGCACCAGAAAATTGTCACTGCTCAATCATCCTGTCATTCTGATGGCCATTTGACTTTAAATCTTCTGCTGTATACAAAATAAGTACGTCACATTTTCCATTTCAAATTAAGCATGCAGTGGAGAGCAAAACAAGTACTCCACGCAATTCGTTAACTATTATGAAGTCATATGATAGCTTTGTGTGTAATTTTCACTGGGACATGGTTTTAGGGCTTTATAATGCCAAGTAAACCCAAACATGAGGGACCATCTTCATAAAATTGAAAAGTATATCCATTCAAGAGTTTGGGGCACTAAAATTTGTCTTTTTATTTAATCAGAAATGCAGTAAAAAGAGTAATATTTTAAAATTTTAAAACAATATAAAATTATTATTATTGCAACATACATTTTAAAATGTAATTTATTTCTGTGATGCAAAGCTAAATTTTCAGCTTTCTTTAGTGTCACATGATCCTTCAGACATCATTCTATTATGCTGATTTGCTGATCAAGAAACATTTATCAATGTTGAAAACAGCTGTGCTTAATATTTTGAGTAAACCATGATAATGTGATTTTTAAATATTTGTGATTTTTTTTTAAATATGTGAAACAATAACATTGTTTTAAATCTCACTTTTGACCAATTTAATGCATCCTTGCTGAATAAAAGTATTACTTTCTTACAGTATTTTCATGAAAAAGTGATATTAATATAAGTAATTACTACAGTTATTTACTTGTATAAATAATTGCTTACAAATTTAAATAATTGGCTTGTCGATTACCATTGTACAAAATTAAATTGTTCAAATATTATCTGGAACATATTTACTTTTTATTTATATATATCTATATAAATAGTTACACATATATGTATATATTTTAAAACATTTCCTGATAATTTATTTATTCCATGTCATTCAAGATGTCTTTTTTTCTTCAGTCGAAAAGAAATGAAAGTTTTTGAGGAAAACATTCCGGATTTTTCTTCATCCAATGTGATAATGTAATGCGTGAAGTCGTAGACGCGCATCGCATAGCTAATACGAGACGAGAATTTGTGGTTAAAAAGTACATAAATTGCATTTTTTTTTAGAAACTGGTTCCCCTTATTCCTCGGCTGGGATTGTGAAGAGCCCTTTGAAGCTGCACTGAAACTACAGTTTGGACCTTTAACCCGTTTATACCCACTGAAGTCCACTATATGGAGAAAAATCCTGGAATGTTTTCCTCAAAAACCTTAATTTCTTTCTTCGTTCTCTACTTCTTTAACTTTCAAAGTCCTAAAAACACATTTCGTAAAAATAAAAAAAATCTCTCATAATATCTCTCTAAATATCTCATGTTTTCTTGATAGTGTCTGGTTCGGAGCAATGTGAGGGTGAGTAAATGACAGATTTTTTTTTTGTTTGGTGTGAAAGCCGGTCGCATGACACAACTCTAATAAAAGACAACAGAGGTTCTTTACAATACATTTATATTATTAAACAATACTGAACTGAGCTGAACTCAAAGAGCTCATTATCAGCTTCTTTCCCAGTAGAAAACACGCACTACCAGCCAGAGGCATATAGAATGGACTCAACTTTACCAGCTTTGTGTGCTCAATCAATGGCCTCTAAATCATCTTCTATGGTGCGTCTGACTGAAGAGATAATGCGTCTTTGCATAGAAGCTCTTAGTTGTACTCTGCTGTGTCATCTTGGATGTTGACCAGCATAGAAATGCCATGATTTGTGTTTGTGTGTGTGGCCTCACCATCCTGCAGATGGTTTTGGTGTCTTCTGAAAACTTGTCGCTGTACTCTTCTTCCTCCTCCTGCACCCTCTTCTCCACCTCTTCCCTTTTCACTCGCTCTTTGCGAGCGCGGAAAGGCGATCGGCCGGCGGTCATCTCATAGATCAGACAACCCAGTCCCCACCAGTCCGGACTCATGCTATACCGCTCGTTATTGATCACCTCTGGAGCTGTCCATCAATACAGTTTGAGTTCATCAATCAATAAACAACACTTTAATGTTTCATATTGCTATGAATAGATATCTAGCAGGATTGATCGGTGCAACATTTTACACATTTATAAATCAGTGCAGTTAAAGATCATTACCCATGTAGCCCACGGTCCCCACTCTGCCTCGGATCTGTTCTCCATCAGGCACTTTAATGGCCAGCCCCAGGTCTGAGATCCGGATATGACCTGTAGGGATAAATGCATAATGCAAAATGCATTTATTGTTGAGGTTCACAACTCATTAAAATGCAACTCACTAAACACAGAGGAAATGAAAAAGTGATCAGTACAATGCAGTTCAATATTTAGCTCATTTGAAGAAAAACTGACTTACCATTATCATCTAATAGTATATTCTCTGGTTTTAAATCCCTAGAAAGATAAAAACCAACATAAAAACAGAGTTTGTACAAAGTGCTTAAAGTGCTTTACTTGAATTTGACTTTTTGAAATTTAAGGCCTGGAAAAGCCTTGAAAATAGCAATGTTCTTAAAGAGGAACTTAAAGAGGAACTTACAAAATGAACTTTTTTCATATCACAGATATGTTGTTATGATATGATATGATATGATATGATATGATATGAGTTCGCGGTCTGTGTAACGTTACTCCAGTTCAAACAAAGCAGGCACTGCAAAAAACAAGCTTTTCTTGTCTTATAGTAAAATTTGCTGACCTTTTTTTGAAATTCTCATTTACAACTTTTAATCCATTAAAAGTTTTGATCTAAGTCAACTGATTCATGGATCATTATGCAGATCGGGACTTTGGAGCATTATTTGATTTAGATTGGAGCTTTGAAGCAGGTTCGTGAATCTTTTGTTTTAGATCGTAACTTCGGACTGCATATCGCAAATCATTTGTTTCAGATCGGTACTTCAAATTGCGTATCTTGAATAATTTGATTCAGATCTGGATTTTGTGTATCTCAAATTATTTGATTTTTATCTAAATAGGTTTGTGAATCAGTAAGCAAACTGAATAATTCATATCAAATGATTCGCAATACACGTTTTGAAGTCCTGAAGTCTAAGCAAAATTATTCACAAATAATTATTCAGATGGAGACTGTGGAGTGTGGTCGCAAATCATTTGATTTAGATCGGGATTTGGTGCGGGTTCACAAATCTTTTGTTTTAGAATGTAACTTCGGAATGCGGTCGCAAATCATTTGATTCAGATTGGGATTTGAAGCGGGTTCACAAATCTTTTGTTTTAGAATGTAACTTCGGAATGCGGTCGCAAATCATTTGATTCAGATTGGGATTTGAAGCGGGTTCACAAATCTTTTGTTTTAGAATGTAACTTCGGAATGCGGTCGCAAATCATTTGATTCAGATTGGGATTTGAAGCGGGTTCACAAATCTTTTGTTTTAGAATGTAACTTCGGAATGCGGTCGCAAATCATTTGATTCAGATTGGGATTTGAAGCGGGTTCACAAATCTTTTGTTTTAGAATGTAACTTCGGAGTGCGGTCGCAAATCTTTTGATTCAGATCGGGATTTGAAGCGGGTTCACAAATCTTTTGTTTTAGATTGTAACTTCGGAGTGCGCTCGCAAATCATCTGATTCAGATCGGGATTTGGTGCGGGTTCACAAATCTTTTGTTTTAGATCTTAACTTCGGAGTGCGCTCGCAAATCATTTGATTCAGATCGGGATTTGGTGCGGGTTCACAAATCTTTTGTTTTAGATCTTAACTTCGGAATGCGGTCGCAAATCATTTGATTCAGATCGGGATTTGGTGCGGGTTCACAAATCTTTTGTTTTAGAATGTAACTTCGGAATGCGGTCGCAAATCATTTGATTCAGATCGGGATTTGGTGCAGGTTCACAAATCTTTTGTTTTAGAATGTAACTTCGGAATGCGGTCGCAAATCATTTGATTCAGATCGGGATTTGAAGCGGGTTCACAAATCTTTTGTTTTAGATTGTAACTTCAGAGTGCGGTCGCAAATCATCTGATTCAGATCGGGATTTGGTGCGGGTTCACAAATCTTTTGTTTTAGATCGTAACTTCGGAGTGCGCTCGCAAATCATCTGATTCAGATCGGGATTTGGTGCAGGTTCACAAATCTTTTGTTTTAGAATGTAACTTCGGAATGCGGTCGCAAATCATTTGATTCAGATTGGGATTTGAAGCGGGTTCACAAATCTTTTGTTTTAGAATGTAACTTCGGAGTGCGGTCGCAAATCTTTTGATTCAGATCGGGATTTGAAGCGGGTTCACAAATCTTTTGTTTTAGATTGTAACTTCGGAGTGCGCTCGCAAATCATCTGATTCAGATCGGGATTTGGTGCGGGTTCACAAATCTTTTGTTTTAGATCTTAACTTCGGAGTGCGCTCGCAAATCATTTGATTCAGATCGGGATTTGGTGCGGGTTCACAAATCTTTTGTTTTAGATCTTAACTTCGGAATGCGGTCGCAAATCATTTGATTCAGATCGGGATTTGGTGCGGGTTCACAAATCTTTTGTTTTAGAATGTAACTTCGGAATGCGGTCGCAAATCATTTGATTCAGATCGGGATTTGGTGCAGGTTCACAAATCTTTTGTTTTAGAATGTAACTTCGGAATGCGGTCGCAAATCATTTGATTCAGATCGGGATTTGAAGCGGGTTCACAAATCTTTTGTTTTAGATTGTAACTTCAGAGTGCGGTCGCAAATCATCTGATTCAGATCGGGATTTGGTGCGGGTTCACAAATCTTTTGTTTTAGATCGTAACTTCGGAGTGCGCTCGCAAATCATTTGATTCAGATCGGGATTTGGTGCGGGTTCACAAATCTTTTGTTTTAGATCGTAACTTTGGAGTGCGTTCGCAAATCATTTGATTCAGATCACGATTTGGTGCGGGTTCACAAATTACTATTCAGATCGAGACTTCAGAACATGGATTGCGAATCATTTGATTCAGTTTGGGACATCGGAGTGCAATGGTGAATCATTTGTCAGATGAGGATTTCGGAGCGGTTTCACAAATCTTTTTTTCTGATTTTTTTTTTCTAAAACAGTAGAAAAATCAAACAAGATAAAAAGTAAGTAAACACAAATACAAAGACAATTAACTGTGGTTTTACAATAGTAAATGTGTAGTAATACTTGTGTAGTAATACTTGTAATACTTTGTTTTATTAATCTATTTTTATTTGTCCATTTATCTTTTTTAGAATTTGAAAGAGAAGACATTGTTTGATAAGTGAGATCTCTGATTAAAGCCCTTGAAAATAAAAAAAATTTCATTCTGCAGTATCTATTTGACCCCTTATTATTATTTTACGAGGCTGGATGCATTTGAGGATGTGGAGCCACACACCTGTAGACGATAGACTCTCTGTGGAGGTGCTCTAGACCGCAGCAGATCTCAGCGGCGTAGAACTGCACACGCTCCTTCTCGAAGCCTGGGGTTCCCATGTTATATATGTGAAACTTCAGATCACCTCCGTTCATTATGGTCAGCACCAGACACAGAGCATCTTTGGTCTCATACGCATATGCTAAACTAACCTGAGAAACAAAAATGAGAATGATCAGGATGTGCAGAATACATTAAATCTTTTATTTATGTTTTGAAAAAAGGAGAAAGAGACAAGAAGGCACTGAGGAATATGCATTTGAGACTGTCCTGCCTGGCCACTTGTGACTGGATCACAAAAGATGGATGTTTATACCAACTGTAAACAGGACCAGAGTAAAGAGAGGAAAAGAGATGAAAGATAAGAGATAAATGAATGAATCCACTTACCACAAACCTGCTGTTGACCTTCTCCAGAATCTGTTTCTCATTTAGAGCCATGGCCTCCCCCTTCCTCTTCTTTATCCTCTTCTTCTCCAGCTTTTTACAGGCATACATTTTACCTGTGGCTCTCACCTGGCATGCACAAACCTGGGCACAGATGGGCATTTATCATCACATGTGAACATTACCTCCTGCCTTAATGGTGAAATAGCATGTGCAAAAAACATGTCCAATGGCATTTGGATGTACAAAACACAGAAGTCACTCTCAAACAATGTAGTTCTTTGTTGGTCAGCACAAAGTGAATATTTTCAATAGCAGAGGTTTATGCAGACTTTGAAGTATCACATTAGAAACAAGTGATTAAAAATCCCTTAATTCACCAAAACCTTTTTGAATTTGCTTGAGGTGGTTTTTGATTTGTGCCAAAAAAGGTTAATGCAAATAATGGGAGATGCAAATGCATTTGCTGAATAAAAAATTCCTCCATTCACATTAAAAGTCATGTGACCTTGCGCAATGGGATGGAATAACAGTGGGCGGATCTTGTTGCACAGCATCTGAAATTTTATAGTCATTCTTAAATACCTGAGCTGTCTGTCGTCAAAGTATTTCTGTCTCACACAAACACGTTCCCAAACAGCAGCATCCACCTCCGAAAGCAATGACTATATTTACTGTGTTTCATCTGCTTGCTCTGATGCGCAAGTAATTTTTTTATATACGATAATTATTATATTCAGTGGCTTTCTCACTAATATTTAGTGCCAGTATATCAGATCTTGTTCACTTTGATTCTTGTACGGTGCTTATTCGCAAATATTTTATGCGATATTTCAGTTTTGCAACTTTGGATGGGAACCCAGCTTAAAGGATTACTTCACTTTTAGAACAAAAACGTACAGATAATGTACTCACCCCCTTGTCATCCAAGATGTTCAGGTCTTTCTTTCTTCAGTCGTAAAGAAATTATGTTTTTTGAGGAAATCCTTTCAGGATTTCTCTCCATATAATGGACTTCTATGGTGCCCCCGAGTTTGAACTTCCAAAATACAGTTTAAATCCAGCTTCAAAGAGCTCTAAACGATCACAGCCGATGAAGAAGGGTCTTATCCAGCGAAATGGTTATTTTCAAAACAAACTGACAATTTATTTACTTTTTAACCTCAAATGCTTGACTTGTCTTGTCGTGATGCGTATGCGCAGTCTGTGTGATCAATACAGTTAGGGTATGTCTAAAAACTCCCATCTTGTTTTCGTCTTCAACTTCATCGTCGTACAACTCTGTTTTACCTTTTTTTGTAAAGGGAGAAAACGAGATGGGAGTTTTTCTGACATACCCTAACTGTATTGACCTGGATCACAAAGACTACGCATGCGCATCGCAGAGACAAGACGAGCATTTGAGGTTTAAAAGTATATTAATTGTCAATTTGTTCAGAAAATAATCTATTGTTTCGCTAGATAAGACCCTTCTTCCTCGGCTGGGATCGTTTAGAGCCCATTAAAGCTGCATTTAAACTGCATTTTGGAAGTTCAAACTCTGGGGCACCATAGAAGTCCATTATATGAAGAGAAATCCTGAAATGTTTTCCTCAAAAAACATAATTTCTTTACAACTGAAGAAAGACATTAAGATCTTGGATGAAAAGGGGGTGAAGTACATTATCTGTAAATTTTTGTTCTGAAAGTGAACTAATCCTTTAAGTGTCGTTTTTATTCCACTACATTGACTACTGTCGGGTTTAAATTGACTTTTTTTTTCATTCTAATTGATGAATCCAAACACATTGATTTGCTTCAGCAGGATTTTATTAACCCCCCGGGCTGTGTTTAGCACTTTTTATGATGGATAGATGCACTTTATTGGACTTCAAAATCTCAACACCAATTCACTGCCATTATAAATCTTGGAAGAGCCAGGACATTTTTTAATCAAACATTTTTTAATCTCGGATTTCATCAAAAAATTTCTAATTTGTGTTCTGAATGTGAACTAAGGTCTTACGGGTTTGAAACGGCACAAGGGTGAGCCGTGGCCTAATGGTTAGGGAGTCGGACTTGTAACTGAAAGGTTGCAATTTCGAGTCCCAGGTACGGCAGGGATTGTCGCTGGGGGAGTGAATGATCAGCGCTCTCTCCACCCTCAATACCACGACTGAGGCGAAACCCTTGAACCCCCCAACTGCTCCCCGGGTGATCACTACTGTGTGTGTGCACTTGGATGAGTTAAATGCAGAGCACAATTCCGAGTATGGGTCACCATACTTGGCAACACGTCACATCCTTCCTTTTTTTAAATTCTCTGTAATGTATCAGGGTTTCCACAAAACTATGATATTAATAATAAATGTTTCTTAAACCGCAAATCAACATATTAGAATGCTTTCTGAAGTATCATGTGACACTGAAGACTGGAGTTCAAATAACTTTTGCACATGTTCAAGTTCCACTCGTGTTCAAGTTGGTTGTGCAAATTTGCCACATTGACCAACAGAAAGCAGCTTGGTTTGAAAGTGACTTCTGTGAAAGTTGTGCTTCATACATCACACTTTTTTTTGCTAAATTTCACACTTTCACATAGCGACTTTGTGCATTACACAAAAAACACTCTTAATGTGAGGTAGAAAATAGATTTGACTCAAAACTGATTCCAGTTTCAAAACTGATTTCAACACATGCTTACTGAGTGAAATACAATGATCAATGATATAAAGTCATTATAGTAACAGTGGTGGCCATAATTTTGAAAACACTAGTATTTTCAGCAGTTAAAAATGGTTTTAAGTCAGTCATTTCTATATTTTGCTGTGTTTTGTGAGTGGAAACTCACATTTTGCCATTAATTGTAATAATCCAGTGATATTTTTGTTTGCACAAGGAGTCTGACAACAGCCAGTGCTCCACAGAGATCTGATCTCATCATCATCCAGTCTGTCTAGAATGACATGAAGAAAACTACCTGCAAAGCTACCTGAAAAACTATGCGCAAGTGCACCTAGGGCCAAAAGCTGCATTAAGCGCAAAGGGTGGTCACACCAAATGTTGATATAATTTAGTTAACAGAAGTTATTTAATAAAATAAATCAATTTATGCCATTATTTCTTACAGAATCCTCATTTTACAGCATTTTTACACAAGAGCCTACAACTTTTAAAAGCTTTGCAGGTAGTTCTTCTGGATTTAGTCTCAGTTTGTTTTGTTTCGTCTCACTGGATTATTGTTTGAACGTTTGGAAATGCTAACTGATATTTCCTACTGACACACTACAGCAAAAGATTTTTAGCTGCTTAAAAAATACCAATGTATATTCCGAGCACACTTACGCTGTCTAAAAAGACAACCTAGGTAGGCAGTTCACTAGGCTTTAGGTTATAGAGCATTAGGAAATATTCAGTGCACACACAGTTCAGGTCATAATTTTTCACAATATCCTTACCTCTCCAAACCCTCCTTTCCCCAGAACTCTGTACTGCCGAAACGTGTCTTTTGTGATGGGCTGCCTAAAAATGAAACCACAAAATCTGATATCAGCAGAGACAGGAAACTGACATTCAGATCCATTAACAAAACTAGGTGGAGCACAAGCCACACACTACATTACAGCCAATAAGAAACACATTTCCCTCCTCATCTGCGAAACAAAGGCTTTTTAGAATTGTGTTAGCACAAAACAATTTTTCATAACTTCTTTTATGGGCCACTTAATTGCAAAGATGTTCAAATCAGTTTATATCCAGCAGTGTAACTTGAATTCATGACTAAAACATGACCGTTTGCTTTAATGCGTTAAGCTGTGAACAATTACACCAACAAATAATTTAAATGGATTAGCGTCCGAACTGCCATAACAGATGAATTTGATTTATCCCCAGATGCAGGACGTTTAAGCCAAGCTAAGAACCACCTCCAGCCAACCAAATGGTAGACTAAGTAGACTAAAAGGCTAACGGACAGGGTAAAGGGAGATAAATTGCGCAACCAACCTTTCTAGCATTTTCCATTGGAGGAAGCGGTCGAAGTACATGCTGTTCTGATAGTCAGCAAAAGGAGCACCACTTAAGTAGTCATGAAGAGCTCTGTGAGATTTAAAACAGCATGGAGACTATTAGACTAGACAAAAAAAATTACAGTGAAGTTGCAGTAGTGTTTGCTTCCGTAGAAAACAACTCTGTTTAATAATTAATTTCTCAGTGAAAGGCTGAGACAGTAGGGCAACTGAGGTCCAGGTGTTCACACGTGTGTTTGCATGTGTCTTACTTGCGACAGTCACTGAAGATCTCCTTGCAGGGGCTCAGTTCTAGATTTTCTCTGCATCTTTCAGCAAGACCTTCAGCTACATCTACACAGTCAGAGGACTGCAGGAGAAACAACATGCTCTCTGATTACTGATGCACACTGAGACATTCAGGATCCAAAATTAACACACACACAACAGCAAAGTTAAACCAAATCACCTGCTTGGTGAGAAACTTCTTGATGATCTCATCTCCTCGACTCTTCCTCTTTTCGTCAGGAGTCACCTCGTAGTCCTCCTAAATGACCAGATAGAAACAAACAGATTACTCACAACAAGTTATAAATGAACTTTGAGATAAACAAGCCATAACACAATCCAAAATATGAAATGATACTTTATGACCTAATGCATCTAATTTAGATTAATGAAATAGTAGCCAACCCCAGGAGCCAAGCTAATGCGTACTGCATTTAAAAATGGCAAATTGCAATTTCTGAGAGTGACGGAGCACAGGTTTGTAATCAGTCCACCCAGAAACAAAACTATGTTCACTCTCAGATATTTCAGATTTATATGGCCATCGTGACACATTAAAAAAAAAAATATGAGAAAAATGAAGACTTTTTTTTGTTGTCTATTCAATGCAGTTCAATGCTTTTGGCCAATTTTCACAATATGGACAAAAACAACTGAAACATTAATTAAAATATCTTCTTTTGTGCTTTAAATGAGAAAGTGACATGAATTATGACAGAACTGTAGTTATTTGGATGAATTATCCAATTAATTCAGCAATAATAAATTAAACAACGCAACTGGCAATCAGTGTTGTTATTGTTAGCTAAACTACTTAAATTGCTAACATTAATTAAAATAAAATTTAATTAAACTGAAAAGTGAAATGTAACCTTGCCAGCAAACAAGTTTTCAGCTAATAATTATATTTTAAGTATTAAAATAACTAAAACTAAAGCTTAACAGAAAAATTTTAAACACCCAAAGAACATAAAAACTACTATTAAAAAAAAAACACATTAATTGAAAACAAAACCTGAAAATATACACATCAAAATTAATTAAAATTAGATTTTTTTATTTTGATGTGTATATTTTTAGGTTGTGTTTTTATTTATTTATTTATTTTTAGTTTTAGCAGTGGTTAGTTGACAAGGCAATATTTTAATTTTCAGTTTAACTTGAAGTAATAAAATGACTAAAACTAAAACTGAAATATATAAATGAAAGCTAAATAGAACAATTTAAGAAACCCAAAAGAACACAAAACTACAAAAAACACCAACAAAACATATTTAAATAAATTACAATTATTTAGTAATATATACTAGCAGTCAAAAAGATTGACTTGAATTTATTTGATCCAAAGTACAACAAAAACAATAATATTTTAACTTTTTAAAATAACTGTTTTCCGTTTAAATATATTTTGAAATGTAATTTATTCCTGTGATTTCAGAATTGAATTTTTAGCATCATTACTCCAGCCACACGATCCTTCAGAAATTATAAACATGCACATTTTCTGTTCACTATTTTTTTTATTTGAATTAATATTTTTTATATACAGCTAAACAGATTTTTCAGGTTTCTTTGATGAGTAGAAAGATCAGAAGAACAGCATTTATCTGAAACAGTCTGAAACAATTTAAAGCATCCTTGCTAAATAAAAGTATTAATTTTGGATCAAATAAAGGCAGGCTTGGTGAACAGAAAAGCCTTCTTTAAAAAACATCTTACAGTCCAAAAACTTTTGAATGTTAGTGTAAATTTAAATAATATAAGTAATACTATAAAGAATATTAAAACAAGTTGTCTAAGCTAAACTATCTTAGGGGGTATGCAGTAAAAACTGTGCCAGTGTTTATTTATATTTTTTAATAAATAGTCTGTAATTGAGTCTGTGAGTGATTATGATATTATCTATTTTTAGAACGCACAACATATAAAAACAAAAACTATGGTTAGTCACTTCATAAGCCAGTCAGACAGTGCTTTTTATCCCCAGAATAAGCTGCAATGTGAACCACACTTTTTGTATTAGCCAAACAAACTAGTCATGTGAGACTAATATGCACCAGACTTAGCTTCGATACTCGCAAACCTCAAGACTAGCGAAACCGAGACCGACAGAGAGTATTAAGTGAACTCAAATCACTTGTTCAACATGGGAAAGCAGAAACTACATCCACTGACTTCATTTCAGTCAGTATCCATTTCTATATGCTGAATGAGGCAGAAGCATCATGTAATTGAGTCTGTGAGTGATTACACAATGAATGAGGTCTACAGTCTGGCACGTCCTTTCCCTAAGGGCCGTAAATGCGCCTATGTGTGTGTGTTAGGGGGGGTAATGCTTGATGACACCCTCATCAACACCCTCTCCGGCCCTCGTGCTCTGTGGATCCCATTACGCAAGACTCTCCATGACCACCTGCCCCCACTCAGATGCGTCCCGAATGATGTAAACACACACATACACACGAGCCCGCACGCCCACACGAAGCATATGTACCCACAAATAGGTTTTCGCACAAATCATGTGTCCGCACACGCGTCACACATATGCTTCACGACGAAGCACACACACATGCTTCATGAAGCCCGTTGTGTGTGTGACTTCAGGTTGCTTGGTAACCAGCCAGTCAACACTGCAGGATTCCATAAGGTCCTGGAGCGCCACAGCATGGCCCAGCAGCGTCACTAAATACATTGAACGTCATTACATAGTGGGGGACTGTGTGTGTGTGTGTGCGCGGATACCGCGTCTCGACACATACAGCAGTATGATTTCCATTCCCCTTAACACATTTGGCAACTCCTCCAATGGAAGATTTAAAATAGTGCCGTGAGTAATGAGGGAAGAAAAGAATGTTACAAGGAATGTTCACAGTTCAATAGAAGCTGGTTCTATGGAAATAATTGCAGCTACTGCCTACGTTAAAGGGGTAGTTCTCCTAGAAATGTAGATTTTGTCATTAATTACTTATCGGGGAAGTTCGAATGTGCTTGTGTGATGCGAGAGAACAAACCTGAGTGGTTTTGCTTGTCAAGCAAACATGGTACAATATTCAACATGCTCTATGTGTGTGTTGATCAATGTTTGTATCTGAAAAGGGTTTAAAGGGACTTTCATGGCTAAATATAAGATAAATTATGTCTCTTACTGAAATATGTAGTGGAAAACTAATTAAAGATGTACGTTATTTAAAAAAATCCACATTGTTTTATACATATTTTGGACTATGGGGGTGCCATTATTTTTGGTGACATGCAATAGTTGCACTCTGTGAGCTACTGGCGCTACCTGTTGCTATTTTTACCACAACACAACTCGGAAAATAAAATACTGATACAATGCCACATTGTGCTAAAACTTCCTAAAGACCTGCGTCTTTGTTCTTTCCACTTTAGCCCTGATGCATTTGAGGCTTTTAGTAGACCAGAGTTACTGAAAGAGCTTACAAAAGGCAGAGACAAGAAACGCTAGATGCCATCCTAGTCATGACACCGCAGCCACTGAAGGAGTTTCTCAGTGCGGATTTCACTCGATATCCTAAGCATTTAGACTCAATGATACAGCATTTGGTTTTAAGCCTACACTTATATCAATCAGCACCTGTAAGCTCTCTCAGTAGCTGTAGTCACTTATCAGTATTTTATTTTCCGAGTTGCACTGCGGTAAAAATATCATCAGTAACTCACTGAGTGCAACCATTTCACAACATCAAAATAATGGTGCCCCCATAGTCCAAAATATGCATAAAACCAAGGGCGTAGGTTTGCTTTTGACATTGGTGGGGACATAAACCAAAATTACACAATTTTGATTTTGTGAACCAACAACATGCATCAGAATGCTGGGTGTCTTAATCACTTTATTTTATTATTAATCTATTTGGACCCAGGATAATTCTGACAGAATACTCTGCTGTTGCTATAGTAACAAACACAACGCGCATCTGATTTACAGATAAACTGCACCGTCTTATTTCTGTGTTGTTTTTTATTTTGTGAAAGCTTGAAAGCGTGCAGTTTTCTAACGTAGCCTTCTTCTACTTTATCTTCGTAGGTAATATCAACGATATGACGAAATTACAAAAACATATTTGTTTGTTTGATAAAATGGATTGTTAGGGACAGTTTGGCAGTAGCTGGATATTGGTAGGGACACGTCCCGTGTGTCCCTCCCTAATTCTACGCCCCTGCATAAAACAATATGGATTTGGAGTTGGTTTTATTTGTCCACAGTCATCTTCCCATTCTTTCTCCTCTTCTTGTCGCTAGGAAAGCAGTGAAGACTTACATCGCTTCTCTTGCCCTTCAACTGAAAGTTACAACTAAAAGCAGCACAATGTGGCATCGCATCAGCATTTTATTTTCCGAGTTGTGTTGCTGTAAAAAAAAGCAACAGGTAGAGCCAGTAGCTGATCAAGTGCAACCATTTCACGTCATCAAAATAATGGTAATAAGCTGGTTCTATGTAAATAACTGCAGCTAGTGACTACATTAAAGGGGCAGTTCTTCTAAAAATGTATATTTTGTCATCAATTACTCTTTGGGGAAGCTCAAATGTGCTTGTGTGGCACAAGAGAACAAACCTGAGTGGTTTTCGCTTGTCAAGCAAGCATGTTCGAGCCTACCGTATGTTTTGATCAATGTTTTTATCTGAAAAGGGTTTACAGGGAACCCCGGGTATTAAGACTTGTATGGCTTTATATAATGTAAATGATGTCTCTTACTGAAATACGTAGTAGAAAACCCATGAGAGATTTACATTATTTGAAAAAAATCCACATCGCTTTATACATTTATTGGACTATGGGGCGCCATTATTTCGATAATGTAAAATAGTTGCACTCGATGAGCTACTGGCGCTACCTTTTGCTATTTTTTCTGCAACACAACTCGGAAAATAAAATACTTGTGCTATGACCACAAGCTTACAAGTGGTGATGGATAGCGTAGGCTTAAAACCAAATGATGTAGTATCGATTTCTCCCCACAAGGAGTCTAAACATCACCGGATATCGAGCGAAATCTGTGCTGAGAAACTCCTTCAGTGGCTCCTGCGTCATGAAGGATGGCATCTAGCATTTCTTGTTTCTGTCATTTGTAAGCCCTTTCAGTAGCTGTGGTTTACTAAAAGCCTCAAAGGCATCAGTTCTGAAGTGGGGAGGGTCTTTAGGTTTTATTTGTCCACAGGCATCTTCCCATTCTTTCTCCTCTTCTTATCACTAGGAAAGCAGTGATGACTTGCATCACTTTTCTTATTGCCCTTTGACTGAAAATTACAACCAAAAGCTGCAAAATGCGGTCATCGTATCAGTATTTTCTGAGTTGTGTTGCGGTAAAAATAGCAACAGGTAGTGTCAGTTAGCTCACAGAGTGCAACCATTTCAAATCGTTGAAATAACGGCACCCCCCATAGTTCAAAATATGTAAAACAATGTGGATTTTTAAATAACGTAAATTTTAAATAGTTTTTTTACTAAATATTTTAGTAATAGACATCATTTACACAATATTAATATGATACAAGTCTTAACACACAGGGTTCCCTTTAAAGGAATAGTTCACCCAAAAATGAAAGCTCTCACACTTCATTAAAAATATCTTAATTTGTGTTTTGAAGACGAACGAAGATCTTACAAGTTTGGAATGACACAAGGGTGAGTAATTAATGACAGAAGTTTCATTTTTGGGTGAACTGCCTACAGAAACGTTCTAAATCGTCTGTTTCGAGGTGGGACTACTTCTCCGGGTTTATGAAACTTTGGTTGTTAGCTACTCTAATCTACTCTAAATCCTGTGGAAGGAATTTACATGTAAACAGTGCTTTTCGGTTAGTTACGTCACATCCCTTTTCTGTCATTCTTGCAAATATCTTGCAAAAGTGACTGGGTGTACTGACTTCACCAGTGTTCATTTGTTCTTACCCTCATAGGTTGACAAATCTGGACTGTTTTAAATGAGGGAGTATGTGTTCACAGTTAATAGGTAACAAGATCTTCAAGTAAAGTTGTGTATGCCATTCTTAACTAGCTGAAACAGCAAGATTTGAAACAAAAAAAATCCCACTTTTAATCAAAGATGCATTAAATATATCGAAAGTGAGAGTAAGAATGTTTCTAATGTTGCTTTATATCAATGAAAGAATCCTGAAAAAAATATATATATCACTGTTTCAACAAACTGTTAACGTTGATAGTAATAAAAAATGTTTCTTCAGCAGCAAGCAGCACTGAAAACTAAGGTAATGATGCCGACAAAATTCAGCTTTGCATCAAATGAATAAATTATATATTCAAACAAAAAATTGCTACTTTAAATTGCAAAAATGTGTCACTATTTTACTGTTTTTACTGTATTTTTTATCAAATAAAGAGTCTTGGTGAGCATAAAAGACTTCTTTTAACAACTTAAGTCTTACTCATTACAAACTATTGAACAGTAGTGTCATTTTTGTAATATCAGTTTCTGTAAAAACAAAAAAACAAAACAAAATGGATTATTACAGCATCTGCAGTGTTTGTTTAAAAACCTGAAATTTTCTTAAATGTTTAATTGTATGTCTAATTATATATTTCTTACGGACACAAAAATGAGTAGCTGGATATAAATCGGTTAGATATGAATATTTCTGCATGAAAACGTTCACACACAGGGTTTATGCATAAATATGTCTATGCACATTTAGTGAATGTACAATGTTTAGGTCCTGTGGCCATACTTGTAAAACAATGTGTATTGTAATGTTTATTCCCTGGCTCCATGTACTTCCATTGTTACTATAACAGTGATTTTTTTCTAGGTACGTGTCAAATACTGTTGACTGAAGTAATCTGTACTGAACCTAGACTACATCTTTACATCTCTACATTACAACTGTGGATTAGCGACACTGAGAAAGACGACGGGGTTTAAATTCTGCTCTCTTGGCCATCTTTTGAATGGGAAATGATGGAATTTGCAGGGGAATTTGCTATGCCTGCATGTTAAAGGTCACCTCATGGAAAAAAGCAGAAAATATAAACACACATACACATATACACACACAGAGAGAGATCCAATCATAATAGTGGTTTGAGAACAGACCTACGTCAGTGGCTCTAAACAGTACAGTAGAGCCACCAGGCCAAAACAAATGGCGGGCTGCCTCTGACACAGGGGAACTGGGCCAATCTGATGTGTGCGATAACATCGGACTATTCCGCCTCCACCGAGATGGAAAAACAAAACCCAGACCAAAAAGGTCAGTGGCGTGCACTTTCATTTGTCTTCTGTGTACACATACACCCGAATAATGCATGAAGAGGTTTCTCGCATGAAGTTCTCGCACTTCTTTCCTCGTTTCACACACACAGAGATCTCACACAGAGCAGACACAGACAGTGCTGTCTAACTCGCCACAACAATTGAGATCCTGCTACTTTCTGACGTCAGAGCAGGCCTCGAAAAATCCCCCGGGCTCTTTCCTTATGGTGACTCGCACAAACACGCATACACAATCGTTGCCTGCAGAACATATGCATACATACATAAACACATTCATGCATTTTCAGTTCAATACATCTCTACGTTTACACATTCAATTTGTTATTCAAAGCCCAATACTGAACTGATTTTGACCTATGACAGGTCATAAAGGGCACTTTTTTCCTTCTTCCTCTTCTTCTTGAGAACACAGTTTAACTGGGCGAATCTCACGAAGCCTATCAAGAGTATGCTAGGGCCATATTTAACCCTAAAAATCTACAGAAATTGCAAAAATAAGTTTGTTTATTGCTCTTGAACAAGATCTCACTGTAATGCAGTAATGGAAACAATCCTGCTTGCTAGGGGTCGACTGATGTGTTTTTCAGGGCCGATGCCAATAACGATTATTACAGATCAAGTAGACAGACAACCGATATTTTGAACCAATATATATATCTGGTGTAAAAATGAAAATTAAATGCCAAAAATCAATAACTAGGGCTCTGACAAAAACTCTTTAAATTATTTTATCAGCAAATGACAGATACCGATAACCATATAAATGCTTAATATTGGCGCTGATAATTGGTCAAGCCCTACTGTTTGCGTACAATGATTTTTATATAAAAATGATACCCATAACCATAAAAATGCTTAATATTGGCTCAGAAGACCGGCCAGGCTGATAATCACTCGACCCCTACTGTTTGCACATAATGATTTTTGTATTAAAATAAAACCGATAACCACAAAAATGTTTAATATCGGTGCCGATAATTGATTAAACCCTACTTTCTGCATACAATAACACTAATAACCATAAAAATGCTTAATATCAGCGCCAATGATTATTGGTCGCTCCCTACTGTTTGCATATAATGATTTTTTCAGTTCAATACATCTCTACATTTAAACATTTAAATTGTTATTCAAAGCCCAATACTGAACTGATTTTGATGTATAACAGGTCATAAAGGGCACTTTTTTCTTTTTCCTCTTCTTTTTGAGAACACAGTTTAATTGGATGAATCTCACAAAGTCTATCAAGAGTATGCTAGGGCCATATTTAACTCTAAAATTCTAAAGAAATTGCAACATTCAATTTGTTTATTGCTCTTGAACAAGATCTCACTGTAATGCAGTAATGGAAACAATCCTGCTTGCTAGGGGTCGACTGATATGTGTTTTTCAGGGCCGATGCCAATAACGATTATTACAGATCAAGTAGACAGATAACTGATATGTTGAACCGATATATATATATCTGGTGTAAAAATGAAAATTAAATGTCAAAAATCAATAACTAGGGCTCTGACAAAAACTCTTTAAATGCTTCTAAATTATTTTATCAGCAAATGACAGATACCGATAACCATATAAATGCTTAATATTGGCGCTGATAATTGGTCAAGCCCTACTGTTTGGGTACAATGTTTTTTATATAAAAATTATACCCATAACCATAAAAATGCTTAATATTGGCTCAGATGACCAGCCAGGCTGATAATCACTCAACCCCTACTGTTTGCATACAATGATTTTTGTATTAAAATAAAACCGATAACCATAAAAATGCTTAATATCGGTGCCGATAATTGGTTAAACCCTAATTTTTGCATACAATAACACTAATGACCATAAAAATGCTTAATATCTGTGCCGATGATTGGCCAAGCTGATAATCAGTTGAACCCTACTGTTTGCATACAATGATTTTTGTTTGAAAATAATACTGATAACCACAAAAATGCTTAATATCAGCGCAGATGATTGGCCAGGGCGATTATCGGTCACTCCCTGCTGTTTGCATACAATGATTTTTTCAGTTCAATATATCTCTACGTTTACACATTCAATTGGTTATTCAAAGCCCAATACTGTACTGAGTTTAACGTATGGCAGGTCATAAAGGGCACTTTTTTTCTTCTTCCTCTTCTTCTTGAGAACACAGTTTAATTGGATGAATCTCACAAAGCCTATCAAGAGTATGCTAGGGCCATATTTCACTCTGAAAATCAAGAAATTGTGAAATCGAGTTTATTTGTTGCTCACTGTATGCAAACTCTAGGGGTCAACTAATTATCAGCGCCGATATAAAATATTTTTATGGTTATCGGTATCGGCCATTTTCAAAACTGATTTGGAGATTAAATAATTTAAAAGAAATTAAAGAAAGTTTTTGTAAAGATGTAGTCTAGGTTTTGTATAACCATATAAGTGCTTAATATCGGGACCGATAATCAGTCGAGCCCTACTGTTTGCGTACAATGATTTTTTATATAAAAATGATACACATAACCATAAAAATGCTTAATATCGGTGCAGATGATAGGCCAGGCTGATATTCAGTTGTCCCCTACTGTTTGCATACAATGACTTTTGTATAAATATAAAACCGATAACCATGAAAATAAAAATGATACACATAACCATAAAAATGCTTAATATCAGCGCTGATAATTGGCTGAACCCTACTGTTTGCATACAATGATTTTTGTTTGAAAATAATACTGATAACCACAAAACTGCTTAATTAGGCCGATTATCAGTTGCTCCCTACTGTTTGCCTAAAATGATTTTGGTATAAAATAATCATAAAAGGAGGTAAAAAAAACTAACTATTATAAAGTATACATTTACAACTTGTGTATAAATTATAATATATAATTATGAAATATAAATTTACAGTGTTTAAGCATTTGGGGGCAGTAATATCTTTTTTCATAACTTTAAATTGATAAAAAAAATTACAGTTTTGATGTTTAATGTTACAAGATATTTAGATTTTCAAATAAATGCTGTTCTTTTGAACTATTCATCTTTCTATTCTTTTCATTTGAAAAAAAAAAGACAAAAAATGCTTTCAAATAGGGAACAGAAATGTTTCTTGAGCATAAAATCAGCATATTAGAATGAATTCTGAAGGATCATGTGACAATGAAGCCTGAAGTAATGATGCTAAAAATTCAGCTTTGCATCACAATAATAAATTATATTTTAAAGTATATTCAAACAGAAACATTATTTTATATTTGTAATTTTTTTTTTTTTTTTACTGTTTTACAGTAATTAGATTAAAAAAAATGCAGCCTTGGTGAGCAGTGAGCATAAAAGCCTTTTGAACAATAGTGTATATTATTCTATTACAGAAATATTTTTTAAAGAAATAATTTTGGGGGCCCATTTTCTAGTGTCTCTAATTAATTTTCTTAACTTTTGATTTAAGGGTGAAATATGACTTGACAGTCTTTGTGAGATTCACCCAAAAAATAAATTCTCCAAGCAAGGAACTAATAAAATCCCAATAAAACTACCCCACATCCCTTCATTATCTAAAAATCTTCTACTCTTCTACCCATTTCATTAGCTGTAATATTGTAACCCATGCACGATTACGATGCCTTTATGTTGAGGACAATTTTATTTCATTTGACTTTCAGATGACATTTACGTTCGTCTCTGAAACACATCAATAAAGCTTCCCTATTCACTTATACAGCTAAACCGCACAAAGGTTTTTTGTTAAAATGAGAAGGAGAACGTTCCAAGACACCATAAACAAGATGGACACCTTTTCCAAGCCCTAAAAAAACACAAATATGCCGCCCCATGTTTTATGACGGCGACTTCCTGTCATGGGTTTTAGGTTCCCGGGGTTCAGACTGTTTGGGGTCTATAGGGGTGTTGGAGAGACCAGACAATGGCCTCATTCAGTGACCACATGCCTGTCTTGATATTTTGTGCTTTACTCCATGATAGCCCTAGCTAGTCATGTGGGAGGCATGTCGCCCAGGCCAGTGGAACATTGATGCAGGGTTACGAGAAACCTGAGAGATTCTGAGCAGGCATGAGGTTTTGAAAGAAGATGAATTGCTTGAAAGAGCCAGCAATTAGTGTTTGGACAATCCTAAATAAATTCTGTTTTCATTAGAACATAAAGCAGGTGCATGTGTGCGCAGACATACCATGGCATCCAGGAGTTGGATGCATCGCTGCAGCTCTGGTCGGGTCTCACAGTAGAGGCGGAACAGAAGTCTCCCGATGGGCTGCTTGTCACACAGGCTGAAGTAGTCCCGCTCTGAGAAACAAAACAGAAGGAAACTTTATATATATATATAAAAAAAAAAATCTGTGGTGATACAGTGATACTTTATTAGGCCACTATATTATGTACACCTTGCTAGGAATATCTGCCTTAATTCTTTGTGGCATTGATTCAACAAGGTGCTAGGAACATTTCTCCGAGATTTTGGTCCATATTGACATGACAGCATCACACAGTTGCTGCAAATTTATGGGCTGATCATCCATGATCCATGATCAAATTCTTGTTTAACCACATCCCAAAGGTGCTCTACTGGATTGATATCTGGTGACTGTGAAGGCCATTTGAGTTTAATGTAATCATTGTAATTTGTAATTATCAAATTACATTTTGAAATATATGACCCTGGACCACAAAACCAGTTTTAAGTAGTATGAATATATTTGTAGTAACAGCCAAAAATACACTGTATTTGGCAAAATTGGTGATTTTTCTTTTATGCCCAAAATCATCAGGATATTAAGTAAAAATCATGTTCCATTAAGATATTTTGTAAATTTCCTACTGTAAATATATCAAAACTTAATTTTTGATTAGTAATATGCATTGCAACTTAATTTGGACACCTTTAAAGGCGAATATTTTGATTTGGTTTGGAATCACCCTCAGATTTCAGATTTTCTAATAGTTGTAACTGTCCTAACAAACCATACATCAATGGAAAGCTTATTTATCAGATTTCAGATGATGTATTAATCTCAATTTCTAAAAACTGACTTACATGACTGGTTTTGTGGTCCAGGGTCACATATATTCAAATAACTGTTGTCTATTATAGTACTGTAGGGCCCTTTTGATTTCTGTGATGCTGAAAATGGAAGACGGAATCATGGAATCCAGTCATAAATAATGGAATTTACTGTATAACATGGAACTCTGAGAGTCACTTTATGAGCATTTTACTGTTTATTTTGAGAAAAAAACTATCAACATATCATATATAACCAAAACGCAAGGGTCTTAAAGCAACCCGTCAAAATAAAAGTTTGGTTTAACTTGAAGAAACTGTGACAGAAATATATTACCTAATGTACTACTACTAGTAGTGCTACCAATAATAAAATATAAAAACATAATTTTTAAATGAATATTTACCAGAATTTAAATAGCATAAAAGACTTCTTTTAGAAACTTACGAATCTTATGAACTATTGAACAGAGTTGACCATTCGCAAAAACCCAATATCCTTTGTTACTGTTGCTATGTCCAACAAACAATACATATAATATGGAACAAAAAGGAAACTAACAGTACAAGGTCTCAGCTTTAAAATGTTATTATTTTTTAATAAGATCAAACTATAAATAGTTTTGAGGCTTTCTAATGTGTCGTGACCACTGATCTATCTTCAAACTGCCGTTAGTCAGTGAAGCCACCGGAAGTGTTCGATCCACCATCTTACTATTCTCTACCGGCAGAAAGCACCATTGACTCAGATGCAAACCACAGACCTAAAATCACCCGGTTTATTTATTGAAAAATAAAAAATAGCTAAGGTCAATATTATTAGCCCCCTTAAGAAATTATTAGTTTGATTAGCTATAGAACAAACCACTGTTATCCAATGACTTGCCAAATTAACCTAATTTGCCTGATTAACTTACTTAACCTAGTTAAGCCTTTAAATTGCTCTTTAAGATGAGGATTAGTATCTTGCGAAACAACTAGTAAAATAATATGCTCTGTCATTATGGCAAAGACAAAAGAAATTAGTTTGGACTTAAGAGAAAATTTTTTTAATGCTCATAAAGATGGAGAAGGATACACACGTTTATCAAAGCATTTTCAAGTGTCAAGAACTGCAGTGAGATGCATTATCAAGAAGTTTAAAGAGACCAACACAGAACAAGATGGGCAGAGACAGGAAGCGAAAGATTTCAAAAACTTTGGAAAGAAAACTAGTGAGAGAGATTTCTAAAGACCCAAGAACAACTGCCAAGACACTAGTGAATGACCCAGTCAAGTCTGGAATTGATGTCTCAACAAAGACAGTCAGTAGAGCCCTGCACAGGAATGAACTGCGAGGTTGCAGACCAAGAAAGACTCCACTTCTGAAGAAGAGACACCTCCAAGCTAGAATGAAGTTTGCTAAGGACAACCTGGGGGAATGTTATACATACTGAAAACATGTCCTTTGGTCAGATGAGACAAAACTAGAGCTTTTTGGCCATAGAGATGTTGCCTATGTTTGGAGAAAGAAGGGAGAAGCATTCACCCCAAGAACAAGTTCCCACAGTGAAACATGGTGGTGGGAGTATAATGCTGTGGGGATGTTTCAGTGCGTTTGGAACTGGGAATCTCATCAGGGTTGAAGGAAACATGAAAAAGGAAGACTATAAGAAGATTTTGAAAGACAACCTCAGACAGTCTGCAGGAAAACTTGGTTTGAGTCGACATTTTGTCTTCCAGCATGATAACGACCCAAAGCATACCTCACTTCTGGTGAAGAAATACCTCCAAATGAGCAAAGTGAGTGTACTTGACTGGCCTGCAGAATCCAACAGAAAATCTGTGGGGCACACTAAAGTCCAGAGTTTGTGCCAGAAGAACAATAAATCTGGAGGAGCTTGAGAGATTTGCTAAGGAAGAATGGGCTGTCATTCCTCAGGAGACATGCTTGAAACTTGTTGAGAACTACAGCAAACGACTAAAGGCTGTAATCAAGCAAAAGGGATACACTATTAACATCAGAGGGTTAATCATTTTGACCAGTATACTTTTTAAAATTCTTGGTTATACATTTATTTCTATTTGTATTACAAACCCTAAAAGCTTTCTGAATAAATTATTATGTTTAAAAATGCTGTGTTGATAAAATCGTCTTTCTGTTAAACAACACTTGGGAGTTATTTGAAAAATAATGAAATATTCTATGAGGGACTAATAAGTTTGTCTTCAACTGTACATCAATGGAAAGCTTATTTATCAGATTTCAGATGATGTATAAATCTCAATTTCTAAAAATTGACCTATATGACAGGTTTTGTGGTCCAGTGTCACATATATTCAAATAACTGTTGTCCATTTTAGTATTATTGGCCTCTTATGATTTCTGTGATGCTGAAAATGGAAGACAGAATCATGGAATCATAAAAATGGAATTTACTGTATAATGCGGAATATCAGGGAATTTGACAAATTTTGGATGAATAAATCATCAGTACACTTAAGTCACAACATGATATGGTATAGTGTCTGTGAATATTAAGCCACAAAAATACTATTTAAATATACATCCTGCATGTTCTGTGTGAATGAATGACGCACACATACGCCCGGTTTCGTTTACTATACTACATAGTGCGTATGACTCTACTCACTGTTACGTACTCAATATATGAGTGTGTAAACACATGAACATAATCTCTAGAACTGCTCTGAGAGTCACTTTATGAGCATTTTACTGTTTATTTTGAGAAAAAACTATCAACATATCATAAATAAACAAAAACGTAAAGGTCCTAAACCAACCCGTCAAAATAAAAGTTTGGTTTAACTTGAAGAGACTGTGAGAGAAATATATTACCGAATGTACTACTACTACTACTACTAGTGCTACCAATAATAAAATATTATATTATAAAAACATAATTTTTAAATGAATATTTACCAGAATTTAAATAACAGAAAAATGTAAATATACAACATATAATCAAATGAAAGCCTGGTGAGCATAAGAGACAGAATTGAACAGAATTGAACAGAATTGACCATTCGCAAAAACCCAATATCCTTTGTTACTATTGCTATGTCCGACAAACAATACATATAATACAAAGAGGAAACTAACAGTGCCAGACGAGGTCTCAGCAAAAAAAGAAAAAAAGAATTATTTTTAATAAGATCAAACTACAAATAGTTTTGAGGCTTTCTAATGTGTTGTGACCACTGATCTATCTTCTAAACTGCCATTAGGCAGTGAAGCCACCGGAAGTGTTCGATCCGCCATCTTACTATTCTCTACCGGCAGAAAGCACCATTGACTCAGATGCAAACCACAGACCTAAAATCATCTGATTTGAAGCGTATCATTCACACAGGTGATGTTATCTGGAATGCTTATGGTCTTTTCGGGCAGGATAAGCTATCTCTTGAAATCGTTTAGGTGCATGTGTGTCAGCTGCACACTTGCAGACACACGTAACTAATCCAACACAAAATACATTTCTTTATGTATCTAATTATGCAGGAAATAATAAACATGACCATATACATAACATTTTATGTTATGTAGGCAAATTAAGGTATATGTATACAAAGCATAAATCTTCATTCAGATTTCATGTGTTAAACGATCAATGTTTATCATGTTCATCTGATGTACGTGACTGATGTGTAATGCCTATATGAATGTTAATTTTTCTTCTTTACCTAAAGCATGAAAAAGCATGAATGAACATCAAAACATACTTAATTTACTTGTATACAAGACGTCATTACACACAAACTTTTAAGTTTAAGTCCACCAAAGTTAATTACCCTCCTGTCAAAATAGATTCAGCGTTATGATTAGTCAGATCGCCTGTCAATCAAGCTTTTTACGAGTATGAAAACTTTTGGATAACAGTCACTCCTTGTCTGTTGCTCAAGGGATTGTGCATAATATTAGATGAAACATCAGCATAGATGCATACTTTGCAAACCCACTGGGACAAGTATGGAATCCAGGCACCTCCGACATGCTACTTTCAACTCAACGTAATTTAGGCAGTGTTGGGGAAAGTTACTTTTAAAAGTAATGCATTACAATATGGCGTTACTCCCTAAAAATGTAAAACTTCTTACGTTACTTAGTTACTACATAACTTACAGTTGTGTTATAAAATGCATGTTATTTTTTATTTAGTACTGACCCTGAATAAGATATTTTGCATAAAAGACATTTACATATAGTCCACAAGAGAAAACAATAGTTAAATTTATAAAAACGACCTTGTTCAAAAGTTTACATACATTGATTCTTAATACTGTGTTGTTGCCTGAATGACCCACAGCTGTTTTTTTTTATTTAGTGATAAGTTGTTCATGAGTCCCTTGTTTGTCCTGAACAGTTAAACTGCCTACTGTTTATCAGAAAAAATCCTTCAACTCCCACAAATTCTTTGGTTTTCCAGCATTTTTGTGTATTTGAACCCTATCCAACAATGACTGTATGATTTTGAAATCCATCTTTTCACACTGAGGACAACTATTACAGAAGGTTCAAACACTCACTGATGCTCCAGAAGAAAAAAACATGCATTAAGAGCTGGGGGGTGACATTTTTTTGAACAGAATGGAAATGTGTACATTTAGCTCATTTTGCCTAAACATCATATTTTGTCATTTAGCACTGCCCTTCAGAAGCTACAGAAGATACTTGCATATTTCCAACAAGACAAAATTGTTAAATTTATCATGATCTTTAAATTTCAAAAGTTTTCACCCCCCGGTTCTTAATGCATGTTTTTTCCTTCTGGATCATCAGTGAGTGTTTGAACCTTCTGTAATAGTTGCATATGAGTCCCTCAGTTGTCCTCAGTGTGAAAAGATGGATCTCAAAATCATACAGTCATTGTTGGAAAGGGTTCAAATACACAAAAATGCTGAAAAACCAAAGAATTTGTGGGAGCTGAAGATTTTTTTCTGATGAACAGCAGATAGTTTAACTGTTCAGGACAAACAAGGGACTCATGAACAACATCACTAAACAAAAAAACACAGCTGTGGGTCATTCAGGTAACAACAACACAGTATTAAGAATCAAGGGTATGTAAACTTTTGAACAGGGTCATTTTTATAAATTCAACTATTGTTTTCTCTTGTGGACTATATGTAAATGTATTTTATGTCAAATATCTTATTCAGGTCAGTACTAAATAAAAAAATAACATGCATTTTATATGATCCCTCTTATTTTGGTTAAATAATTAACATTTTGCATATTCTGCAAGGGGTATGTAACCTCTTGTGCACAACTGTAAGTTACTTGTAATGTGTTACCCCCAACACTGAATTTAGGACACACCAACCCTCATCTCACCTCACTGTAAGCAAACTGGGATTAAGCCAACAGCAATGTAAACTCAGACACAGCTAAACAATGGGGAACAGCAAAGTGACATCACACTTGGCCAGAGAAACACCCCAGCTGACAAGGAGCATGAAAATGACAGGAAGTGTATAAACAACACAAACTAAGTGTTGATACATTACCGATGGTTTTGCTCAACTCTGTGCACTGACTGATATGAGGGAAACGAAGGATCTCCCTCCATTTTTTACTTCGTCCTTTCCGTTTTCCTCCTCCACCTAGACAGAAAA
Source organism: Cirrhinus molitorella (assembly GCA_033026305.1). NCBI lineage: Eukaryota > Metazoa > Chordata > Actinopteri > Cypriniformes > Cyprinidae > Cirrhinus > Cirrhinus molitorella. The sequence goes on from CM065125.1 coordinate 25,628,634, forward strand.
AAAAGGACAAAAGTAGCCATTTAAAACTCTTTCCAGACGATATCAACATGAAGACAACAATCCAAATTGGTAAAATGCAGCACAGTCGAATTGCATTTGAAAATGCTGATTTTCCTCAGAAACACATCACATTATACAAGTTCAAATGCATTGCGAAAGCCGTTTCATACTGTCTTTAATTGCCAGGATACTTTATGTGAATGCTAATTAGCTTTGAACCTCATGAAATCTTGTGACTTTGAACATGTGCAGTGTAATAAACCATGTCAGCATCTGGTCGCTCAGCCTGAGAGTAAGTAAGCTATAGTTAAAACGAGAGTGTCATTTCTGACGTCAGCACAGGTCAAAAATATGCATTCCCTCCCAAGAGAAAAGCGGAGCTTTTACAACAAACCGTGTCGCGCTCTGCAATAACTGTTTGTCTTATGAAGCATTCGAACTTATACGGGCCAATAAAACAGAGCAGCTTCTGCTACACATTTATTAGTTACAAAAGTGCTCTATATCGCTTCTTTCACTCCGGCCTTAGAGCGGATTTGAATTCAAGGAGAATAGAGTCTGTGGTGTTCCCACTCTGGAATGAGAACATGGAGCATTTAGCCACTGACCATTCCAGCATTGTGAATAAAGCTGAATGTCTCTGAACAAACAATCAGAGTAGTTAAAGCCGAAGACTGGTCCTTAAAGACATTCATCTCACGTACATGACAGGCCTCGCTAATTAGGAGCCACTGGCTCATGAGATGCCACAAATCAAACCCTTTCCCACCAAACGGCTGGATTGTTAAAGTGATGTTAGCACTAGCCAGATTCAGTCACCTTAAATAAATATGAGAGGAATGTTACCGTAAATCAGACCTGGCAGGGTGATTTCTGTGTGAGTGTCTAGATTAACAATGTTCAAGAGCAAAGAATTTACTTATTACTTATTCAACCATTAACGCATATTATTTTTATTATCTTGTTTCCCGTTTACATTTCCTTTAAACCTTACTTTTATGCAGGAAATCTTAGTATATGCTTCTGCAAGTCTCTGACCATAAATACAAATAAAATGTGGCATTTTGGGACACTTTTGGCCCAGTGGCTTTTTAGAAAATAAATCTGCTTAAAAATACTTTTCACACCAGATCACAGGACAATTCTGTCATTTTTCTGAACTGACATATTTTCAAACTAACAATGTGTCAAATCTGAAAATATATTTCACACATTTTTTTAAACTGTTTGTACAAACTAAATGTCCGGTCAAATTAGTGAAGTTTCTGCTAAATTGCGCAAATCAAATGGTCCATTGTCTATTGGCAATAGTGTAGAGATCAGTGGCGTTTCAGGCTGTGCCTTCTAAAAACATTGGATGAGAAAAAAAAACAAAAAAACAACTGTAGTACAAAAATGCCGATATTACAAAATATAACATTAAAAAGTGTATAAACCACTTGTTTTCCCCAAAAAAAGAAAAAAAACAGCCAGGGGAAGTTTCAGCAGTTTTAACAGACCCCCACTGAGCCCAATGAGTTTTAACAGACCCCCTAAAGTGTGCAGTGAGTTTTGGGGGGAATTGGGAATGAATGAGGGAAAGTCATATGAAAGCCAATGCCTTCATCCGTGATATGATTGGATATGACTGGTTATGTTCAGCTGTGACTGGTTCATGCAATAAATCTCACCTTCTTGTGTTTGTGCACGTTATATTACACATTCACAAATCAGTCTGATTGAACAATAACGGGAAGACTAATTGAAAAAGAAAGTAAACAACTCACACTCATCACTTTGTTACGTTAAAGTAAGACTTAAGACATTTTAGATGCTGTGGAACGAGATCGGTCCACTGGTTAGTCAGGTTTTGCCGTCCCATAGCTCAAAGTCACATGATTTTGCGTTTCCATTTTCCATTATTCGCAACCCTTTAACCCTTTTCCGAACAACTCAAGAACCACCTCAAGTGAGCGTAAAAACTTTTTTTCATTTACACAGACTGTTTAATGCAGGACATGAATGCAGTTAACCTTACAAATGCAATAATGTTTTGATGTTTTAAAAACAAAAATATAATTTTAAATATAAACCTAAAATCGCCAGTAGGTGGCAGCAAATCATTGAGTGAGTGAGTCACTGAGTCATTCATTCAAACTATTCCTTCAAACGACTGACTGATTCAGTAACGAAACAATCGTTTTTTGTTTAGAGACGCAAAACAGCTGTTTGGAAATATTTTCTACAAAATAGAGTAAAACAGGAAGTAAAATGTCTAAAATATAAGTCAATTAATATTAACTTCTTATTTATTGTACTGTTTTATATACAATATGACATTTGCAATCATGCTAATATTTGGAGAATGTGATATTAACTATATCAGATGATATAAATATAAAAGACATATAAAAGTCATACAGAATTATTTTTGCCCCATTATCTTACATTTTGGGTGAATTTGAAATATATTTTAACCTTAATCACATAGTGAAAGTGTGAACTTTAAAAAAGTGATTTTCTTCCTCAGTATTTCTGTCCTGTTTTTCAGTGCAAATGTCTAAAGATACTTTAAATTAAGATATATTTACTTGAGAAGTAAAATGACAAATCTTGTTTTCTGTGAAAATGATCCCCAAGAAGTGAGTTAATGAATAAAACAAGAACATTTCTTAATTTTCTAAACCTGAAGTCTGCAAATCTAATTTCCCAATTTTACCTTTGATGGGCATTTTCACCTTTGTAAAGCCATTTTTTCTAACCTAATTAAATGTATGCATCATCTTTTGTGGCAAATTCTTACATTTAATCAGTAAATTTAAATATTAAGATATTTTCTGTGAAAATGATACCCATCTTATGATTTAAACATGAACAGTGAAATCAGAAAAATCAATTTAATTCAAATTGGAAAGTATTTTTTATTATTTTTTTTTTTACACACCATTGACATATATTTGTTTTTGTTTTAAACAAACTTTTTAATTTGTTTACTTCAATTTCTCAGAGAACAAGACCTTCTTAATTTTGCATCTCAAGTAAAAGTCAAAAACCACCTCAAGTGAGTGTAAAAACCTTTTTTTTTTATTTGAAATGTGGTGTTTCCATCACTAGTTTCTGATGGAAAAATCACCATTTTTTTTAAATGGTGATTTGTACGCATTTAAAAATTGAAAGTCAGAATTTGGGCCTGGGACAGAAGACTGCATAAAAGCCATGTGAAAAGTAGCGAATATAAATGCAGGCAAGGCAAAAAGTTTCCAAGCCAGTTTTAATATGACAATCCCATAACACACACACACAAAAAAAGGGTTGGTTAAATTTGTTAGTTTTAATAGAAACCAACCCATAGGCCATAAAAGTGCCAAGAAACAACAATGTTTTTCATTTTACAAACTGCAACAGAAATCCAAAACACTGTGTCTATATTAAAAAAGGACAGAAAAGATCACAGTCCGCCCGCAACAAACCCGATGATCTGATCTTGTGAAAAGCACTATTTGCCAAAAACCTGCTGCTTACATAATCCTCAATGCGTGTCTGTTACAGATTTAGGGGAATGTGACGGCAGGAGTAATGGTGACCATATTGCCACAGAAAAAAACAGATGCCAATCAAAGCAGGGAGGAATGTTTGCTTTACATCACCCCGCCAGAGGTCTGTTCAAGTCAGAGCACGCATTACGGGCCAACTCGAGTCAATGCATCAAACAACGTAAAACACCTGGAAGAAAAATGGGTCAGAAAGCGGAGATGTAATTAACCTCCTTCCTTTCACTCCATCTCAGAGCCAACTAAAAGAGTCGGATCGACGGAGAAGGTCAGAAGGCTCGCCGCTCACTCATCCGAGTAATATAAACAAGAATCGAACTTTCTGAGAATGACATTTAGAGAGCTCGATGGAGCTCTCGCCGATTATTACAGCTGGAAAAGCGAAGATGAAGCACCGCCCTTATGACTGCAGAGGGATAGGGATCCGGTCTCATTATTTGGAAAGGTTTAGGTGGACGCGAGGCGTACACGGCTTTATGTAAATGTACTGTACATATGCACTCGCTAGACCTGAAGCTAACAAATGACTGACCTTTTATGGGCATTTTTATCTTTGTTAGGCAATTTTTCTAACCTAATTAAATATATGCATCATCTTTTGTGTCAAAATCTTATCAGTAAGTATCAAAATCAGTCATTTTAAATTTGTGTTTTCGATGCAGAGCTGGCACAGAATCTGCATATGAAGTGGCATTTAGATGCATTTACCCAGACTGTTTAATGCAGGACAAGGATGCAGTTAACCTTACAAACGCATAATGTTTTGATGTTTTAAAAACAAAAACATAATTCTAAATATAAGCCTAAAACCAGTGAGTGAGTGAGTCACTGAGTCATTCATTCAAATGATTCCTTCAAACGACTGAATGATTCAGTAACGAAACAGTCATGGGTTGTTTAGAGATGCAAAATAGCTTTGTTTGGAACTATTTTCTACAAAATAGAGTAAAACAGGAACTTGTGTCTAAAATGTAAGTCAATTAATATTAACTTTGTGTTTATTGGACTGTTTAACATACAATAATCACATTTGCAATCATGCTAATATTTGAAAAAACTGTAGTCTTAGTGTGATATTAGCTATTTCGGATGATATAAATATAAAAGACAAAAGTCATATGGAGTCATTTTTGCCCCATTATCTTACATTTTGGGGGAATTTGAAATATATTTTAACCTAAATCACGTAGTGAAAGCGTGAACTTTAAAAAAGTGTTTTTCTTCCTCAGTATTTCTATCCTGTTTTCCAGTGCAAATGTCTAAAGATACTTACTTGAGAAGCAAAATAACACAAGTTTCTTTTTTTTTTTTTTTTAAACCTGAAGCTAACAAATGACAGAAGTCTGGAGGAATAACAGAACTTTTCCAATTTTACCTTTTATGGCAATTTTTACATTTGTAAAGCCATTTTTTTCTAACCTAATTAAATGTATGCATCATCTTTTGTGTCAAATTCTTACATTTAATCAGTAAATTTAAATATTAAGATATTTTCTATGAAAATTATTCCCATGAAGTGAGTTTATGATTTAAACATGAAAAATCAGAAAAATCTATTTAATTCAAATTGGAAAGTATTTTTTTTCAACACACCATTGACATATATTTGTTTTTGTTTAAACAAACTCCATTTGTGTGATTAAATTTATCAGAAAACAAGACTTAATTCCTTAATTTTGCATCTCAAGTAAATGTACACTCTTAAAAATAAAGGTCCTTTGGCATTGATGGTTTCTTAAAAAAAAAAAACCTTGAACATCCATGGAACTGTTCAAATGCATAAAAGGTTCTTTATAGTGGATAAAAGATTTAGATTTTCTTTGTTCTTCAAAATGGTTCTTGTAAGAACTGTTTACTGAAAGTTTCTTTGAGGAACCAAAAATGGTTCTTCTATGGCATCATTGCAGAGACAACCCTTTGGAGACCTTATTTTTTAAAGTGTATCTTGATTTAATGATGTTTAGGCATTTTTACCAGAAAACAAAAATACTAAGGAAGATTTTTTTTTTTTTTTTTTTTTGCATTGCATGTAACATTTAATGCCACGACTCTGAATCCAAGACTTTCTGCTTGGATTTAAAATTGTGAAAGAGTGAATTAATACTTTTTAAGATCTGTAACCCTGGATAACAAACCCAACAGTTAGTTGAATATTTCATCCTTATCACAGTGGTGACTACAGGACTACTCCTCAAAAGTCAACAGGTCACACACACACACACACACACACACACACACACCTAGGCAGAAAACAGCATTATGAAGGATCCCAGCATTTGGCATTTACGAGTGCTTGGCAAACCCACTGTGTGTCGACACATTTAGTTGTTATCAGTATCAAAGTGAGTGAGGATTCAGTCCAGGAATTCATGGCATGAAATACTGTGGGCCACGGCACGGTCAGGCGCATGTGTTTGTGTGTGTATCTTCATTTAAGAATAGCAAGCAGCCTTCTTTATTATTACTGACATGCTTTTCTCCCAAATCCAGCTTTTGTAATACTTTTTTTAAAAATTTCTTCTTCTGATTGAAAAAAAAAACCTGTCCTGTAGGTCTCAAAATATGACTATGACTATTATATGCAACAGAAGTAATATTTTAAAAAGTGTCCAGTGGCGGTTGGCCAGCAGGATTTGTGTTTTGAGAAGCTCCAATGAATTGCCAGAAGTTGTACTAGGATGTGCTTGATGTCAAACATATTTATAATGTTCAATAAAATCTAAAAACAAAGAGGCGGTCTTAACATGGAAGTTCTGGACAGTGTTGGGATGAGCGATTGCCAAACACTATTTCAGTATGTCTAGATCTATGATAGTGGTTAAAAATGTGGACACACTTGATTTAAACACACACAACTAATGGAAGCTTGTTTCCACCACTTAATAAAAAATAAAAAAGTTTATAAGATGATATAAACTCAGACTTTTTTCTCAGAATTGTGTTTTATAAACTCAGAATTCTGACTTTTTTCTCATAATTGCGTGATATAAACTCAGAAATCAGTTTTTTTTTCAGAATTGCATGATATAAATGTATAATTCAGATTTTTTTTCTCAGAATTATGAGACATAAACTCATAATTCAGACTTTTTTTTCTCAGAATTCCAAGATATAAACTTTAGAATTCTGAGTTTATTCCTTACAATTGTAAGATTACATTTAGAATTTTTTTCTTAAAATTCTGAGATATAAACTTAGAATTCTGACTTTTTTCTCAGAATTTCGAGATACAAACTTTTGAATTCTGATATAAACTCTGAATTCTGACTTTTTTCTTACAACTGTAAGATCAAATTTATAATAATTGTGACTTTTTTTCAGAATTGCAAGATATAAACTCAGAATTCTGACTTTCTCAGAATTTTGAGATACAAACTTTTGAATTCTGATATAAACTCTGAATTCTGACTTTTTTCTTACAACTGTAAGATTAAATTTATAATAGTGACTTTTTTCTCAGAATTGCAAGATATAAACTCAGAATTCCGACTTTTTTCTCAGAATTTCGAGATACAAACTTTTGAATTCTGATATAAACTCTGAATTCTGACTTTTTCCTCAGAATTGCAAGATACAAACTCAGAATTCTGTCTTTTTTCTCAGAATTGCAAGATATAAACTCAGAATTCTGACTTTTTCCTCAGAATTGCAAGATACAAACTTTTGAATTCTGATATAAACTCTGAATTCTGACTTTTTCCTCAGAATTGCAAGATACAAACTCAGAATTCTGTCTTTTTTCTCAGAATTGCAAGATACAAACTCAGAATTCTCACTTTTTTCTCAGAATTGCAAGATACAAACTCAGAATTCTGACTTTTTTCTCAGAATTGCAAGATACAAACTCAGAATTTTTTTTTTTTCTCAGAATTGCAAGATACAAACTCAGAATTCTGACTTTTTTCTCAGAATTGCAAGATATAAACTCAGAATTCTTACTTTTCCTTCAGATTTGAGATATAAACTATAGAATTCAGATGTTTTTTTTCTCATAAGTGTTTTGAAACATTTTGAATTTTACTTTTATTCTAAGAATTGCAAGATATAAACATGCAATTTTGAGTTATAAAGTCAAAATAGCGAAATATAAAGTCAAAATTTCAAGATATAAAATATCTTGAAATATCTCGCAATTCACCAGACTGATATGTTCTCAAAATTGCGACTGCTTATCTCACAATTCTGACTTAATAACTCACAACTGCGTTTTAAAGTCAGAATTGCACAATACGCACTCAGTACTGAGAAGTTAGAAAAATTGTATCTTGTTATTATTACTTTATTTCTGAGAAAAAAAAGTCAGAATTGTGAGTTTATGTAGTAAATTCCTGCAATTACCTTTTCTTTTTTATTCATATGGCAAAAATGGGCTTCCATACTGTTCATAAGGTTTTAAAAAAAAAAAAAAAATACAGTAAAACTGCAATATTGTGATTTAAATTTAAAGTAACCATTTTCTATTTCGATGTTTTAAAATGTAATTTATTTCTGTGATCAAAGCTGATTTTTAAGCATCATTACTCCAGTCTTCAGGGTCACATGATCTTTCAGAAATCATTCTAATATACCGATTTGCTACTCAAGAAACATTTCTAATGTTCAATGTTGAAAACAGTTGTGCTGATTACCATTTTTGTGAGAAAAAATAAAGACATTTATTTCATTTGATGAATAGAAAGTTCAAAGAAAAGCATTTAAAACCCTTGCTGTACATCGGCTGATCAATACACTAAAACAAACACCATACAAAGAATGACAGGAAGTCAATTATTTGTGTGTCTCTTTGTGTCCACACATAATTGTGTTACATGACGGGCTTATTAAAAACAAGAGGCCGTATTGCATTGAAGAATTAGTAAGCCTGCTTAATTTGTTCCACAAGACTCCGGCTACACCCTTTTGTTTCATGTCCGTTTTATGGATGTGACCTAATGTGCACGATATAAAACTGCATTTGACGGTCTGTCGCGCATCTGTCAGAGACACGGCAGACACACACCCCGCATGACGGCAACATCTCGTCATTTACTGCAATGCTTTTTTACTGTTGATGATTGTTTTACTTGGTGATTCAGAGGTTTAAGTCTTATGAGAGCACATTAGCTACAGTTAAATGCGGATTATATAACAATTCAAATAATGGGAAGCAGAGTTGTTATAGGAACGACAACTGTAAAATAAAACAATACAATAAATTGAAGAACCTGTTCGAGTAATTACGCTCACTCGTCTGTGAGAGTCACATTAAGGACATGTTTATTGACCGCAGTCCACAAACTCAAGCACAACCCATTTTACAACATCATTTTACACCACCTCACTGTGTCAAATCCAGGCTGCTGAAATTTTAATGTAGTTTCAACTTCAAACTTCAAATCTACAGCAGCATTTATACTTGTGTATACTTTGTATAACATGAAACAGTTTCAAATGATGCTACTGAGCGATTCTGTGGAGTTTCTGCGCTTGCCGCACTTCACACGTTTTCTTGATCTCGTGAGTTTGGTGTCTTTTTTCTTTTTAACCAAAGCGTTGGTGCTTTAGTCGGTGGTCTGGTGAGACTATAACAGGTACTGGCTTGCCAGACATGGGTGTCATGGGAAAACAAGTAGCCTGCACGACTGCATACAACACCTAGTCCACTTGACAAACAATTCATGGTCAACATCACTTGAGGGTCTAAAATTAGCAATGAACGGATAATGGATTATGATCAGTTTAGTTTTCATGACATGAAATGACTTGGCAACAACAAAAAATTCAAACAGTAAATTGTGTTACACAAAGAATATGCTTTTTGTGGCTGAAAGTCTAATTAATATGAATTAAAAATAATAAATAAATGAACACATGATGAGAATCTAATATTTCTAAGTTAAACTTTTACTCCCACTAATATATTTTTTCAATTATTAAATACAAAATTATATGTTATTTAAAAAATAAATAAATTATAACAACAAATCAATTATAAATAAAACAAAAGCAAAAATAAATGCACTAACATTTAGTTCTTAATCCTATTTAGTTAGTATAGTTTGGATATTATCGTAAAATTTTAAGTTTTAGTTTTGCTTTATGTAAATGCGTGTAAAATGTACTAAAATTAATGAATATAAGAGATGTGAATTATTTGCAAGAAATATACAAGACATTTTGGTACAAAAAATTATAATAATGAAAACATCAAGTTTTCGCTAATATGTAAAAAAAGGTTAAATTATTAAATACAAAATCTAAATTTTTTTGTATTTAAAAAAGAGAACAAATAAATGATAAGAATAAATAAAATGTATACAATAAAAACAATTAACAATATGATTTAAATTAAGATATATAAAAAATACAAAATATAGTGAACAAAATAAAAACGTTCATGTACATGTTCTTAGAGGATGAGAAATAATTTTAAAAATGAACATTATGAGAATCTAATATTTCTAAGCTAGTCAGTTTCCACTAATATATAATAAAAAAAGGTCAGAAATGATAAAAAAAAAAACAATTATTTTTATATTTAAAAAAAAAAAAAACTGTATAATAATTAAATTATATACAATGAATGCAAAATTGACAAATGTTTTTAATTATGACAAAATATAGTGAATTTAAATAAATAAAATTAAATAAAAATAATGAACACATGATGAGAGTTTAATATTTGTAAGTGTCTTCCACTAATATGAATTAAAAAAAAAAATATTTAAAAAAGAATAATTTAATTAATTAATTATTTAAATTATTCTTTTTAATTAAGACACAAATATAAAATTTAGTGAACATTAAGAAACAAAAAATAAAAAAAAATGCACTAACATCTTAGAGGATGAAAAATATTTAAAAATCTAAAGCAATCCTATGATTTTGGATATTATTATAAAAAAAATTGTGTTTTGTTTTGGGTAAATATGTGTAAAATGTACTAAGATTAATGAGTATAAGAGATGTGAACTATATACTAGATCAGGGGTAGGGAACGTTGATCCTCGAGAGCCATGTCCCTGCAGATTTTAGCTCCAACCCTAATCAAACACACCTGAACAAGCTAATCAAGGTCTTCAGGATACAGGTTGGCATGTTTTTCTTCAGGGTTGAAACTAAAATCTGCAGGGACATGGCTCTCGAGGATCAACGTTCCCTACCCCTGTACTAGATGCTAGAAACATAAAAATTTCAGCAAATTTTTAATTAATAAAATAAAATAATGAGCACATGAAGTAGAAGTTTCTTTCAATAATATAAAAAAAAGATATAAAAAAAAAATATACATAATAATTACAAATAAATTATATTACATGCAATCTTAAAATATGTTTTTTAATTATAATATATAAAATATACAAAATATAGTGAAAATTTAAAAACTGCAAAAATGCAATAACATGTTCTTAGAGGATGAAAAATGTTGAAAAATCTTATTCAAATAAACCAAACCTATCATTTTAGGTATTATTATAAAAAAAAAAAAAAGGTTTCTTTTATTTTATGTAATTATGTCTAAAATGTAGTACAATTAATTGCTATAAGAAAGTATTTGCTAGAAATACAGGGCATTTTTAGCAAAAAAAATTGAATCGCAAAGCATATGTACATCCATTTATATCACAAATACGCAACGGCTGAGGACTTGTTGCAAAACTCACACGTGAGCTCACTCGCCATCATATTTCTTTTTTTCAAAAGCGCATAAAGCACATAAAAAGTGTGATCAACCACACTTTTAATGTCGACAGGAGCGGTTAGTAGAGCTTGAGAATCATTGAGGTGCAAGTCTGACATGAGAGGAAAAGAAAGAGACCTGCCACAACCCAGTTTCACTTTCTCAGAACAAAACGGCACTTTTGTCTGTGCACTACACCTGTGTCTAAATATACATGTGCGACTGTGTGAACCGAAGAGGAACCTGAGCATGCTTTGATTGACGAGAAATCTGCAGCACTGCTGTTTCCTTGTATGGTTATAGAGTCGATCTGTGGGGAGAGGTTTTTCAATGATGCTTCGTAGGCCAACTCACGTGTGATTGCTACAACGGATATGGTTGAGATGAAAGAGACGGACAAACAAACTGAATAGAACCTACATTTTGGAGGGAAAAATAGAATAAAAACTATGGTATTTGTTACTTACTCCTCTTCATGATATTTTTAAAGAGAATTCTTTTTATGTACAGCATACAGGTTTGGAACGTCATGAATATAAATATAAATATAAAAATATCTTATTTATATAACAATTTATACAATATTCAATTGAACTAATTAAGAGTTGATAGCGGCACAATATTGCTAATACAATTCTAGACTCACTTTAAATGTGCAGGAATATTGTAGTTCTTTCTGTCTGACAGGGTTGTTTTTTTTTTTGTTTTTTTTTGAGCTGCAGAGCATGCTTTTGCTGACTGCATTCTCTCGCTTAATCGTTCATCCACACTTGACTGTTCACCAGTAAACCACATCCTGAGGAAGGGAAAAAATTACATGAAAAAATAGTAGGCCCAGACAGACAGAAAACCACTGTACGTGCACTGTATTGTTGTGAACGCGAGGTAGCAGGTATATTTTACATCAGGGGTGATGGACGTCCTCCTTAAAACAACCTAGAAATTAATCAACAGTACAAAAAAACTAAAAAAACAAAACCAAAAAGACAATGGCTATGGATGTCCATTTCCGCCCCTGAATAAAAAACAAAAATAGTTTGACAATTTAGACTTTTTGCTCACAATTGTTAGTAAACATCTCTTAATTTTTTTTCAGATTTCATTGAATACTGTAATAAAGTCAGAATTGCAACAAACACGCAATTCTGAGAAATGAAGTTGCAATTCTGACTTTTTCATCCGACTTTTTTTTTTTCAAAATTGTGAGTTTATATCTTGCAATTCTTAATTTATTACTTAGAATTGCAAATTTATATTTCAATTCTGACTTTATATTGTAGAATTGTGACTATTTCGTAGAATTATGTGCTTATTTCTCAGAATTGCGAGTTCATATATCAATTGCGAGTTTATGTGTTGCAATTCTGAAGTTATTTCTTAGAATTGCAAGTTTATTTCTCAAATCTGACTTCATAACTCGCAACATAGAGTTTATAAAGTCAGAACTGCGAGATGTAAACTCGCAAATTGCGAGTTATAAAGTCAGAATTGCGACAAACTCAAATTTATTTCTCGCAATTGCGACAAACTCACAATTTTGAGAAATAAATTCGCAATTCTGACTTCTCATCAGACTTTTTCTCAAAATCGTGAGTTTATATCTAGCAATTCTGACTTTATAACTCACAATTGTGAGTTTATCGCAATTCTAACTATTTTGTAGAACTGTGACTATTTCTCAGAATTGCAAATATATATCTTGCAATTCTGAATTTATTACTTAAAATCACAAGTTTATTTCTCAGAATTGTGAGTTTATATTTTAATTTTGACTTTATATCGTAGAATTGTGACTTTATTTTATAGAATTGCGACTATTTAGTAGAATTGCGACTATTTTGTAGAATTGCGACTATTTCGTAGAACTGTGACTGTATTTCTCAGAATTGCAACTTTATTTCTCAGAATTGCGAGTTCATATCTCAATTGCGACTTAATATCTTGCAGTTCTGAAATAATTTCTTAGAATTGCAAGTTTATAGTAAATTCTGACTTTATAACTCGCAAACTCACAATTCTGAGAAATAAAGTCACAATTCTGAGAAATATTGAAAGATATAAACTTACAATTCTGACTTTTTCTCAAAATTGTTTTTATCTTGCAATTTTGACTTTACTACACGGAACTGCGAATTATTAAATCAGAATTGTGAGATACTGTATGAACAATTATTTCTTGCAGTTTATATCACAATTCTGAGGAAAAAAAGTCTGACTATTTCATAGAATTGTGACTATTTGTCAGAATTGCAACTTTATTTATTATAATTGCAACTTTATTTCTCAAAATTGCGAGTTCATATCTCAGTTCTAACTTAACACGCAATTGCGAATTTCTTAGAATTGCGACTATTTCTCAGAATTTCTCAGATTTGTGAGTTTATATCTCAATTCTGACTTTATAATTGAGACTTTGAAAGCTTATATCTCACAATTCTGAGGAAAAAAGTAAGAACTGCAAGATGTAAACTCGCAATTGCAAGGAAAAAAAGTCAGAATTGTGAGATAAAAAGCAGCATTTTTTTTAATCTCACCACTGCAAGTTTTAAAGTCAGAATTCCAATTCTGAGAAATAGTCAGAATTGTGAGATATAAACTCACAATTGACTTTTTTTCCCTCATAATTGTGAGTTTTGCAATTCTGACTTTATTAAATGCAATTGCAAGTTAAGTCAGAATTGTGAGAGAAAAAAAACTCGCAATTCTGAGAACACAGTCATTTTCCCCCTCAAAACTGGACTTTATAACTTGCAATTGTGAGTTTTTATCTTACAATTCTGAGAAAAAAAGTCAGAATTGTGAGTTTATATCTCAATTCTAACTTCATAACACTCAATTGCAAATTTATATCTCGCAATTCTGAGAAGAAATTCTAAATTGTGAGATTTAAACTTGAATTGTGAAATAAAAAGGTCACGTTTTTAAATTTTTTATTTAGTAGCGGAAACGGGGCTTCCACAAATAGGAGATCAATTAGTTGTAAAACCACCATTTCTACCAACAGGGTTTCTTCTGCCCCCCTTTGAACTCACTGTGTTCTCAGTGAGAATTACAAGTGAAACTTTTTTAAACATTAACACTACGATGACTTTGCAAATGATCTGCAAATTGGCCTGAAAGGATCAAACTGATGGCATAGTGATAGAAACTCAGCTGCTTTAAGGTTCTTTCGGCCACTTAAGTTTTAATGAACCGGGTCAAAAACAATGTACCAGTTAATTTCCATCACGCAATGATGAAATGATCTGTGAATGAGTGTTTAGTAAACGTTCAGCTCTGTTAAATAAAAATAAAAAAAAAAAGTTGACTTCCAAAACAAGCATCTGATGATGATTCATCAAACATTTACTTCTTATTAAAAGAAAATAATTAGTTAAATGTATAGCTCATTCAAAAATTTTAATTATGTCATTATTTATTCACCCTCAGGTTTTATGAGTCGCTTAACATAAAATATATTTTGAAGAATGTTGGTAATCAAACAGTTTTTGGTCTCCATTGACTCCATTGAATTTTCCATTCTATGAAAGTCAGTGAGGACATGCATACTATCCCTACTAACAAAATTTGCTGTTTATTTTAAAGCATTTCTTTTTAAAGACTTGAAATAGTATCTTACAGTATCTGCTGCTTGATGACAATGCATCAAACATCACAATCTTCTATCTAGCATCTCTTGTGCTTGCAGCAGAAGTTAAACAGGAAACACTGGCAACTTTCAGAAACACTATACCGCAATAATAAACACTATGTCAGATCAACATCAAATGCACGCATAAGCAAAACAGCGCATGATTCGTTTGCATGCACATGCTGAGAGAAAGACAAATACGTACTCATTAATAAAATGAAAGGTGATATATAGCCAATAAGCTGCACGCAAACACATCAGTGAATGAAAAGAAGAAAAAAAAAGACTGCTCTAGTGATGATGTCAATTTCTGGCTAGCTTTTTGCATTTACGCCATACAGTCAAATCTGTAACATGCAAACATCAGTTGCACGCAATTATGCAAAAGACTAGGCTTTTAATTTGCAGTGCTTGTTTGAATGGCATTCTTTCATTTGCCTCAAAGACAACTCAGCTTAAAAACTCATTAAAGCATCCAAATGCATTTTTCTCTTAAATTTAATTTATTTTCATTTATTCATTCATTATGATATGATTTCACATGACTGACGCATATTTTTTAGTTTAGTAGCTTTAATAAAGTTAGAAGTGGAAGATACAAACTTACAATTCTGACTTTTTCTCAAAATTGTGAGTTTATATCTTGCAAAAAAAAAAAAAATCTGACTTTATTTCATAGAATTGTGACTATTTCTCAGAATTGCAACTTTATTTATTATAATTGCAACTTTATTACTCAAAATCGCAAGTTCATATCTCAATTCTGACTTTACAACACGCAATTGAAAGTTTATATCCTGCAACTGCCAGTCAGAATTCCAATTCTGAGAAATAAAGTCAGAATTGTGGGATATAAACTCACAACTGACTTTTTTTCCCTCAGAATTGTGAGTTTATGTCTTGCAATTCTGACTTTTTTTTTTTTACATGCAATTGCAAGTTAAGTCAGAATTGTGAGAAAAAAAAGTCTTTTTTCCCCTCAAACTGGACTTTATAACTTGCAATTGTGAGTTTATATATCTTACAATTCTGAGAAAAAAAAAAATCAGAATTGCGAGTTTATATCTCAATTCTAACTTCATAACACACAATTGCAGTCAAATCTGCAACATCCAAACATCAGTTGCACGCAATTATGCAAAAGACTAGGCTTTTAATTTGCAGTGCTTGTTTGAATGGCATTCTTTCATTTGCCTCAATGAAAACTCAGCTTAAAAACTCGTTAAAGCATCCAAATGCATTTTTCTCTTAAATTTAATTTATTTTCATTTATTCGTTCATTATGATTTCACACCAGTTTGTTTGCGAAATGCTGGTCAGCGAAAATGATTCCACAATTGCATGACTGATGCATATTTTTTAGTTTAGTAGCTTTAATAAAGTTAGAAGTGGAAGATACAAACTTACAATTCTGACTTTTTCTCAAAATTGTGAGTTTATATCTTGCAAAAAAAAATTCTGACTTTATTTCATAGAATTGTACTATTTCTCAGAATTGCAACTTTATTTATTATAATTGCAACTTTATTACTCAAAATCGCAAGTTCATATCTCAATTCCGACTTTACAACACGCAATTGAAAGTTTATATCTTGCAATTGCGAATTTATTAGATTTGCGACTATTTTTCAAAAATTGCAAGTTTATTTCTCAGAATTTCTCAGATTTGCAAGTTTATTTCTCAATTCTGACTTTATAATTGAGACTTTGAGAGTTTATATCTCACAATTCTGAGAAAAAAAAGTCAAGATTGCAAGATGTAAACTCGCAATTGCACAAAAAAGTCAGAACTGTGAGATAAAAAGTAGCAATTTTTACCACTGCAAGTTATAAAGTCAGAATTGTGGGATATAAACTCACAACTGACTTTTTTTTTCCTCAGAATTGTGAGTTTATGTCTTGCAATTCTGACTTTTTTTTTTTTTACATGCAATTGCAAGTTAAGTCAGAATTGTGAGAAAAAAAAGAGTCTTTTTTCCCCTCAAAACTGGACTTTATAACTTGCAATTGTGAGTTTATATATCTTACAATTCTGAGAAAAAAAGTCAAGATTTCAAGATGTAAACTCGCAATTGCACAAAAAAGTGTGAGATAAAAAGTAGCAATTTTTACCACTGCAAGTTATAAAGTCAGAATTGTGGGATATAAACTCACATCTGACTTTTTTTTCTCAGAATTGTAAGTTTATGTCTTGCAATTCTGACTTTTTTTTTTTTTTTTTTTACATGCAATTGCAAGTTAAGTCAGAATTGTGAGAAAAAAAACAGTCTTTTTTCCCCTCAAAACTGGACTTTATAACTTGTGAGTTTATATCTTACAATTCTGAGAAATAAAAATCAGAATTGCGAGTTTATATCTCAATTCTAACTTCATAACACACAATTGCAGTCAAATCTGCAACATCCAAACATAAGTTGCACGCAATTATGCAAAAGACTAGGCTTTTAATTTGCAGTGCTTGTTTGAATGGCATTCTTTCATTTGCCTCAATGACAACTCAGCTTAAAAACTCATTAAAGCATCCAAATGCATTTTTTTCTTAAATTTCATTTATTTTCATTTATTCATTCATTATGATTACACTCCAGTTTGTTTGCGAAATGCCGGTCAGCGAAAATGATGCCACAATTGCATGCCTGTGCATATTTTTAGTAAAAACGAATGAAAATGTGTTTGAAATTTGTGCGAAAATGATTTATTTAATGGTCTTTGCTATTTGTAATATATCAAATATTTTAAATACAATAAATATATTTAAAATATTGTAAATAAAATCGATACATAAAAGCATTTGTAGCATATAATATGACAATACAAGTTTAAATCAAACAGTACAACTTGAAAATATGGCTTTTTTTTTTAGAAGAAGCACCCATATATATGTATCAAAGTTCACAACAGTGTTAAGATGCTCCATTCAGCCATTTGTGCACATTCACTTTCACCTTTTAACAATGAAACTACAGTCGTTGAGTTCAGAGTCAGCAGACGTGATTAGCAGAGCATTCACAGGCTTAAAAAAAAAAATGTTCTGAGTGCAAGCATTTAACCTTTTATCGAGTTGAGAGGATCTTCCCAGAAGACAAGAGAAAGTCTTTTTTATAGCTGTTTATACTTGAGATAATAGCATGCACAATATAAAAAGATTACTGTTTCACTTGTCTTCGTGTGTAGATTTTTTAAAAATATGTCAATCAATCAATTTAAGAAGCCATTTTGGTGAGAGGTAAAACTATCACTATGTACCACTGTTTCCTTGAGTGGTATTTGAAAAAAGAAAAGAAAACAAAAAAGCTGGGGCAAAAGTTTCCCAGATGTGGGAATGAAAATACCCTCGCAGTGAACTTTTCTGTTTTTCATCTGTTATCTAACATTTTATATGTTGCATAATATTTTATTCCAAGTCTATCTGCTCTTGATTTGCCATGAAGACAATTACTGCATTACAGTCTCTCTTTAATTCACTTCAGTTCTGTAAACATCTGAATATCTAAGCAGTTTACTTTTTTGACATCACACGTTGCTGCATTTGGAACAGCCGGAACAAACTGGAATAAATAAACGCTGCAGCAATGGTTTCACAGTGTCAAATGTGTGAAATGTCACACAACAAATTGTCACGATGAAAAAAAGAACTTTAAGGCATAGTTCACCCAAAAATGAAAACTACAACATGATTTTTACTCACCATCAAGCCATCCTAGGTGTATATGACTTTCTTCTTTCAGACGAATCAGAGTTATATTAAAAAATACCCTGGCTTTTCCAAGCTTTATAATGGCAGTGATTTTGAAGTCCAATAAAGTGCATACCTCTATCATAAAAAGTGCTACTGGGTGGTTAATAAAGGAATTTTGAAGTGAATCGATGCATTTGTGTAAGAAAAATATCAACAGCCATTCACTGCCATTATAAAGCTTAGAAGTGCTAGGACATTTTTTCATCTGAAAGAAGAAAGTCATTAACACCTAGAATGGCATTCAACTGATCAAGTAAAGATAAATTACATAACGTTTTAAATTGTACAAATATTTCACAATATTACTGTTTTTACTGTGTTTTTGATCAAATAAATGCAGTCTTAGTTGGCATAGGTGACTTCTTTCAAAACCAGAAATGCCCTTGAAAATTAATTCCAGGGCCAAATATCGTCTATCAATAAAAAATACATTCCTGAACCTGGGTTGCGACCATATATGGAATGATATTATCCCAGCACATTTTAAAGTATGTGATAATAAACGGCATGAAATTATGTTAAAGCCATGGCTTTATTAGGTTTCATGTCAGTCCAAGTCAACATAAGTGAGAACACATAACTGGTATCCAAAAGACGTCCGACGTGTTAGAAACTAACAAACAAAACCTCAGCACAGCTGGTGTTTATTTAACTCTGCTTTGCCACGGCCCGGACTACTAACGGTAGCCAACACAGTCTGGCTACAGAAAATAAAAGTCACCCGACTACCTGTGTCAAGTGAAAACAAACCTGCTCTATACATAGTTGGTCCTCTAGTCCATGTGCTTATGTGTTTAAGGGCTTCTCCAAGGTGTGGCCCCTCAAACTACAACAGAAGCCTTTGTGCCACAGGATGTAAAAAAGTGCCGCCTTTTCCAAAGGTGAAGGCCAGGACTATTGGAGGAAGAGGCCTTTTGTTGAAATGTTCCAGAGCGATGCGGTCATTTGTCTTTTTATTATCGCTTTAAGGCCACTGGCTTCAAACAGCTTTTCAAAGGACTCAAGGAGTCATGACCAGGAGAAACTTAGCAATCAGGCCATGCTCACTTTGGCTCAACCCAACAGTGCTGGCTTTGTAAAAGAGTCATATAAAGTCTGAGCCGTTTAAAGGGACCGTTCACCTCAAAATGCTCTCAACATTTGCTTACCCTCATGTCATTGTAGGAATTTTTAAAAGAATATGCTGGCCGCGTTGACATGAATGAGGACCGTCAAGCTCCAAAAATGACAAAAAGCAGCATGAAGGTATTATTAAAGTGGTCTACACAAACTTCTGAAATATAACTGTACAGCAAAAAATATACAGTTGAAGTCAAAAGTTTACATACACCTTGCAGAATCTGCAAAATGTTAATTATTTTACCAAATTAAGAGATTTTATTTAGTACTGACCTGAATAAGATATTTCACATAAAGATGTTTATAAAAATGACCCTGTTCTAAAGTTTACATAAAATCCTTCAGCTCCCACAAATTCTATTTTTTCAGCTTTTTTGTGTATTTTAACCTTTTCCAACAATGGCTGTATGATTTGGAGATCCATCTTTTCACACTGAGGACAACTGAGGGACTCATACGCAACTATTACAGAAGGTTCAAACGCTCACTGATGCTTCAGAAGGAAACACAATGCATTAAGAGCATTGAAAAGAATGAAGATGTGTACATTTTTCCTATTTTGTCTAAATATATATATTTTTTCCATTTAGTACTGCCCTTCAGAAGCTACAGAAGACACTTACATGTTTCCCAGAAAACAAAACAAGTCAAATTTACCCTGATCTTCAAATTCAAAAAGCTATCACCCCTAATGCATTGTGTTTCCTTCTGGAGCATCAGTGAGCATTTGAACCTTCTATAATAGAGTCCCTCAGTTGTCCTCAGTGTAAAAAGATAAATCTCAAAATCATACAGTGATTGTTGGAAAAGGTATTGTTGAAAAATGCTAAAAAACAAAAAACAAAAAGAATTTGTGCAACCTGAAAATTTTTTCTGAAGAACAGTGGGGAGTTTAACTGGTCAGCACAAACAGGGGACTCATGAACAACTATCACTAAACAAAAAACACAGCTGTGGATCATTCAGGTAACAACTTTTTCAGGTAAACTTTTGAACAGGGTCATTTTTATAAATTCAGCTATTATTTTCTCTTGTGAAAATAATTACTAGCCTTAAAGGGGACATCGGATGCCCATTTTCCACAAGTTGTTATGATTCTTTAGGATCTTCATAAAATGTCTAGATACATAATTTGGTTAAAATTCCTCAACGGTCGTGTAAAACTTTTTTACCCTTTTCAAAAACAGCTCTGTTCACATCGACTTGTTTCAGTGCATGTCTCTTTAAATGACAATGAGCTACTGCTCACCCCGCCCCTTTTTTCTGTGGGGCGTGTCGACACAAGACATGAATATATCCGTATATGGCTCGGAGGTGGTCTTTTTCAAATAGCTAACCATCTATGTAGAAATCAGCTCCAAATTGAAACAGCTCACTGGATGATAGTTTCAGACTTTACGCATAACCAACTTGCTACATGTTTTCTCTTGAGCTTTTCTGAGCTGACAGACACGCCAGAGAATCTAAGTAAACATAAAAAAGCTAAAAAAAAGTGAAAATTCCATCTAATGTCTTTAAAAGGGACTCTGGTATAACAGCTGCATGTGAACAGATCAAAATAATGAATTTAAAGGGAAAATTAGTTTAGTTTTATATGTTTTTTTAAGTTGTAATAGTTTTATGGCAATGTATGTCAAGCCTCAAAAGTGGCCAGGATGTTCTTTTGTGAACATCACAAACAGCATCAGTCATATGGGTTTAAAACAGCAAGAAGACAAGCCAATTATGACTATTCCATTTTGAGTCAATGTCAAACAAGAAACAGGATGTTTGTGGTAATCTGATAAATGCAAGTGGTGCATAGGTGGAAAGACTACACTTCGAACAGATTTAAAAAGATATCAAATATTTGCAGATACCGATCTGTGATATGAACAGCATCAGATTACAGAACAACAGGAAGATAGTTATTTAATCCACAGGCTGTGTCATCATATACTGCTTTTAATTTTAAAAAAAAGGGTTGAGAATACTCAACATACATAACTAAACGGTACTAAAAAGGCTTTCATTTGCACCGCTAAATTACTACTGCTTATTGTACCTGCCTTAAAAGGACCAAAATACCATGTCTGCATGTGAATATGCCAACTTCCCTTCTGTAAAGGTATGCAAAAAGCAGTACCTCAAATGAATAACATGTCCAAATGTGCAGCATTTATGAACATCCAATTTCATGAACCTATGAGTAAAATGCAACACTAACATCAAAAACAAATGAGCTGCTGTTTTCGCAAACTAGAATGCAAACTTCATGAATGCAAACATATTGCTAATTTCCTTTGTTTACATATTATATAACTTTAACAAATAATTTTCCGTCCTTCTCATGTACGCTGGAGATGCAAATTCAAACAGGGTCAATTTCTATGAAGAAACTAGTGTCAAATTAATTTACCTGAGCGATGACACTACATCAGTGTTTTTTTTGTTTTTCAACAATAATCAGAATTTCGAGCAAACACCAAAGGAGAGCAGCTTGTGGCAAACAGCTGAGATACTGTACGTTCAATTAGTTCTCCTGAAGTCATGCATACTTAATGTGACATTTGATAATTACCAGAATTAAAAATAGCTTTTGAGCTTGGGGGCAAAATCTGTTGGTACACACACACAAACACAAACACACACACGTCAGATGGGGTCAGATACAAGTACATCGACCGGAAACGCAGTCATGCTAGTGTTTGACCTTAGAGCACTCAGCAGTGATTGTGAAACAACCAATGAATTATGACAGCGAGAGTATCTACATCAGGTTTGGCTCTCTTGTAGAGTGAAAACTCCTAAACAAGGAGTTCTGCTGACCCAGTGATATCTGTAGCTCAGAAAGTACTTCCCCCACAAAATCAATAGCAAATTTAGGGGTTTCCTTTGAAGAGGCCAGGGAGGCAGTGCCTCCTTAAAATATTAAATACAAATTGGTAGTACAAAAATAAAACAATGGCAATATTACAAAAGATAACATTAGAAAGTGTAATTATGTGTTTTTCTAAAAAAACATTCAACAGTGACACTAGCAGGTTGTTACAGCGGGAGTCTGCGCCTGTGTGGTGAGTTTGGTTGAATTGAGAATGAATAGTGGAAAGTCATGTGAGAGAAGGCAATGCCTTAATCGCGATATGATTGGATTATGACTGGTTATGTTAGGCTGTGATTGGTTCTTGCGATAAATCCCGCCTTGAGTTCATGCGCGTTACACGTTCACGAATCAGTCTGAATGAACAATATGAACAACACTTAGATATAACCACTTTGTGTCAAAATAAAACTTAAAAAGAGTAATCAGCTTGGTTGAAATTTAAAGTAAATCTCTGTGTCTGTGGCCAATATTTACAGAGCTTTGATTACTGATGATCTGAAAAATTATAAAATAGTTAACTATTAACAGCTGAACATAAGGTAACAAATAAACATATTGTTTGATTCATACTTTCATACAAATTCATATTTGGCGTTAATAAATAGAATACTGATTACAGTGTTAATATAAAAATATAAAATAGATTTTTTTTTCTGATTGTATAAGTAATGTTTACTTAACCAAGAAAATTTACACTTGATTAAAAAAAAATTATAGTGCTGGACAATGAATAATCGTAATTACTGGCATCCAAAATAGTTTTTGTTTATATAACATATGTATGTGTACTGTGTACATTTATTATGTATACATCAAGATACACACAGAGTATATATTTTGAAACTATTTACATGTATATTTTTCTTAAATATATACATGCGTGTGTGTATTTATAATATACACAGTACACACACATATATTATGCACATAAAATCTTTAATTTTGGATGTGATTAATTACGATTAATCGTTGGCCAGCACTAATATATATTTATTTAAATATATTTAATATACTAAATATTATTTTATATAATGAAAATGTAATTCAATTTATGTCTGATATACGAAAACTGAATTTTGATCCTTCAGAAATCATTCAAATACATTTATCATTATTATTAATAGTGAAACAGTTGTGCTGCTTAACATTTTTGTGCAAAATGTGACTTTTTTAGAAGATTCTTTGATGAATGGATAGTTAAATAATATGACATCCTTACTTTTCAATAATAATACTTTTCAATAATAACTTAATGCATAATTGCTGAATAAAATGATTAATTTCCTTAAAAAAAAGGAGACCATACTGTCCCCAAACTTCTTAAAACCAGTCCATCCATCTATTTCTAAAATATTGTGTTAAAAAAAAAAAAAAAGTTATAATATTATTAGTGCTGTTATCGCGATTAATCACATCCAAAATAAGTTTTTGTTTATATAATATATATATGTGTGTGTACTGGTAATTTATTTTGGTATATTTGGCATTTACGCTCTCAAGGTAAAATAAAAATATAAGTAACAGCAATCGCAATTAATCACATCCAAAATAAAAGCTTTTTTTTTATATCTGTGTGTAGTGTGTATATTTATAATGTATTGATAAAGACACACACACATACAGCATATATTTTGAAAATATTTAAATGTATTTACACATATATATATTCATATAATTGTATAATATATATAAACACTTTTTAAATATATACATGCATGTGTGTGCATTTATATACAAAATAAATATACACAGTACACACACATATTATGTACACAAAAACTTTAATTTTGGATGCAATTAATCACAATTAATCATGGCCCAGCACTAAATATTATGAATAAAGACAGATAAATAAATAAATACATACAAAAACATACATTTCTTGCACAGACCAATCGTTTTGCTTCATAAGACCTCAATATATTGTTAGGAGCTACAGGTATTAATTTTGTGTTGCCTGCTTGTTTAACTCTCAAGTGCTGGCAGCTGCTGACTTGCACTTTGTGAATCACCAAGGACCACAATGTTTACGGTTCTACTCTCTTTAATAAGGTTATTATAAAAATTGCCTTTACAAAAGTTAAAAATAGCCCCTCAAAATCACTTTCAGGGCAAATACTGTCCATTCCTCAAATTTCTGACTCTATCGAACAGCCCTCAAAAACTTCCTCACCAGATTTGAGTCAGATTTGTGTTTTTGCCTGCACAATACTCAAGCGCGCCAAGAAGAAAACACAAACTTCATGTACCTGTGGCATGCATGAGTGTGAGCGTGTAAATCTGTCTGTGTTTAATCCATGTAGCACAACTGCACAGGAATCATTAAACACTTCCTGAGACTTAAGCCAGGTGTCGTATCTCTCCTTGGCACTATAAATAGCGCCGGTGTGGAATGTGAGAAAGCATGCCGGTCTGACTGCCATCATGGATGCTTTGTGCTACAATTACATAACACACAAGCATCAAACAGAACGCGCAGTCAAAGTACGCTGCACAATGCCATCACTCAGGGATCTCATTAAGTCCACTGGAAAATAATAGATAGCGAAAGGTAAAGAAAGAGGAGGAGGGGCCTGTTGCCTCCCGATACTTGTCCCGACACGAAAGATCAGGGAGAGGCATATGGCGTTCGATTATATCACCTACACCCCATTCTTTCTGACATACAGGTCATTCAGGTAAACATAAAGGCACGGATGTTGGCTTAAGTGCTTGTATGGAATGCCATGAAGCAACCTGACCAATGGTTACATTATCGAACTTCAAAGCACCACAGCAGAAACGCGTTGTGTCGAGCAAGTGGTCAAAGCGGTTTCGCTACTCTTCGCCGAGCCTCGACTTCCTCACCAGCTGTTCTTGATTTCCTCTACACCACTGCCGCTCCCTCGGCCTCTTCCCCCTTGAGCTCCTCGTATAAATGTCCCATGGAAGCCACCTGACTCTTCTGACGCGTTCAAGGGTTTCTGGCACGTCACTGCTGAGCATTTGGCAAAGAAACCTAGTTTAGTGCGGCACTCATTACGATATGAGCATAAATCCAATTAGTTTTGTGCTATTGTGCACTTTTTTTCAGAAACCAAAACAAAAAGGGTAAATAAAAGATACTCTGCAGAAAGCCTTGTAGTTCCCTCCTGAATTTGAACAGATGTTATTCTGCTCTACACAAGTCACGCACCTCACATGATGGGCTATTAAATATTTAGGCCAATTTTCTTTGTGCTCTTAAAGGGGTAGTTCACCCAAAAATGAAAAATACCCCATGGTTTACTGACCCTCAAGCTATGCTAGGTGTGTATGACTTTAAAAATATCCTGGCTCCTCCAAGTTTTAAAATGGCAGTGAATGGCTGTTGAGATTTTGAAGTGCAATAAAGTGCATCCATTAGGGCTGTGCGATATTAAAGAAAAATGCGATACGCGATAACTCATTAATTAATGTGATATTCAATATGCGATACGAAAATGCTTAAAAGTGCCACATGCTCAGATGAAAGTTTTACTCAGCTGTTACAGAGTCAGTTCTGTGTCTCATATATATGGTTATTTATTATATACACTACCAGTCAAAAGTTTGGACACACCCTTTCATTTAATGTTTTTTTAAAGAAGTCTCTTATGCTCATCAAGGCTGCATTTATTTGATTAAAAAAATACAGAAAAAAGTAATATTGCAAAAATGTTATTACAATATAAAATAATTGTTTTTATTTTAATATACCTTACAATATAATTTATTCCTGTGATGCAAAGCTGAATTTTCATCAGCTGTTTCTCCAGTCTTAAGTGTCACGTGATCCTTCAGAAATCATTTTAATATGCTGATTTATTATTAGAATTATCAATGTTGGAAACAGTCGTGCTGCCAAATATTTTTTGCAACCTGTGATTCTTTTTTCAGGATTCTTTGATGAATAAGTTAAAAAGAACAGCCTTTATTTAAATATAAATCTTTTCTAACAATGCAAATGCATCTATCACTTTTTATTAATTTAAAACATCCTTGGTGAATAAAAGTAGTGTGTATTGTTAGAAAACCTTAAACCTCTATTTTAAATAAATGCTGTTCTTTTTTTAATCTTTTATTGAAAATCCTGAAAAAAGTATCACAGGTTCCAAAAAAAATATTAAGCAGCATGTATATGTATCAGTTTCACTTTAGGTGAGAAGAAAGCACCCCTTTTCTTACTTAGATTTCATTGTCTTGTTTCCAGCCAAAATATCTAAAAATTCTTAAATCAAGAAGGGTTTTCTAGACAAGTAAAAATGATTGTCTTGTTTTCAGAAAGAAATAGTCAACATTTGAGTTTTTGCTTAAAACAAGCAAAATAATCTGCAAATGGGGAAAGCAAAATAATCTTATTTCAAGCAGAAAACTAGATTATTTTGCTTACCTCATGTGAGGTGTATGATTTTACTCTAGCATTACATAAAAATGGCATTTTCGCATTAGTGTAATCATTTGACATCAATTTAGGAACTGAATAATAATAGAGGAAAAATAAAACACTACATAAAACGGAGCACGGCATGTTTTGAAGTCAGGTCAACTTTATGGTAATGATCTATGACGCGGTTCAGTGGCAACCAATCGGAATGTAGAAGTTCTCCACTTGAGAGGATTCCACAGAATGCAGTCGTGTAAATCTTGGTTCCGACCACACTAGTTCCCAAGCATTTTCGTGCTAGAAAATGTTTTTCAAAATTGTTTTCAGTGGGAATGCAATGAATTAGCTCAAAACAACAAAGACTTGACCAACTGCATTAAGGGTACGCTTCAACATGGACAGTTTCTAAATGTAGGCTGCACACAAATTAATGTTAATTAAACACCAAGGATAGTAAATATCTCCTATAAACTGCATGTTGAAATTAGACTAGGTTAACCATGAACACAAAAGTCACACCACATAAATGGCATTTAATTGGTTTATTTTGTTGATTTTCACTTTTGCTCATCGCCCCAAATATTGCAAGCTGTAGAGATATGTATATTGCGATATGTACATTTGCGATATTCCGATAATTTCAATATATTGCACAGCCCTATCATCCATCCATCATAAAAAGCACTTCTTATGCATTCATGCCAGAGTGCCGTTTAAGCAGATGATGTAGAACGTAGGCATAGTGTAAGCTCCGCTGAGAATATGCTAGTCTTGTGAGAACCAAGTTGTGTTTACAGTCATTTTTCTTGACAAATTCTCATTTTCATGCTTCCGCATTTGTCACTTCCGCACTCGCCTACATCCTACGTCATCCGCTGAACACCTGTATCACAGTTAGCGGAAGCTAGAGATTATGGTTTCTAAAGTTTTACATATGGATATTATTCTTACACAAACGCAACACTTTGCCATGTGGAGTACTTTTTATGATGGATAGATGCAGTTTTTTGGACTTCAAAATCTCAACAGCCATTCACTGCCATTATAAAGCTTGCAAAAGCCAGGACATTTTTTTATATCACTCTGATTGTTTTTGTCTGAAAGAAGAAAGTCATACACATTTTCCATTTTCATTTTTGGGTGAACTATGTCTTTAACTACAAATATGAATAGAATATTGTTCTATTTTGTGATCCATGCCACAAAATTCTTAAGATTTTTTCCCAAATTCGGCACAGAAATGTCATGTGGGACTGGTTTGGAAATCTGAATCTGTGTTGTTCTATAATGAACACCAATGATGTTTCTTTGGTTCGCCACGAAGGTTTCTGTATGAAGAATTTTAATATTTAGGGGGAAAGTGGGGTAAGTTGAGTCACTTTTAGCTAAGTTGTCCTCTATTCAAGCAGACATGACAAAAAAAAAAGTAATATATTGACTTCATTTATATTTGAGGACATCAGTTAGTAGTTGATAGGAGAAGAAAACATCTACAGTATAAGGTCACAGAAACAGAAGGTCATAGTCAAGTCATGGGGTAAGATACATTTTTGGGTAATACAAAAAAAAAACTGTTATTTCAAGCAAAAACATGAGCAAAAATCAGAAAAATGTACATCTTTGCTGTACATCTTTAACCCTCTAACATATGAAATAATTGGAACATTTCATACATTTTTTCTTGAGCAACATTTTTGATACATCAGGCTTTTACATAGTATGATATGAAGCTCAAACTAGGAATAAAACACCTCAGGCCCAAACTGAACAAAAATATATAATTTGATGTATCATATTATTTGATAATTACATGTTAACACGATTTTTAACAAAATAGACTTATGTAACTTCAGTCTAGTAAATGTTTATCTTAAATATTACTAATAATATAAGAGTTATTTACAGCTGAGCTTGAAAGTTCACATACACCTTGCAGAATCTGCTAAATGATAAATATTTTACCAAAATAACAAGAATCATATAAAATGCATGTTGTTTTTTATTTAGTACTGACCTGAATAAGATATTTCATATAAAAGACATTTACATACAATCCGCAAGAGAAAATAATAGTTGAATTTATAAAAATGACCCATTCAAAAGTTTACATACGTTTGATTCTTAATACTGTGTTGCTACCTGAATGATCCACAGCTGTTTTTTTTTTTGTGATAGTTGTTCATGCATCCCTTGTTTGTCCTGAACAGTTAAACTGCCTGCTGTTCTTCAGAAAAATCCCTCAGGTCCCACAAATTCTTTGGTTTTCCAGCATTTTTGTGTATTTGAACCCTTTCCAACAATGACTGTATGATTTTGAGATCTATCTTTTCACACTGAGGACAACTGAGGGACTCATATGCAACTATTACAGAAGCTTCAAACCCTCGCTGATGTTTCACAAAGAAAAATGATGCATTAAAAGTCAGGGGTGTAAACTTTTGAACAGAATGGAGATGTATACATTTTTTTTTTTTATTATTTTACCTAAACATCTTTTTTTTCCATTTAGCACTGCCCTTCACAAGCTACAGAAGATACATGTTTCCTAGAAGACAAAATAAGTTAAATTCACAGTTTAACTGTTCAGGACAAACAAGGTACTCACGAACAACTATCACAAAAAAAACAGCTGTGGATCATTCAGGTAACAACACAGTATTAAGAATCAAGTGTATGTAAACTTTTGAACAGGGTCATTTTTATAAATTCAACTAGATGTAGACAAACGCATTTTGTAAGATCCTCTTATTTAGGTAAAATACTTCACATTTTGCAGATTCTGCAAGGTGTATGTAAACTCTTGACCTTAAGTGTATGTATCTATTACATAAAAATCAGGAAAAAGGGCCATTTTTACAATATACTAAAAGGCCTAAAAAGCAAAAACTATCAATCAGATGACAAAAGGCATGTAGTAGATTGTGTGCAACAGGTTTTTCCGCAAAATGTTAATCATTTGCTTATCAAATATAATAAGCTAGGTATTATATGATTAATATTTTCAGAAACCAGCCAGGAAAAGGCTCACAGCTGCCAAAAAAATGCATAATTCATTTTTAGCCATATAAGTTTTTAGCATTAATGGTTATAATTTTTCTCATGTGCATCTTTTAGTCCACATGACCAGCTTGTCCCAAATATACACAGCAGGAAATATTCACAGGAGCTAGAGCAAGGAGAATTTCCTCTATATTATAAAATGTGAGATTATTCAAACTATTCATCAATAGGACTGTTATACTGTTACAACACAACATGCAAAGCATGCCACGCACTCACGGCTTGTGATATGCAAAGCAGAATTTCAGATAAATAAAGATATATTCTACCATTCATCTGACTAAAATTACATTGAAAGTTGACCACATGGGTAATGGATTAAATCATAGCGTTCCCACTTTTACCTCCATAAGTCAAATGGCAAAATAAAGCAGCTGATGAACACACATGGGGTAATGCATGGTATTTTTTTTTACAACCAGTCCAAATCGAGACTAAATATTTCACAGTTGGCTCTTCTCTCGCACTCACATAAACACAAGCAGGCTCTCATGGAGAGTGAGTGGGCTGAAGGCGAGGTTCAGACTTGATGATGATGGACCTTCCCTTCCATTAGGGTCCCTCCACTCAGAAGAGCTTTTAAAACTTTACTGCATTACGTCACACGAGAAAGCAAGAGACTGCGTTTGAGGACGGGCAATAAAGCTTGTAAAATCTTTAGAGGAAAATGTGGCAGATGAAATCGAAAGAAAACTCCCCTGTGCTTCTGCAGGACAGAATGTAGTTAAAAGTTCAGCTGCTCTGACTCGAGCTTCATGTCAATGCCCTCAGTGATGATGCAACCGCTGAGCCGCTCTTAACGGTGGAACGTCAGTTTCAAGCACCCATAACCTGTTGCAACACGCTTTGGATTTAGCAAATGTTGCTCCTTCTGGACTGTTTAGGTAAAAAGCAATTAAACTCTGTTTTGATACCATCTAAATGGGCAACCAAAAAAAAAAAGAAAGCCCAAAACACTCAAGTTTAAATCCTCTTCAGTGTAACATTCAATTTTACAATATACAATATAGGATTCTCAAATACGTATTCATCACATGGATTATTTTCCCTTTAAGATGGCACTTAAGTCCAGTATTTCTAGGGCTGTCAAAATCCAGCTCATGCCAACAACTATCTAATCATGCAGCCATGTATACTAAGAGTACCAGGACAGCTGAAGGTCATGCTATCTTGACCTTCCCTTTTCCTTTCACTGGAACTCTGTTCTAGCACCTCTTCACCACTTACAATATCAGTGAGCTACTTTTAAAGGATAGTAAATACAAAAATATTCTATCTTTGTTTACTCACACAGCGTATTTCTAGACACAATGACCATTGCCGATCCATATCCAATAAGGGGTGTAACGGTACACAAAAGTTATGGTACACAAAAGTTATGGTACCTTGGTTTTGGGGTCACAGTTTGGAAAGATTTTGTTACAACAAGACATTGTTGCAGATGCAGTTCAAATTTAAGAGAATAGCAGAGTTCACACCACAACAATAACGTTAACTATATATGGCAACGATATCGCTGGGATCACTTTCAGAACATTTTTTTTTTTACAGATGAATGATAAAACACTGACAGCTAATCGGACTTCATTCAAATTTAAAGGCCTTGTGCATTTGAAATAGCAGGCAACATTGTAGAGAAGCAAACAGTCCTTGCACAGCCAAGAGAGTAACATGAAACATAAAATTACCTCAGGAATTCAGTGCTAGTTTGGACAACATTGTCTTGCCTCCTTTGAAGGTGCAGTAGAAAAGAGTCCGTATTGTTTTAATTTTAACTACATTGATTACTTTATAGATCAGATAGATTACACTAAATTCACTGTTTAGATGCACTCAAAACTTGCATGCTGAGGACATACTGGTTAAAGTCGTGTAAATGCAACAATAACAGACAGTTATCATTCACTGGTGTGGATGCAAATATAGTTATAGTTATCGTTATCGTTCTTGGTGTGAACGGGCCTTTAGACAGTACAATTTCAAAACTTAAAGCAAGAACAGAAAGGCCTGACTTTAGATTAGGGTGTGTTCACACTTGTAGCTTGGTTCTCGTTTCGTATGGTAAAGAAATACATTTGGTTCTGGTACGCTTACTGTTCATACTAGCTGCGTTTCCATTACTCTTTAAATGACGCAAATTGGAAATGCATCAATTTCGCAAAAAAACTTCCATATTGCAAAAACGTTTTTTTTATGCTTGCATGAGGTGGTTTTTCAAGCAATTTGAAAAAGGAATATTTCACAAAACTGCAATGGAAACCTTTTTTTCGCATTTACAGGTCACATAGCATATGTAAAAAGTCATATGATCGTTCTTCAATGTACTATAACCTAGGGATGGGCGATATCTCATAGTTTGTGATACACTAGTAAAACTCTCCCCACGATAAGAATTAAAGAGTTCAGATGCAAAACCAGCTAAAATCCATCTCGGTCAAAAATGAGATAACGATACTAAGTGAATGCTCTGGACACATATTATACATCCATCAAATACTTCCACTTCATACTCGCTAAAATCCCACCCTCAGCCCAATCAGAAGTATCAGTACTTACATAGAAACCTATACATCGGAGCCTGATAAAATTGCATTTTGTAAAGAAAGATGTCAGATGGATTTAGAGGGTTTTGCATCGGAACTCTTCAATTAGTCTTCCCGCGGTAATATATATATGACATATTTCTGTGCGACAGCGTGGAGTGGCATGGCGAAAGGTAGATGTGAAACTGAGGAGTATATCGCTAAACATCGGATTCTAGAGATAATTTGATTGGACAGAAAGTTTGATGAGAAGCTTAAGTGCAGGGTGATGTCATCAATATCGTTGATCCATATTGGAAGAAGTTGGAGACCGTAAGTTTTGAATGCTTATATCTTGTAAATGCGAATTTTGTCATTGTTTTGAAACACATTAGCTTACAGAGAACCTTTAAGGCTAATACAATTATACTAAAAGCAAAAAAACTATGAGAACAAATTAGTATGTCAGAATTCAGTATTCACAGAACAGTTAGCAAAAAGTCCCTGGATGACCTACTATTTCTGGCAAGATTCATCCAAAGCACACTTTACAATCCCATTAGGCCGTGGGAGAGGATTTATGATTGGCAGTGAAGTGACGCAACACTCTGGTACTGCAGATCACATGACAATGACAACATGACAAATGTAGTAAGTCTAGATTACATTCATACTACACACATTCATATGATATAAAACCGATTATAAAGGGACTTCAGGGGACTTAAACTCTGCAACTGATATTTTTCTTTTAAAATTCGTCCACATTCACTCTAAATCAAATGCGTCATCTTTCAAAAATGCCTGTTAGTGTTTCTTGTCTCATCACATCAAGTTCAATAACGAAGTACATGAATCATTTCAAATATACGCTATATTTTTGATTCGAAATGGTGAAATTCGCAGCTAAAAATAGCAAAAATTGACAAAAATTTGGGCTGTTTTCCTCACAGGAAATTACTGTCAGTCATTTAACATTAAAGTAAATGTTAAACATAAAAAAGAAATGTTTTTTTCCGCTTGCAGCATGCTGGAATTCATGTTTGGTTTCTGTTAAGTAAAGCCTGTCGTCAAACATTTTGACACTGACGAATGCTGTCAGACTGCTGATTTAGGCCACCCGAAAAATTTACTTAAAAATAAAAACCTTTCTGGTCAACCTAACAACATACAAAGTGGTACATAATAAAGCAGCATTAAAAATATCAAATATTACAGGACAATTTGTCCACTTTCTGATTAAGGAGGCAGACACGTCCTAGACAGCAGAGGTCATGTAAAAAGGCAGGCAGCCCACTGTTTACATCTTAGCAACAACATTTTTTCCAGATTTTTAGATGCACATACAATTTCCAAACACCTTGCCATCTTCTCCTAATACATCTGCATTTGACTGAAAAGCATTAAAGTCCAACTTCAAACATAACCCAGACGCGACTTTCCCCTCGACCACTTCTAAATGTAACCAATGCCACAAGTCAGTCAACAAGTTAGTATGGATATTGACTGTGTGGAATTAGATCAGACAGAAATGACATCAGCTAAGGCAACAGACGTCCGCTCGCAAGCCAACCGGCCATTTACAACGAGTCAAATTCAATTTTCACGCCTATCAGTCTCGGCCCAACACAAGCTTCAGCACTTCTGCTACATATTTGGGTTGCTAGTGCCACAGCACATCCATCCAATGTGGCACTCACTGCCAGACTGGGTGTGGATAAACAATGGTTTAACAAAATGTCATTTGAAAAATACGTATGTCCGGCCACAATAAATAATAATAACTGTGCTGAGAGTCATCGAAATACAGTCAATAAAATATATCCCATCAATAATATTCTATTTATACAATATTGCTCTGAACCAATTTAAAAATCTGTCCCCATTCAAAATTGACCAGCCTTAAGCAGAAAAAGTATTCTCATAGCTTCGTAACATTAAGGTTGAACCACTGATGGACTATTTTAATGATGTCCTAACTACCTTTCTAGGCCTTGAACGTGTCAGTTGTCTTGCTGTCTATGGAGGGTCAGAGAGCTCTCAGATCTCATCAAAAATATGTTTATTTGTGTTCCAAAGATGAACAAAGGTCTTACGGGTTTGGAACAACATGAGGGTAAGTAATTAATGACAGAATATTTCTTTAAATATCTTGTTGGGATGTAACAATATCAAAATTATTTTTGGAGATTACAATACTTCTTTCTTAATTTCTACATTTGAAAGAGATATTTTGAATTTGACTGCTGTAATGTTACCCATTTAAAACGCTGGCTGTCCGCAGTTCATGCTGCACTTTTAAGCTTTTATTTGGATGGAAACGGCAGTAGAGCTTTTATTTTGAAGGAAAACTCCAGCTTCAGTGAAAACAGGAAATACTACAAATCTAGTCAAATGCTGTAATCATCTGCCCATTAAAATATTGGTAATTACACAAATCATTGCAATATTCGCTGCTGTTTAAAGGGATAGTTCACCCAAAAATTAAAATTCTAGGGCTGCACGATTAATTGAAGGCTATTGTCATGTGCATTTTGTCAGTTAAGCTGGTTATGTAATCAGTAGTAAATCTCCAGCATGTGCTTTCAGATGGGGCAGTATTTACTACAAAGAAGCGTAGTTCACTGACAAGCTACTCTATATTGTGTTCATTATCGATGAAATTGAAGCTATGCTTCTGCGATAATGCTTACGTAGCTTCTCAGTGAACTATGGCTCTGTGTAGTAAATGCTGCTACATCTGAAAGCATGTGAAAGTACCACATTTGAAATAATTTTTTTTCTTTGTCAGTATTCAACGTTTTAATATATCAAAACATTATTAATGCATGTTAAACATTATAACTGCAGGTTAATGCATCCATGGCTTGCATTAACCATTGCATAAATACATCTAAAAATTGCTTTTTTTAATACTTAAAATAAAAGTAAAAATGTCCAGAAAAGGTAAAAATCTGTTTAAAAGAAGCTTGAAAAGAATCAATGAAAAGATGTGTGAATTGATCACCACACAGAATATGAATATGCCGCTACGGTGATGTGGAGGAGACGAATTGTCGAATAAAGTCATGATTTTAGATTTTTTGTCGTACAAAAGTATTCTCGTAGCTTCATAAAATTATGGTTGAACCACTGATGGCAGATGGACTATTTTGACAACGTCTTTGATACTTTTCTGGGCCTTGACAGTGTTATTTACTTGGCAGTCATTGGGACAGCCACAAAGCTCCTGGCTTTCATCCAAAATATCTTAAATTGTGTTTGCAAGACAAACAAAGCTCTTACAGGTTTGGAACGACATGGGGGTAAGTGATTAATGACAAAATTTCAAAAACTGTATATAGGCAGCATAATTATTCCAAATTATTCATAAATATTCATAATATAGCCTAGCCCTTACTAATAGAGATGCTTTAGCAAACTGCATTTTTGTAAGATGACGCTTCTGTGACAACAAGCTGTGTATTAACACAAGAATATAATACGACGTCACTTTTTAGCATCTGCCTAAACGAGCAGCTCAAATTTTCCCAGTCTCATTTTGTGTGTGACACAGTATTTCTTTTTCTCTCAGTTCTTTCTTCCCGCTTTCACTGGCTTGCATTCACTATCACTCTTTTTTTGCTCTCTGTACTTCAGCCTCCTCCTTTGCCTCTGTCTTCATTTAGATGAGTCTGGATGACGTTTATTCTTCAGGATTTCACACGGCACAGTTTCCAGTGAAGCGGAGCTGTCTGCCAGCTCCAGACTTCTTGAATGGGAAGGAGAGCCCCTCGTCCGCCGTAGTCATGGGTTACGACGTGCACTCCACATCGCCTAAGTTGTCAGAGGAGGCCAGGGTCGGATTACAGCCTTGCTTAGGAATTCACCCCCCACCATTTCTCAGACATAGCCAGTCACTCACTCATTCTTTGAAAAGACACCAACACAATGTTACTTCCATGAGAGGCTGCCAAAGAAAAAGAAAAAAAATGACCCAAGGTACTGGTTAACAGGCCTGTTCTCAGTTATTGTTCCTGACTTAATGCAACAACCTACAAAGTCAAAATTACTAAATAGTTATCCAACTAAGAACTAGTCAATTAGTGAGGCCAACTAGTTTTTGTAGATTTTTTGTAGACTATTTGAATCTCATTTCAAAGTTAAACTTGTGTGAAAAACTAATTACACTATGAATATTTAGAGCAACGCAAACTACATGAACAAGCAATAAGAAATGCGTGTGACTGGAGTGTACTGGACTTCCTCAAGACTGACTAGACCCGAAAATGCAATAACAATCAATTTTTTCAAGTCAATTACAATTGTTTATTCCACCTCTAAACTAGAATTTATCCAAGTGAAATAAGATGTTCATGAGAAAAACGAAGGGGAGAAATTAGTTGGATGGTGAAAAGTGAGCAATCTGTAACAGAATGAAGCCAAATCGAATGGAAGTTTGCAAAAATAATGGCTAAATCATATCCAGCCTCAGTTGAAATGGAAAGTTGTGTCAGAGGAAGTACATTTTGATTAAAGATTATGAAGAAAAATATTAATTTAGAATAACATCCACCAAAGAACCTTTCAAGAAACTTAAGAAGGTTGGATTTGATTTCATATTGACCCTGGACTGAAGACAACTAGGCTATTTTTTTTATCTCCTATCTGCCTGTATTGTCTTTCTGTGATAATGACACCACATAATCCTGAACTTGACTGCTATGTTTGCGTTATGTCATCTTTATATTTCTCCTCTCACGAATGAACGTCCCTCATAAATCTAAACAATTCTCACAGTTTATGCTTGTGGAAATTTACTAGGCTTGTAGAACTGTGTAATGTATGTGCATTGGGACTTACTGTAACATTGGATCACTTCACTCGATGCAGTGGCTTACAGTAGGAAATGATGTTAGCAGTGGTGGGAGGAAAGGGTGAGCATGCTTGAAACATACTCAACGCAAGTACATGAGTGCAAATGCTAAAACACTAACCCAATTTAACCTGTCAATGCACTTCAACGTGCCACAAGGAGCGCTATAGTATGGAAGTCTAGTGCGTGACTTTACCTCCCACATTTGGGACATTTGAGGTTGATTGGGACACATTGTGTCATTGAAATGACTTGGAAAAAAGTGTCCAAATCAACCTGAATTCACCTCTACATCTTGCAATTGACCTATCGGTAAGCCCCTCCCCTTGAACGCAGATGAGCCAATGACAGTTGAGTATCAGCTGCATGGAGACTGAACCTGAACCATCTGTTGGTTTCAGCGCCATAGAACATAACTAGCTAACGTTAAAGTTAGTGAGTCCAAGCTAATGTACAAACCTCAGCTAACTATACTCACGTCATGTACAGTGTAGGTCAAAAACACATGAACGAAGTCTACATTTCAGTGCCTCTCCATATTAAACTAGTTGAATGTAAAATTAATCTTACACTGCAGTAAATGAACAGTTGCCATCTGATCCTGGATGTTGCCATCTGCGATTGTGACGATCGTAACATGAGATTTCTTCCATTTACATTGCGATCTATAAACCCTCGATTCCAACTTAATCATGTTACTCACCATATTTATTTTAAAATAATTTATATATCCTTCCATGGCATATTTAAGCCCTACTTGAATGCTCCTCGATGAGAGGTGGTCCTTCTGTGTTCAAAAACATCTTCGGACAAGGTTTTACACTGACAGCTGTCATTATAAGACAGTGGGCAACTCTGTTTGTTTGTCCGATTCAGCAACAGTAACTAAGGGGGGCGGGGCTAACCGATAGGTCAATTGTGAGTGTATTTCTTGCAGTAAAAGCTGCATTAGCGAAACTTTGTATCTCACAATTGCCTATTTTATATTTTTCTCTGAGTTGGAAATATGCATTAGAGTATTAGTTGCATTTGCAAGAAACTTACATCTTTATATCTCATAATTACGACTACATATCTCACAGTTGCAGCTACTTCCTTTTGTAAACTTTCTCCTAATTACCAATTTTAGCTGGAAAGAGGCTTCCGTATTATAGTTTGCATTAGTGTCCTTCTCATAGTAACAGGAATCAAAGTTGCATTTGCGAGAAACTTCATATCTCATAATTGCGACTATATCTTTATATAATAAAGTTATGACTATTTATTTTAGCAAACTTTCTCACAAGTACACATTTTATTTTTTACTCTTCCACATTACAGGGTGAATTTGCATATTTTTACAGTGACAGGAAACAAAGTTGCATTTGCAAAAAACTTACATCATTATAACTCCAAATTGTGACTATGTATCTCACAGTTGTGACTACTTTTTGTCAACTTTGTCATAACTACCCATTTTATATTTTACTCTGTGGTGGAACGGCCTTCCGTGATGTAGTTTGCATTAGTGCATTTCTCACTGTAACAAAAAATAAAGCTGCATTTGCGAAAAACTTTCATCTTTACATCTCAATTTCAATTTGGTATCCTAAAGTTGCGACTAATTCTTTAGGTAAACTTTCTCAAAATTACATTAAACAGTTTACTCTGAGGTGGAACGGCCTTCTGTAATATAGTTTGCATGAGTGTATTTGTATGACTTAGGTGGAAACTGGTTTCTGTATTATAGGGTGAATTAATGAATTTCTCACAGTAACAAAAAATAAAGTTGCATTTGCAAAAAACTTAGATCTTATCTAAGAACTTATCTCAAAATTGCAATTATTTCATTTAGTAAACTTTCTCAAAATTACATTCTAAAGTTTACTCTGAACAGCTGTCCGGAATATAGTTTGCATCAGTGTATTTCTCACAGTAAACAGAATATAAAGTTGCATTTGCAAGAAACTACGATCGCCCTATCTCATAATTGCAATTTTGTATCTTACAGTTGCGAGTTTCTTTTTGTAAACTTTACAGATTATTTAAATTTATAAATTGAGATGGAAAAGGGCTTTTATATTAAAGTGTGCATTTCTCACAGTTACAGGAAATAGCTGCATTTGCGAGAAACTTAATTCTTTATATCTCATAATTGCAACTTGGTTTCTCAAAGTTGCGACAATTTTAGTAAACTTTCTCATAATTACAGTTTTATATTTTACTCTGATGTGGAACAGCCTTCCATAATATAATTTTCATTAGCGTACTTCTCATGCTAACAGGAATCAAGTAACAGAAATATACATCTTTATATCTCAAAATTGTGATTTTGTATCTGACAGTTGCAAATTTTTTGCAATCTTTCTTACTATTATTTATTTTCATTTTTACATTGAGGTGGAAAAGGAGTTTCATATTAAAGCGTGCATTAGTTATTCCTCACAGTAACAGGAAATAAATTTGCATTTACAAGAAATGCAAAACTTTATATCTCATAAATGTAACTTCATATCTCAAAGTTGCAGCAGTTTCTTTTTTAGTAAACGGTGGAATGGCCTTCTGTAATATAGTGTTCTTTAGTACATTTCTCACAGTAACAGGAAACAAAGTTGAACTTGCATAAACCGTATCTTTATATCTCATAATTACGATTTTGCATCTCACAGTTGCAAGTTTCTTTTTGTTAACGTGTGCATGTGTGTATTTTTCACAGTAACAGTAACGCTGCATTTGCAAGAAATTAAGTTCTTCATATCTAATAACTACGATTTTGTATCTCATAGTTGCAAGTTTCGTTTTGTCAACTTTTTACAATTATTTATTTACATTTTTATTGAAATGGAAAAGGGTTATATTAAAGTGCGCATTAGTGTATTTCAGTAACAGGAAATATAGCTGCATTTGTAAAAACTTAGATCTTTAGATCTCATAATTGCAACATATCTCAAAGTTTATAACTTTTGTAAACTTTCTCAAAATAAATGTGTTTATTTTTCAACTCTAAGGTGGAACGGCCTGCAATTTTAGTGTGCATTACTGCATTTCCCACAGTAACAAAGAACTAAAGTTGGATTTGCAAGAATTATAGATCTTTATGGGAGTTTTAACAAAGAAATAGTTGCAACTGAAATACAATCACTCACTTTATATTTCACTCTGAAGTGAAAAAGGGTTTCCAAACTAGTGTGTATTAGTGTAACATATCTTTTAAGCTCGAAACCATCACTAGGTTTACAGCAGGCTCATGAATAACTAATGATACTCAATGAAACGAAACATACAAATTCAGTACGCATTAAGACTACACTCAAGAGCCTACCTTCTCAATGCCAGCATGATGTCTGTGCCTGAATATGTCCAATCTCCAAGCAGAATATCATAGCAGACGTAGATGGCTTTTCTGTTTAGTTTGGGGCTGCCTGGCTCTGGCTGGACTCTCTAATGATTTCGGAAGCGTGGCTTCAGCCATGTAAACAGACTGTGTGGCCTGTAAACTCTGCTTTTCCTGTTATCTGCTGCTAGTCGAACATTTGGACAAGAGTCTGCGTGCCTTGTGCCTCATTTTCTGCTCCAAACACAGCGCGATAAACAAATGGGGGGACAGTCTCACACACACATGGACACAGAACAAACAAAGCAGACCCTCACTGAACAAGTGCTCTCTCACACACATGCACACACAGAGGCCTGCACACATCAATAAATACAAGACCGCTTTTAAAAGAGAGATTTCCTGATGTTCACTCTGTGCAAAAGGGCTTTAACTTGAAGAGCAGTAGCATGACAAGAAACACGTCTGTAGACGTAGTACTAATAGAGTTTTTAATGACGTCAGCAACTGAGTTAAGTTTTTCTGGTCAAATTTTACTTAACAAGTCCTTAAGTAAGCTTATTGAGTAAAACATATTGTCTACTTGTATTAAAAGCAAGACAGTCAAATCAAATGTTGGAACATGTTTGTTAAAATTCCTTTTTCAATATTTGTGCAAAGCGTTGTGAAACGTCCCTTCACCTACTATGTACACTGGCACCCGCTTCATGGGAGAAACTCTTTTGTGTACTACTGGAAGTGTGGAAAATAAAACTAAACCAAGCTTCTTTAATGAATTCTCATTTTAAAAATTCTCTACATTATTCAGTTACATCAGTGACCAGGCAGGCAGCTAATGTTATTGGCCTAGCCTAGTGCTCCCAGTTCAACAACAGTGAGGTAAACCATAAATCTTACACTTGTCAAAACCTGGTCATTTATGGTAAACTCCACGCTAAGGGCAACAAAGAGCACAGGAACTGAATACATGAGCTTGTGCCTCCAGGCCACAGGAGAATTTGGGCAATTAACGGACACAGTGCAAAAACTTTGTGGAGAGCTACGGCTAACAAGGTTCACCGACTCGATATTTCGCAATTTTTCACTGAACTCTGAAGGATCACCAAGCTGACACATTAAGATGTATTAAGATGATGACAAACAGCAAGAAGCAAAATCTGAATGACTCATTGAATTGTAAGTGCAGATTAAAAGAGATTCAAGAAGTGATTCAAGAATGTGAACTTTAAATAGAGTATTGTTACTTCTGAAACGGCCACCAGGTTTGTTGAAATCAAACAAAAGAACTGTAGTGCAACAAACGTTAATATTAAGAACATTCTAATTGAATGTAACCCTTCAGGACTCCATTATATTTTTTCATGATAAGCAGCTTTAAATTGTTAACAGCTAAATGTACTTTCACACTACTTGAGCAGGGCTCTAGAGTGCGACCAATTTGGTCGCGCATGCGACCTAATTTCTCAGTGGTGCGACTAAAAAAAAATATGACGCCGCAACGGTGCGACCAGCCGTTTGACGGGAAAAAAAATCTACGCTAATCTGCAAGTCTTCCTGTGGTTCAACGAATTAGGCCTATATCGTAGTCTAAACCAGTGGTTTTCAAACCCTGGGTCGTGACCCGGGACTTGAAAAATGATGTATATATGTATGTAACAAAGTTCAAGACTCAGCGAGAAGGATGCGGGAAGCTGCAAACGTAACTTTAATAACAAAATAAACATTTACAATAAAGTGAAAGGAAGCGGCAGCCGCCTCACGCCAGACTCTGTGCATATCTGTGTTTGTGTTTATCAGTTAGAATCCACTTACCGCTAAAAACGCCGGACTTTTTGTTCAGTCCTGAGTTCTGCAAGCTATTTAATACTCTCGTCATAACAAAGCCTGTAGACGCACCTGTAGAATGCACGTTCAGTACCGCCGAGAGTTTCACGCGATCGTTAAAACGAAACCGAAAGTAAAACGCGCACGCGCATTCAAAAGTAATTTTAATAGCCTTCCCCGCGTTTAAAGAG
Organism: Cirrhinus molitorella; assembly: GCA_033026305.1. Lineage (NCBI taxonomy): Eukaryota > Metazoa > Chordata > Actinopteri > Cypriniformes > Cyprinidae > Cirrhinus > Cirrhinus molitorella. The sequence goes on from CM065125.1 coordinate 25,671,325, forward strand.
CGACTCCCCAGTGCATGAAAATTAGGCTATATAACATATCTAGGCTTTACAACAGGTGTCATTCTTGAAAAATTTGGTCTCTATCTGCACTTTGAGAGAGTATAGCCTACTTTGATTATGGCTGCATTTAATACGACTAGGAAAGAACTGTGTTGTTTATTATTTATTTTTTTACTGTTTATATTTATATATATATATATATATATATTTTTTTTTTTTTTTTTTTTTTAGGGCTGTCAAACGATTAATTGCGATTAATCGCATCCAAAATACTATATGTTTACATACTATATGTGTGCTTACTTTGTATATTTATTATGTACATATAAATGCACACACATACATGTATATATTAAAACTAAATATTTATATGTACATATATTTATACCTGTATACAATTTAGATTATAAATAAATATAAATATTTTAGATATAAATCTAAAATATTTTTCCTTAATATATACATGCATGTGTGTGTATTTCTATATACATAATAAATATACACAGTACACAAACATATAGTATGTAAACATAAACTTTTATTTTGGATGCGATTAATAGCGATTAATCGTTTGACAGCACTAATATATATATAATTTATTTATTAAACGCAATGCGGTCGAAAATTTTGGTGCACCTAACTTTTAACTTTTGTACCTAACCAGTGCAAAAAGTTAGTCTAAAGCCCTGTTAAGTCATACTGGAGAAAATATTCATTTAAAACCTTTCCATTATTGTATGCTTTATCATCTCTGTCCTATGATAATCCTATTCAAGGCCTGATGAAAAGACAAATTTATGTGACCCTGGACCACAAAACCAGTCTTAGTTAGCATGTGTATATTTGTAGCAATAACCAAAAATACATTGTATGGGTCAAAATTATTGATTTTTCTTTCGCACTCATTAAAACATGAAGATCATGTTCCATTAAGATATTTTGTACATTTCCTACCGTAAATATCCTATCAATTAGTAATATGCATTGCTAAGAACTTAATTTGGATTTAAAAGGCAATTTTCTCAAAAATTGTCCCATCCTAACAAACATACATTAATGGAAAGCTTATTTATTCTGCATTTTTAATTGACCCTCATGACTGGCTTTGTGGTCCAGGGTCACATATTACAATCGTTACACTCTAGTATTGTGGTTCTGGTTTACATCTGGCTCAATCTGAATCTAAATCTAAATCAATCAAGCTTCAGGATAGCGGAATAATGGCAGTCAGACGAGGCCTTATGTATCAAAACACCAGCAAAGGAAGTAGCGGTTATTGAGGGATCTGTGGTAACGAAGACAAGCGACGTTCACATCGCCTTACAAACCGTTTGACCTGGTTGGGAGGACCTACTGCGTTTATATTAACCAGTAGTGTGTGTTTGTGTGGAAGAACGTTAAAAAAGGTTTCAGATGTAACATATCTACCATTTTCTCACACACGGCACACGTTATGTAGCCTACCTCAGAGAAACCGTAGCATACAACGAACACGCTAAGTTCGTAGTCTCCCTACACGGAATAACTTGCATGTTTAAAAATCACGACGCAAAACGGATGTAGGGGGCTGATGTTTTAACCCGTAACACGTACAAACTGTCAAACGGTACAGACACCGTACAGTGTTACAGCATTATGACGCTGGCTTTGTGACGTCGGTTACAGATGAACGAACCGCTGGAGGTGTTCGAAACAACGTTACGGGTCGTGCTGGATAAATTCACACAGCATCTGCTTGAGATTACATCATCACAATGGGTGCACGAGCAGCGGTTCCGCGGCTGTAAAATTGGGCAAAGTACATGCGATTAAAACATAAACGGGCGCATTTGGTAGTTTTCCGTACTCACCCTCTCTTGCCTTCAGGAGTACCGTGTTTGCAACAATATTCTCCAGCTCCATCAAAAAAACCCTCCGTGATATTGCCGTGGAAGCCGAAGAGTAGATCCTTATTGCTCCTCCCAGCCGAATACGCTATTTTCCGTCCGTGTAAAAGTGTTTAAATGAAAAACCTAGGCATTTTAAACTCTCAACACACGTATAGACAAGTAAAACATCGAATCGCTGACATACGCGTGTGGTTGTTGTAGTTTGCGCCACAGAACGCATAAGGAAGGCATTGCCTGTTCAAACAGCGTTGTCGAGCCACTGGCGACAAGTCCCGTTAAAACGAACATGCCAAAGACAGCAGGCCGAGCACTACATCCTTTGAGGCTGCACGGCAGAAAACGGATCAAGTATCGTACGGTCGATCACAGATGAGTTGTTGAAGTGCCGCTGTCACTATCAGCGTGCTCCCTCTCTCGGTGCGTAATCGAAGCAGGGCTGGGTTTCTGCTTTCAGTTGTAATTTTTGGCCGCGTCCCAAGCGGCTTTCCCCGTGGCTCCGTTCAGATTTACAGCGGCGGAGCGGAATTCAAATGGCGGAGCGATGCTAAGGGATGCGAGGACGCGCGCGGTTATAACTGTATATGAGATTCATCTTTAGCGCTTGTCATGTTTCCTTGTCATTCCTATTCAACAAGCGTTTGGAAGGGGCGTGTTCAAATGCAGCTGTGACGCACGAGACTGAGAACAAGCATGCATGGCTGTCAAAGGATATTTGATAGCAGCACATTCAAGCCGCTCCCGCTCATTCAGTCGGCGCTGGGCGCAATAATAGAAAATGGGATAGCCCGGGATCGAAAGTCAAGGCCAATAAATGGCAAGGGAGAAGAATTACACTGCTGTTTTCATTTAAACGGTGGCCATTTCTACTCAACATAACATTTACATGGTTATTATAAGTTTTGTGTAGCCTACTTAGGCTAATTGAGCAACCTTTTTATCAGAAATTTGAATGTACAGATTCAAAGTTAAGGAATATCACAAGAATGCTGTTGAACGCAGCTGTGACTCGGCTGCAAATGCCGAGTAAGTTAATCACATAACTTACGATATTCAGACCATATTCAGAATTGCTTTTATAAAGCGATTAAACAAAATACGTCAAAACTAAAAGAACTTACGTTTTAGGTAAAAAGAAGCTAAACATTAAATTTTGTGTCAGCGCACATACTGAAATCCGGACCGGAGTAGTGGATGAAAATTTCACCTCATCCGGTTCGAATTCCACTTCGGGTTTTCTCTGAAACTTTAGCTACTATTATAGACGCTTTTAAATCCGATAAATTGAAATGTAGCGAATTAACCCCTAACAACATTCTGCATTTTACATATTCTCAAGAAACTATATAGCATTCTACACTACAAAATTTTTTTTCAAAGTATATAAGATTAAAAAAGTTTGTTGGAGTATGTTTTACAAGAAAATGGTACTTACAGTCTGCTTCAAATTTTCATTAATGTAATGTGCTACATTTCTTTGTAATATTTTACACATACCAAATTTTGTTAGTGTAGGCAAAATTATTAGACTCACTGACACGCAGAAACTATAAACAGATATAAACAAAAATTAACTGAGATTGTTAATCACTTAAAAACCTAAATTAGATTTAATTAATAAAAGACTAAACTAAAAACAAACAAAAAAAAACGTACATTTCAGGTAAAAATTTAACCAGTTAGATTTTTTTTTGCTTATTTGTTAGTAAAAATGCTAAGAGCCAAACATTACTTTTTTTGTCAGCGCACATACTGAAATCCAGACTGGAACGGTGAATGAGTGGACAGAAATTTCACCTCGCCACATTCTGTTGTCGTCCGGTTCAAATTCCACTTTCTTTGAAACTTAAGCTACTACTAATAATAGATGCTTTAAAATCCAGTCAAGTGAAATTTAGAGAAATGTACCCCTTAACATTGCTACACTGATAGAGAATACTGACATTTATAAGATTAAAGAAGTTGGTTGGAGTACATTTTACAAGAAAATGGTATTTATAGTATACTTCCGAATTTCATTAATGTAATGTGCTAAATTTGTAATATTTACAAGCAATTTCTAAATGAAATTTTTGCTAGTGTAAGCAAAATTATTAGACTCACTGACACAGACATGCAGAAACTAGAAACAGGATAAACAGATATAAACAAAAATGAATGAATATCACAAGAATGCTGTTGAACAACATTGTGATTTGCCTGTAAATACTGAGTTAATCACTGATGATATTCAGACCAACACAAATGCAATTTGTCATTACATATGTTTCAGGTAAAAATTTCACTAGTTAATATATTTCTGCTTATTTGTCAGTAAAAATAGTGCAAAAAGCAAAACATCAAGTTTTGTGCAGCGCACATTCTGAAATCCAGACCGGAATAGCTAACAAATGGACGGAAATTTCACTTAACCTGGTTTTGTAGTCACCCAGTTCGTATTCCACTCCAGTTTTCTCTGAAACTTTAGCTATTACTACTAATAATAGAAGCTTTTAAATCCAATAAAGTGAAATTTAGGGAATTTACTCCTTAATAACAATGTTCTACATTTGACATATTCTCAAGAAACAGTATAATATAGGTACACTATAAAAATGATTTTTTTGAAGTTGAACATTTATAACAAGATTAAAGTAATTTGTTGGAGTACATTTTACCAGAAAATGCAGTCTACTTCTGAATTTCATTAATGTAACGTGCTTCATCTAAATGAAAATTGTTACACATACCAAATGATGTTAGTGTCACTGTAATAAATTTGCAATTTAGTCTAATATTTTCACTGTAAGCATGGCTTGTCAGCTTCTAAGTGTCTAAAACACTGTTGTGTCCTTTTAGCCTGTGTCTAACAGAAGCTTTAAACCGTGATGTCCTTCTCTTGGAGGACTATGGCCTCAAAACAGAACGGCAAAGGCAAAATCACCCCCTAGCTACCGGTTAATGCAAGGACATGTTTAAAAAAAAATCCTAATTGGGAAATAAGGCCACTGTACAACCATATGCTAAACCTCACACTACAAAAAGTTTCTGACCAGTAAGTAAGATTTTTTATGTTTTTTTTTTTTTTTTTTTTTTTAAATGTCTCTCCACTCACCAAGCCTGCATTCATTTGATCCAAAGTACAGCAAAATCAGTAACATTTTGAAACATTTTTACTATTTCAAATAACTGTTTTCTATTTTAATACATTTAAAATGTAATTTATTCCTGAGATTTAAAAGCTGATTTTTTAGCATCATTACTCCAGTCACATGATCCTTTAGAAATCATTCTATTCCGATTCTATAACTTCTAAGTTGAAGTTTTTCAAGGTTTTTTTTTTTTTTTTTTGATGAATAAAAAGTTTTTAAATTAGCATTTTAGTTTTTACATTTAACATTTATTTATCACACAATTTAAAGCATCCTTGCTAAATAAAAGTATTAGGTTCAATAATTTCTTTCCCACAAAAAAGTTTTTATTTCAGATAAATGTTGATCTTTGGATCTTTCTATTCATCAAAGAATCCTGAAAAAAATGTACTTAACGGTTTTAAATATTGATAATAATAATAATAATTATAAATGTTTCTCATTAGACATCAGAGACACTTCTGAAGGATCATTTTGAAGACTGGAGTAATGATGCTGAAAAGTTTTGATCACAAAAATGAATGAAAAATAGAAAACTATTTTTATATAGTAAAAATATTTCAACATTTTGGATCAACTAAATGCAAGCTTGGCGAGCAGAACAGACTTATTTAAACGACATTAAAAATCTTACTGTTAAAAAACTTTTGAATGGTAGTGTATATAGAAGACTACTACTAATTATTATTATATATTGTTATAATATTCAGAGTTCTAATCAAACACTGTAAATACACTAACATTTTAAAACCACGTTGATCATTCTAAGAACACTTTTGAAGATTAATCATCAAAAATAATTTGACATTAAAATTAAATGTGGTTTTTCAAAGGCAAATAGAGTAAAGCAATTAATTAAAAGAAGATTGCCATTGGTATAAAATAGGTTTAATAGAACAAAAATATTTTCAGTGTTGTTTTATGTGTTTTACATACTATACCAACTAAATAACCACAGCGTCATACCTATAACATAGTGAACACTGAAATAAACTTCTTTTCTTGTATACCATTATTGTTGTTTACAAAGTTTAAACTAAAAGCCAACAGGCCAAGTGCTTCAGTTTAGTGCTCCGTTCTTCATTTCACTATGGCATCTGCCATACAAGAAACAAAGATGGTGGGCAATTCTCAAAACATGCCTTCACAACAACTAGTGAACAAAATCTGGAAGTTACAATCTCATGAGACTCACTCCTCTATCAGCAGACAGAATGATTTCAGAGTCGAGACAGAATGTCGACTCTAACCAAACAAAACATCCAATAAAACAGAAATAAAATCATCCAAAAAGAACGAAACGAAGTCGTTTCAGAAATCATCTAACGTGTCAGCTTTAGGGATTGAGAGCCCTCGCTCTTTCACTGCCTGTAGCTTCAGTCTCTCTGACTCTTGCTTGGCTTGCTGTTCTGTCCGCTGCTCTTCCAGAATCTCCTCAATGGAAACTCTCTGGAGGATCTGATCACACTCTTTATCCAGATCCTGGAAGGAAGAAAATAGCACATTGTTAAGTAGAGGCAAGATTTATGATTTGTCACTCTCATGAAATTTTGTTTCATCATACACATGCACTTACTACTTCTCCAAGCAAGACAACATTTTCTCCTCTGACGACAAATATCCCTCGAGGTATGTCACCAAATTTCTTACCCACGTGGATACGCTCAACCGTTTGATGCAAAACTAAATTAGCTGTGGAAAAAAAATTATGAAACAAGTTGTCATTTTCACATTATTACTGGTCAAAAAAGGATGAATTTACACAAAAATTACATTCTTTTTATCATTTACTTTTCCTCATGTGGTTACAAATGTGCATGACTTTCTTTTCATAGAACAAAAATAATTTTTGAAGAACGTTGGGGTCCAAACATCACAGATTTTTTAAAAGTCTATTCTGATCACCAGGTCTGCATTTATTTGATCCAAAGTACATTAAAATTGTAAAATATTTTTATTTAAAATAACTGTTTCCTATTTGAATACATTTTAAAATATAATTTATTCCTGTAATTTCAAAGCTGATTTTTTTTTGTTTTTTTTTTTGTTTTTTGCGCTTCATTACTCCAGTCACGTGATCCTTTAGAAATCATTCTAATATTCTGATTTGTGGCTCAAAAAAAATATTTATTATTATTATTATGTTGAAAACAGCAGAGTAGATTTTTTTTCAGGTTTCTTTGATAAATAGAAAGTTTGGAAGAACAGCATTTATCTGAAATAGAAATCTTTTGTAACATTATAAATGTCTTTATGATCACTTTTGATCAATTTAAAGCGTTCTTGCTAAATAAAAGTATTAATTTCTTTCCCAAAAATTAGAATGGCTCCAAGCTTTTGAATGGTGTAGTGTACAATGTTACAAAAGCTTTTTATTTCAGATAAATGTTCATCTTTGAATTTTCTATTCATCAAAGAATCCTGAAAAAAATTTACTCAACTGTTATAAATATTGATAATAATAATAATAATAATCAAAAAATAATTTCTTGAACAGCAAATCAGAATATTAGAGTGATTTCTAAAGGATCATATTACTGGAGTAATTATGCTAAAAATGTAGCTTTAAAATCACATGAATAAATTACATTTTAAAATATATTCAAATAGAAAATATAAATTTTAAATAGTACAAATATTTAAAAAATGTTCCGTTATTCCTGTACTTTGGATCAAATAAATGCAGGCTTGGTGGGAAGAAAAGACTTCTTTAAATACTAATTTAAAAAAAAAAATTAAAAAGGCCTCTGTACATACCAAATTGATCTATGCTTCTAAGGATCCCAATCAATGTTCTTCCGTCGCGAAGGAGAACAAGGTGTTTCTCTATGTAGGAAATCAAAGCATCGTCATCGTCAGGTACTAGACTACTGTTGAACTTTAATATTTTACCAACATTTAAACATATATGATAATACGAACATTTGCATTCGGGCAATTATCATGCATGCAAACTAGTTCAACTTGTGAAACAATAGTTAGCAGGACAAGATTTCTATTTTTAGCTTAAACATGTACCACCAACGTGACTTTTATAAATGCTTTAAGATGCTAGGCGAACATCATTAACGTTACACAAACGCCAACTGTGTGTCTCAGCGGGTGAATTCACTCAGATATCTTTCAATCTTTTGCAGTTAACTTACTATCAATGTCCTCGATGAGGCTCGCAGTCCCTGGCATGTAATTCATTTTGCTCACATTTGGGAGATATATATATATTTTAAACGTAAAGTATCAAGCCATTGACCATTTGAAATGTGTATCCTTATTCCACAGGATGTAACACTGAAAGTGCTTCCGGTTCAATTTAACCCTTTAAACTCTCGCTTGCTTGTTGCAAATGTCCTAAACTTAACTTCAAAATATTTATAAATTACAACGACGAATTAATGGCGCAATTTCTCTGTGTTTTTAGTTCGTTTCACTGATAACAGTGGTTAGATTACATAATGCGGACGCGAACAATTCATTCTTTTGAATCGGATCTTTCTAATGAGCCGGTTCAACTACTTCACAAAACTGCTGTCACAAATTAGACTGAATCGTTGACGTAAATGGATTTTACAGCATTATGTGATTGGATAAGGTGTTTTAAACGTATTTTGAATTAGACCTTGTTTTGTGTTTAAGGAAATGTCTGTAAATTTATATATTTTAGTGCTGTCAAACAATTAATTACGATTAATTGCATCCAAAATAAAAGTTTTGTGTTTACGTGTGTGTGTGTGTGTGTGTGTGTGTGTGTGTGTGTGTGTGTGTGTGTGCTGTGTATATTTATTATGCATATAAATACACACGTATAGTATATATTTTGAAAATATTTACATGTATATATTTCTATTCATACAAATAATATTATATACAAATATATTAAGTATATAAACATAACATATTTTTTATCTGAATAGAAGAATAGAAACCTTTTGTAAAATTTGATCAATTTAAAACATTCTCGCTAAATAAAAGTATTAATTTCCATAATTTCTATATAATATATACATGACTTCAAGCTTTTGAATGGTATAGTCACTATACTATACTATAGTGTATAATGTTACAAAGCTTTTTATTTCAGATAAATGAAAAAAGAATCCTGAAAAAAGGTTACTATACTAAATATTGATAATAATAATAATAATAATAATAATAATAATAATATATTTTTTGAACAGCAAATCAGCATATTAGAATGATTTCTGAAGGATCCTGTGATACCGAAGACTAAAGTAATGATGCTAAAAATGTAGCTTTGATCACTATATATATATATATATATATATATATATATATATATAATATAAATCTATTCAAATAGAAAGCAGCTATTTTAAATAGTAAAAATATTTCACAATATTACTGATTTTGCTGTATTTTTAATCAAATAAATTCAGGCTTGGTGAGCAAAACTTAAAAAAAAAAAACATTTAAAAATCATGACGATTACGTTTTAATCTAAAAGAATCACTGAAACGAATCTCTTGAAAAGAACCGATTCGCAGAAACGGACTTCCCATTACTAGAAACTTTACAGTTGTCACATGAGTGTGGCGTCACCGCATTGTTCGTCTCCTATTAGCCGGTTGAGCTGTCAATCAAATGGCGTCAGCTGGTGAGTTGAGCTGAATGACAGTGCCGTGCTTCAGCAGTGTATCTACCAGACAAAATGGGAAATATATCCAGTTGACGCACTGTAGCTACAGCATTTGGTGAAACGTGGCGGCATATCATTAAAGACCGGTTTTGAGAAGTCCTCTTTTATTCTAAACCAAGCTGTGAATTCACAGAAGTGAACTTAAGACAGCAAGAGTTAGTGGTTTAGTCACGAATGGCTTTCGACTCAGTTGGCAGCGACAGAGGCGGAGGTGAGGCTGCGTGGATCATGCATCAGCAGATGCAGTCTGATCCCAAGTCATCCTGGCCTTCCAGCTACAACTCAGAGAACAATAACTGGAACAACGGCATGGTGAGTCTTTTGTCAGAGGATACTGATAGGGGCAGCGAGGAGAAAGCAGCATGGACGCTGTTACGGCGTTTATAGCGTTCTCACACGGCAAAACAACGAGCTGTACGCCACTGACTCAACAGTATGGCCCGCGGGGTTTGTTAGTAAATCATCAGGCAAACGCACATGCTTTCTGTCTAGCGCGCTCGGGTATACGTGGACACTACTGTTTACTAGCGCAATTAAGTATGACTCTTATTGTAACACTCAATTACCATGAACGCAACGCGTCATTGATGACTCATATAAGGAGTTACACATGCATTTTATTTACAGCTTCTGTAGTCCCACCTGAAGTAACCTGGTTTTAAATGCCAAGGACACAGGGTTGATAAACCTCGACTGTGTTCTCAGTAAGTCTTTATTCCCTGGATAACTTCTACCTGAGCCTGAGCCTGAGCATGAACAGTTAGCACTCACTCATTCAGAGTATGGACAAAATGTGCGTTTTTATATCCCTTCTGGTCATGATTTTGGAATGAATTAATTTACTCTACAGCATGGTTTAAAAATGATTTTCAGTTCTATTTTCTATCAGAAAACTTAACATGACACGTGTTAAATGTAGTAGCCATTTGTTTTTATAGGTGTTGCTATAGTTACTAATAAGTTACCTACTGGTAATGAGGCAAATTATCTAACAATTCCATATATTTACAAAAAATTTGAATCTGAAAACATCATTGAACTCATAGCACAAGAAATACGTAATAGTGACCTTGGTATTACCTGATATTATTCATATTTTAATAAATGTCTGACAGCAAGAAGGACAGCAGTTATTACCTAATATTCCAATATGTAGGTATTTAAATGTTTATTTACATTTTTCTGTATGTCATATATGCAGCAATGCATTATGCTTTGGGAACAGATGCTTTTTAAAATGTATATTATTTATTGAAACAAAATATGTAATTCTAAGATGAAAAACATTTCCGAAGTCATGCGTGTACCAGCATTATTGGTATCTAAAAAAGCTCAAATATAGCTCAAATAAAATTTAATGAAAAGCTTTTGATCAAAGAAACACATTTTTAAAAGTATACTGTAACTAAAGTCAGTTGAAGTACTAAAATTACTAAAACTAAATATGAATGAAAGATGAATAGAAATGGCACTAGGATATACACAAAGAAATCATTATTTTCAAGTTTTTAAATATAATGTTTTTTTTAGTTAAAAAGTATTTTTAAGATATCATACATGTTTTTCCCCCTGATATAAATATATATCTAAACTATATATTTATATCAGTATGCAGCATTGTGTTATGATTTGGAAACCAATGACTTTAAGGGGAATGAGTGACCATGTTTATATTATTTTATTGTTTTATTTACTATTTTTATTTATTTATATTATTTATTGAAATAAAATGTACATTTGAAAAACATTTCTGAATACATGTACCAGCATTGTTATAAACTAATTTTTTATCAAATAAAAGTAAAAATAAAGCTAAAATAAAATATAAATATTTTATGAAAAACATTTGATCAAAGAAACATACATTTAAAAAGTTGTTTAAAATACTGTAACTGAAGTATATTGAAGTACTAAAATGACTAAAATACAAATTAATATAAAAAAAAAGTATTGAAAATGACAAAAGCACATAATAAAAATGACCAATGAACTGAAAAATGAACACTAAAAAATCTTTAAAACAAAATTGAATTCAAAGTGTTAATTAATACTATATAAATTATAAATTAAACTAAAATTGCACTGGGATATACACATTGTGATCATTATTATCTTCTTATTGTTAAAATGTAATGTTTTTTTTCCCTTTCAGTTTTTATGTAATAGTAAAGTTTCTATAGACTACCAGTCAAAAGTTTTTAAACCGTAAGATTTTTAGTGTCTTTCAAAGAAGTCTCTTCTGCTCACTAAGCCTGCATTTATTTGATCCAAAATACAGCAAAAGCAGTAATATTGTGAAATATTTTTACTATTTTAAAAAACTGCTTTCTTTTTTAATATATTTTCAAATATTTTATTCCTGTGACCAAAGCTAAATTTTCAGCATCATAACCCCAGTCTTCAGTGTCACATGATCCTTCAGAAATCATTCTAACATGCTGATTTGATGTTTTTGTTATTATTATTATTATTATCAATATTAAAAACTGATAAAAAAAAAAGTTTTTTTTTTTTACATTATACACTGTTCCATTGAAAGCCTTTAAGTCAGTATGTGTGTGTATATATATATATATTAGGAAAGAAAATATGGAAATGAATACTTCTATTTTGTTGCATAATGTTACATATTTCTTTTTTTTTTCGAACTTTTTCTGTTCATCAAAGAAATATTTTTTAAAGTTTTTTAACTCAGCTGTTGTCAACATAATACTAATAATAAATGTTTTTGAGCAGCAAATCAGAATATTAGAATGATTTCTGAAGGATCATGTGATGAGTAATGATGCTAAAAATTCAGCTTTGAAATCACAGGAATAAATTACATTTTAAAATCTATTCAAATAGAAAACTATGGTTTTTGCTGTACCATGGATCAATTAAATGCAGGCTTAGTGAGCAGAAGAGACTTACTTAAAAAACATTTAAAATCTTACTGTTCAAAAACTTTTGACTCGTAGTATATATATATATATATATATATATAGTTCTGTACCAGTGGTGTAGTGGTGCCTGGAGAAGTGGGTATACGCTTCCTCCTCCAAAAAAAAAAAAAAGAGCTGTTTTGAACTTATTATTTGAACTCATTCGTTTACACAGGCATTGTGCACATGATCACGAGCGAATTTAATATTGAGAACGAAAAAACGAAAAACATTAATTTGTTCTCATCTAGCATTAGATATTGCTAAGCAAATCATTTAGCTCAAAAAATCTCTACAATATGAAGCTAATAATTCAGTGTTTCCATACCTATTTTTATGCACATTATGGAATATTGCATAAAAAAACGCAAGATGAGCATAAATTCTAAAAATGCGCGTAAAAAAAAAATGTATGCACTCAACTAGTTTAAATTCTTATCCAGTAGGAAAACGTGCGCATAAACTACAATGGGAACACTGTGACTGCGATGGGACAGCATAACTGGACTATCTAACGAACCGATCTCTTTGCACTGCATCTAAAATGCTACTTTTGTCATTCTAAAATGCTTGAGCAAAGTCTTGTCGAAGTGTTTCTTTATAGCTCCCAGATCTGCGTTGTCAAACAGTAGACTCTGAAAATAAGAAAACATGACCGCGTTTCATCTGCCCGCTCTGAACCTTTTACAGTTCCGAAAAATGTCTTATTCTTATCTATATGACTAAAAATGACATAGTATTTTAAGTTGTTTCTGTTACTATAAGGAAAAAAAATTCTAAGCGATCGTAGGAAATATTCGCGCCGAATGAGAGATGTATCAGTGCGTTTCAGTTTCTCTTCAAATTCATTTTGGTTTGACTTTTGTATGTTGTTTATAACGAATGCAATTACAATTTGTGTTTTATTTTGTAATTTGTCCGTTTTTTTCTTTGCCATTATAATTTGCGTTTTATTTTATATTTTTTTCTGTTTCTTAAATAAATTAGTTTTGGTTAGACTAATGTTGTTTATAACGAATGCCATTATAATTTGTGTTTTATTTTTATAATTTGTCTGTTTCTTAAATTTGTTTTGGTTAGACTTTTCGTTTATAACGAACGGCATTATAAATTGTAGTTTATTTTATATATATATATATATATATATATATATACAATTTTATAGCTGCTCATAATTGTGCTCCCCTATAAAAACGAAATGCCCCCCATTGAAGATTTTCTGGCGACAGAAAGGTTTAAAGGGGTTTATCGGTTTTCTAATCGTAAAAACTTGCTTCTTTTATTTGTAAGGTATTGTTTCCGTTATTATAAACCGATTCAAATCAGTAATAAATAATAATTAGTACTTTTCCACTCGTGCGCCTCCCCTAACATGCTCTCGCGTATGAACAGGCAGCATCTGGGGAGCGGAACACAGAGCGGGCGCATCAGGCGCAATCATCAAACTAATTTCAAAGCAAGCCTGCGCCATGGTCCTGGCCGCATCATCACTGTCTTTACTATGTGTTTTTAGTGAATATTTCCATTTATTCTTATATGTCTGGATGTGGTGGACAGTCATGATTTTGGCTAATGCAGGACACTACTAAATGATGGGCATCGGAGGGTATTAGAAGTGGGTATACGCCAAGCCGCCTGATAAAGAAGTGGGTATACGCCGTACACCTCCGTATACCCTCCACTACACCACTGTTCTGTACCCTAGTTTCTCTAGTTACTCTATAACCATATCTGCATGCACCCATTTTTATTGCAGGAATCTCAGTATCCGGGCTACTCAAATTATTGGTATCCCCAGTCGCACACGGCGGGACCTTACGGCAGCACGTACCCGCCTGGAACAGAGGTCAACGGACAAGCGTCATACAATCCCCAGGTACTGCTGACATTTCAGGCTTATGTAACGCCCTCTGTCAGTCAAATACACAGCCGACTTATCCCACTTCACTCTGCTGTGCCCTTTTCAGGCAATGTCAGCCTATCCCAATGGGGTGTACAATCCAGGACAGTACTCCACGAGTATGCTACATCCCTCCAACCCCTTCTACTGCAGTGACCAAGTTCCTTCAAGACAACCTCAGTATCACAGCCAGACCTGCCCTGAGCAAAATGCGGGGGGTTCGGCTCCTCCCCCGTACCCCGTACCTCACTGCCAAGGGGTAAATTCAGTTACATGTAAACATAATACAAGAATGGTAATTTTTTTTTTTTATCAATAATTAATAAGAGTGTCTATAATAAAGTAAAGGAATAATCATTTAAAAGGGCTGCCACTAACAACTATTTTTATATAATCTATCAACTCATTTACAGATTAATAGATTAATCTAAACGGCTAATTTCCTAGAATCAACAATTTTAAGAACATTTTATTTTTATTAAAATCAATTAATTGGAGATGCTTTTAATTATTACAATTTAATGGAACCATTAAAATGGAATCCAGAAAAGTAAAGGAAAAGAATTTGGTAAAAATAAAACTGTAAAACTCAATTAATTAGTTGGTAATAAAAATAGATATAATTGAATAATAGCCTTTGAAATTACTTAAAATACATATATAATAGCAATGAGGCAATAATAATTAGTTCAAATAAAGGATCAAAAGCAAGAAATCATATTATTTTATTGCACAAAACTGTTGAAATACATAATGTATTACAAACAATAGACCCTTTTTCTGTTAGTAAGTAATGTTTTTCTGTGGGCGGCGCTTAGGTGGAGGCAGAAAGACTCCCCTGATCGCTTCACTAATGCTAGCAATTACGTTTTGTTAGCTTGTTTTATAACAATAACTGGGTAAAATAAAATTGTACCTGCATATGTATTGTCCGGGACCGCGATTTCTATTTGAATAAGTTAACTTTAACGGACGAAACCAGATTGACGACCCATACACACTTACTCAAAGGATGGATGATTTGACAGGATTAGCTCGGTTGAGTGATTCTCATCAATAGAGAAATCTAACGTGCA
Source organism: Cirrhinus molitorella (assembly GCA_033026305.1). Taxonomy (NCBI): domain Eukaryota; kingdom Metazoa; phylum Chordata; class Actinopteri; order Cypriniformes; family Cyprinidae; genus Cirrhinus; species Cirrhinus molitorella. The sequence goes on from CM065125.1 coordinate 25,686,896, forward strand.
TATTAAAGAGAAACCTTATCTAGTCGTGAAGATGTATATATGTTTCAGTTTCAGCAGGCAGCTATTTTTACTTTTTAACTTGCATGTGAGTGATCTGGGCCAAAATACAAGAAAATATTAAACATGTATATATTTTTTGGAAATGTATGTATCATGTAAGCCTAATGGCCAAATAGTATATATCTCCTGTAAATGATGTAAGTTTACAGTGATTTATCAGTACTTTTACATTACTTGCATAGTAATGTAGGTGCGGGAAAGGTTTAATGTCTTTTATTTTGAAATTGTCATTTCCTGTTTGGTACGTCACTTGTGCTTAGGTGCATATCTACCTGTTAGTTTTATGGTGTGGCTGGAAGGAAGGGGGTGAGTAGCTTGGGCGCTCACTTTCTGTTGACCGTTTCATTTCGTTTCATTTTTGTTTATTCACCGTTTTATGCTTTTCCGTCATCATTTATATTTTGTTGTCTCTTTCATCATTGTAAATAAAATATCCTGTGTTAGCTTCAAAACGCGTCACGGATTAATTTCCAACTACTCAGCCTCTCAGCGGATACTGGTTGCCGCTACAAGTACATTTAAAGGATTAGTTCACTTTCAGACACACATTTTCAGATAATGTACTCACCCCCTTGTCATCCAAGATCCATGTCTTTCTTTCTTCAGTCGTAAAGAAATTGTTTTTTGAGGAAAAAAAATTCAGGATTTCTCTCCATATAATGAACTTTTATAGTGCCCCCAAGTTTGAAATTCCAAAATGCAGTTTAAATCCAGCTTCAAAGGGCAATACCAGCTGATGAAAAAGGGTCTTATCTAGCGAAACAATCGGTTATTTTCAAAACAGATTGACAATTTATGTTCTTTTTAACCTCAAATGCTCGTCTTGTCTCGTCTCTGCGATGCACATGTGTGATCTGGGACAATACAGTTAGGGTATGTCGAAAAACTCCCATCTCATTTTTCGTATTTTGTACAGGGCATTTGATCTTCTTTGTATTTCTTCTTATTTCTGCAGCGATGTAGGACGATTTTGAAGTTGGGGATGAAAACGAGATGGGAGTTTAAAATCATGTTAAAAAGTCTAATAATGAGGTTTATGGATTCTTGTCTGTGAAATGTGCCACTTCCGGTATTTTGCCGGTTAGTCAACGATGGCAAAAAGAAATCAAGGATTTTTGAAAAATCTAAGAGTCGATTAGAATCAACGAATCGTGACAGCCCTACACACAAGTTCTTAGTAATGTATTCTTTGTATTCACATGCTTTTAAAAAAGGTATATACCATTTTCAAGAAAAGCTTAAATTTAATGATAAACTGTCATGAGGTGTAACAATCAAGTGAAAAACAACACATTTTTCTTAAACTTTGAATACATGTGTGTAACAGTGATGCTTTTGTTAACTTAAATCATTTTTGGTCATTGAAATGTGGTAAGCTGGTAGTATTTGGTAAGCTGAAATAAAATACAATTTTAATTAAGATGAAACTTTTCTAAACAAATGTACCAGCAATGTTTTTGTAATAAAAATAAAGTTAAAATGAAATGAAAAGTAAAGTAAATATTAGGGGAGAAAAATTTGGAACAAACAAAAATGAAAAATGTCTGTAAATGAAATAAGTTGTAGTGCTAAAATTATTGAAATTAAAATGGAAATAAATAAATAAATAAAGGTAATTGGAAATATTCAAAATGAAAACTATGGAAAATTTTATACATTTTTAAAAAACAACAAATTCTAATTTAAGTGAACGTAAAACAACCTTCACGTAAACCCATTATTTACCTATGCCCTTCAGGAAGTGAAATATACAGAAATTGAATAAAGTTATTTTTTTTCACTTAGGCTCCTGGCTACCCAGCAGGATCTTACACTCACTATGGAGAAGGATGTCCTCCGAATCCCCCCTACCCCAACCAGCAGCCCATGCTCTCAAGACCCCAGCACGAGGCCTGGTCCCACTCTGGAGGGTACGGGCCCACACCGCCCCAACAGCAATGGCCGTCCAATACCCAGACACCCCATGGCCACTATAACCATGTACGACCACCTCACCCTCCGCCGTGGCAAGGACCCGCACCGCCTCCATATGAGCACAAGGTATCTGTGATGTTTTAAAAACGTCTATTAATGGTATAAAAGTTACGTTTCTAATGCTTTTTCCTGATTGTAATTCCTGAAGGAGAAGTAGCATAAAATAGAGCACTTTGTTGTAATTGTTCCCTAATTGTTTCTAAGCAACTATATACTGTTACTACATAGTGCATTATAAATTAAAATGGATGTAATTTCTTTAATTTGATAAACAGTTAATTAAGTAAATAATTAAACATTATTACATTGTTACAACTAAAATATGGACATTTAATTACATGAAAGAATATTGTGAACACATGTAGATTAAGTGCAGTTACGTAAAATATAAACTAAGCGATCAGGCTAATCGGGTATCTGTATGCTTTGCTGAGACATTAATGGTCGTTAATAAATAAACAACATTTATTTTCATAACATGATTTGGGAGGAACTGGAATCAGGGGCTAAAGAGAGTAACCATTACAAGTAATTTGAGCTAGTGTTATCAGTTGGGCTCCTATAAATTCACAACAAACTCCTGTTGTTTGCACATACTTGGCGAATAAAGCTCATTCTGATTCTAATATAACTAACGGCATGTCATTTCTGTCTCTACATGGTCGCACGCAATTTCTCCTCCGCAAAAACACGGACAGGATCGCGGAGTCCATTCATTAAATTCATAAAAAAAAATCATTAAAACGCAAAAGACGGCTTAAGTATTAATCCTGCATGTTCCGTTTGTCTCTGTATTCATGAATGGTGGAGACACTGTTTTATTTACTACATAGATACTGAATCACGTGTGGCGCTCGTGGTGATTTTAGGTCTCTGCGTCTCACTATATGACGACATTAACACATAAACTTAATCTCCAGAGCGGCTATGACAGTCACTTCATGATAATTTTACCGTTTCATTTGAGAAAACTAGTCTAGCATCATACTGTATACATAGAAACTTCACGGCAACCCATCAAAATAAAAGTACGGTTTAACGTGTAGCAAAAATATATTGCTCTTGTATTACTTTTGTACAGTATAATGTACATCTTTATATACCCCCCCACAAAAAAAAAAAAAAAACAACCCCGTAAACCTAGGGGAAACACTGTGTAGCAATATATTTTGCGATATTTTTATAATTTCGCTATATTGCACAGCCCTAATGGGTAATAATTGTGGATGAACTATTGCTTTAAAAGATTATAGTAGGTCATATAAATTACATCATTACAGGTATTAAAAATAATCTTGGATTGAAATTAGTGCTGTCAAACAATTAATCGCGATTAATCACACCCAAAATAAAAGTTTATGTTTACATACTATATATTTGTGTACTGTGTATATTTATTATGTATATATAAATACAAACACATGCATGTATATATTAAGGAAAAATATTTTAGATTTATATATAAAATATTTATATTTCTTTATAATCTAAATTGCATACAGGTATAAATACATATACATATAAATATTTAGTTTTAATATATACATGTATGTGTGTGTATTTATATGTACATAATAAATATACAGAGTAAACACACATATAGTATGTAAACAAACTTTTATTTTGGATGCGATTAATCGCGATTAATCGTTTGACAGCCCTAATTGAAATGTTTTATAATCAAGCTAAAGTTAAAGCTAGAGTTTTTGCATTATCGAGCTGCATTCTTCATCCGTCTCTCCTAGTTCACATGACACTGTATTTGCATATTGAAGGATTAATATGTGTGTCAACCCTGTATTTCAAAGCAAGTGTACAACAGCGAGGCCATGGTGAGGCCAAAAATAAATCTGGATTTGTTGTTTCAATTTTAGAGTACAATGTTTACATGACATTTTATAAAGACAAATTACTGCATCAGTCTGCCAGATATCGAACTTCTAAAGTGCACGTAAACGTACTGACTGGCACTTGGCAAATACGCAGTGGGAAGGCTTATTTAACAGTTAAGAGACTGCTGGGTTCACCTCATGTAACCCTCCCAAAGCTGATTACATAAGATAGCTCAACTCTCCCACTTTCAGAACATGTTACTGTACATCACAACACTTGGATTTCCTGTTTTCAACTCAAAAACATGGGCTGTTGAATATTTAGTACTGTCACTGTACAGTCTGATTTTAAAAGTGAATGTCTGTTCTTGCAAGAAATCAAAGTACATCAAAATCAATGGGATCTTAATCTTAGACTTTAAGGGCCAGATTTACTAACAGCTTGTATAGTACTTGTATATAAATAGTCAGGATTTACTAAAGACAAGTCAAGAAGAATTAGTGCTGAAAAGGTGTGGACACAGTTATTTTTGCACCTGACCTTATTGAATATGCATTTATAGGAGGTTTAGATGCAAAATTTATGGGAGGAGAGGTTTAAAATGAATCACGCAACACGATTTAATAATGTTTGCGCTCGCCAAATTACTGGTATTTGCGCCATAATTGAACACCCATAAAAAAGCATGTCTTAAACTGTTTTGCGCTTGAAATGGCTGCAATTATTGTTGCTAGGAGGAGGCACCGCAGAGAACCGAGAGTGCGTGGTAGAAGAGAGAGGATTTTTATGTAAACCCTTCATTTGCAACTACGCTACTTTGCACTGCGCTTGGTATTAGGGATGCGCGGTATACCGGTAATGGAAAAATACCGGTATATAATATATTTCAAACGGTTCGATATCATCATTTTGCCCAGTTCGGTATTTCATAAGCTGCAGTTCCGATGTTCACCTGTAGGCGGCAGTACTCCCCAAATTGCTGCAAAGCCGGTAAATGTGACAAAAGAAAAATGCGATGGATCGTCAAACAGATGAAACTCCATCAGCGCGCTCAAAACTAGTAAATAAAGACCGTAGAAGTGAAATATGGCATTATTTTGCATATAAAACTGATGATAAAGGTGAACAAACTGACCTTACTGCACCTGTGTGCAAGCATTGCTATGAATCACCAAGCAATTGTCACTTGCTCATCCTGATCTTTTCCATTCATTTAGAGATCGACTGGTGAGTGCATCAATCAAATTCAGATTTTAATAACTTTTATTCACAAATGATAGTGGACAGTAGTGAAGTATTTTTACTTTTCTCAAGTAAATTGAAAAAGTATCTGTAGTTTATCAGAGTGTTTTTCTTTGGAAAATTTTTACTCCATTCCAAAACATAATGTCATACTTTTTTCTAAACTACATTTTATAAATAAAAGTTGTTGTTTGTTTTACTTTTGATAATTAAGAATAAAGCAGAGTAAAAACTTTCAGAGTCTGAAATCTAAAAACAATCAGAGACAGAGACTTAATAACGTGATTTTGAATATTTTGACTGTTAGAATAACACTTTACAGTAAAGAAACCTTGACCTGAGCTGACCTAACAGTATTACAGCACTTATTAATCTAGGTCAATACTTATTTACAAATTATAAATACATTTTTAGTTTATTAACATTACTTACTACAGTATCGATTTAGTATCGATACCAAAGTGTTACATTCTGGTATCGTACCGAAGTCAAAATTATGGTATCATGCCATCCCTACTTGGTATATTGCGTTGGGCGAAATGTAAATGAGATATTGCGTCTTTATCTTGTGTTCTTTAATTTGCACGTTGTTAGTAAATCACCCACCGAAATTTTTACGCCCATCAGTGTTGTTTTGGAATTGCGCTTTTATGCTAATTTGCCCTGTTTGGTAAAACTGGCTCCAAGTTGTTGAAAAAACAACAACAACAAAAAAACAATTATCTAATTATAAAGTCCAAAGTATACTTCAGTTTTGATGTGAACCCTAGCATATTGCAATAGCTGAATGCATAGCCTTCCAAAGTATACTTCATTTGAGTTTCATTTTTGTTCGGTGTCTGCGTTGTTTTTCTCTGAAAGTCATGATCAATTAAAATATCTTTATGCTCCTTGAGTAAGGTTTTGTTACATCATACTTAAACTTTGGTTTAAACGAGTTTGCCGCTAGCTATGACATTGATATGATGAACCTATGAACGAGTGGCTAATGGTTTTTAACTAATTTCTGGTCAGTTTTATAATGTACATCCTTTTTTAATGAATTTAATAAATTTTAATACTCATGCGTGTATAATACAAAAAGGAAAATGATACTTAATTGGTTCTGAATTACTTTGCCATGCCCTACCTAAAAAATGCAAAAACAAAAAAACTGCAAAACAAAAATTTTACATTTTAGAACCATCATATTTAATTGTATTTAATCATTTGTAGATTACATATGCGACCCTGGACTACAAAACCAGTCATAAGTAGCATGGGTATTTGTAGCAATAGCCAAAAATACATTGTATGGGTCAAAATTGTCGATTTTTCTTTTATGCCAAAAATTGTTAGGATATTAAGATTATGTTCCATTAATATATTTTGTAAATTTCCTACTGTAAAAATATATAAAAACGTAATTTTTGATTAGTAATATGCATTAAGAACTAATTTGGACAAAGGTGATTTTCCTCCTGAAATGTAAAGCACCGTTCAAGTCGGGCGAGACTTCCGTGTTTAGAAAAAGGTGGATATATAGATTTTATTTTGAAAGGCGTGGACAGTTATTTTTGCACCTGACTTTATTGAATATGCATTTATAGGAGTTTCAGATGCCAAATATAAGAGAGGAGAGTATTAAAATGAATCACGCAACATGATTTAATAATGTTCGTGCGCGTCAAATTACTTGTATTTGCGCCATTATTTAACACCCAAAAACATGTCTTAACCTGTTTTTTTATTGACTATGCTAATTTGCACTGCGCTTGATATATTGCGTTGGTCGATATGTTAATGAGACGTTGTGTCTGTGTTCTTTAATTTGCACGCTGTTAGTAAATCACCTGCAGAAAAAACTTAATTTGGACAAAGGCGATTTTTCTCAATCCTCATGAAATGTTTTCATTTCAACCTTTATTTAACCAGGCAAGTTAATTAAGAACATATTTTTATTTTCAGCCTGGCAGGGGAATCAATATCTCCTGAGAGCCATACAATACCTTACAAATAACAAGAAGAGAGAAAAAAAACAATACCTCAATTAAGACATTTACAAGTTAAAGTTTTTACAAGGTAAACACATTCACTAGTAGTTTTTTAAATGTACATGCTGGAATATTTGCCTCAAGTTTCAGTAGTTTTTGTAGCACATTCCAGTCATTTGGGGCAGTAAAATCAAAAGCAGACCTACCATAAGTAGTTTTCTTTCTAGGGAGAGTCAGGAGAATATAATTGGATGATCTAGTTAATATGAGTTTCAACAACTTTTGAAGATATTCAGGTAATAAGCCTAACAAAACTTTATAAATAAAAATATACCAGCGAATTTCCTGTCTCGTATGCAGTGATGTCCAATTCAGAAGAGAGTATAATTCACAATGATGTGTATTATAAGGTACAACACATCTAGTTGATCCAAAACATTTTTACGTGCATTTCTATATACCACATCACCATAGTCAAACAAGGGCAAAAAAGTGGTTTCAACGAGATATAAACACAGTTCTATTTCGATGCAAGAAGCTAAGTCTAGATTGAATTTTCTTTTGCAAATTGGTTATGTGATCAGTAAAAGTTAAGGAGCTATTAAGCCAAATTCCAAGGTACTTCAATTTTTGCCCCGTCGAAGGATATAATATCTTTGTTTGACTTTTTCCAAACCACTTTCCTTTTGTTTTTGTGGTATTTAAAACTAGATTTAAATCATTAAAAGCCTCTTGAATATCATTAAAGCTATCCTGTCTGTTTTAAAACTTCATCATATGATGATCCTGAGAAATATTATTAATATAGATGAGAACAAAGTTGATGCTAGCACAGAGCCCTGTGGGACCCCTTTAGAAACTCTTAATGCTTCAGATAATTGTTGATCGATCTTTACATATTGGCATCTGTTGAATAAATAGTTAGAGAACCAAGTTAAAGTTAAATTAGACACAATTAAAACCAATACTACGTAATCTGGAAAGCAAAATAGAATGGTCAGCTGTAAAGATCAATAAAAATAGCTGCACAAAACTGTTGTGTTTCTAATGCATTATAGATATCATTCATGATCTTTACAACTGCTGTAGTACAACTAAATGATGAGCGAAAACCAGCTGGAACTTCAGATAAAATGTTACATGTATTAAGAAACCATGTCAATTGCTTATTAATTAATTTCTCTATCACCGTAACAACACAAGGCAGAACTGAAATTGGACGATATGAATTTGGATCTGTTTTATCACCATTTTTATAGACGGGAGACACAATGGCTGCTTTCCAAGTTTTAGGTATTTCGGCTGTAAAATATATGTTAAAGTTTCAGATATAATTGCTGCACCTACTTTAAAAAAAAAGGATCTAAAGCATCTAAACCAGCAGGTTTTTTTGGGTTAAGTTTACGTAACTCATGCCAAACCTGTGATGTATTAACTGGTTGTAGAGAGAAACTAAAAGGTAAAGTAGTTTGTGTTTTTCGTATGCCGTTCGTATGCCATGTCATTTTATCAATATACTGTTTAGGAACATGATTCTCAAATAAATTACTTGATCATGTATTTATACTTTGTCTGTAACATCAATATCTTAATTTTTAAGAGAAACAGGCCTCTGCGATAATAGATGTCTATTTTCAAATTCTTTTACCGCACCACACATAGGCCAGGAAGCAACAGCACTGGAGGGAAGAGGCAGAAAGCACAGTCGCTGTAACTTAGTCGAGCTCCGCATGTAGGTCAAGCAGCCTATGTGTGGAGATATTCAGAATGATTTTGTGTTCCAGAGTCACATATAATAGATTACATCTTTATGAAAACATTTGCAGTTGGTTTGTAAAGGGTATCAAAGTTTTTGTTGCATTTACACCTTTTTGACCAGTAGGTGCTAGTAGCTATCAGCCTTTGGTGTTTCAAATCCTTTAAAGGGATAGTTGACCCAAAAATGAAAATTTTGTACATGCAAATTAATGACATAAAAGTCATTAATTACGCACCCTTGTGTCTTTCCAACCCTTTAGTCCTTCATTCATCCTCAGAACACAAATGAAGATATTTCTGATGAAATCTGTGAGCTTTCTGACCCTAAGAGAAGAAATAGTTGAATAAGTATTCTTGTAACTTCATATCATTACGGTTTAACCACTGATGTCACATTATCGATGTCCTTACTACATTTCTGGGCCTTGAACGTGGTAGCTGCATTGCTGTCTATGCAGGGTCAAAACACTCTGATTTCATGAAAAATATCTTCATTTGTGTTCTAAAGATGAACGAAGATGGAACGACATGAGGGTGATTAATTAATGACAGAATTAATAACATAAGTGAATACATTTCCTCAATGTGCATCAAAAAAGTCATGTGACTTTGCGTGATGGCATAACTGGAATAACCTGTTGACCAGTCTCGCTGCACAGCATCTGAAATGTTTTATGTAATATCTTTCTCTTAGGACCCACCATATCACAGTCAGCCTCATATGCACCCTCGGAACCAGCCTCCAGGCCCCAAACCACGAGCCAGCACTCCAAACCCAACTCCACCTCTGCCCAAAGCCGCCCAATTCAGCGCTCCGCCTCAAATCTACAACAAGACTCCCTCCGGAGGTGGAGGACCCGAGCCTAAACCAGCCCAGAATGAACAACCTCCAACGTCTTCCCGCCAAGGGTCGTCCACTCCAGCCCCACTAAGCGATAATCCCAGCCTGGCTCGAGTTCAGCAGGTTCTGGCAAGAGTTCATCTCCTCCAAGAGGACGTGGATGAATTTGTGGGGAGAAAGATGGACAAGAGCTACCGATGCCTGGAGGAACTTTTGACAAAAGAACTGCTGGAATTAGACTCGGTGGAAACCAACGGGCAGGATGTCGTTCGGCAGGCTCGCAAAGAAGCCGTTCAGAGGATCCAGGCTATCTTGGACCGCCTTGAGAAAAAGGCTTTCTAATAACAGAGTGGATTGGTTTTGGTTGTTCTTTTTCTTTTTTTTTTTTTCTCATGATAAGAGATTAGATTCACCGTTAGTTTGCCAGCATTAAATTTGTGGTCTTTTTGGGACATGCACCCTAATAACAATAATGTATTAGTTGAAATACAGGCGCAAAATGTCCTAATCATTGCAGTGCCATACTCAAACCAGCCTTCTGCCATCCAGCAAAGAGCAGCGGCAGTCTGACATCTGCTCAGAATTAAACATAAGTCTCATTGCATAACACCATCTTAAGACTTTCATTTTTTTTTTCTTTGAGTCTAGTCAGCCTGAAAGGATAAAACAGAGCTAATTCAATCACATTTTAATACTTCCAGGGGTTTTTGGTAGCACAACTTTTCAAGATCGGAGCCTTTTGCACTTGGAATGTTGTTTAGCACTATTATACCAATACATTCTTGATTTTATTGTAAAATATCTTGATTTATAAATAAAAAATGGTCAGTTTTTTTGTAACTCACTCCATTTAATTTCACCCATTTGTATCAGTTTCATCACGTTTCATTGTCACCTTCTTCATAAAAACGTATGTATGAAGGTGCAATCACAACCAAATTTCACTATAAAAAGGGTCCATTCTCCACTGTTAATAATGTAGCAATGCACGCTCACACAAAAGTCACTTTCAAACCAAAAAACTTTGTTCATTAATGCGACAAATTGCCATTACGTGAAATTCCCAATCTTGGAGATTCCTATTGAAATTATTGGATTTTACTGGTAAACTGTCTATAGCCCCTTTCACACAGCAATCCGGTAAATTGCCGGAAAATTACCAGTACGACTTTACTGTTAAATACAGAAATATGCTGTTCACACAGGCAACGGCGTTCTGGCTTTTTAACGGTAAGACACCATTCACACAACAGCACCAACATGCCGGTAAATTCCGTGATGTCAGCAGAAACGCTGTAGTTTCACTATCTGTCCAATTTGACAATGAAGTATAGTGACGGGCATAAGGGGATGATCAAACAGAACTCTTATTTTGCTCTTATAAACCCAAGGCGCGCATTATAGGCGCTATCTAAGTGTTCGATGTAGATCACGGTAGGATCTCAGACCAACTCTCACGCTCCAGTCGGATCAATAGTTCTTGTCCTGCTACTCTTTTTCCAGGCCGTATCTGGATTTTAAAGACCCCTGAAATCAAAAGTAGTTTGATAGCATACTAGCATGCTAGTATGCTATTTAAAATTGACAAACCTTCAGTACAACCTACGTCTAACAAGCAATAGCAAGTAGCAAATCGTGTTTTTCCATAGGCTGTAATGTAAACTCTCTTTGGTCTCATGACGAAAACATACCTGTGGGTACACACCACTGCAGTTTAAAACAGAAATGTCAACTGGGTGGCGATTTTTTTTTATTTTTTTTTTCACCGGAACAGATGAACGTACATATGGTACGTTTTATGTGACGTTGGTTTTGTAGGTGGCGCTATAACTCTAATGCTCTGTGACGTTTTAAAATAATGTACCATCTGCACTACACCTAAACCTAGCCAATAGTATAAACAAAGGCGAATGTGATATAAAAATGCAATCGCAAGCAAGCCGTTTTAGCTTGTTTTTCGATCTTTCAGCTCTTTCATCGTGAGTCATGTTTTTCACAGGATTCATACCCAAGGATTCCGCGTCCTAAATCCAATTCCATTCCGGCTGAGCTACTGAGCAAGCTTGTTATGTCCGGAAAGTGACACATATGGAGCTGTAATCATAAGTGTGTACAAAAACGATTACAAGTGCTTGCTGTTTTACAGCCTCTAGTGTTCGTTTCTGTTGGAAAATGCAGTGCTATGTATTTATTGGTATTTCGCGTCTCGCGAAAACTCTCCCAGAGTTACGTTTTCGTCATGAGATCAGGTAGTCAAAAGAAAAGCCCATTAATGTGTTTTGTCCTAAATTTGTTTCAAAATATAAAAAAATGAACAATCATTGAACAATCATTATTTCGTAGGGTCTTTAAAGTTCAATGACGCTTATACATCATCTGCTATAGTCACTTCCTGTGCATCTCAGTTCACCTTTTAGTACAGGCCTTAGAGTTAACATGATTGTTTACATCCTGCAGACTGGACTTTTGGCTATTGCGCGTTTCCTTTCCTTTGTTTGTGAGACTACTGATCTGTAGCTGATTTATTGTGTTCAGGTGGCAGTAGCCATCTGCAGGCTTGTATAAACTCAATCAGGAGGCCTTTTTAAAAAAAAAAGACATTAAGGAATAATGTACAGTTTATATCTGAAGGACCGGACTATGGACTGACCATCAGCACCTCTCCATGGAATAAAAGTTCCCTTTAACTTCACTACATTTAATACTTTGCACCAAAGTCACTGACATCATGGACCGTTCAACAGGTCTTCCTTCTACCACAAGGATTTTATGTCTGTTTTGTAACCAGGAAAAACAGTGCCATAATATCAGCAGGTGCTTTTTCATACCACTACAGAGAAGTATAAAGTCCAAAAACTGCAAATCAACTGAGCTCCGCATGAAGTCTCGGATTCCATGTTTATCTTTATTGTATGTGATTTTCTCTCTCTCTCTGTAAATTTTTCTCTTATGTATACCTGAAATTGTTTATTAGATTAATCTTTACAGAAAAAAGCAAAGTATATTTGTATAACGAATATATTGAAAACACAAATCCCAAGTAAGGACCAAAAACCTGCCTGCTGAAGTCCCCATGTAATGCATGTTTTTGAACACAAGCAGGGACTGTTTCTCTATCATGTTGTAGGACTGAATAAAGGTCAACTGACTGTAGGGTCTCATATTAAAAATCAAGACATTCAAATGATTGTGTCATCATAATAGTTCAGTTAATTTATAAATGGCTTCACTGTTCTAGCCCATTTGAAAACTGTATGTTTTAATTGGTTAAATTCTAATATGGTCAAAAACAAATAAACAATTAAATCTGTATTTTTATGAAAGAAATACCAAGTTATACAAGTTAGTGTAAGTTTTATGCCTTGGTTCTGTGTGAATGAAATGAAATTCGGGTCACATTGACCATTGTATGATGAAATTTTATTCAGGTGAAATCGCTGCGCTGACCAACAGAAAGCCACCTGGCTTTAAAGTGACTTAAGTGTGAGTTGCTTTATGAAGTTTGAACTTTTTACATTTGAAGATCAGGGTAAATTTAAATCTTCTAGGAAACTTGTAACTGTCTTCTGTAACCTCTGAAGGGCAGTACTAAATTAAAACATATGATATTTAGGCAAAATAAGAAAAAATTAAACGTCTCATAAGTTTTCACCCCCGGCTCTTAATGCATCGTTTTTTCCTTCTGGAGCATCAGTGAGTGTTTGATCCTTCTGCAATAGTTGCGTATGAGTCAACTCAGTTGTCCTCAGTGTGAAAAGATGGATCTCAAAATCATACAGTCATTGTTAGAAAGGGTTCAAATACACAAAAATGCTGAAAAACCAAAGAATTTGTGGGACCTGAAGGAGAACAGCAGGCAGTTTAACTGTTCAGTACTGTTCAGGAGAAACAAGGGACTCATGAACAGCTATCACTAAACTAAGCAAAACACAGCTTTTGTTCAGGTAACATTAAGAATCAAGTGTATGTAAACTTTTGAATGGGGTGATTTTTATAGATTCAACTATTATTTTCCCTGGTGGACTATATGTAAACATATTTTATGTGAAACATCTTATTCAGGTGACTATTAAACAAACAATAACATGCATTTTGTTTAATCCCTCTTATTTTTATAAAATAATGAACATTTTGCAGATTCTGAAAGGGGGGTGTAAACTTTTGACCTACAGTATTTACAATCCACCTTATTTTTTAACACTTCATTCAACAGTTCATTAGCCGCTGTGGGGAATAACGAGAAGAATAAATGCATTAAATGGAAAAACTGTACTGTAACAAACCAGTGTGTTCATAATCAAGTATAAAAGCAGCAATTACTGGGGTTCAAGTGCCTTAAGGCATTTAAGCAAATATGAAAAAAGACATCATATATTATTTATCAAGCCTTTAACAACCTAAATCAATGATTAAAAAAAAACATTTTTGGTAAATCCAGGCCATTTACCATAGAAATATTATGTTTTATATAATATTTATAATATATTTATATATATATATATATATATATAATTATGACTGTTATAGTGCCAGCTGTGGTCCATTCTCCCTAAAACTTTGCATGCTTGATTAGAATCACCTGTCGCATATGCTCACCAGGTTTCGTGAAGTTTTGATTTTTCATTTAGGCTTTATAGGCTTTTGGGTATATTGGACAGGTTTTTTAAACAACCCTGTTATAGCTTCCCAAAGGGTAAATAAAACATTTTGATAATTATGGACCTAGAGAGTCCAGAGAATATTGATATATTCACTCTCCAGAGAATATTCCTGCACTGGTTTGGGATCGGGATCGGGTAAAACCTAGGACTAGTTCGCAATCGTAGGTTTTTCAAAAAATGCTAAATACCCAAAAATTTTGCTCTGCTCGATAAGTTTTACTTGGAGATTGCTGATCCTTGGACACTAACAATTACAATACGGTTTCAGCACTATGTGCTTTAACTCCTAATAATATGGCAAGACACACCAGTTTGCAATATCAAGCAGCAAAACGAATGAGACCAGAAGCCAGACCCATAAAATGTACAAATTGCTGCACCCATTCTTACAGAAAAATAAGGTGGATAGCCAAAATTTTCCATAGCGAATTAAAATATGTATATAATATGTCTTTTTTCATTTAGGCTACTGTTGATTCCTAATATGCTCAAAAATTATTTATGACCCCGGACCACAAAACCAATCAAAAGGGTACATTTTTTAAATTAAGATTTATACATGATCTGAAATATGAATAAATAATCCTTCCATTGATTTATATTTGTTAGGATAGGACAATATTTGGTAGAGAGTCAACTAAAATCTGGAATCCAACGGTGCAAAAAAATAAAAATGTTGAGAAAATCGCCTTTAAATTTATTAAAGCATATTTACAACATATTTACTGTAGGAAATTTACAAAACATCTTCATGGATCTTTACTTAAATGATTTTTGGGTACAATATACCCATGCTACTTATGAATGGTTTTGTGGTCCAGTATCACATTTTTTTGAAAGAAATACAAAGTTATAGAAAGTTTTGTGTAAGCTTTATGCTTTGGTTTTGTGTAAATTCAGGTCACATTGACTGTTGTACGATGAAATATTTCGCGGGCGAACGTATTCGCTGCTCTGACAAACAGAAAGCAGCTTGGTTTTAAAGTGAGCAGATCTTCCCCACTGAGCAAAGTTACATCCAGTAGACGTTGAAAAGACGTCCACTGAGGAGCCAGAATGAAAGTTTTTAAGACGTCTTTTTCTGACGTGTTCTGGACGTCCGATATAGACGTTCATGGAACCTCTGTACAAGGTTAAAAACTAGTTCAAATGAGGTTAGTAGACATATTTCAACATCAGTTAAGATTCATTTTGACATCATTTATACTGTTTCTGGAACAAATAAACACTCTCAGGATACATTAGATTTAAAAATGATGAAAATAAAGGAATCTTCACTGAAACAGTGTTTATGAGATAATTAAATGATTACAGCATGAGCTTCACTCATTACTGACTTTAATTCTGTCAGACATCTATAGCTTTTATTAATAATTACCAGAGGTTTAGATGTTGGTATTTTTATTTGATGTCACCATTGTTGTGGACAGTGGTTGCTTTAGCTGGGATCTTGATCCTTGTACTTCTTATGTTAGCTTTTTTTTTGACTGTTGTAACAGTGTTTGTGAAACACAAGCGTTATGACAGAGAAAGCTGAAATCAAGTGTTAACATCTTTCAGTTAATGATGGTAAACATATAATAAAATGAGCGTGTGATATTCAATTTTGCTGGTTGCACTTATTTATGGACGAAAAAGCATATATACTAAATATTTTTTAGAAAATCTGTCATGAAGTCACACACTGACATCAAGATTTTGCACAGGACTCACAACAACGGTGACAATCAGAACAAAAAAAAAGCTTGAGAATTAAGAATGAGTTTGTACTATGAAGCTTTTTTGTTTGTCACCATTGTTGTGAGTCCTGTGCAAAATCTTGATGTCTGTGTGTCTACCTGCTGCGTTTTCTTAAATATCCATAAAAATATGCATTTTGTCCATCTTCAGATCAAGTGATTATTTCACTACTCTCGGCACCTGTACTGCAGACACACAATGTTTAATGGTTTTAAACACAACACTAAAATCATTACATCAGATACTCATTTCCTGATGATTTTATTTATCACCAGCATGAAGCTGAGATCAGTTGTGTTTTTTCAAACACAGTTACAATTGCTGAACAACAAGCTAATGCAAGATCCTAGCTAAAGCAAACACTATCCATAACAATGGTAACTTCAAATGAAACAAATACCAACATCTAAACCTCTGGTGATTATTAATACAAGCTATAGATGTCTGACAGAAATCAAGTCAGTAATGAGTGAAGCTCATGCTGTGATCATTTAATTATCTCATAAACACTGTTTCAGTGAAGATTCCTTTATTTTATCATTTTTGGACAGTGTCTGTGAGTTGTTTTTCATGTATAAATGGAAATGACATTGCAGTAACATTTTAAATCTAATGTATCCTGAGAGTGTTTATTTGTTCCAGAAACAGTATAAATGATGTCAAAATGAATCTTAAATTAACTACTAACCTCATTTGAACTAGTTTTTAACCTTGTACAGAGGTTCCATGAACGTCTATTTCAGACGTCCAGAACACGTCAAAAAAAGACGTCTTAAAAACTTTCATTCTGGCTCCTCAGTGGACGTCTTTTCAACGTCTGTAAATACATAAAAAGACGTAACTTTGCTCAGTGGGTCATACACCCATTATTTACAATAAACAGTCGACTTTTTACCCACGAAATGTTGCTAACGTTACTGCAACTGCAACTGGAAGACCAATCACAATGCAGCATTTAAATAAACGTATGTAAAAGGACCAATAACAATCCAGTATAGATAACTGATCAGTTGTATACGTTCAAGTATTTCAAAAATGCCATATTTTGAAAGGTGAACATTTTAACAATGTAAGTCAATGTGTATTTTCACAATATTACTTTAAAGTATATAAAGTATAATATTAGATTTTTTAATCTAAATACTCAGTTGGCAAATACTCAACTGACAGTCTAGAAACAATCCTATGTCACTAATTCATGTCAAATTTACTGTTATATCTTTCCTGCACCGTCTTAAAAGGTGTTGTTTATATTGTAATATATCAACAAAGGGATAAGGCCGGTCAGAACGATAACGTTACTGAAGATTAAAGCCCTCTGTCTGTATAAATCATCGAGCAGATACAGTATATTATTACATTGCATGTGTAAATGATCTGCTGTGAATGCGCAGGCCCGAAAGACTCCCTAGTCTTAAAATAACTGCACTGGCATCCAAAGCACGGCTTTTATTCATGCAGACTATGAATTGACAGTCTGAGTAACTTTAACCATGCGTATATGGATCTGATATTGTACAGTGCACTTGAATCAATCGAAACAACTTCGTGAGGCTAATATTATTGTTCATTATTTACAACTTAAAATGTCTTACAGGTCGAAATATTCAGAAGGTAACGTTAGCTCACGTTCAACTCAACCGGTGGTTGATTTCACCTCTCCCGGTTTAGCGGTGATGGAGGTTGAACGTCTTCTGGTCTCTGGGAAATCCATCTATTCTAACGCAGATGAAGTCTGGCCCAATCTTTACATCGGCAACATGTAAGCACACTGCAGTTTTTCCTCATTAATTCTTATTTATAGCTTACATATGCGTAAAACAACAAATTTGCTGTTCAAAACGTATTTTCATGCTATTAAGTAAAGTTACGTAGTTACCTGCACAACGAATTGCTACTGTTCCTAATGTAGTGCATGTCGTTGAACACAAGAGAGAGCTGTTTCTATATAAATGACTTAAAGCTAACAAAAGAACATTCCAGAGTACCCAAAACTTTTAAAAAATGAACAAAGCTATCAAACAGGAACAGAACATTTCTGTTCTTCTGACATTTTATAACCTGTATGTTCAATTATAATGCTATATGATGTGTTTTTTTCTCTTTGCTTAGGGATATAGCTGAAAATTGTGCAGAGATGAGAAGGTATCGCTTCACCCATGTCCTGAACTGCGCCCACAGCTCCAGACGTGGTGGCGAGATCTATGATGGCATGGGTATTACGTACATGGGCATAGACGCACACGATTCACCCACGTATGACATGAGTGTCAACTTTAACAAAGCTGCTGAATTTATACATACAGCACTGAAAGGTGGAGGTAAGCATGTGCCTTACCAATCTAGTTTAGCTTCCTGCAGCTGAGACTCACTAAACTCTATCTTCTAATCGCAGGCAAAATCCTGGTTCACTGTCATGTTGGAGTGAGTCGTTCAGCAACTGTAGTTTTTGCATATTTGATGCTGAAACAGAACATGACGCTGGTGGAGGCAATCCAGAAGGTAAAAGAAGGAAGAGGCGTCTTTCCAAACAGAGGCTTCCTCAGACAACTCATTGACCTTCACATTAAACTATATGGATACAGAAACTAGACACACAACAGCCATTAGAGACGATGAATATTGAGGGGACAGAAGAAATATGGATACTATAATACTTTTGGAGCAGAAATTTATGCAGCTTGTTCATTTGAAATATATTTGATCCATCTTTCTGATTTGTGTTGTATTATTCAGTTCAAATAAATTTTGAATGAACATAATAAACGAACATAGCTGATGATGTATTAACTCTTGTTTTTTGCATTGACATTAACATACATTCCATTTCCTTCAAATGCAAATATTCGACAATATATAATTATGCATATAAAAATAAAACAGGAAAAACAGAGAGAAAACAGCTACAAAAATACACATAAATAAATAAATACATACAGGTCCTTCTCAAAAAATTAGCATATTGTGATAAAGTTCATTATTTTCTGTAATGTACTGATAAACATTAGACTTTCATATATTTTAGATTCATTACACACAACTGAAGTAGTTCAAGCCTTTTTTTTGTTTTAATATTGATGATTTTGGCATACAGCTCATGAAAACCCAAAATTCCTATCTCAAAAAATTAGCATATCATGAAAAGGTTCTCTAAACGAGCTATTAACCTAATCATCTGAATCAACTAATTAACTCTAAATACCTGCAAAAGATTCCTGAGGCTTTTAAAAACTCCCAGCCTGGTTCATTACTCAAAACCGCAATCATGGGTAAGACTGCCGACCTGACTGCTGTCCAGAAGGCCATCATTGACACCCTCAAGCAAGAGGGTAAGACACAGAAAGAAATTTCTGAACGAATAGGCTGTTCCCAGAGTGCTGTATCAAGGCACCTCAGTGGGAAGTCTGTGGGAAGGAAAAAGTGTGGCAGAAAACGCTGCACAATGAGAGGGGGACCTGCGGAAGCAGTGGACTGAGTCTGGAGTAGAAACATCCAGAGCCACCGTGTACAGGCGTGTGCAGGAAATGGGCTACAGGTGCCGCATTCCCCAGGTCAAGCCACTTTTGAACCAGAAACAGCGGCAGAAGCGCCTGACCTGGGCTACAGAGAAGCAGCACTGGACTGTTGCTCAGTGGTCCAAAGTACTTTTTTCGGATGAAAGCAAATTTTGGATGTCATTCGGAAATCAAGGTGCCAGAGTCTGGAGGAAGACTGGGGAGAGGGAAATGCCAAAATGCCTGAAGTCCAGTGTCAAGTACCCACAGTCAGTGATGGTCTGGGGTGCCATGTCAGCTGCTGGTGTTGGTCCACTGTGTTTTATCAAGGGCAGGGTCAATGCAGCTAGCTATCAGGAGATTTTGGAGCACTTCATGCTTCCATCTGCTGAAAAGCTTTATGGAGATGAAGATTTCATTTTTCAGCACGACCTGGCACCTGCTCACAGTGCCAAAACCACTGGTAAATGGTTTACTGACCATGGTATTACTGTGCTCAATTGGCCTGCCAACTCTCCTGACCTGAACCCCATAGAGAATCTGTGGGATATTGTGAAGAGAAAGTTGAGAGACGCAAGACCCAACACTCTGGATGAGCTTAAGGCCGCTATCGAAGCCTCCATAACACCTTAGCAGTGCCACAGGCTGATTGCCTCCATGCCACGCCGCATTGAAGCAGTCATTTCTGCAAAAGGATTCCCGACCAAGTATTGAGTGCATAACTGAACATAATTATTTGAAGGTTGACTTTTTTTGTATTAAAAACACTTTTCTTTTATTGGTCGGATGAAATATGCTAATTTTTTGAGATAGGAATTTTGGGTTTTCATGAGCTGTATGCCAAAATCATCAATATTAAAACAAAAAAAGGCTTGAACTACTTCAGTTGTGTGTAATGAATCTAAAATATATGAAAGTCTAATGTTTATCAGTACATTACAGAAAATAATGAACTTTATCACAATATGCTAATTTTTTGAGAAGGACCTGTATACATAAACAAGCAAGCAAGGAATTAAATAAAGTAAAATCAAAGCAAATCAAATCAGATAAAAAGAATATTCAGAAAATAAAAAGGGTATATTCAGATATAAAAATGTCAAACAAACACTTTGTAGAGCTTACAAACATTTAAAGCCAGGGTGGAATAAAATAAATAAATAAGCAAGCAAACCAGGAATAAAATAAACAGAATAAGGGTATAATTGGATATAAAAATAACTAAATACTTTGTAGAGCTTACAAACATTGAAAGCCAGGAAGGAATAAAATAAAATAAAAATAAATAGAATAAGGGTATAATCGGATAAAACATGTTAAATAAATACTTGTAGAGCTTACAAACATTTAAAGCCAGGAAGGAATACATAAAAAATATATATAATAATAAATATATACATACATACATACATACATAAACAAGCAAGTAAGCCAGGAAGAAATAAAATAAACAGAACAGGGGTATAATTGGATAAAAAAAGAAAAAGTCAAATAAATACTTTGTAGAGCTTACAAAAAAGCCTTTTTATATAGCTTTTATTGTTATTTTTATAGACTTAAAATAAAAATAAACAGAATAAGGGTATAACTGGATTAAAAAAAAAGTCAAATAAATAATTTTATTTGACATTAATATTATTTGACAAAAAAACCCAGAATAAATCAGGTATAAAAATATCAAATAAATACTTTGTAGAGCTTACAAATATTAAAAACCTTTTTATTTAGCTTTTATTGTTATTTTTTTATAGACTTTATAGACAGTTAAAGCCAGGAAGGAATAAAATAAAATAAAATAAAATAAAATAAAAACATACAGAGTAAGGGTATAATGTGATAAAAAAAAAAATAATAATAATTTGTAGAGCTTACAAATGTTACAAAAAAAATCTTACAGAAGCCAGGGAGGAATATAATAATTAAAGTAAACAAATGCATACATACATAAACACGACACAAATACACAAGCCAGGAAGGAATAAATAAAATAAAATAAACAGAATGAAGGTATAATCAGATAAAAAAAATGTCAAATAAATACTTTGTAGAACTTACAAATGTTTAAAGTTAGAAAGGAATACATTTTTAAAAATTAAAATATAAATATATACATACATACATACATAAGCAAGTAAGCCAGGAAGAAATAAAATAAATACTTTGTAGAGCTTACAAACATTTAAAGCCTTTTTATATAGCTTTTATTGTTATTTTTATAGACTCATAACTTTTTGTAGCTTTTTCTTAAAATAATTTCTAATACTGTCTACAGCTTTTTTCTGTAGGTTTTACTAGTAAATTTGCATTTATGAATGTGAAATTCGCTCAAAATGTTAATTAAAACATTTTAACATTAAACATTAAAACATCCTCTTTAGAATATTCAGTGAAGCAGAAAAGTGCATATATTCCCATACTCTCCAAAGTGAGAGAGGTATTGAATATTTAAATATTTTCATTGATTAATTTCTGTTTTATCTTTCCTGTTTTTCAAGGAATTTTACGTAGTTTACGTTACTGCCTTGCGTTAGTTTCGCAGTTACCATAGCTACCTAACTATACGGAAATAATTGCAAGCAGTGGACAATACAAACCAGCAAAGAAGGTATTTTCGCCTCTAACAATTTGTTAGTCTGTAAATTCTGATTTTGAATGCTCGTGTAAATGTTTTAGGAATACTTATTTACATTTAGAAAGTAAAAATCCACGGTCATTAAAATAACAAAGTTTGTCATATGTATATACATAAATCACATCTGAAGTGCCCTAACGAAGAAGATGGCGAGTCCGCAAACATCCGAGCTGCCCCCGCAGCATATTGACCCGACACAGGCACCGGTGGCTTTCGGTAGCTGGGCGATGCCGAAGCTGATGCTGGAGCTGCAGGACGCGGATCTGTTTACCCGGAAGAGGGCGCTCGCTGCACTCTGCGACCTCGTCCATGACAACGAGCGGGCATATGAAGCCATTCTCAGTGGTAAACACATCCTTATTAATAAACCATTTTGTCCATCCTAAGAAACGAAGTAGATGGTAAATTAAGTTATTTCTGCATTTCGAATGTCTACAGTCTTTCTAGAGTCTAATTACCTTTTTAAAATTCCACATGTTTTCAAAGTGTTTCTTTCTGTTCCTCATAGGGTGTATGGAAAGACTCAAAATTTTGCTGCAAGATGAAGACGTCTTAGTCAGGATCAAAACTACTGAAGTGCTTTATGCACTTGCTTCACATAGTTTAGGAAGGTGAGTCATGCAAGAATCTGAGGACCAACAGTTTTCTAGTGGTGTATGTTTTGGCATGTGAATGTGCTTGGCTCTGCATATGCTATGTGTTATGTCAACTTATGTCAATATATTTCATATATTGAGTGTATTTACAGTAAGCTATGTAGAGTAAATGAAACACAGCTTAACGATTGAGATTATATTAATTTAGATATATTTATTTTATGCACACTACCAGTTAAAAGTTTTTGAACAGTAAGATACAGCAAAGAACAGCAAAAACAATTTTTTTTTAATATTTACGATAACTGTTTTCTAAAAAAAAAAAAAAAAAGGAAAATGTAATTCCTGTGATCAAAGCTACATTTTCAACATCATTACTCCAGCCTTCAGTGTCACATGATCCTTCAGTAATCATTCTAACATGTTGTTTTGCTGTTCAGTATTTTTTAATTATTATTATTATTATTATTATTATCAACATTTAAGTACAGTTGAGTACTTTTTTGTAGGATTCTTTGATGAATAGAAAGATCCAAAGATCAGCATTTATCTAAAAATAAAAACCTTTTGTAGCATTATACATTATACCATTCAAAAGCTTCAGTCAGTTTTTTTAATAGAAATTAATACTTTTATTTAGCAAGGATGCTTTAAATTGTCATTTATAATGTTACAAAAGGTTTCTATTCCAGATCAGTGCTGTTCTTCTGAGCTTTCTATTTATCAGAGAAACCTGAAAAAATTCTACTCTGCTTTTTTCAACAGTAAATGTTTTTTGAGCAGCAAATCAGAATATTAGAATGATTTCTGAAGGATCATGTGTTAGTGGAGTAATGATGCTAAAAATTCAGCTTTGAAATTCCAGAAATAAATTACATTTTAAAATATATTCAAATAGAAAAGATTGATTTTATTTCAAAGTTTTACTGTTTTTGCATGTGCCCTGGATCAAATAGATGCAGGCTTGGTGAGCAGAAGAGACTTCTTTAAAAAACATTAAAAATCTTACTGTTCAAAAACTTTTGACTGGTAGTGTATATTTATATTTATTTATTTATTTATTGTTTTATAAATATAAAAATATATTTATAAAATTCAATTATATTTTTTATATTTTTATTATTTATTTAAAAATATGCAAGCTGAAAATATAATTAGACTAAAGTCTAAAAGTATATATATTTATATATTAACGATGTTAAAAATTCAGCTTCGCTTTACAGGAATAAATTACATTTTAATATATATATATATATATATATATATATATATATATATATATATATATATATATATATATATATATATATTAGAATGGAAAACAGTGTTTTAAAATTGCAAAATCATTTAACAGTATTATTGTTTTTAAGTTATTTATTTATTTATTTATAATTGTATTTTTTAACACAGTCTTGATACTTTCAAAAATGTAAAGTAAAAGACTGTTAATTCCAGTAAAATTAAAAAAAAATATATATTTTTGGCCCAAAGAATATTTTAGAGCATTTTAGTTTGGACAAGACTTTTAAAATGTTGGATTTAATATCACAAAAGCCTCTTTCACACAGTAATACAAGTAAATTGACATAAAATTACCAGAATTACTTTACCAGTAAATAAAAAAATGCGCTGTTCACAGAGGCAACGGCATTCAGTCTTTTTACCGATAAAGCACCATTCACACGTCCGTTTCAAAATACCGGTAAATACTGTGACATCTCTAATCAGAAATTACCTTTTAACGGGCAGCTCATCCCGGTGTCGTGGTTGTAAACATGGAGGGGAATGGTCAGTGTTTTTGTTAATGTTTTAATTTTTGTGTCAAAACTTAACATTCATGCAGTGCTTTTGGATGTCATATTAGATGACTTCAAATAGAACTACACAGTGTGGAGTAAATGCATCATCTGCGTCAGAAAGTGGCCCAGAGTTAGACATCTTGCGTTCTGAACTGAAATTGCCAGAATTAATTTACCAGTATTTTTAAAAAAGGTCCTGTTCACACAAGATCTCTTAACAGTAATTTAACAGTAAATACGTTATGTGTGAAATGGGGCTAAAGATAGAGGTGGAGTTTTTAAACACTAGTCATTTTTGTCATTTTGACTTTCGGTTTCCAAAAGTATTTAATATATATATATATATATATTTTTTTTTTTTTTTTTCCACACAGAGATGCCTTTTTGAAATTTGACATTGTGGGTCCCCTCGCAAACCTGATTGAGGACCCTGTGAATGCCTGTCGTAAAAATGTACACCAGGTACTCAGCAGGATCTCTGAATTTCCTTCAGGTGACTATTGTTTCTTATACTTCTTATATATAAGAAGTATAAAGATATTTATTATATTTAGATATTTATTATTTATATTTACTCTATAGAGTAAATGTATTTCAAAAGCTCTTCATTTGACCAGTCTTCTGGGGTGTCCTCTACAGGAGCAGTGTTTAT
Source organism: Cirrhinus molitorella (assembly GCA_033026305.1). Taxonomy (NCBI): domain Eukaryota; kingdom Metazoa; phylum Chordata; class Actinopteri; order Cypriniformes; family Cyprinidae; genus Cirrhinus; species Cirrhinus molitorella. The sequence goes on from CM065125.1 coordinate 25,712,151, forward strand.
GGTGTCTATGGGACTGGTTCCCAAACTAGTGCTGAAGGTCTCAGATGAAGAAGAGAGCATCCGTGCTTCAATTCTCTCCACATTAAGCTGCTGTGTGAGTGTGAATGCCTTGCCTGCGCTGGAGAGTGATGCGGTTCCTGTCCTAAGAGACCAGCTCTCTCACGCGTCCCCTGACATCCGCCGGGCAGCTACATCTGCTTTAGTGGGACTCAGGTAGGCAGCATAATACACAACAGTCTAGTTTGGGTTAAGTTCACTAGGGTGATTAATGAACAGAAAGCAGATCAGATGCTCTTTTAAACAAAAGAGCATTAATTTCTCTCCTGTTCTTTTTCAGTGTGCCTGCAGATGGAAAGATGAAGGTGTGTGAGGAGAATCTTCTGCCCATATTAGTCAAGCTGCTGTCGGATGATGACCAAGGAGTTGTCGCTAATGCTGCAGGGACCATTATGAACACAGCTGTTATCACTAAGGGTCAGCACAAAATTTGATTTTCAGCTGTGCAGTTTTGTCATTTATGAGCCAATTATAGTGCTGTAAGTAAACATTAAAGGGATAGTTCACCCAAAAATGAAAATTCGGTTATCATTTTTTTCACCCTGATGCTTTCCAGACTTTTTTATTTTTATTTTGTTGAACGTGAATGTAGATGTTTTGGTTACCAATATTTACAACTGTCACCAACAGTCTTAAAATATTTTCTTTTCTGTTCTAAAGAAGAAAGAAAGAAAGTCATACAGAGTTATGAGGGTGAATAAATGATGACAGAATTTTACATTTTGGGTGAACTACTCCTTTAAAACCTCTAGATGGGGTTGCTGTTACTTATATGCACATGTATTAGATCAGAGGTTTTCAGACTTTTTAGTAGCATGGTCCTCCTTTAGGTTCCAGGCTTGCAGAATAAATGGCAATACTCCCAAAAGAAAAAATCTTAAAAGAAAAAAAAAATTGTAATCAGTTGCCCTGAATTGTAAAGGAAATTAATTAGGTATAAATTAGAAAATGTAAAAAAAACAGGCAACACTCATTCTACAATAATGTTATTTTAGCATCATGATATACTATTAGTTTTTATTAATTTTTTGAATTAATTTTCATTAATTTTCATTTTTAATATTTATTTTGTGTTAATTTTCACTTTTATTTGTTTTTTTAAATACAATATGTCTGTATAGTTTTTATTCTTTTCTTTTATATTCAAGTATTTCTTTATGTTTTTTATGTTTGTGTTAATTTTACTTTTTTGTTTGTTTATATTTCTGTATAATTTTTATTTGTTTATTTCAGTTTTAGTTATTTTAGTACATTAAGTAAAAAATAAAAATAACATGTTGCAGCTAGCTGAAATAAAATTAATGTACCATTTCTTACCATCATGAGATACTATAATAGTTGTTATTAATATTTTAAATTCATTTTTATTTAATTTTTTTTAAAGTTTATTAAAGTATTGTATTTATTCATTTTTGCACATTTATTTAAATGTTTTGTGTTCATTTTTCATTTTTATTATTTTGTTTTTATTTCTGTATAGTTTTTATCTTTCATTTCAGTTTTAGCTATTTTACATTAAGTGAAAAAAAAAAATAAAAACATGTTGCCTTGGCAGCTAGCTGAAATCAAGTAAGTACAGCATTTTTTATATTTAATTTTATTTTAGTTAAAGTTTTGGTTAAAGTTATTTTTTAAAACTATATTATCTCTGGTCTACAAACATAAACTTGATTTTATTTTAAAATAATGTTTTCAACATCAGGACCATCATCAGACATTAACTGTTTCTTAGACATTTTTAAAAGAACAACAAGCAACAGATGTTTAAATTTTAATAATGTGAGCAGCTTCCAAAAGAAATATACAATAAAATCTAACCAATTTCTAATTCTATATAATTCTATTACATGATTAGGTATATCTAGAAATATATAACACAGTTGTTTAAAATGTTGTTAGGGCTACTCATATCGCCACGGAAAAAAAACAAAAATCTAAATAAAAAATGATAAATGTATGAACTATTACCTGGGAATTATTCAGGTTTACTATTACATTTACATTGTTTTTCTACCATCAAAGTACTTTTAGATTATCTGAAAAGGAACTAAATGTTGTCTGCAGAATAAAATAATTTTGAATAATTTTAATCAGTCAGAAGATAACAATAATATTATCAGAATCTGTAGAATTTATTTTATTTATTTATTTATTTATTTATTTATTTGTTATTATTTTTATCATCAATTATTATTATTTAAATACAATTTTACACTATTTTTATACTTCATTCCCACTCACCCCTCACTTGCATCTCTTTGGCGGTCCTGGACCCCAGTCTGAAAACCTCTAGATTAGATTAGACTAGTCAAGATCTCATTATCTGCCTATTTCCAGGTAAAACCGAGGCGCTGAGCGCAGGTGCCATCGCTCCTCTGCTGCAGCTGGTGGTGAGTGAGAATACAGCAGTGTGTGCCAATGCCCTCCGTGCCCTTACAGTCCTGGCCGAAGTTCCTAGGGCCCGGGCACAGCTGCTGGAGCATGTGCCTCTGCTGAAGACCAGACTCACACACCCTGTCGCCATCATCCAGAGAGCTGCATCCACTGCCGTTGAAGTCATCTCCTGGAAACCATGAGGGGAAGCAAGAGTTCACTGTAACCTGGTGTGATATAAAAGAAAGAATTAGTGGCATAAAACCCCCTGATTTAATAAAAAAAAAATGAAGATAAAAGAACAAAAATATTCATATTTAAAAATTCTGGTGGATGTGACGTTGTTCTGTTATAGATAAGCTGCGTAGCAACTATTCCATCTTGCGTACGTGACTGACATGCTTTATAAATGTTAATTAATATAGTATAAATGTGTATTGAAAGGCAAACTATGTCAAATTCTTTCGGTGTGGTTTAATCCCAGTATAGTGTAAATGTGCAGTGTCATGTTTTTGGAAAACCCCTCGGTGCGGCGAATGGATTGAACCAGCGGTCAACGGCAGCGAACACGTTCTCGCTATCTGTCACACGACATGCGGAGTCACGACAGATAAATATTTGTGGCTGGTTGTTGGCAACCAGTCCGAGCGAATACAGGGCACACGCTGAGTTTGGTTTGCCCGCTCTATTTCATAAAGTCATATTTGTTCTTGTGGAATTAAACGGGAGGATTATATCGCAGGGAGGAGTGCGGGTGTGTTTTGGGATCATATTTGCTGAATAGGTAAGTTTATAATTCACATACAGTATCTGTTTGATTAAATTCAATTGGAATTATTTTAGCCAGCTCAAGAAAATGTTCGAATTCAACTGCCACGATTACTTAAACACATCTATGAAATACGGTATAGGTTACTTATTTAAGTCGAACATTATGGCAAGTGCATGCTATGGCAATGTGTCTGGCTCTTCGTCCAGCTAAAATCACAAATCGCCACAGGATTGATGTAGTCGGCAAGATTATGGAAGTGGATGATGCGATGCTTTTACATAACACGAGGCGACAGAGCCGGAGAACAGGTGCCTATGGCAAGCCATTTCAACACTTAATAGTAGCCTCTTCATATGTTACTAGTACTCGCATTTTATAAATCTCGATAAAGCAGCTGGAATCGTTTCAGCTTGACTTGATGTTTGTCATCCCACCAGTGGCAAGTAAACTATTTCATTGTAACCACGAACAAATTGCACATTTCCACGGTCATATTGGCGATACTCAGACTTGCCTAACATCATGGACCGATATGTTTGTCTATGAAGCCAGAATGTGACATGCCCAATGTACAAGGTGCTTAAAGTACTTGAATTTGACTTTTTGAAATTTAAGGCCTGGAAAACCCTTGAAAATAGCAATATTTCTGAAGAAGTACTTGAAAAGTACTTGAATTATTGAAAGACAATGTATGTATGAAATAAGTAATTGGTGGAAGAATCAGTTAAACCATTACATCGCAAAATGATTCACTGTTTCAAAGCATATATATTGCAAATCATTTGTTTCAGATTGGGACTTCAAATCGCATATTGCGGATCATTTGATTCAGATTTGAAACTTTGCGTATCGCAAATCATTTAATTTAGATCGAAACTTTGTGTATCACAAATTATTTTATTTAGATCTAATATTTATGTATCATGAATCGTTTACTTTAGATCGGAACTTTGCATATCACATATCATTTGTTTCAAATCAGGACTTCAAATCGCATATCCTGAATCATTTGATTTAGATTTAGGGTCCGTGAATCATTTCGCGAATTGAATGATTAAAAAAAAAGTATTCTCTATATGTGATTTGAAGTCCCAAACTAAATCAAATGATTCGCGATACATGATGATTCATGAATCATTATTCAGATTGCAACTTCAGAGTGTGGATCACAAATCTTTTGCTTTAGATCAGAACTTCGGCACAGAGATCATGAATCAGTTGATTCAGATCAGGACTTCGGTATGGGTTCGCTAATCATTTGTTTTATATCAGGATTACATTTTTTACATTATTTTTTTTCTTAAACTGTAAAAAACATAAACCATTAAGGCAGTACAATTATAAAAACAAAACAAAGAAAAAAGAAAGTGTACACAAATCCCTTAAGAAAACGAACTGCGATTTTACTATAGTAAAATTGTAGTACTTTAGTAGTAATACTAAGCATTTGCTTCACTTTGTTTTTGCCTTTTTTTTTTTTATCTATTTCTTCTCATTTTTAGAATTTGAAATAGAAGACATAAGATCTCTGATTGAAGTCCTTGAAAATCAATAATGTAGTACTTGAAAAGTCTTTGAAAGTCCTGAAATTTTAATATTACAGTATCTGTAAAAACCCTGAAAAATATATATTGCTTTCTATGTCGATATTAATAATTATTACTACAACACAAATGAAAATGATTACAATAAATTGTAAAAATGGATTGCCATAGATGATACTGATGGGAGCTGAGAAACAGCTTTTCTCCTAAAATTGAATATTCTCAACCATTTTACATCCTGCTCTTTGAAAACAGTGAATATGTTTGTATACCACTGTGTTTTTTATTTTGCACCATACTATATAACGACAACAACTTTGAAGCAGATCCTGCAAGTCTTATCTTATAGTCTAAGTTGTAGCTTTGTTTTAAACATTTCGCCTGAAATCTCAGAGGAATGTGCAGCGTGTTAATTACAGAGACCATCAATCCCCTGATCACGAGAGATCCTAATTATCAGCAGCTGATGTGCAATAAACTCTTCTTTATATGGCAAGTTTCTGAATCCAATTAACCGGTGGTCGTTAATACCAACAACTACTCAAAGTCTGCCTGAGCTCATGAGCAGACATCTGCTTGAGCAATTCAGTCAATTATCTATGTATATATCACTTTATATCAAAAACCCACATTTCGTACTGTCTCTTTAAGCAGGGCCAGATTATGTAATGCACCTGACGTCTATATACAGTACCTTTGAGAGGATGAAGGTATGTGGCCAATATAATTGAGATCTGTGGATCAATTGACCACATGTAGCAGGCCATCTGCTTGCTCAAAAGCAGCCATCTGCTGTGATGACTCATCAGCCAGCGTCTTAGTGCTTATTAAAGACGTCTCTGAAACCCACTATCAATCAAAGACAATAAGCCTTTTACGTACTATGAGGCTGATTCGGTAGGTGTTGAAAAGCAGGCTGTTTTTATATAAAAATACATCTTTTTTGGTGTCAGTAATTGGAGTGCATATACAATTTTATATTAAACGACACTGGAGGGACATGTTTTTGTCATCTCTCAGGAAAACATGGACCACTGGCGCATGGCAACAGGTTGTCATGACAGTATGAGCAACTTTATACTTGTCAACAAACATTATTCTTATACATAAACATAACCTCCATGATCTAGGATTGGGATGTTGCGTAAATGTGTGTTTAGTGAAAACAGTGTTTGGATGAAGTCTGAGATTTGTTTGAAGAGCATGAGCCTGCTTGACAAGTTCATTCACCGGATGGATTCGATTACAGCCTTAGGATAGAATAAAGCAAAGATTTATGTTTGAGTCTTTTGTACTCATGCTTCAAGCTTCTTAACTGGGGAGGGATTACATAGGACCCTTCTATAGGATTTTTAATTAAAACGTGACCGACCCCTTTGCAATCTGATCAACCCTGCAGGGATGAATGGATAGCAATCGGAGAGGCGGAGAGGGGGAACGAGGGTGTGTTGATAGATATGGGAGGGCAAAATATTGCACAGATGATTTTCCATTCATATTAGTTTTTAGTGCTCAGTTACTGTATTAAGTGATGATGAGCATTTGAAGAATTGATTTGAGCTTGTATCGACTGGATCATTGGCTATGATTGAGCATTTATAAAGAGTGTCAAGCTTTAGCCTGGTGTAATGGGCTGAGATTGATCTCTGAAGAGGTGGAAGATGGTTTCTGCTTGTTGAATGTAGAGGAATAATGACAAACGCCTGAGTTTGGGGATAGCAGATGGGTTGGGAGTGAGGGCTGAAGAGAGAAAACAGAGCGCAGGAGAAGACTGTTTTTAGAAAACTGAGCCCTGTGATGTTTCAGAGGAAGAAAAGCCAAACCAAAGCAAAAGAGAGTTTTTAAGTTAAGCTAGCTAATACCTTCAGCACTAAAAACCTGTATGACTTTCTTTTGTGGAACTATAAAAGAATATGCTTTGAAGAAAGTGATTTTGTGTCAATGCAGTGACATCCAATGGAATACAATGTTGTTTTGGTACCCAATGAATTTCATTGTGATCAAAAACATGATTTCAAGTTTACCCATCTTCATTTTCATTTAAAAAGCTGTGGAACACAAAAACAAGATATTTTAAGTCTTTTAAGGGGGTCTAAACAAAATGGACCCCACTGACTTTCACTGTATCAACAAAAAGACATTCCTCAAAATACTTTCCGTTCCACAGAAGAAAGGATCTCATACAGGTTTGGAATAACATGAGGGGGAGTAAATGATGACAGAATTTATATTTTAGGGTGAATATCCCTTTAAAGATCCCTACTGAAAACTAATTCTGTGATATATTTATAATTTGTGACCCGTGTTTTGGTTTGCTCTCTTTGCTCTGCTTTTTTATGATGGATGGAAGCATTTTTGGGCTTCAAAATCTTAAACACCATTCACTCCCATTATAAGGTTTGGAAGAGCAAGGACATTTTTTAATATAACTCTGATTATATTTGTCTGAAAGAAGAAGTCATATACACCTAGGATTGGCTTGAGGATGAGTAAATCATGGGGTATTTTTTATTTTTGGGTGAACTATACCTTTAGAAAAAACTAAGAAGAAACTCGCACACAAAAATTGTGAAGTGTTGTTCTTCAGAAAAATCCTTCAGGTGCCACAAATTATTTGATTTCTCAGCATTTTTGTGTATTTGAACCCTTTCTAACAATGACTGTATGATTTTGAGATCCATCCTTTTACACTGAGGACAACTGAGGGCCTCATATGCAACTATTACAGAAGGTTCAAACGGTCACTGATAATTCAGAAGGAAACACGTCGCATTAAGAGCTAGGGGTGTAAACTTTTGAACAGAATGAAAATTTGTACATTTTTCTTATTTTGCTTAAATATAATATTTATTTTATTAAGTACTGCCCTTCAGAAGCTACAGAAGATAGTTACATGTTTACTAGATGACAAAATAACAGAAGGAATTACACATTCCTTCTGTGTGTAATTCAGAAGGAAACACGTCGCATTAAGAGCTAGGGGTGTAAACTTTTGAACAGAATGAAAATTTTTACATTTTTCTTATTTTGCTTAAATATAATATTTATTTTATTAAGTACTGCCCTTCAGAAGCTACAGAAGATAGTTACATGTTTACTAGATGACAAAATAAGTTACATTTATCCTAATCTTCCAGTTCAGAAAGTTGCTCTTAATGCACTGTATTTCCTTCTAGAGCGTCAGTGAGTGTTTGAACCTTCTGTAACCTTCCGTCACTAAACCAAAAAACACAGTTGTGGATTAGTTGGTTAACAACACAGTATTAAGAATCAATCGTATGTACACTTTTGAACGGGGGCATTTTTAGACCATATATTTGGTATACAGTGTGTACTTACAAACAGGTGTCTGGGAAAGTGATGGTTTTGTTGTTTGGAATAAATTATTTTTGTCTCTTAAAAACAGGCAGGAGAGAAAATACGTATGTCATACAGGTGAAAGGTCACAAGAGAGCACTCACCTCAGATAAATTAAAGCTACACCTCTGTGCCTGCGAACACCACATGCTATGTTTACAGAGGATTTGTAGACCAGTGGTCCAACAAGACAGTGATATTAAAATAACAGCCAAGCAAAAGGTCATGAGTTTTCATGTGGATTTAAGATCAAGGTAAACATATGTGGCATTTGTTCATTTCATTCTATGAAACTGACTAGCATGCCTTCTGACTGTGTGTGTGTGTGTGTGTGTGTGTGTGTGTGTGTGAGAGAGAGAGAGAAGAGAGAGCAGGTCACACTGTACCCTCACTTATCTCTCACAGCAGCTTGCCAGTCATATGTTTTTGCTGAACTGAGATAAGTATGTTTCCCTCGAAGACGAGACACTAGAATCTGTTTTGGAGGATGGACCGACTGACAGACAGCAAAAAGGAACAAACACGTTATGAAACCTCATGTGAAAGCAGGATTTTTTTTATGTAACTTCTAAAAGGTTTTCATATAGCTACAGCTACAGGGGTTGGACTATGAAACTGAAACACTTGGTTTTAGACCACAATTAGTACGGTGTTGGGCCTCCTTTTGTGGCCAATACAGCATCATTTCATTTTGGGATTGACAAATACATGTCATGCACAGTAGCCCGAGGGATTTTGAGTGATTCCTTTTATAGAACAGTGGCCAGGTCACTATGTGATTCTGGTGTAGGAAAACGTTTCCTGACACGCTCCTCCAAAACATCCCAAAGTGCCTCAATAATATTCAGATCTGGTGACTGTACAGGCCATGGGAGATGTTCAACTTTCATGTTCATCAAACCTCTTTGTCACCAGTCTTGCTGTGTGTATTAGTGCATTATCATCCTTATACATGGCACCACCTTTAGGGTACAATGTCTGAACCATTGGGTGCACATAGTCAACCTTCACACTTTGCTCTTACTGGTGGAATGTGCAATAAGTGAAGATTGGCCACCAGGCTGTGCAAATATAGCCATGAAACCTCCAACACTATATTGGCCAGTGTTTCAGTTTCATTGTCCAACCCCTGTAGCTCAACAAGTGTATAGGCAACGCTGTCTCACAACCAATGTGTATGTATTTTACGAGGTGGCTAATTCGTATGACCTCACTCATACAAACAAGGGATGTCATGTAGGGGTGTGCGATATAGATCGTCTGCGATAATATCGTAGTTGTTTTAACGAAGTGCAATTTGACATTACCGAGTATATTGCAAAAAAACAAACAAATCACACCTACATAGTGGGCGCATAACGGTACATTACGTGATGAAGTCGAATAAGTGCATTTAAAGTGCGTTCATTTACAGCATGATTCAGTCTATTAAAATGCATTTAGAATGATCACATAGTTCAAGATATGAGGGCAGAAAATGTATATTTTTATATAATTTCATATAGTTAATCAATAACACACGAAGAGTGCCGTTTTTTCCTTAAAAAACAGCATGACTACAAATGTGGTATTTATTTCATACAACAGTTCAATAAACAAGAAGTTAATATTAAAAGACTTACGTTTTAGACAGCACATTTGCTGTTTTTGCTCAATTTCGCCAACAAAAATCATTCCAAAAACAGCCACAGTGCTGCTTTGTGTCTCTGAGGAACATGAAGGTGTTCATGAATGAATCAATCGTTTAAATGAATCGGTTCAATCAGTATTCAATAGGGGTGACTTAAGGTTGATTGGGACACTTTTTCCAAGTCATTTCAATGAAAAAAAGTGTCCCAGTCAACCTGAATTCACCTACTGGAAGAATATTAAAAATGTAAGCCTTAAGCACAATAACACACAGTAAAATATCGTCTAATTATCGTTATCGATAAAATCCCAGAAAATTTCGAGATATTATTTTTTGTCAATATCGCACACCCCTACTGTCATGATTCCTTGATTCAAATCGAGTGCACGATTTAAAATTTTTCATATGTTTAATGAGGCTCAGAGGTGGCACGAGTTCAATCAAATTAATAAATTCATGTTGGTATTAATGTTTTAAATATACAATTTTGAATACAGAAATATTAAATGATTTAAATAACTGAAAAGATACTTTAAAAATGAAACTAAATTAGTAGGTGGTGGCAAGTCACTGATTTAATTGCTGAATCATATCATTCATTTGGTTCGTTCGAACGGCTGATCCATTCAGGAATAAAGCAAGTGGCTGTCTTTATGAATGTGAAATTGAATCGTTGACTCACTAGATTTGTTTAAAAACGCACACTCATTCATAAAGGAAACAAGGCTGTGTTTGGAGATGCACAGTGTCTCAGATGTGACTTGTTTCTGACTATTTTTAAGACAAAATAGAGCAAAATCAAGCAATAGTGTTATAGACAGACACTTAAAGGAACACTCCACTTTTTTTGAAAATAGGCTCATTTTCCAACTCTCCTAGATGTAAACAGATGAGTTTTACCATTTTTGAATCCATTCAGCTGATCTCTGGGTCTGGCGTTAGCACTTTTAGCATAGCTTAGCATAAATAATTTAATCTGATTAGACCGTTAGCATCTTGCTCCAAAAATGACCAAAGATTTTCAATATTTTTCCTATTTAAAACTTGACTCTTCTGTTTTTACACTGTGTACTAAGACCGACAGAAAAAGAAAAGTTGTGATTTTCCAGGCTGATATGGATAGGAACTCTACTCTCATTCTGGCGTAATAATCAAGGAACTTTGCTGCTTGAATATAGTCCCCAGCTATTTTACTATTAGCTTAGTGGCATAGTAATCATAGTAATCCATTGTAATCAATGAAGCTCTCTGCACTGCACAGTGAATCTCTTATTTACACTCTCTTTGCTCCGTTCACAGTAAATGTTGTTCCACACGAACATTAATGTGTGGAGTGTCTCAAACTCCATCTCTGCATATTGCTGTGAGTTTAGGTTTATTATAATGTTCATCTGTGAATGCAACCTACGCCATTTCATCAGATTTGTAAGGTAAATCATATATAAACCTATGCAAACACAGGAGAATACATCACTGTCTTTCTCAATATGCTAACTGTTCATCACGATTTCAAAATAAAAGCTCAAACCTTCACTCTGAGTTACCCATCATGTTTTGATGTCCACACATCAAAGAAATGACAGTGGCTGTAGCATTTCTGTCATAAAGAAATGGCTAAATATTAAAAATTATACAAACTATATTAGGGGCGGGGTTAGGGGTGGTCCTTCATACGAATTCCTACGAATTGGTACCTTTAAAAATACGTATGATTTTTCCCCCCAAAAATATGTATTTTACAAGGTGCCAAAATCGTAAGAATTCATACTCGGAATTAGGAATTAGCCATCTTGTAAAATATGTATGAATTGTGTAAGATGAGGCTGGTATAGCTAGCCTGATTTTGGGCTTAAAAAATTCATTATGATTATTTTGGTTCATGCTTATTACTGTGAATGGATGTTAGGTAGAAATTGTTGGGCGACTGACTGAATTTTCAAACAAGTGCTTGATGTCAGTATACACAGAGTAGATAGCTGAAATAATACTGTTATTTAGTTATTTTTATTTTATCAATGTAAGTTTCAGACTGTCTGGTTTTAGAAATGGAGTTTTTTCAATCAGTCCTTCTGCAGATAACTTAGTTAAACCAGTAGGTGGCAACAAGTTTCTGTCTTTATGAATGAGTCATTGAATTATTCACTCAACCAGTTCATTTGAAAAAAAAAAATGCTGATTCATTTAGGAACAACACTTTTGTGTTTTGCAGCAGTTCTATGGCTTTGTTTGGAATTATTTGGAATTTGTTTGCTAGTTACTATATTATGTGTAAAATCACACACTTTTTGGATTAGTAACAGAAATTCTGGGCCATTCAGACATCATTTGCATTACGCTGTGCTACTTTTCCATTGTTTTTCTGTGTAAATATCTAAAAAAAAAAGAAACATATTCCACTGCACTGCTTTTCTATTGCTTTTTCTATGTAAACGTGCTAACCAGACATTTTTTGACACTTGTCCTCATGTCTTTCATGCAAGACACCTGTTCCTAAAATGCAAGTTAAAACTTAAAAATTGCTTCTCTTGCTTGCTCTTTGCATTTTTCCCCCATTCCACAGACTAACATTTGTTTTTCAGCACATTCCGTGTAAATGGCCCTAAAGAAAGTTGTTGCACATGCAACTGTGCATACATCAACCTTTTTAACCACAGATATGCTTTTAAATAAGGCCGTACAATATTTATATCCTTGGTATCCCATGGTGCTGTTGGCCAGAGGTCTGTAATGTGTTTCAGTGTTTTATGCCCTGTCCTGTCGCCAGTACAGCGTCCTAACACAATAAAGCCAAAATGGATGCTTCCATAAACATCCATCAGTGGGGCCATTAGCTTTCAAATCTGTACTCATGTTTCAGTTTTGTCTCATAAAAATTCGCCAGAAAAAAAAAACACCCACATACCAACATTACTGACAGCACACTTAAAGCAGCTGTACTTGAATTGAATATAATATCTAAATAGGTTTTCACACAATAACAACATGCTCATGAACACACAGATTCAAACAGCCAGGCATCATCTAATAAATCTATGCAGTGTGCCGCCCATGGGCAACAGCACAATGGCTGGGCTCAAAACACTTAATCCCTCACATTATGTGTGTGTGTGTGTGTGTGTGTGTGTGTGTGAAAGAGAGAGATGGCTTGCGCTTCACAAAACCAGGCCCACACACATGCACCAGCCTGCTGTCTGCAATAACATTAATTGTTATGATGGCATTCAAAGCCCAGTCATTGCTTATTGTTGTATCTCTCTATCAAATTAAATGCATGCTTTCTCTACAGACATTTTTAACAACAAACTGAAATAATTAGCATGTGTATGAAGGGATACAATACATTGTATGGGTCAAAATGTTTTCTTATATTTCAAAAATCGTTAGGATATTAAATGAAGATCATGTTCCATGAAGATATTTAGTACATTTCCTTCCGTACATTTCTATAAATAACATTTCTGATTAGTAATATGCATTGCTAAGAACTTCATTTGGACAACTTTAAAGATTATTTTCTCAGATAGATTACAAATAGTTGTATCTTAGCCAAACATTGTCCTAACAAACCATACATCAGTGGAAAGCTTATTTATTCAAATGTATAAATCTCAGTTTAGAAAAATTTACCTGTATGACTGGTTTTGTGGTCCAGGCTCACAAGTTAAAAATAAAACAGTGAAGCAGTTGAAATTAAGCATTCTTATATTTAATCAATGAAGTCATTTTAGACTGTTACCACACAAATAAAATTATTATCAACAAAATTCATATTTTCAATGTGGAGGAAACATAGACGCTGGGCATTTAGATGTATTTACCCACTGTTTAATGCATGACAAATGCATAAATTATGTTTTGATATTTTAATCCTAAAAGTTGAATGCTGATATTTGACATTATTTAAAAAATGAAAAGGAACTTTTAAATTAAAATCGCCAGTAGGTGGCAGCAAGTTACTGTTAATAAGCGAGTCATTGTGAATGAACCGAATCAGTTGATTCATTCAGGAACTAAACTCCATCATGTTGTTTAGAGAATTATTTTTGTTTGGCAAAATAGAGCAAAAATAGGCAATATGGTGTCTAAAAGTTTCTTATTATTAACTTTTAGTTTATTAAACTGTTAAATTAATATCGCATTTGTGATTTTTGCAAACAAAAAATGTCACTTTGTGTGATATTGATTACCTATGAAAATATAAATATAAACTTTCTACCCCTGTATCCTGAATTTGGGGAAAATGCATTTTATTAGACTGAATCGAAATGCATTGAAAGAACACACTCTAAATGAGAACAGTCAGTCTCGCTACTATTTATGCACTCATAGCTCCACTTATGATCAATGAAGCTGTCCATACACTGTATGATAAATTAATCTCTTACTTACATAGTTAGTACATCTGCACTTTGTTGCTTATGATGAGGGAATTTGTGCGTTTCAGTCTGAAGAAAACTCCAGGTTTCAGCAATGACTATTCTGAAGGCCTCTGATTGACCACTGCATTCAAAAGTGAGCAACGTAGTATAAACGCAAAAATAAAATATGATTTAATGTGAGCAGGTCTAAATTTAATACAGCAATCAAATCTTTTCATTTAATTTTCATTTTTACTAGTTTCATGTTTGAAGTATTATAGATTTATTGAAAAACCAGGGGACCCCCCAAGTATATTTTTGGGTGTTATGGGGGGTCCCCCAAACCCCCCCTCAATTTGAACACTGATCACAACATTATAATGTACAGTATGAAAAACTGATGTTAATTTACCAAAATTGAAAAGTGGATGAGATTTGCCAAATGCTGGCAAATTAATTACAATTTGTTAACAATGTTAATAATTAAATTTTAAATAATAATTAAGCTATTATACTTACTTACTAAAGTTACTAAAGGTTAATTTTAAATGACCATTAGATGATGCAAAGGTAATGTACAGTGAATGTAAAGACAAAGGAAATTAGAGACTAATTATTTTAAATTATTTTATGTCCAATAACAATGGTTAATATAACAAATCAGTACTATTTTGTTTGAAAAAATGAAAAATAAAATACTAAAGAAGCACTGAATTTAAGCATCAAAACATTATAATGTACAATGGTCTATGAAAAAATGGTAGGGGTGGCACGGTACATGAAAAAACACCCGAACCGTTCGGTTCGCTTGTGTCGGTTCGGTTCGTGTGTGTACCGCACGGTTCGACACATTGGCCTCAGTTTCGCGCGAACATACATATAGACAGTAAGTGGAGTAAGGAGTGCTGCAGAAATGGCAAGTGGAGGAGATAATGAAGGATACCCGGAGTTACCGGATGCGGCCGCGTCGTTCAAATCTGGTGTGTGGGAACATTTTGGATTTCATGTTACTTACTATGACAACGGAAATAAAACAGTAGATAGAACTGCCAATGTGTTCAAGCATTGTGCAAAATGCATTCAATATGAAGAGCTCTTTTCCAAAACGCGATTAAATGCCATTTTTTAAACAAAAAAAATGAGTTATTGCCAACATTACTATTGTATCTGGTCGGTATTGAAAAGTCCATTATTAATTTTACACAAAATGCAATATATGCAGTGTTATTCTGTCATGTGTTCTCCCTTTTTTCCCAAACCGCAACAAACGCCAGTCTCCTTTCTCTGCAAAATGCGATAGATCAATCAACCAATCACAGCGCACCATTACACGCACTGTAAACAATAAAGGGAGTTTGTAAATGAGATATTGATTTAATACAACAGTTAAATAAACAAGAAGGTAATATTAAGTTACTTACATTGTCTGACTCTAACACTATTGCCCGATTTTGCTCCATTTCTTTGTGAAAATTAGTGAAACAATGTCATAACTGAACCGTAGCGCATCTCCATTCAAACACAGCGGTGTTTCTTTATGAATGAACGTGCGTTTTTACACTAATCTAGTGAGTAAATTTCCCATTCATAAACACAGTCACTTGCTTTATTCCTCAATGAATCAGCGTTCAAACGAATCAAATGAATACGATCCAGTAATTAAATAAGTGACTTGACGCCACCTACTGGCTTGTAGTTTCATTTTTAAAGTATATTTTCAGTGATTTAAATCATTTAATATTTCTATATTCAAAATTTTATATTTAAAACATTAATCTCAACATTCTTTTTTTTCTCTCTCTCTCTTTAAGTTTTTAACAAGAAGTAAGCAGAGCCCTGCTGGATTTATTGCATAAATGAAAAACATGTCATCATCAATGTCTTCTCTCTTGCATCAAAATCTCACCCAGCTTTTACTCAGAGATGGTCCAAATAATGTGCTTAAAGTCAAGTCTGATTCAGTTAGTGCATGAGTGTATTACAAAAATTTTAATACTGTATCCTAAATTGTGGATAATTAAGCTAATAAGCTATATATCATATGCTGAAGCAAATATCTGGAGTGTTAAGGATTAAAAGAAAAAATAACAAGAACCGTACAGAACCGAAAACCGTGACCCTAAATCCATGATACGAACCGAACTGTGGGTTTTGTGAACCGTGCCACCCCTAAAAAATGGATATTATTTTTGAGATTTCCAAATGCTATACTTTTAGTAATAATTTTGTTTTGTAACTAAAGGTTCATTTTAAATGAGCATTAGATGATGCAAAGTTACATTAATGTAAAAACAGAGAAAATTAACACCACCAACAGCACTTTCACTGTGGTAGTATTGTACGGGCAGCCACCACTCATCTTTTTTTTAGGAAATGTAGAAATCTAGTTGTCTGCTAACAGATGGATAGGCTTCAAAGTTTCTCAGTGACAGCAATTATACTACATAATAGTATCCTATTAATGGTTTTGAGCTTTGTCAGTAAAAATGTTAAAGGGGTCATCAGATGCCTATTTTCCACAAGTTGATATGATTCTTTAGGGTCTGAATGAAAAGTATATAACATACTTTAGTTAAAATTTCTCAGTGGTACTGTAACTTGTCAAAAACAGCTCTGTTCACAATGAGCCGTTTCAGAGCATGTCCCTTTAAATGCTAATGAGCTCTACTCACCCTGCCTACTACTTCACTTTACATAACTACTTCACACAAGAATCTGAGAATGGCTTGATCTGAAAAAGTTACGATTTATAGGGATTTTTATCATTAAAGGGTGGATTTGTACACAGACTGCGAACACACATTTATGTTCAAACATGTAAAAGTGAATTGTGCATCCGATGACCCCTTTAATTCCATCTCTGTGCACAGACCACTGCCTTTGCATGAGTGTATTTGTGCATCCATGTGCATGTACTGTAAATGTGTCTGATTTCCCCTGAGGATCTTGACATGTCTGGACCCCTCTTCCTCATAGACTTGTCTTCCTTCTCACATATGACAAAAATGAAGCCCATCACTTCATGAACATGTCTGCAGTTAAATATAAAGCTTTCCTATGCCTGTGTTTAGTTTAGTTTGTGAGCACAAGCCTTGTCATAAAGACTGTAGTTTTTATTATCGACATAAATTCCAGTCCATGGAGGTCTAATGTTTCTAGAAAGAGCTGTTAACATTTCTCTTCATCTCAATGGCACTTTTTTAAATGAAGTGGAAATATATAAACTATATGGATGAAAGTATTAGGACACACTTCACACTTCTGAATTTTGAATTCAGTAAAGCCACTTTCAAACAGAGATTCCGGAAAATACACAGGTAATGCGTTTCGGGAATTGTCCTGGGATTGTTTGATTTTAGTTCATTCACACTGCCAGTGATTTTCCAGAATCTGTGTGTGCGTTCAAACACAACCCGTAAAGATGTGTAAAAACACGTGACATTAGGACATTAGGCTTTACACCGTTACACTTAACTGGTGAACAATCTCCACTTCAGCGCGGATAGTAAGATCTGCCTTCGAAAAATACGGTAAGAGGGTCCTGCTATTAGGTCCCCAACCTGGAATCAATCCCGGGACGTGTTTGCATTCACACAGAAAGATTGCAATGCGCAGTGTAAAAGGGGCTTAATTAAGAGGTGTGCACATTCATCCATATGGGTATTTTCCCATTCATCTTCTCCTTTGGCAATTTATGTTTCAGTGAGACCCATTGCCACAGATGTATAAAATCAACCTACTAGCCTAAAAAATATTAGTCGTTCTGAAGCGCTTAGTGAGTTCAGGCATGGTACTGTGATAGGATGCTACCTTTGGAAGTCAGTACCTGAAATGTCATCCCTAGATATTACGACGGTCAGCTGTAAATAGTATTATTAGAAAGTGGGGCATTTAGGAAAAGCAGCAACCTAGCCACAAAGTGTAAAACCAGGTAATGTCACAGAGCAGGGTTACCGAGTGCTGAGGCACATGGTGTGTAAAAGCCAATGCTGCTGATTTTATGAAGATCTGAAGATCTACAAACTTCCATTGGCATTAATGACAGCACAATACCTGTGTGGCAGGAGCTTCATGGAATGGGTTTCCATGGCTGAGCAGCTGCATGCAAGAACTACATCACCTAGTACAATGGCTAGCATCAGATGGAGTGCACAAAACGTGCCACTACTGGACTCTGGAGCAGTGGAAACATGTTTTGTGAAGCAACAAATCATGTTTCTCTGTTTGGCACTCTGATGCGGTTGGACTAGATCTCTTACTGCCAAGTGAAGGGAAATCTTAAAATGGTAGTTCACCCAAAAATGAAAATTCTGTCATTAATTACTCACCTTCATGTCACTCCAAACCCATAAAACCTTTGTTCATCTTCGGAACACACATTAAGATATTTTTGATAAAATCCAAAAGTTTTCTAACTGACATATTCAAATGGCCCAGAAAGGTAGTAGTTAAAATAGTTCATGTGGCATCAGTGGTTCAATGTTATGAAGCTACGAGAATAATTTCTTCATTCAACAATTTGTCAGAATGCCAGCTCCTGCGTTAGCAATTTTTGTTTTCTTTGCTCACAAAAATATTCACGTGACTTCATAAAATTAAGGTTGAACCACTGATGTCACATGGACTATTTTAACGATGTCCTTACTACCTTTTTGGGCCTTGAATGTGTCAGTTGCGTTGCTGTCAGAAAGCAGGGTCAGAAAGCTCTAGGATTTGATCAAAAATAATTTGTGTTCTGAAGATAAATGGAAGTCTTACGAGTTTGGAAAGACATTAGGGTGATTAATTAATGACAGATTTAAAATTTTTGGGTGAACTATCCCTTTAATGCTTCAGCATACCAAGACATTTTCAATAATGTTATGCTTCAAACTTTTATTCATATATAGACAGTGGGGCAAAAAAGTATGAAGTCAGCCACCAATTGTGCAAGTTCTCTCACTTAAAAAGATGAGAGAGGCCTGTAATATTCATCATCAGGTATACCTCAACTATGAGAGACAAAATGAGAAAAAAAACAGAAAATCACATTGTAGGATTTTTAAAGAATTTGTTTGCAAATTGTGGTGGAAAATAAGTATTTGGTCAATAACAAAATTTCATCTCAATACTTTGTTAAATACCCTTTGTTGGCAATGACAGAGGTCAAACGTTTTCTGTAAGTCTTCACAAGGTTTTCACACACTGTTGCTGGTATTTTGGCCCATTCCTCCATGAAGATCTCCTCTAGAGCAGTAATGTTTTGGGGCTGTCGCTGGGCAACACGGACTTTCAACTCCCTCCAAAGATTTTCTATGGGGTTGAGATCTGGAGACTGGCTAGGCCACTCCAGGACCTTGAAATGCTTGAAAATTGCTGAAAGACCCAGCCACGTTTCATCTTCAATGCCCTTGCTGATAGAAGGAGGTTTTCACTCAAAATCTCACGATACATGGTCCCATTCATTCTTTCGTTTACACGGATCCCTTTGCAGAAAAACAGCCCCAAAGCATGATGTTTCCACCCCCATGCTTCACAGTAGGTATGGTGTTCTTTGGATGCAACTCCGCATTCTTTCTCCTCCAAACACAAGTTTTTACCAAAAAGTTCTATTTTGGTTTCATCTGACCATATGACATTCTCCCAATCCTCTTCTGGATCATCCAAATGCTCTCTAGCAAACTTCAGACAGGCCCGGACATGTACTGGCTTAAGCAGGGGGACACGTCTGGCACTGCAGGATTTGAGTCCCTGGCGGTGCAGTGTGTTACTGATGGTAGCCTTTGGTACTTTGGCCCCAGCTCTCTGCAGGTCATTCACTAGGTCCCCCCGTGTGGTTCTGGGATTTTTGCTCACAGTTCTTGTGATCATTTTGACCCCAGGGTGAGATCTTGCGTGGAGCCCCAGATCGAGGGACATTATCAGTGGTCTTGTATGTCTTCCATTTTCTAATAATTGCTCCCACAGCTGATTTCTTCACACCAAGCTGCTTATTGCAGATTCAGTCTTCCCTGCAGCCTGGTGCAGGTCTACAATTTTGTTTCTGGTGTCCTCTGACAGCTCTTTGGTCTTGGCCATGGTGGAGTTTGGAGTGTGACTGTTTGAGGTTGTGGACAGGTGTCTTTTATACTGATAACAAGTTCAAACAGATGCCATTAATACAGGTAATGAGTGGAGGACAGAGGAGCCTCTTAAAGAAGAAGTTACAGGTCTGTGAGAGCCAGAAATCTTGCTTGTTTGTAAGTGACCAAATACCTATTTTACAGAGGAATTTACCAATTAATTCTTTAAAAATCCTACAATGTAATTTTCTGGATTTTTTTTTCTCATTTTGTCTCTCATAGTTGAGGGTATACCTATGATGAAAATTACAGGCCTCTCTCACCTTTTTAAATGGGAGAACTTGCACAATTGGTGGCTGACTAAATACTTTTTTGCCCCACTGTATTAGTGGTGTCAATCGATGAAAAAAATCACTAATTAATCACACTTTTTTCCTGAAATTAATCATGATTAATCCTACCTGACAATACAGTTTTTAATTATACTTTTATGTTGGAATAATTTCACATTAATGCTTCAAATTATGTTGTTAGGAACAACATAAAGAACGAATATTTTTAATATTTGTTTAATGGCATCTTGAACTGACTGAAGGCAAGTATCACTGATTCCAAGTGATGTCTCAGATTTTTTCCACTTAATATTTAACCATTGAATATAACCATTCAACATTACGGTATAATTGCGAGCTATCACTTTAACATTTATTAGACTAAAAAATTCAAAAATAAAATAAAATAAAAAAATTACTTCTGATTTAAGTGAACTTGAAACAATCTTCACATAAACCCATTATAATAAATGTCATATAGGCTAGTAGCTACCTGTGCCCTTCAGCAAGAAAATATAGCCTAAATGTATGTAAATTATATAAAAATCTAAATTATATAAGGATAAACCTTAGTTACTAATTTCCTACTCTTAATTTCCTCAGATGTCATGTCCATGGAACTTTGGCTAAATGTTTGATCCATATGGAACATAAATCTGGAAACACTTCAGGTTTCAAAGTCGTCATCGGATTGCTTAGGTTATACAGGATTTCCGAGAGACGCGTGTTGTGTTCTTTAACGTTCTGCTTAGAAACAAAAATGCTGTGGCGCCCAGCAAGTTACTGTCAGAAAACACAGCAAAAATGTTTTCATTAAAATGTGCTTAATTAAACTCCAAAAATATGTATCATCCCCTATTGTATTGGGATGTATTTTGCCTGTGAAATTTGTCTTTATACTTTGACTCTGTTCTTCTAGAATGTTTTATCAGCATTTGGTGTAAAACAATTGTGGTTGAATAATTTTACAAAATGCAATATGTCCCCCGACTGAGTTCAATTTGACTTTGAATCTGTGTCACACCAGGATCAAAGCAGCTTACAAACCAACCAGCTCTCACCCCCTGCTAACTGCACAAAATCTTCAGTGCTCATCCACATTACCGTCTGCTCCTCTGTTAATGACTGCAAGATTGCTATTCAAGACACCATGAAGCATAAAAAAATGAATTTTAAATGGGAAATAATTGGGGTGGGACTTGATTTCACCCATCAGGATTTGATTACATTTTGAAACCTGGTCTATGATATTTTCTAATTTTCCCCCACCTGTTTGGCCTGGGTGACATCAGCAGAAAAGTCATTTCTGAGGTGGAGAAGGTTACATTTAAATAAAAACATGTGACCCTGGACCACAAAACCAGTCTTAAGTAGCACGAGTATATTTGTAGCAATAGCCAAAAATATATTGTATGGTTCATTTTAGATTTTTCTTTTATGCCAAGAAACATTAGGTTATTAAGTAAAGATCATGTTCCATGAATATATTTTGTAAATGTATTACCGTAAATATATTAAAACTTAATTTTTGATTAGTAATATGCATTGCTAAGAACTTCATTTGGATAACTTTAAAGGTGGTTTTCTCCATATTTAGATTTATTTGCACCCTTAGATCTCAGATTTTAAAATAGTTGTATCTCAACCAAATATTGGAATCAGTGGAAAGCTTATTTATTCAGCTTCAATTTAAAAAATTGACCCTTACGACTGATTTCATGGTCCAGGATCACATATATGAAAAGAAACTTTAAGAAATTTTATGAAAGTAAACATCCTATTCCTACTCATTTCCCCATATTTTTCTTGTCTACACTTCACTGTCCTGTCAATTTAAAGTGTCAAAAAAGCCAATAAAAGCATGCATCTCTATGTAACTAGAGTGACTAGATTGGGCTTGTTCAGATGTGTGGACTGCGAAGTCTCGCTTGCCATAGCAACGGATCCGATGTTACATAATGCAGTAGGAATAGGAAGAGGGCGAGAGGTCTGGCTGGCTTAATGTGGGAGATGCAGCAGGATATTTTTAGGATTCTCGTGTTCTTCCTCCTCTCTTGCACTGCAAGTGATGCAAGGAGGACGCAGATGAGGACGGGCACAGGACACACATTGAGCTGCGTGCGTTTGAACAGTTTTCATCTGTTTTTAAGTGACTTGTACGTTGCTGTCGTAAACATATCACCATGTGAACATAAAGATAAGCACATCTTGCCCATGATTCATCTATGCAATGGCCTCTGAACTCCAGTGACCTATATTACAGTGAAACACCAGTTTTAGTATGATTACATTCAATGCAAGGAAGCATGTTATTTTAGTACCATATCAGTTCTTAGCTGATATTAGAGTTTGAGTAATTTATCAGTATTAGTTTATACTGTATATTTAAAGGGATAGTTCACCCAAAAATGAAAATGTACCCATGATTTACTCACCCTCAAGCCATATGCCTTTCTTCTTTCAGACAAATACAATGAGAGTTATGTTAAAATTGTCCTGGCTCTTCCAAGCTTTATAATGACAGTGAATGGGTGTTGAGATTTTGAAGTCCAATGAAGTGCATCTATTGTAACCGTCACTACTATGTTGTACACAACATTATGTATGTATGTATCTTGCCCTTTAAGAGGTGTAGTTTTCCCCCAGTGTGTGCGCTGAGGAGGGGTGTGTATTTGAGATTGAGGTGGGGGTTCGGGTGTGCTGCCCCGCAACGCTCTATGCTTTTACCCCTTTTCTTTATTTTTGCTTAGTTATTGTGTTGTGATTTTGTGACGCTGAAAGAGGCCGATCATAAAGGTTGGACAAAACTATAAGACAAATAGAAATATTTGGAAGAATACAGCATAGTTTACAACAGGGGTCAGCAAGTAAGTTTAAAAAATGTTTGCCACTAGATGGCGGGCCAGAACATAGTCAAAAGAAAATGTAAGAGATTAATTGATGAAAAATGGAACTAATTGCCTGTTACAGACTGTTACAGTGTCTTTTGTAACTGGTAGTGAGCTGTTACTCCAGGATATATACAGGAATCATGGAGTTAAATTTAATACCTTTTTAAAACCATTTTAAGACTCTTTCCATACATTTTAAGACCTCATCGCCACTTCAAGTTTTAACTGGTTACATAGGCAACACTTTAACTTACATGTACTATATATTTGTTGTAAGATATATAGCACAACTAAACAGTCTTAGTTTGTGATAACTCCTTAACTCACAAAACTCTTAAAGCAACAGTACTAAACATGCTGCTGCTTTTCATTAAAGGAATAGTTCACCCAAAATTATAATTCTGTCTTTATTTACTCACATGTTGTCCCAAACTTGTATTAATTTATTTCTTATGCTAAACACAAAATAATATATTTTGAAAAAATGTGGGTAATCAAACAGTATCTGCACCCCATTTAATTTAATAATAGATATGATCAAATAAATAACGTTCAACAGAAAAAAAGAAACTCATTCAGGTTTAGAACAACCTGAGAGTGAGTAAACCATGGTGTAAAAATAAAACACAAGGATAGAATTGACAGACAGATGACAGAATTTTCATTTTTGGGTGAACTATTCTTTTAATGTCAATAAAACAACAAACCACAAAGAGAAAAATCACTCCTTTTGACTGAAGAACTTTCATACAGTTGCTTTAAGCAATGTACAATTGAATGCTACTGCTAAATACACCTACTGTACCTGAAAAATAACGCACTGTTTGTTTTATTTGTATTGTGTTTATTTGTAATGTGTATCTTTGTTCTTATTTTTTATTAACGAAGATAAAATAATGACAAAGATTTTTATCTTCGCTCACTTTGGCCTAAATATCTGCCATTCTTTTTTTATTTTATACTTTGTTACCTTGAAAGGCTTTGTTTTTTGTTTTTGCAACTTGCAAAATAGCAAATCCAACATGCCATAAAATCGTGAATCGTGATATTTATGAAAAAAATTGTGATACTTTTGGCATATCGCCCGCCCCCTAATTAAGGGGTTAAAGAAATAAAGATTTGACATTTATCGTGATAATTATCGATATCTATCTGATATAAAAAATAGTTTTCGCCTAAAAAATAGTTTTTGCCCATATCGCCCAGCCCTATGTTGTACAAACATTCACAAGAGAGTGGCGTTCCAGTCAATGAAGCTAACGCCTGGAGCCTGGAGCTGTTTTTTTTATGATAGATAGATGCAGTTTTTGGGTTTTAAAATCTCAATACCCATTCACTGCCATTATAAAGCTTGGAAGAGTCAGAGCATTTTTTTAATATAACTCCAATTGTATTCATCTGAACGAAGAAAGTTATATACACCTAGGATGGCTTGAGGGTGAGTAAATCATGGGCCATTTTATTTTTTTATTTAATTTTTCATACAGTAAATAACTGGTAATAATAAAAAAAAAAACATTGTGTATATATAATCTGATTTGTAGATCTGTATATTTGTCAGAAGTCCATGTAGTGTGTTTTTTTCTCCATGAGCCAAACGAACAGCTGAAGTGACATTGGTTTTGAAAAGCATCTCTCATCCTTCTTAGAGGTTGTCTGCTGTTTTCTCTCCAGAGACCGGACTTGATTTTCCACTAGATAGGAGAGCACAGGGACAAATCTAGCTATAAATAATCCGGGAGAATAGCTGCTCTTTGAACAAAAGCTGTGATAGGTCTGTTCATCCATCTGTGCTGGAGGACACAGAGGTTTTACAGAGATGTGAGATGTCAGACTGTGTTAGCTAAAATACAAAAGCACCACGCTAGGCTTTCTTACATAAGTCTTCTTTAAAGGTGAGCGTGATGATGACTAAGATGTTCCCTGATAGAACTGCAGTGTCACTGAGACTGTGGTGCATTTTTCTTTGTGCTGTAATGAAAAAACTCATGGGAATCATCAGAATTCTCCTCATCTCTCCTTTCCTACCTGGTTAGTGAACTTAATATGGCTGAATCAACCAGACTAGGAGACACCAGTTATTTTGACAGCTGACAAAAATCATTTTCACAATTATCTTTGCTTACTATAATTGATATCTTGATTGTTTACCATGATTACTCACTTTACTTCAATTTGGAAACATGAGCTTTTCTTTTAAACTGAATTTAAATGAAAAATAAATAGAAAGTACATGTAAAAACTGTCATAAAACATAGTCTGGAGCTAAATATTTTTTTTCTTTTTGAGAGATGCTTGTTCTAGTCCAAGGCCAAAGTTCATAAGGCATGAATAATTGAGTGATTGTGACTTCTGTGAATTCAGAAGGATCAATAACTCACAGAGCACTTTAGAGAGCAGCATCATTCTTCACATTTACTGGCTGTCAAAGAATATCATGTTGGCTTTGCCTCTTTTTCAATACTAAAATAAACAGCTTTAGCATGCTAAATATTTTTTCTCAACTACATTTTTTGATTTAAAAGAATACTTTACTCAAAAATGAAAATGTACTCACCCTCAGGTCATCCAATATGTAAAGTTTTTTTCTTTATCAGAACAGATTTGGAGAAATGTAGCATTACATCACTTGCTCACCAGTGGATCCTCTGCAGTGAATGGGTGCCATCAGAATGAGTGCAAGCAGCTGATAAAAACATAAAACAACACAACTCTAGTCCATCAATTAACATCTTTTGAAGTGAAAAGCTGTGTGTTTGTAACAAATCATAATCCATCAAGATGTTTTAACTTTTTAAGATTTTGAAGTCCTTTATCCATTATATTGCTTTTTCCAGTGAAAATGTCACCTTGTATGACAATAGGGGAAGTAATTTTTTTGCTGTAGGAAGCATTATTATGGATTATGGGCTTATAGATTTCAGCCAGAAACAGTCTGCTTTTTGTTAATCAAAAAAGTGCAAGATAAATAAAAATATTGTCTCAGAATCGCCTTAACGAGTCATCATATTTTTGAATATTCTGCCTGTTATGATGTACGTCACTAGGTAACACAGTAGCATAATGTCCAACTGCCCACAAAATACGAACATTCTGACCTGCGTACAAACACTTCTGCTAGAAGACGCTGTGTTCTGCGCTGTTTTCATTGCCAAAAGATGATGATGTGAAGAATCAGCGGTTAAATTTAATTTTCCCACGATACCACAGCAAGGCAAAACAAAGAATGTGTAGATTAATTTAGACTGTCGTTGTTCTAATTACTTCGTTTAATAATAAAGAATTTAACTTTGGTTTGGTGTAAAACTGCGTTGTCTCATCAGTTAGTCACGTTAGCACTTGGCTAACGTATCCACCAATATTGTTTTGTTATGTGTTTACAGTTTAGCAGCTAAACTTTAGCTGTGTGCACGATTCGCTTGTGTAAGTGTTAAACTAAATGTGTTTATGTCATTATTTAAAGAATTGGAGCGCTATATTATGGTAGCACTCCCTAACTTGCTCAAGTGCTCCTCTCCGTGCCAATCACAACAGGTTTGACCAGCTGACCAATTAGAGGGGAGTATAGGCCTATGGAAGGAAGGGGTTTACAGACATTACACTCAAAACTGCTCGGACAAACCATTTCAAAATCATTGACCAATGATGTATAAATGTGTATTATGAGAAGTTTTCTGATCTTAGATGCATTTAAACTTGCTGTAGGAGACCCCAACACAATATTAGGGCACTTTGACCCATATGACCTGCTATTCAATGATACATTTCTCCAAATGGTATATAGACGAATTTGTTCCAATGAGGAAACAAATTCGTCTATATCTTGGATGGCCTCGAGGGTTCATTTTCAGACCCTTTTTTATTTCTGGGTGAATGTTTCACTGAATTTGGTTCACCTAACAGTTTTTCCTTGATTTTGAACTGTCATGTCATGATGAGTAATGAAATCCTGTATTTGGGTGTTTCAGGAGTGGTGTAGGGTGAGGAGACCCTATAGATGTGTGTCATGAAGCTTCTGACCGCCTGAGGTAAGAGTTCACTCTTACTCTGTCTTTCTCTTTTTGTGTCTTTTTCATTCACTCAGTCGCTCACTTTCTCCTACATTACATTATATTTAAAGGATTTAGTTATTTTTGCTTCAGATATCTTTCCTGAAAAGTCCAGATCAAACCTATTTCTTATGATCTATGAATTAAATGGATGAATGATGTGAGATAAAAAAAAAAAAACTACTTTTAGTTTGTTTCTGGCCAATGAAAATTGTTTGTGTAATGTAAGTGGATTAAAGGGCCAGTTCACCAAAAAATGACATTTCTACCATCATTTAATCACCCTTATGTCTTGTCTAAAGCTGTGTGACGTAGTTTGTTCTGTGGAACAGAAAAGAAGATGTTTCACAATATTAGACCCTATTAACTTCCATTGTTTGGACAAAAATGCAATAAGCCACTTTTCAAAATATCTTCTTTCGAGTGGCAGAGAAAAAAGAAGGCCATGATGGTGAACAAATTATTTTTGTGTGAACTATACCAGTGTAAATAAACTTCAGTTTGCAAACTATGAAATGAAATTAGCTTTTTTATTTTTAATGTAACTATACTTAAAAATAAGTAAATATACTGTTCCTGTAGTTTTCTGTACTTTTAGTATTTATGCTAATCCTCAGTCTCAGTACTAACCCTAATTTTACTAATTTTAAGAGCTGTCAGGATTTATACTTGCACTTGACATAGTTCCTGGTTAAATGGGGGAAGGGAGTCACAGTTGTCTGTCACGCTATCCGTCTGTGCTGACTGCAGGGATGTAATGTGTTTTATCATCCCTATCCATCTCCATCACATCCCTCCCCCATCCTTCTCTTTCTCCATCCATCCGTCTCTCTTTATCCATACTCTCGATCCATTTATCCACCCTGCCCCCTTCTCTCCCCTATCTTTTTCACTGTGTTTACAGTCTGTATCTCCTTCTCATTTTACTCCCTTCACAAGTAAATGTGATCTGCTTTTTCAAGGGAGACTTCATGGATTTTATCAGTTATGTTTTACTTAAGTATAATTTTATCTCAGTTTTCCTTACTTCTCCTAAAACATAGAAATAAATATAAAAAACAAATGAGACAATTAATGTAGCCTATACAGTTAATGGATCTATGTTAAAATAGTGATGATAAATCTGTAAAGCAGTTTTTTTCAAGTGAAGATATACAGGTGCATCTCAATAAATTAGAATGTTGTGGAAAAGTTATTTTATTTCAGTAATTCAACTCAAATTGTGAAACTTGTGTATTAAATTCAGTGCACACAGACTAAAGTAATTTATGTCTTTGATACTTCTAATTGTGATGATTTTGGCTCACATTTAACAAAAACCCACCAGTTCAATATCTCAACAAATTAGAATACTTCAAAAAATACTTCATACTTAAAAAAAAAACAAAAAAAAACATTGTTGGCCTTATGGAAAGTATGTTCATTTACTGTATATGTAATAAATACTTGGTAGGGGCTCCTTTTGCTTTAATTACTGCCTCAATTCGGCGTGGCATAGAGGTGATCAGTCTGTGGCACTGCTGAGGTGGTATGGAAGCCCAGGTTTTTTTGACAGTGGCCTTCAGCTCATCTGCATTTTTTGGTCTCTTGTTTCTCATTTTCCTCTTGATAATTCCCCATAGATTCTCTATGGGGTTTAAGTCTGGTGAGTTTGCTGGCCAGTCAAGCACACCAACACCATGGTCATTTAACCAACTTTTGGTGCTTTTGGCAGTGTGGGCATGTGCCAAATCCTGCTGGAAAATTAAATCAGCATCTTTAAAAAGCTGGTCAGTGTTACAACGGAAGCTTCCGCACGTTCTCCTCTGCACCACCAGAGGGAACCTTCACCGGAGTTTTGACATCCATTCGGACTCAATCTCCCATACTCCCTCTTACCTGGGGCTGACCACACCCACACACACACCTGCACTCAATCACTCCTCATCAACTCACTGCATAAAAGCCATGCTCACGCTCAGACTTTCGCGAAGTCTTGATCTTGCCCCGGCTATCATTTCTGAGCGTTTTCTTATTGTTTGATTACCTGTTGTGACCTGGACTGTATTTCGACCTGTGATTCTTCTCTGTGCCCCCCGACTTGGATTGTCTACTGGATTGTGATTGTTATCAGCCTGCCCCGAACTTTGCCTGTCTCTGTTTACGGTACTGTCTTGCCTCTTATATTGCTGATGCTGGCTATTGACCCCTGTCTGTCTGACCACCCCTTAATAAAGCTGCTTATGGATCCAAACGCCTCTGACGCTTCGTTACAGAAGACTTCGCCACAAAGCGATCCAGCAGCCGTCATGCAACTGTCCTCCGAGCTTTCTGCTCAGGCTTCGCAGATAGCCATGCAACAGCACCAGCTGAACCGTCTAACCAAGCTCACGGAGGAACTGGTAAAAGCTCTTCAGTCTCTCCAGCTGTCAGTTCCCTCACCCGCCGTTGTGCCGCCATCTCTGTCAGCCCACGCGGCACCCGAACCTCCTCCCACTGTCAGCCCACGCCTAGCTTTTCCTGAAAAGTTCAATGGAGATGCCGCAAGATGTAAGGGATTTTTGCTACAATGTTCCCTATTTGTTTCACAACAACCTGCTTTATATCCCACAGATTCGAGCCGCATAGCGTTTGTTTGCTCACTTCTCACCGGGAAAGCTTTGGATTGGGCTACAGCCATCTGGCGACATGACAGACCTGCTTTCCCGACTTTCGAAGGCTTCCTCCAGCAGTTCCGGGAGGTTTTCGATCATCCCGCCGAAGGGAAGTGCGCCGGTGACCAGCTACTTACGCTCACTCAGGGAAGTAGACCAGCCGCCGAATATGCGTTGTCCTTCCGAACCCTGGCCGCGCAAACCTCATGGGTGGAGGACACGCTGAAACTCCTGTTTCGCCGGGGTCTTTGTCAAGAACTGCAATCGGAGCTCGCCTGTCGGGATGAGGGAAGGACCCTCGCCGAATTCATCGAGCTGGCAATTCAGGTGGACAATCTAATTCGTTCTCGCCGTCCCATTCGCGCGCTGCCACGCGCCACGCCACAGGAGGGCGCAACAGCTGAACCCATGCAACTCGGAGCCACTCACCTCACTGCAGAGGAACGCCACCGCCGTTTACAGAACCATCTCTGTCTCTACTGCGGGGAAGCCGGTCATCTGATAGCCACCTGCCCGGTGCGGCCTCCCAGCGGTCCGCGTGCGGTGAGTTTGAACTCCCTTTCTTCCCGTGCTGACTCCGTTATCAAATTACCCGTCCAAGTAACCATACGTGATAAGCAAGTCTCTACAACAGCCCTAATAGACTCTGGAGCAGCCGGGAATTTCATATCACTTGAATTCGCTCAACAACATGACATTATTCTCACCCCGTGTGATCTCTCTCTGGCAGTGGAGGCGCTAGACGGCCGGCCTCTCGGCGAGGGGTCAATTCATCACACCACTGAAAAAGTAACCATGCACATTGGAGCCCTCCACACCGAACGTATCCAGTTCTACACCATTCATTCTCCTCATCACGCAATAATTCTGGGTCTTCCTTGGCTGCGTACACACGAACCACACATCTCCTGGAAGGAGGGACAAATCACTCAGTGGAGTGCAACTTGCCAGCAGAACTGCCTAAACACCGTTACACGACCCCTCTTCTCCGGAGCCTCGGTGTCAAAGTCAAACCCCGATGTTCCCGATCTGCCACCAGAATGTAAAGACTTGGCCGAGGCCTTCAGCAAAGTTAAAGCTTCCCAACTTCCTGAACACCGTTCTGTCGATTGTGCCATTGATCTTCTGCCAGGCGCCTTTCCTCCCAAGGGAAGGATCTTTCCGTTATCTCAACCCGAATCTGAAGCTATGAAGACATACATACAAGAGGAGTTGGCTAAAGGATTTATTCGACCATCAACCTCACCAGCTTCAGCGGGGTTTTTCTTCGTTAAGAAGAAGGATGGTGGGCTTCGTCCATGCATTGACTATCGCGGCCTTAACGACGTAACTATCAAATTCAAATACCCCCTTCCTTTGATTCCAGCAGCATTAGAACAGCTTAGACAAGCCAAATTCTACACCAAATTAGACCTCCGCTGTGCATACAATCTAGTCCGCATTCGTGAGGGGGACGAATGGAAGACTGCCTTTTCCACCACTAGTGGGCACTATGAGTACTTGGTAATGCCCTTCGGCCTAGCGAACTGCCCGTCTGTCTTTCAATCCTTTATGAATGACGTCTTCCGTGATATGCTAGACAGATGGGTGATCGTTTATATTGACGATATACTGATCTATTCAAACTCTCTGCAAGAACACATCCAACATGTCCGGGCTGTCCTACACCGCCTTATTCAGAACCACCTCTACGCCAAGATTGAGAAATGTGAATTCCACTGCACACGCACTTCATTCTTGGGGTATGTCATCAGCCAGGAGGGGGTGGCTATGGACGAGAAGAAGGTGGAGGCAGTACTGAGGTGGCCGCAGCCTCAAACCCTCAAGGAACTGCAGCGCTTTTTGGGGTTCGCTAATTTCTACAGACGCTTCATCCGAAACTTCAGCACGGTGGCAGCCCCCCTAACCTCCATGACTAAGCAACGTGCCACACGACTAATTTGGTCTCCAGAAGCTAGGAGATCGTTCGAGGATCTGAAGAAACGGTTTACCACCGCGCCCATTCTCCACCACCCAGATCCTGATCGTCCATTTATCGTGGAAGTTGACGCCTCCAGCACGGGCGTGGGCGCTATTCTCTCCCAACGTCACGGTACCCCTGCCAAAATGTACCCCTGTGCATTCTTCTCCCGTAAACTCACCGCTGCAGAACGGAACTATGATGTGGGCAACCGCGAGCTTTTGGCCATGAAACTGGCTCTGGAGGAATGGCGGCACTGGTTGGAGGGAGCCACTCACCCATTTATCATCCTTACGGACCACAAAAATCTGGAATATCTCCGTGCCGCCAAACGATTAAACCCGAGACAGGCTAGATGGGCACTTCTCTTCACTCGCTTCCAATTTACAGTCTCTTACCGGCCCGGAACCAAGAACGCTAAGGCAGATGCTCTATCTCGCCAGGAGGAGACACCATGCAGACCCGAGGTCCAAGAAAACATCCTGCCCAATAATCTGCTGCTGGCTCCTGTGCTATGGGACATGATCACAGAAATCACGCAATTCAACCAACACAATCTGCCACCCACCGACTGTCCTCCCAACTTCCTGTTTGTTCCACAACCCTTCAGGGACAGAGTCTTGACACAGGTCCACGAAACCCCCAGCTCAGGGCACCCCGGCATGACCGCAACCATTCACCTGCTAAAAAACCGGTTCTGGTGGCCCACACTCACCACAGACGCCATCCGCTTCATCCGTAACTGCTCCACCTGTCAAACCTCAAAGTCACCCAGGCATCTTCCTGCTGGTCTCTTGCAACCCCTACCTACACCCCAACGTCCTTGGTCACACATCGCAATCGACTTCATCACCGATCTCCCCAACTCTCAAGGTAACACCACCATATTCACCATCGTCGATCGCTTCTCCAAAGCCTGCCGCTTGCTGCCACTACCCAAACTCCCCACCGCATTCGAAGCTGCTGAATTACTGTGCAACCACGTCTTCCGCTTCTATGGCTTGCCAGATGACATAGTTTCCGATCGTGGACCCCAATTCACCTCCAGAGTCTGGGCTTCATTCTTCAACCTGCTCGGTGTGAACATCAGTTTAACCTCAGGCTACCACCCTCAGTCCAACGGCCAATCTGAACGCCTCAATCAAGAGATCATTCGGTTCCTCCGAGCCTACTGCCAGCAACATCAGACCGACTGGAGTCGGTTCCTTATGTGGGCAGAATATGCCCAGAACTCCCTAGTCAAGCCCGCCACTGGTCTCACACCCTTCAAATGCATCCTTGGCTATCAACCGCCCTTGTTTCCTTGGTCAGGTGAACCCTCCGATCTCCCCTCAGTAACTGCCTGGCTACAACGTAGCGAAGAGACCTGGGACCGAGCTCACACCCATCTGCTACATGCCGTCAGACATCAAACTCACCAAGCTAATCAACATCGTCGCGCTG
The DNA here is from genome assembly GCA_033026305.1 of Cirrhinus molitorella. Classification (NCBI taxonomy): domain Eukaryota; kingdom Metazoa; phylum Chordata; class Actinopteri; order Cypriniformes; family Cyprinidae; genus Cirrhinus; species Cirrhinus molitorella. The sequence continues at coordinate 25,745,591 of CM065125.1, forward strand.
GTCCCTCTCTTGCCCCAGGGCAGTGGGTATGGCTGTCCACCAAAGATCTCCGTCTCCGACTCCCATGTCGCAAGCTCAGCCCTAGGTATGTAGGTCCATTCAAAATCATTAAACAAATCACTCCAGTATCTTTTCGTTTAGAGTTACCTGCTAATTACCGCATCTCTCCCACTTTCCACATGTCGCTCCTGAAACCCGCTGGTGGTCCGAGAGGAGACCCGGAGGAAGGAGATCTTCCGCAGCCTCCCCCCATCATGATCGACGGCGAGGAGGCCTATCAAGTGCACGAGCTGCTCGACTCCAGGCGCCGGGGCGGCACGCTACAATACCTGGTAGACTGGGAGGGGTACGGCCCGGAGGAACGTTCTTGGGTTAATGCAGGTGATATCCTTGACCCCACTCTCACAGACGAGTTTCACAGAGCGCATCCGGGGAGACCGGCCCCTCGTCCTCGTGGAAGACCCCGGCGCCGTGTGCCTCCTCGCGTCAGGAGCCGCTCGCAGGGGGGGGGCTCTGTTACAACGGAAGCTTCCGCACGTTCTCCTCTGCACCACCAGAGGGAACCTTCACCGGAGTTTTGACATCCATTCGGACTCAATCTCCCATACTCCCTCTTACCTGGGGCTGACCACACCCACACACACACCTGCACTCAATCACTCCTCATCAACTCACTGCATAAAAGCCATGCTCACGCTCAGACTTTCGCGAAGTCTTGATCTTGCCCCGGCTATCATTTCTGAGCGTTTTCTTATTGTTTGATTACCTGTTGTGACCTGGACTGTATTTCGACCTGTGATTCTTCTCTGTGCCCCCCGACTTGGATTGTCTACTGGATTGTGATTGTTATCAGCCTGCCCCGAACTTTGCCTGTCTCTGTTTACGGTACTGTCTTGCCTCTTATATTGCTGATGCTGGCTATTGACCCCTGTCTGTCTGACCACCCCTTAATAAAGCTGCTTATGGATCCAAACGCCTCTGACGCTTCGTTACAGTCAGCAGAAAGAGGCATGAAGTGCTCTAAAATTCCTTGGTAAACAGGTGCAGTGTCTTTGGTTTTCAAAAAACACAGTGGATCAACACCAGCAGATGACATTGCACCCCAAATCATCACAGACTGTGGAAACTTAACACTGGACTTCAAGCAACTTGGGCTATGAGCTTCTCGAGCCTTCCTCCAGACTCTAGAACCTTCCAAATGAAATACAAAACTTGCTCTCATCTGAAAAGAGGACTTTGGACCACTGGGCAGCAGTCCAGTTCTTCTTCTCCTTACCCCAGGTAAGATGCCTCTGATGATGTCTGTGGTTCAGGAGTGGCTTAGCAAGAGGAATATGACAATATGTCAAGAGGAATATGACAATATGTCAATTGCTTGACACGTCTGTGTGTGGTGGCTCTTGATGCCTTGACCCCAGCCTCAGTCCATTCCAATTCTTGAATCGATTTTGCTTGACAAGCCTCTCAAGGCTGTGGTTCTTTCGGGTTGGTTGTGCATCTTTTTCTTCAACACTTTTTCTTTCAACTCAACTTTCTGTTAACATGCTTGGATACAGCACTCTGTGAACAGCCAGCTTCTTTGGCAATAATGTTTATGGCTTATCCTCCTAGAAAAGGATGTCAATGATTGTCTTCTGGATAACTGTCAGATCAGCAGTCTTCCCCATGATTGTGTTGTCTAGTGAACCAAACTGAGAGACCATTTTGAAGGCTCAGAAAACCTTTGCAGGTGTTTTGAGTTGATTAGCTGATTGGCATGTCACCATATTCTAATTTGTTGAGATGAATTGGTGGGTTTTTGTTAAATGCGAGTCAATATCATCACAATTAAAAGAACTAAAAACTTAAACTACTTCAGTCTGTGTGCATTGAATTTATTTAATACACAAGTTTCACAATTTGAGTTGAATTACTGAAATAAATTAACTTTTCGACGACATTCTAATTTATTGAGATGCACCTGCATATTTATATTTATTTATTTTATACAACAAACACAATGTATTGCTGTATTTACCATATTTATTAAGAATTACATGATTGGTATGAGAATTGGTAGTGACATTCTTTAAGAATTTTTTAGTATTAATTAATAGTTTGATATCTGCCAATATTTTCTTGCTGAGGGAAATGGTGGTTTGCCCCTAAAATCATATCAAAGATATTGAATTTTTTTTAGATAGTTACATGTCAAGACATTGTTGAGGGCAAAAAATATTTATTGACAAAAAATAATATCTCAGTATTTTCTGGGATTTTATTGATAACGATAATTAGATGATATTTTGCAGTGTTATTGTGCTTAAGGAAAAGTGTTTGATATTCTTCATATTCTGTGTGGTCAGTTCACAGCAGTGATATAAATTATTCTTTAATTTTATTTTAAATTAGTTTTATTAGTTTAAATTGATTATTACCTTTTACAGGCATTTTTACTTTTATAAAGGCATTTTTTCTAAAAGTGTGCATCATCTTTTGAGTCTAATTCTTACATTTAATCATTCAATTATAATAATAATACATTTACGCTGTTACCAAACAAACTGAATCAGTAGCAACAAAATTCATCTTTGCAGAACTTGCATATGAAGTTGCATTTAGATGTATTTACACATGTTAATGCAGCTATATTTAAAATTATTTTAAAAGTGAAAGATACTTTGAATGTGAAATTAAAATTAAAACCGCCAGTAGGTGTCAACAAGTCACTGTTAATAAGTGAGTCATTGTGATTAAACCAAATCATTTAAAATGGCTGATTCATTCAGGAACGAAACACCGTCATGTTGCTCAGAGACGAGAAACAGTGCTGTGGCTGTGTTTGGAATGATATTTGTTGGCGAAATTGAGCAAAAACAGCAAATATACAGTCTAAAACGTAAGTCTTTTAATATTAACTTCTTGTTTATTGAACTGTTGTATTAAATCAATATCACATTTGTAGTCTTGCTGATTTTTAAAGGAAAAAACAGCACTCTGCGTGATTAACTATATGCATACCCCTAGTGTGTTTGTATAACACACACAAAGTAGATTAGACTTAAAAAATATCTAGAGCATATGGAAGCTATTAAGATGGCTTGACAAGATTTCTGAGCATATTTATCTGTATTTCTGATATAAACCCTCCAGTCACTTGCTTTATTTTTTAGCCATGCTTTATTGTACAGTCCTGCTGTAGGGTGATTTTTCAAAGAAGTGGGAATCGTGTCCTTTTCAGTTGAATACAAAGACTCACAGATTGCTAGAATGAAGCTTTTGAAAGGAAATCCACCTGAAAAGCCCAGAGAAACACCATCATTGTGCTCACAGTCCACTGACTGCATAGGTTTAAAGGTCCATACACTGCTGACTTTTCTCTACTGTGTGTGTATTAGCAGCTTTCTGTGTGTTGCTGTCTTTTGACTTCATTTGAAAAATCATCTGTAAATCATTCCTGGTGCCACAAATCTCAGTTACATGATCGTTTATCATTGCAAAATGCAAACTATTATCACACAGTTTTCTAGATTATGGCTGTACAGATAAATTTTCAAGTCAGTTGGATATATAATGCCCAACTTTATCCACATACATGCAGTACATTCAGCAAATTTCAACGGCATTATTTCATATTTTGTTGCAAAATGTAACTATATTATCGCCCAACAATCTGACATCCATCTACAATGTTTTCTTTTCCACAGTGACCCCATAAAGGGAGTGCTTTCTCATTCAAAATGATGATGCATAAGGTAATTTTTTTCAGATCATCTTTGTTTTTAAGCAGATTTCTTATTTGTTCATAAAAGATACTACAAAATCATACAAACTAACAAAAAGGGTAATGTGATGTTTGACCTTTGACCTGTGTGTGAACAGCAACCGGCCCGTACCGCCCCGGGCACCGTTTGTTCTCTGCGTGGAGGAGGTGTTCCTGGATCCCCAGCGGTCACTATAGTGGTGTGTATAGTAGCAGTGAATGCTGGGATATGATTAGTGCATCAGATTACACATAACTAGGCCTACACACAGTGAACTAACATCTCGATTATAATACAGTTTTGCTCCACCAACTAATAGGTCTAAATTTAGTCAATCCAGTCACATTTAAAGACCAAACACTGTACAAAACTGTAACACTGTGCCTGACAAATTAATTCTTTCAAAGAAATAGAATGGTCTGAATGTAGCTCATAGTGTTAGTCTTCATAATGTTAGTGTTATAAATAACTTCTTCAATGTTATGTCCTGAGATTGGCAGTAATTTTCTCCATTTCTTTCATATTTTGGATTAATATAGGCCAAAATGGACAATCAAGTGATTGGGTATAAGGATCTAGCGGCTATACCTAAAGACAAAGCCATTCTGGACATAGAGAGGCCTGACCTGATGATGTATGAGCCCCACTTCAGCTATTCACCAATGGAGGTAATACATTGTTTACAATATTTATGCTGTTCAAAAGTTTGGGGTCAGTAGGATTTTTTTTAAAGTGACATCATAGTGCTCAGATATTCTAAACGGCTTGATAATTGAAACTATTTGGGTTTTTGGGGGGATTGAAAAAAAGGAATGAATGGATATTTGTTACTGGACTGTGGTTGTCTCCACAATGTCACCTTTAAACAGCAGGTCATATGTTTTTTTAGAGTGTCCTAATATTGTGAGGAGTCCCCTACAACAGGTTCTATTAAATTGTCAGAAAACAATGATTTCGAAATGGTTCGTTCAAGCAACAAGTCTATTTTTGAGTCTGCAACTTTGAGTCTGCAAACCCCTTCCTTCCATAAGCCTACTCTGCTCTGATTGGTCAGCTGGCCATTCTGTTGTGATTTGGTACAGATAGGAGTACTTGAGCAAGTTAGCGAACGCTCCCATTGACAAAGCATGCACCTTTACTTAAACAAAATTGTATTATTTTAAGAATGGATTGAAACACTACATTCTTGTTTTAACACTTATGCAAGTGTGACTAGCTGATAAAACAATACAGTTTATAAACCAAAATATGTCTAAGTTCCATTCTTTATTATAAAATGAAGTAAATAGGACAATGACAGTCTACATTAATTGACACGTTCGTAGGAAATAGTGGGTTCATAGCGAATTATCAGAATTATTTCATTATTAAGACAGTAATATCATGGATATACATTACATATTAACACAAAAAACTTGATATATTAAGCACTCAATTGCAAATGTAACCATTACATATTAATCTTACTTACAAATTGTGGTTTGGAGATGCTTGATTTTCCAAATAAAAAAGGTACAGACTTTTATTTGCAAGGGTTTAACAAATCTGGCGTTGAAATCGGCAAGATTAGAAATGCAGTCCTCCACACAGCAAAAGGTTTGAATTGTATTGCTGTGGTATTGTGGAAAAAAGATCGTCACATCTTTATCTTATAGCAGTGAAAACAAAACTTGCTTTCACAGTACAGAACATAGCGTCTTCTCAACATGATGTAAACACTAGTGGTGTCAAACGATAAAAAAAAAAAAAAATTAATTGCACATTTTTCCTGAAATTAATTGCGATTAATCCTACCTGACATCAAAGTTTTTTTATGTTTAATGCCATATTTTTTAGGACTAAAGGCAAGTATCACTAATTCCAGCTGATGTCTCTATGGATTTTTTCCCTAATGTTTAACCACTGAATTGTAACATTTATTAGACTTTAAAAAATAACTTCAAATTTAAGTGAACTTGAAATAATCTTCATATAAACCTAATATAATAAATGTCATATAGCTAGCTACCTGTGCCCTGCAGTAAGATAATATAGCCTAAAGTTATTAAACACTAAATTATTTAAAATTCTAAATTATATAAAGACAAAACTTATATTTTGATAAGTAACTTGATATTTTGGCAGCTGTTACTTTAAAAGCTGCCGCTGCTGAACTTAATGCGGCTCTGACACTGCTTTAAATGTGACTCGTAAATAAGAAATACTTGCATGCACAGTTTTAAGGCTGCTTTAATTGACTTTTTTGTAAATTCATGTTTTAACTGATTACATAACTATGACATTGAATAGTTGGTTTGAAAATGATTGAAATGCGCTTTAATATAAGCCTAAAGCACACGCTGGCATTTGTGGGTGCACTTGAAGAGGATGTGCTACGAACGCAGTATAACGGCTGACAGGACAGGTAAATTAATTTTTACCAACATATGGCCTGACAACATCTCATGTGACAGTAGTTCACTGATGTTCTACTGAAGCTCCTCGTCACTGGTACCGTTTCTGCACTCATTTGACTCGCGTCTGATGCTGAAGTGAAGTTGTAGTGCGCATCTGAAAGGTCTCCCGTTTAATGTGCTCTTAAAGACACTGCACATCTAAATAAATGCATTTCTTTAGCAGTTGTGAGTGGGGTGGCCAAACCTACACTGTAAAATACTATTTGTTGAGTCAACTTAAAATAATTTGTTACCTGCCTGCCTTAAAATTTTAAGTTCAGTCGACTTAAATAAAGTTTTATCAACTTGAAATTTTACATTTTACTAAGTGACAACTTAGATATTTGAGTTGATTCAACTTAAAATTTTAAGGCAGCCAAGTAACAAACACAGCTGTTAAGTTTAACAAACAATTTTTTAGTTTAGTCAACTCGATTATCTAAATTGTCACAATTTAACATTTCAAATTGAATAAACTTATTTAAGATTTTAACATATGACAACTCATTAAGGCAGCTCTGAGTCTGAGTTGAGAGACAATATCTTTATTTATCATGCCCTTTTTTGATTAACAACTTTGCAGTCTATTTACACTGAAGGATAGCTAAGTTACAAACTGTAAAAGATATAGTTTTCGAAAACACATATGATCTGCTCTTTAAAGATAGTATTACTTTTATTTAGCCCGGAAATATTAAATTGCTTCAAATAAATTATGTAAATTATTGCGTAATTATTTTAAATTATTTTAAAATATATTCAAATAGAAAATAAGAAAAATAATCTTCATAATTTTCAAAAATAATTAACCAACCCCAGACTTTTGAATACTAGTGTTGTGCTGTTATTTGATAATGAGATCTGATGGTCTATTTTGGTATTGTCTCATAGACTCAAAGCTGTTGAATTGTCAGACTTTCATTCTGTAACACACTCTGTCTGTCAGCGTGTGTGATGTGTTCACTGGTTAGTTTCCTGCTGGGTGTGATGTCTCGCCCTCAGAGTGCCTGGACTGAGATCAGCGCACACACACACACATATACACACACAGACACACGTCATGTTAGCTCGGCTCTCCAGCTGTAATTTCCTTTTTTGTTTCGCTGTAATGGAAGCTTTACGCTTCATTAAGTCTGTAAACCTGTCTGTGGAAATGTCTGGATATCTCACTTACTGCCAACAACTGACCTCTCTCTCTCTCCCTCTGTCTGTCTCTCTCTTTTTCTTTCTCTAGAGGTCATTATCTCCTCGTTCAATCTCCCCTCCTCCATCTCCAGAGGTAAGTTGCATATATAAATCAAACAAAACATAAAAAGGAAAGTCTGGAATCTTGTCTCAATAAGTTTGCGAAAGAAACCACTTTTTAACATCAGATTTGATTTCTAAAAAGCCAGCATTAAAGCCATAATCCACCAGAAGCCTTGCATCACAGCTATTTCACCACTGAAGGACCAAACTATCTATTTTATAATCTGCTTTAGAGTCTCTCTGGATGATTCTTAATCACACAGAGCTTCTACATGTAATTCCAGAACAGTCTATCAAAGGATGTCTATCAGAGGGATTGGTCAGAGCCCAAATCATCAGGCAGCTCGTCTCCAGCCTCCACACAGCTAAGCAAAAGCATCACTGTCAGCACAAAAGTCTCACACCAGCAACAGCACTTCCACAGGCCAGGTTAGGTACTACAGCACCTCACAAACACAGTTAACAAACCCCAATTACTATCAAACTCTAAAACTAAACAAAACAACCTCACTTTTCCTCCTAGACAATGGAACAAACATATACAAGAAGCCGCCTATATATAAACAAGGTATGAAACATCAAAACTGCTTTTGTTTTCATATCAATAATTCTGAAACATTCTGAATATGTGTATTTGAATGGATGTAGATGTCTCAGCAGCCATTCCACATGGTAAACACATGGAGGATTTAATCATCGAGTCCTCAAAGTTTCCCGCCGCACAGCCTCCAGACCCCAACCAGCCCTCGAAGATAGAGACGGACTACTGGCCCTGCCCACCTTCACTAGCTGTTATAGGTAATTCACGCTAATAATGCACATAATAATGCTAACAGCACATGCAATTGTAAGCAGTATTTAGTATCAAGGTACAATTTTATGATGTGATAGTATTGACATTGTTGTTCATCGACTTTTTACACTCTTCATCTCACAATCACGTGTTTGTACCACAGAGAAAGAACGGAAGAAGAGTGTGGCGTCCAAGGCGGCTGAGGGAGAGGAGGGTGAGGAGGATGATAAATATGATGACAGTGATCTGTCGGAAGACATGTGGAGACTTCGGCAAATGCAGAAACAGGAGCTCAACAAGGTGTTTATCAGTGCTGTTTTATTATCTGTAAACTTAGATGTGTCAAGCAGAGTCCTGACATTTTACATTCAAAGTTTTCTTAATTCTTGTATTAGTTAATGAAATTAATAATTATAAAAATAATTTTACTCTAAAAGACATCAAATGAATCAATAGTGACAGTAAAGACAAAAAAGCAAGAAGTGTCACATTTTCCACCCAAAAAAATACAGTGAGGGAAAAAATTATTTGATCCCCTGCTGATTTTTGCCCACTGACAAAGAAATGATCATTCTATAATTTTAATGGTAGGTTTATTGGAACAGTGAGAGACAGAATAAATTGATTTGACCCCTTTGCAAAACATGATTTAGTACTTGGTTGGCAATCACAGAGGTCAGACGTTCCTTGTAGTTGGCCACCAGGTTTGCATACATCTCAGGAGGGATTTTGTCCCACTCCTCTTTGCAGACTCGAACATTCATCTCCCTTCACAGATTTCTATGGCATTAAGGTCTGGAGACTGGCTAGGCCACTCCAGGACCTTAATGTGCTTCTTCTTGAGCCACTCCTTTGTTGCCTTGGCCTTGTATTTTGGGTCATTGCAATGTTGAAATACCCATCCATGACTCATTTTCAATATCAGGTTCTCACCGAAGATTTGCACTGCATAGTCTTCACTGTATAAATTAAATAAGACTAATTCTTGTTAAAACTACCAAGTAATTCATTCAAGAGCAGTCATTAATTTTCTTTCATTCATTTTCTTGGATCAACATTAAGGACACCGACAGCAGCTAGTAAATTAGGCGTGGTCACTTTAAGAAACAATGCATCCAATATAATAATACACATACAATTTATTTCTCAACTGTTTACTTAAAACATAACCAACAATTTTTCCAAGGATACTATTCAAGACAGGTATTTCGACATCATTTTGTATGTATTTGTCAGTTCAAGAGCAAGAAAGGAAGGGGCAAATTCGATGCTCAGGCACTTTGAGATGTGTCTCTCTGCGTACGTCCTGTGCGCTGCGCTTTCGCATCTTTTTGTGTTTTCATGTTTAAACTGGCGATTTGTATTTGTTAGTTTAGGTGCAGGAGGACGCGAAGGAGAGCTCGGTTCAGTGTTTGCACGCTGTTCGTGAGACGCAGCTCTCATTGCGCATCGAACACGGCGCACGAGTACTCGGTTGAGTTTTTCCACATCTTGTGTTCAAATGCTTTAAATTGTTTTGAATGTTGAAACTGGCAAGACTTAAAACACGTGCAAATGATAAGCTTTCGTGAGGACATGCAGCAGTGGCCAGTCAGCTGTCCTGTGCGTCTTTTTAGGCTGACCTCAGCCAGTCTGTTGATTTCGCCGAGGGCCCCCCCTCCGTCGTGGGCCCCTATAATCATCACCACCTTTCACCCCACTAGCGACAGCCCTGGACAAGATCCTCCCATGTAGTTCTGGGCTGATTTCTCACCGTTCTCATGATAATTGTAACTCCACGAGGTGAGGTCTTGCATGGAGCCCCAGAGCGAGGGAGATTGACAGTTATTTTGTGCTTCTTCCATTAACGAATAATCGCACAAACTGTTGTCACCTTCTCACCAAGCTGCTTGGCGATGGTCTTGTAGCCCATTCCAGCCTTGTGTTGGTCTACAGTCTTGTCCCTGACATCCTTTGACAGCTCTTTGGTCTTTTGGTCCATGGTGGAGACTTTGGAATCTGATTAATTGATTGATTGATTGATTGATTGCTTCTGTGGACAGGTGTCTTTCATGCAGGTAACAAGATGAGATTGGGAGCACTCCCTTTAAGAGAATGCTCCTAATCTCAGCTTGTTACCTGTATAAAAGACACCTGGGAGCCATAAATCTTTCTGATTGTATAGGGGATCAAATACTTATTCAATTCATTTAAATCCAACTTTTTTGAAATGCGTTTTCTGGATTTTGTTATTTTGTTACAATAAACCTGCTTTTAAATGTATAAACTGATCATTTCTTTGTCAGTGGACAAATGTACAAAATTGGTAGGGGATCAAATATTTCATTTCCCCTTAGTGTATACAAACACAGCTGTTTTCAACAGTGATGATAATGTTTCTTGAGCAGCAAATCAGCATGTTAAAATCATTTATCAGTCATGTGACACTGAAGACTGGAGTGATGATGCTGAAAATGCAGCTTTGAAACCATCACAGGAATACTTTTCTTATTATAATTACTTTAAAATAGTTATTTTAAACTATTTGTACTGTATTTTTGATTAAATAAATTTAGGTTTGGTGAGCATAAGAGCATCTTTCAAAACATTAAAAAATCTTTTGGACCCTAAAAGCTGGAGCGTAGTGTACATGCAGTTTTATGTCTATTCTATGTCTATTTTTATTTCTATGTCTATTTCTATAGTACAACATTCATTTCACACCACAAACACATAAAAAGGTCATTCAAAATTTGAAAGAAATAGTAACATGTCAAACCACCTAAAATACACATTTTCCATTCCATCAACCTTACATCTTAAGAGTCGGAATTTTATTCTATTGTACTGTATTCTAAAGAATAGAGCAATTTTTTTTGCAATGTTTATTTGAAATTTCAAGTTCAAGTATTATAAGCACCTAATATTCACTTACACTTAAATCAGAGTGGCAGTTTTAAGAGTTATAATTCTGTTCTTTTCTATTCTAGAGAATTGTCATGGTGTAAATCTGTTCTGTTCTATTCTATTCTATATTATTCAATATTGTTGTATTAGTATAGTTATTTTTGTCATATTTACACTTTAGAGTGTTCATAATTTTATTATATTCTGAATTGTAATGTATAGTGCCAGGATTGTCCTACTGTAATTCTATTCTATTCTATCTATCCTATTCTATCCTGTTCTGTTCTATTCGGTTGTTCTCCTCTGAATAGTAGAAAAGTTCCAACATTAAGGACACTGATCTTTATTCTATTTTATTTAGATAGTCGTGTTATTTTTGTTTTTGTTGTTTTGTTGCACTTCAGAGTATCAGTAGTACAGAATTATAGTCATAATCCTATTTTCCCATTAAGACTACTGATTTATATATATATATATATATATATATAATATGTCAGCCATTAAGAGTCATGTCATATTTAAATTTTTATATTAAAATTTGACCTTTTTTTCCTGTTCTGACTTCTTCCCATTATTTTCTTAAGAAACTCAGGCTAAAGGTTTATTGGGTTGGCTCTTATTTGTGGGATCTTTTGTCTCACACGACCTTCAAGTGAAGGCCACAGTTGGTTTCAAATGAAGGACAAATCTGTAGGGATTCTTGCATTTCCTGTCGAAACAGGGAGCCAAGCTGATCAATTCAGTCTCTCAGCCTGTGTATAATGTTTCAGTGTCCACCTCACCCCTCAAACTCCCTCTTCACCTCTCATTCTCTCTCTCTCTCTCTTCACAGATTCAATCCAATCTAGGAAAATTGATACTAAAGGAGGAGATCGAGAGTTCTGCCCCTGTCCGAAGGAAAACACGGTCTCTGCCCGACAGGACACACATGCATATAGGTACATTTCAATGCTTTTATGGGTGGTTGTCACTGTGATTGTTCACTGTCTGATAAGGAATAACAGAATAGAAAGATACACAGAGATTACTGCATTACTGACAGCAGTTGTTGTGTGTACTGAACATCTGAGTCAGTCTTTCCACCTGCGGACAGAGCTTATGCGTGACAGACTAATAATCTGAATCAGATTAGAGTTTATAGGTCTCTAGGGGAAAGGTCAGAGTCTCGAGAACTCAATTTGAACCATTATTATACCCTGTACCCTCTTTCACTGAAAATGGAGGTGATTCCAGTTAAATACAAAAGCTGGTTCACCTTGTACTTACAGTGGCCCCTTCTGGTTGAAGAGAGATGCTGCATCCACACATCCCTAATGGAAAACATTTTGGCTTCAGCATCATTACTTAGATAAGATGATTATTTGAATGGTATTTGTGCCAGTACATTAACATGTTTCTTCATTTCTTTTCACAGCATCCAAATCCCCCTCATTTCCTTCCTACACTAAGACTGGCCTGACTAGGGTGAGAAAATGAAATCTGTTTTGATATGTCAGCTTTGTGAGATCCGTCCTTAATTACACTGATTTAATTAGTCTGGTGTTTTGTGTGTTACAGCTCCAGTCTGCAGAGTTCTCCTCTTCAAACAGTGAAAAAGGGAGTCAAAGTAAGTGTGTTTCTATTCTATTCTATTCTATTCTATTCTATTCTATTCTATTCTATTTAAATTTCTACTTTTTTACATTTGTTACACTTCAACCAGAGTGCCAATATTGAGAGTTATAATTCTATTTTATTCTGTTCTAAAGAGTACAGCTATTTTTTTCCAGGTTTATTTGGAATTTATTCAAAGTTCCAGTATTAAGAGCACTGATCTCTATTCTATTCTTTTCTATTCTATTCTATTCTATTCTATTCTATTCTATTCTATTCTATTAATAGTGTAATTTCTGTCATGTTTATGTAATAGTGTAATTTCTGACGTTTATTTATACTTTAAACAAAGCGCCATTATTGAGAGTCACTATTCTATTCAATCTAGTCTTTTTTTTTCATTTGTTACACTTCAGAGTGCTTTTTTAAGGCCAAATAAAATAGTGCTTTTTAAGAGTGCAGTTTTAAGATCCATAATTCTGTTCTATTCTGCTCTAAATAGTAATTTAGAGTTAAAGTACTGTCATGATGCAATTCTATTCTGATCTGTTCTTTTCTATTCTATTATTTTCTAAATAGTAGATCAGATTTTGCCATGTTCATTTAAAATCTAACCAGAGTAAGTTCCAGTATTAACGGCACTGATTTTTATTCTATTCTGTTCTGTTCTATAATATTTTTTGACTTTTTAACATTTGTTACGCTTCAGAGTGCCAATATTAGGAGTTATAATTTTATTCTGCTCTAAACAGAAGAGAGATTTTTTTTGCTGTTTATTTGGAATTTAATCAAAGTTCCAGTATTAAGAGCACTGATCTCTATTCTATTCTATTCTATTCTATTCTATTCTATTCTATTGTAGTGGAGTAATTTTTGTCATGTTTATTTATACTCCAACAGAGCACCAGTATTGAGTCACTATTCTATTTTACTCTGCTCTATTGTATTCTATTGTATTCTGTTCTGTTCTATTCTATTTCATTCTGTTCTATTTGTCTTTTTTCATTTATTATACTTCAATTAAAGCGCCACTTTTAAGAGCTGTTATACTTCTGTTCTATTTTATTTTAAATAGTAATTTAGAGTTCATGATGCAATTCTATTATTTCTGTTCTATTCTTTTTTAAACAGTAGATCAGTTTTTGCCATGTTCAATTTAAATTTAATCAGTGTAATTTAAAGTATTAAGGGCACTGATCTCTATTCTATTCTATTCTATAATAATTTTGCCTATAATAATTTTACATTTGTTACACTTTAAACAGAGTGCCAATATTAGGAGTTTTTCAATTATATTCTATATTATTCTATTCTAAAGAGTAGAGCATTTTTTAATCAAAGGTACAGAATTAAGAGCACTTATCTCTATTCTATTCTGTTCTATTCTAATAGTGTAGTAATCTATTTATATTTTAAACAAAGTATTAGTATTGAGTCACGATTCTATTCTATTTTATTCTGTTGTTTTTTTTTATTTGTTGCACTTAAATCAGAGTGCCAGTTTTAAGAAACAGTAATTTAGAGTTCAAGTATTGTCATGATGCAGTTCTATTTGCTTCTATTCTATTCTTTCTATTCTACTCTTTTCTAAATAGTAGATCGGTTGGCCATGTTCAACTGAAATTTAATCAGTGTAAGTTCCAGCATTAAGGCCACTGATCTCTATTCTATTCTATAATCATTTTGACTTTTATTTACATTTGTTACACTTTAATTAGAGTGCCAATATTAAGAGTTATAATTCTATTCTATTTTATTCTTTTCTAGAAGAGTAGAGCCATTTTTTGCCATGTTTATTTGGAATCTCATTAAAGTTTCAGCATTAAAAGCACTTATTTCTATTCTATTCTAATAGTGGAGTCATTTTTTTAATGTTTATTAGTATTTTTTAAATAGTAATTAAGAGTTCAAGTATGGTCATGATGTAATTCTATTTTGTTCTATTCTTTTCTAAATAGTAGATCAATTTTTGACATGTTTATTTGTAAATTAATCAGTGTTCCATTATTAATGGGACTGATCTCTATTCTATTCTATTCTATTCTTGTAATAGTAGTTATTTTTACATTCGTAACACTTCAGAGTGCCAGTACTAAAAGTCATAATTCTATAGTAAATATCAGTACTGATATTCATATATTTTCTAATACAATATATCATTAAGAGTCATTATTATATTCTATTCTAAATAGTAGAGGGTTTTTGTCATGTCTATTTACACTTTAATCAGAGTGCCAAAAGTCATTATTCTATTGCACTGTGTTTTGTTGTAGTCTATTCTCAACTTTTTAAAATGAATATAAATCAGATTAAATTGAATAGGTTTTTTGTCATGTTTTTATACCCCCCTGCTCATTGTATTATTGTTTCTCTTTCTCTCTGTCTCTTTACAGATTTCCAGGTATGTAATAGTTTACATTACAGTAAATTCATATTCTTAACAGATGAAGAAATTCAATTTATTAACCAAACCAACTTTGTTATAACCCTTTAAGTAAGGAATACAATACAAGCCATTCATATGTAGACAATTGCAGTAGTAGCTTTTCAGAAATAATCAAATGGTTAGTTAAGCTTTGCAGCCTTCAATTTCAGCAGTTTTTCTATAACATTTTACAATCCAAATGTATGTAATAATTGAAGAGCTCTTTTCCAAAACGCTATAAATCCATTTTGATTAATTTGAGTAAAAATGTGTTTTCTTTACCAAGAAAGTGGCAAGGCAAGATGAAAACCAATATTTTCTGTTTCAGACTTTCACATAGCATCTTTAGGTTATAAATACATTAAAAATTCAAATCCAGATTTTGATTTTCATCGAGATTTATTATAAAAACTGAATATTTTTCCCCCAAATGCAGTAAATCCAGCAGGACTCTATTCTTACTTTTCATTAAAAATAAATAACTTTTCAATAAAAATAATAATAAAAAAATAGGGGAACAGTCAAAATTTTCATGCAATCAAATTCATCAATTCATGTTGAGTTTAATGTTTTAAATATTACATTTTGAATATAGAAATATTAAATGATTTAAATCACTAAAAATATACTTTAAAAATGAAACTACAAGCCAGTAAGTGGTGTCAAGTCACTTATTTAATTACTGAATCATATTCGATTTGATTCGTTCGAACGGCTGATTTATTGAGGAATAAAGCAAGTGACTGTCTTTATGAATGGAAAATTGACTCACTAGATTAGTGTAAAAACGCATTCATTCATAAAATTTAAATTTCATTCATAAAAAGCACCACTGTGTTTGAATGGCAGCGCAGCGGCTCAGTTGTGACTTTGTTTCAAGCTAGTTTTCACAAAGAAATGGTGCAAAATCGGGCAATAGTGATAGAGTCAGACAACGTAAGTAACTTAATATTATCTTCTTGTTTATTTAAATGTTGTGTTAAATCAAAATCTCATTTACAAAATCCCTTACTGTTTACAATGCGTGTAATGTGTGCTGTGATTGGTTGAGAGGATCTATCGCATTTTGCAGAGAAAGGAGACTGGCGTTTGTCGCGGTTTGGAAAAAAAAAGGAGAAAACATGACAGAATAACACTGCGAATATTGCATTTTGTGTAAAATTAATAATGGACTTTTCAATACCGACCAGATACAATACTGATGTTGGCAATAACTATTTAAAAAAAAATGGCGTTTATCGCGTTTTGGAAAAGAGCTCTTCAATTGCACAAATTACAGTTGTGTTTATTATATGGTATTTTTATAGAATGGAGATGCCCAAAGTAGAAGGATAGACAGAGGGAATTCACTCCCTAGTATGCTGGAACAAAAGGTGATGTAACCATATCATCTGCCAACTATTTAAGATTCAAAATCTTGTATTGTTACTAAATGAGATTTGATCCTGGTCAAAATTCATTAATATTGTATTTGCACCATCTATGTATTCGTTTGGCAGATTTACCCATATGAGATGCTCATTGTGACCCACAGAGGCAGAAACAAACTCCCTCCTGGTGTAGACAGGACAAGACTGGAGGTAGAAATTGCTTTCGCTCATTATTTTACCACGTTGCACTGTTCTGCAAGGAAATGTTGACCACATAACCTCTCTCTCTCCAGAGGCACTTGTCGCCTGAGGAATTCCAGAATGTCTTTGGAATGTCCATCGAGGAATTCGACCAGCTCTCCCTTTGGAAGCGGAACAACCTGAAAAAGAAAGTCTCTCTCTTCTAGTAGTCAGAGAAACACGTTCTTTTACGAACACTCTCACGCGTCTGCACTTCCGCTTGTTAAGGAAAAGAAAAGATGAGGAATGTGGTTTGAGGAATGTGATTTTGCCAGCAAAAAAAATCAGTTATCCTTATTGTTGGATAAGCAGCTAACATTCATATCCGAGTCTGTGGTGTTGTCTCTTTTTCTAGTTGCAGCTACTATGTCAGGACTTCACTGAGGTTACAAAGTCCTCTTCTGTGTGTGCTTAGTAAAGCTATAATGATATACACAGATATGAATGCTACGTATACACATGAATCGTACCAGTTATTTGAGCAGACCAAATCCCTGCAAAAAAATTCAGGACCAACAGGAACCTGTGAATTTAAGTCACTGCCACACTTTGCAGCCTTTATGTGCTAAGCATTAATTTAAAAAACCTTTAAAATATGGGTCAATGACATTTTTTTTGTCAAGGTTTATTAATTAAATTTAAAAATGCCATCTTTACATACTAGGGCTGGATTAAAAATATAGATTCCTTGAATTTAATAGATTCTCATTTTTACGAAACCATATTGATTCTTAAAGGTCTACTCAAGTGTTTGAGTGCAACATGCAATCTTGTCTCTGGACCGGAGCAGACTGTGCACGCTGTGTCTGAATCATTCCCTATCCCCTTTAGTGCACTACGCTCCATTCACCATGCAGAAAATACTAATTTTGTGAATAAGTGACCAATTTCAGCAGCAGCTTCAGTGTCTATTTATTTATAGTGCAGGGGGCGGGACGCTTTGGATTCTAGAGAGCATTTGATTGGACAGAAAGTTTGATAAGAAGTTGAAGTGCAGGGTGATGTCATCAAAATCCATATTGGCGGAGGTTAGAAACTGTATGTTTTGAATGCGTATATCTTCTAAATGTGAATTTTGTCATTGTTTTGGAGCACACTAGCTTGTATATAAACTTAAAGCTAACCTATTCATACTAAAAGCTAAAAAACTGATTTCATGGGGACTTTAAATTCCAAGAATTGATTAGTCTAGCCTGTCCTCAGTTAATCAGTGGAACATTGCAGCGCACCTCCCATCCAATAAATCACGATAAGCTTTGTGCTTTGTTACTTTTGATATCAAAAATCATCTTATGGTTTAAATTCTGTAAAATTTATCACAGTATTAAAACAATAAATGATGTTTAGGCGCTGTTTAATGTGAAGTGACAGACAGCACCTCAGTTCAAGAGAAGCATTAACAGATTGTGTCCTCGACTTTAACCAGTTTCAGCATGAAATAAACATGATTAAACATCCGAAAGTATTTAGAAAGAGTACAACTTACTGAATCCATTTCCTGTCTCAAGTAATCGATCAATCGGCGTTTCAACTGTGGAAAACATTCACGATGACTATAAATTTATTAGTGAGCTAGGAAAAAAATGAACTCCAGAGAGCATTTGACTGGACAGAAAGTTTGAGGAGAAGTTGAAGTGCAGGGTGATGTCATCAAAATTGTTAATACATATTGGCAGAAGTTAGAAAGTTTAGAATTCTTTTATCTTCTACATGTGAAATTTGTCATTGTTTTGGAGCACACTAGCTTATATAAAAACTTAAAGCTAACATATTCATACTAAAAGCCAAAAATTGATTTCATGGGGACTTTAAATCCCAAGAATCGATTAGTCTAGCCTTTTTTCAGTAATGAATGGAACATTGCAGCGCACCTCCCATCCAATAAATCGCAGTAAGCTTTGTGCTTTGTAACTTTTGATATGAAACAAGCTATGTCTATTTTATTACAGTGTTCGAATAATAAATGCCGTTTTGGCGCTGTTAATGTGGAGAGTGACAGATCGCTGTAGCGCCTCAGTTCAAGAGAAGCGGCAAACGTGAACTGGTCATCTAGTCTTTTTAACCAGATTCAGCACGAAATAAACGTGAATAAACATTAGGAATGTTATAAGATTCTATATCTATATTTATAACTTACCGAATCCTTATCCTGTCTTAAGTAGTCGCTCAATCGCAGTTTCAACCGCGAAAAGACGTCAATTTAACAGCTTGTGTTCAATATGTCACGTAACGTCACATTTACCTTTAAAAAACATACCTCCTGAGCATAAACTCGTTAGTCAGTTATATAATGAACTCTAGAGGGGAGAATTGTGCTAAATATGTGACCCTGGACCATAAAACCGGTCATAAGGGTAATTTTTTTTTTTTTTGAAACTTAGATTTATACATCATCTGAAAGCTGAATAAATAAAATAGGACATTATTTGGCCAAGATACAACCATTTGAAAATCTGGAATCAGAGAGTGCAAAAAAAAAAAAAAACTGAGAAAACCATCTTTAAGGTTGTTCAGAAGTTCTTAGCAAGGCATATAAAATTAAGTTTTGATACATTTACGGTAGGAAATTTACAAAATATCTTCATGGAATGCGATCTTTGTCTATTGCTACAAATATACATGTGCAACTTATGACTGGTTTTGTGGTTTAGGGTGACATATACGCAACATATTTGCGTTAAAACATATTCATTATAATTTTTACTGTACTAAATTGAGTGTACTTTGTGTACAACCTTCAATATTATAGTAAAGTAGTAAACAGTATTTTACAGCATTATTTGAGAGATTTTTCTTAAGAAATGTTGGCATGTACTGTACCTGATGTATATCCAAAATAATTGATATTGAATCAGAAATCGAATCGCAAGCTTGTGAATCAGAATCAAATTGAATCATGAAATTGGTGTCAAAACCCAGCCCTAATACATACAATAACTTGAATACACCTCTTCTATGATAAGCATGAATTATTTTTTGAATTAAAATACAGATTAAAATTGATAAAAATGGCAGGGTGATACAACTGACCTAATATAAGGAGGAAAAAATCATGACATTTCATTCATTAATTAATGATATTTGTAACATGTGACCCTGGACAACAAAACCAGTCATAAGTAGCATGGATATATTTGTAGCGATAGCCAAAAATACATTGTATGGGTCAAAATGATTGATTTTTCTTTTATGCCAAAAATCATTAGGATATTAAGTAAAGATCATGTTCCTTTAAGATATTTAGTAAATTTCCTACCATAAATATATCAAGCTTAATTTTTGATTAGTAATATGCATTGCTAAGAACTTCATTTGAACAACTTTAAAGGATTAGATTTTTTTGCACCCTCAGATTCCAGATTTTCAAATAGTTGTATCTCGGCCAAATATTGTTCTATTCTATCCTGTCCTATCCATACTTCAATGGAAAGTTTATTTATTCAGCTTTCAGATGATGTATAAATCGTAATTTCAAATGCTATATATAAGGCATCAACATTTTTAAAAGCCATATGAAACCAGCATATATCAACACAAAGAATACAAACTGGCATACATTTTAAACAAGACTTTTTTTTTAATTATTATTCTTCATAGTGGACAGTCTTATTTGTCATTGACCCATATTTGTAAAAGCAGCTCAGTATTTGAACTATTGCTGATAGTTTGGAATCAAGTACAATTTATACTAGACACTCAAGACGCACATGTTGCACACCCTCATTCCTTACACCTATATATACAAATATTACCCACGCAGATACCAGTGGTACAATATACAGGTATAGCACCAATTCCCATGGCAACAGCTCATGTTTCCGAGTGCGAGTACGCTGTTCCAAAGAGAGCTACTGTACATTAGTGAGAGTTTACTGAATATTGAATATGAGACATATGAATCCTGCATGGCAATTGTATCCTGCTTTTCTTCAGTGATGATGGATTGTGAATCGTGGGTGTGATCAATACGTCTCTTCCGCAGGATGTATTGATCAAACAGTGTCACTCGCTCCCTCTATCCTATCGTCGTTTTCTCTCCCTCCTCCCCGTTTTGCTGCTATTGCCTTTTAAAGCACCTTTACTGTTTTGGTTCTATCCTCTTTCGTTCTTGACGGGTGGAAATGTTTTTTTTATAGTGTTCCTGTTTTATAGGATAAGGATATAGGTTAGGATATCAAGGGATTTCAGACGTATGCACCTGATGGTTGCTGTTGGCCTGATGGATTGATTTTGCAACCCTGGTTTTTGCTTTCTGTAGATTTTACAAAAACAGAGATGAATGTGATATTTTCTTTTATTGCATTGGTCACAACCCACAAGATATTGAATTGGAAAGACAGAAAGATGAGTTTACTGAACTGCAAATAAAAAAGCAGTGATGTTTCATAGGTCCACATTTTGCAACAAAGTTTATTAATCAACTATATTAATTATAATTATATGAAAAATAATTAACATTCGTATTAGTCAATAATATTAATATACACTACCAATCAAAAGTTTTTTAGTGTTTTTTAAAAGAAGTCTCTTCTGCTCACCAAGCCTGCATTTATTTGATCTAAAGTAAATAATAGCCAAAACAGTAAAATTTTGAAATATTTTTACTTTTTAAAATGGATTTTCTAATTAAATGTTTTAAAATGTAATTTATTTCTGATTTCAAAGATGAATTTTCAGCATCATTACTTCAGTCTTCAGTGTCACATGATCTTTCAGAAATCATTCTAATATGCTGATTTGCTGTTCATGAAACATTGTTATTGTTATTGTTGTTATTATTATTATTATTATTATATTTGAAATAATATTACATTTTTAATATAATTTTATTATAAATATTTAAAACAGTTGATTCAGTACCATTCAAAAGCTTGGAGTTGCAAAATAAAATATAGAAATTTATGCTTTTATTTAGCAAGGATGCTTTAAATTGATCAAAAGTGATGATAAAACATTTATAATATTACAAAACATTTCTATTTCAGATAAATGCTGTTCTTCTAAACTTTCTATTCATCGAAGAATCCATAAAAAAATTCAGCTGTTTTCAACATAATGATGTTAAAAATTCAGCTTTGAAATCACAGGAATAAATTACATTTTGAAATATATATTTAAATAGTTTTAAATCATTTTAAATAGTACAAATATTTTACAATTGTACTGTTTTTGCTGTATGTTTAGATCAAATAAATGCAGGTTTGGTAAGCAGAAGAAACTTCTTTAAAAAAACTTATGAATCTTACTGTTCAAAAACTTTTGACTGGTGGTGTGTGTATATATAACACAAAATGTTATATTAGATATATTTATATTCAAATACTTTATATATTAATATATTTAAATATACATTATATATTAAATCAATAAATAAATTAAATCAATGTTGAAAATAAAAATATAATATTGAATGTATAAAAACTAACACTTCATTTAAATTCTGTTTTAAAAATCAGTTGTAATTTGAAAGGCATTTTCAATTCTGTTCCGAATGGCACACAACCCTGTAGTTTATATATTTTATTCAATATCAAATATTCATTTATATGCTTTTATTGCTCCAGTGACCAAATGAAGTGTTTGGATAGAGTGCATGCTTTGTATCCAGAGTTTGTACCTTACAAAACCGAAAATCACTAAAAAAGCAACACATATATCAGCTTGAGAATGTACAGTAGAAGTACAAAAATAGACATTCCATATTCATTTTTGTAGAAGCACTGCTCAAGAGGAAATAGTGCTTATTAAAAAACCTGTAGAATTATTTGTGAACACAATCTGACACCCGATTTACACTTCTGTTGTGACTGAAAGGGCACAAATTCATCACAGTGATCAAATGGTCATCACAATACTCAATAATCATTCAGTTGTGCTACTTATCAGTTATGATTTTTTTTCAGTGGCAGCTTAAAGTTGTGCTTTTTTGGTCTGAAAATATCTGTGGCTTTCGAAGTCAGGCCTTCTTTATGAAATACATTTTTTTTGCTAGGAATATTTTGCAGTAGGACACTCATTGCAACATCCTAAAGCACTTGATTCACTCTTACACACCTAAAAGGATGAATGTTTTCACAATACGCTCTTTTAACCCACATGTACATGAATCTGACAATTGTCATGTGAAAAATGTTGCAAATATTAACATGTATTCATTTTTCTCTACTTCATGAATAGTGCTTTTCTTCTTTTCATTTTTTTATGTGAAAGTGTGATGAATGGGGAGAAAATAAAATGGATTTATTAAAGTGAGTGTATTGTTATGATTTTATTATTAATAGCAGTGGTATTGTTGTTTCATTATTTTGATTTGTTAGTGGTTCACTAATGATTTTAACAGATCATTTGAATGAATATTCAGTTCAATAAAGTTTATGATTTTAATAGCGTTTTGTGTGTTTTATTTATTTATTCATTTTTAGATAATAGGATGTATTTCCGTATTCCCACAATAAAGAAAATAAAGGCTATATATATATTTGAAATATATGCTAAGTATATGTTGCAAAAGTTGAAGCTAAATGAAGTATATATTTTTTGAAATAGAAACAGGGGCAAAATATACATACATATATATATAACAATTGTGGATGGCCTACTAGAGATTAAAAATAGATTAATAATCATTTAATAATATTTTATATTTTATATATATAGAAATATTGCCATTTTTGGAGCATTTTAAATTATGCGTTATAGACAACAAGTCAAGTTTCTTCAAATGTGACATGTGAATGCATTTTCTTGGACTGAAATATATAGAGGTAAAAATATTAAAAAATTCAAATTAAATGCTTTTTATTTATACTTTTAAAATATATTATAAAAAATAATTTTAAAATACATTTTAAATGTCTAAAAATATATTAGCAGGAAATGTATTATACAGTATACAGTATATATATATATACTTTTTCAAATACATTTTAAATATAGAAATATATTTAAAAAAATACAAAAATGGGCAAAAATATACTGGTAGAAAATGTATTTATGTTATTATATTTTTTAAGTAAATATATTTCTTGGTCATTTTTTTTAATACATTTTAAATATATAAACATTTTCGAAAATGGTCAAAAATGTATTAGTAGAAAAATTATTTATGTAAATATATAAATAACATATTTTAGCAAAAAAAATTATTTTGGTCATTTTCATATATATATATATATATATATATATATATATATTTTTTTTTTTTTTTTTTTAAATACATTTTAAATGTGTAAATATATTTTCAAAAATTGCCAAAAATATATTAGTAGAAAATGTATAACATAGTATACACATAAAATAGTTTGAAACATATTTTAGTATTTTTTTTTTAAAATACATCTTAAATATATTTAATAAAAATATACAAAAATGGGCAAAAATATATTAGTAGAAAATGTATTTACGTAAATATATTTTTGAAACATATTTTAACAAATATATTTCTTGGTCATTTTTGTGTATTTTTTTTAACACATTTGTGTATTTTTTAAAATATATAAATATATTTTCAAAAACGGGCAAAAAATGTATTAGTAGAAAATGTATTTATTTAAATATATTTAGAAAATATTTTGGCTAATTTTTTTGGTCATTTTTTGTATATTTTTAAAAATACATTTTAAAAATTTTGCAAAATTTTAGTAATTTTATAATTTTATTTCAAAAATACACAAAAATGGGCAAAAATATATTAGTAGAAAAGTATTTCCGTTAATGTATTTTGAAACATATTTTAGTAAAAATATATATATATTCAAAAAAACAAAAATGTGTAAAAACATATTAGTAGAAGATGTGTATGTGTGTGTGTGTGTATACTCTTTGTGTATATTCTTTTTTAGCAATTATGTTTGAAAATATATTAACGTAAATATATTTTCTACTAATATTGTCTTTTTTTTGTAATTATATTTTATTATATAAATATATATTTTCTTTTTTTATATGTATGGGTAGCTAGGTTTGGTCACTTTAAACAGTCATCTCAGCATAGCTGTAGATTTGTTTGGATGTAAACGAAGAAACTACAGCCCTACAACTATTTTTGATCAGTTTAGAATGAACAATGTAATTATTTAATTATTTATTAGCCTCTAAATTAACATAGAGATGACAATGTGTCAACGAAACGCAAAAGAAGGGAAATATAATGCCTCACCAACATTGAATTTCTAACAGTGTACTCACTTGAGTACTGTTGAGGTCGCGGGGTGGCGCTGTCAAGCTGCTGTACAGTGGCGGCTTTCAGAAGCGCAGCTGGAGGCGGAGAGTCCAGTGATACAGAGAGATGTGGAGTGGATGTTGACAATGTAGCCGCTTGTTTGAACAGTTTCACTGTTATCTTCGTTTGTCTGTCTCCAGACTCGCAACTCTCCTTTAATTCACTTCGAATTTAGCATAAAGCCACTTTAAATTCGTTTACACATCCAGGAACAAACTCAGCGATGAACTCTGGAAGCGGACGAGAACATTTCGCAAGGACGCTTTGAGGATTTCCAGCGATGGACAAGCAGAAAGGTATTTCACTGTTTTCACATCGGTCTTTAAGTCTTTATGAGAATCTGAATGCAGTTCTCTAGTTAAAGCCTCATATGCGCCACATTAGACCCACTATCACCTACGCAGACATTTTCCATAAGAAACAACTTTTTTGGTGTTTGGTGTTTCAAGTGCTGTGAAGAGGTGGGTTTGAAACTCAGTAGAGGTGATTTACAATCTGTCATTTTGAGCCACTGAGCAACATACTCTATCCTGACTGTTCCTGTTAGTCACTTGGATATAACAGCTAGTTAGTTCTCACTAACTGGGCTGTTAATCATATTGCATAGTTTCAGTATGAGACCTTCAGTGTCAGTTTTGTCTCATTTAGTCATGTCTTCAGCAGAAGTCTGAAGTCTCTAGTTCATTAACTTTTATTGATGCATTTAAATATTTTATTCGAAGTGACTCACAATGCTTAAATGTCTTGAATCAATTGCACTGGGTTTTGAACCTACAAACTTCTGCTAAGCTACACCAGCACTACAAAAGATCTTGTTCGTAACTCATAAAGACAGAAAGGTGTTGAATATTTCAGTGCTGATGTCTCATAATTGCAGTTATTGTTGTTGTAGCCATGTACATTTGATCATTGTTCTGGAATGTCAGTAATAGTCCTCCAGTTTCCCCCATCAGCCGCGCCGCCACGACCCAAATCTCAGGAGAGGCGTGAGTTTCTCGGTTTGTTTAAGTGAAGGTCAGAGAGCAGTGCTAATTTCACCAGCGGCGGTGTAGTGTGAAGTCTGACAGGAGCAAATGAGCTGCTTTACTGCCTTCCAAACTCCTTTCTGTTTCTGAAAACAAAAACCATGTTGGAAAACAAAACTGACATCATGGGTAATATTACTGTTTATTACTGTTATGCACTTTTTTCTTGACATTTTTCCATCACGTTTTGTATCTGAGACTGTTAGAGTTGGAAGATATATCTAAAATGATTCTGTTGCTGATATAAAGTCAAAAAAATTTTAATTGTTGTATGAGAGTACAAGACAGAGGTTTAAACTAAAGTAGAACACTGATTCATTTCATGAGTTTGAATCATTTAAATTAATCAGTTCACTATGGTTTTTTTAATTAATAGTTAAAAAAACTGTAGACAATTGCATATGGTCATGTCTGGTGAAAAAAGTTTACCTTTATGCAAATGAACAGCGACTACCAATGGAAGTATAGACAGTGGAGGTCATGTGATCTGTCAGTTACTGTAGTCCAGGGTCTGCAAAAGTAAATCCTTGCAGTTAAATTATTGCAAGATGTAAATTACTTTCTTCTTTCAGACGAGTACAATCAAAGTTATATAAAAAAATATCCTGGCTCTTCCAAGCTTTATAATGGCAGTGAATGGGTGTTGAGTTTTTGAAGTCCAATAAAGTACATTCATCCATCATAAAATGTACTCCACACGGCTCCAAGGAGTTAATAAAGGCCTTCTGAAGTGAATCGATGCATTTGTGTAAGAAAAAGTACAATTATTATGAGTACAATTATTGAATTCATTATGTCATCAAGGACTCACACAAAGGCAGCTGCTGTTATTTAGCAACTACTGTTTTGTACACTGTGATGGATTATGAGGTAACTAACAAACTAGTATGATTTTGAAACCTTTTTGTGTTAAATCAATCTTTTATTGGCATAATTTTTTTCTGTGGTGAAATTTGGTGTAATAAGTGCAATGGCTTTCTTCACTGAAGCTTTGCGTTCAAATATTTCAACTCAGATCAATGTTTTATGTGTAATTATTTACTTTTGTGGCAAAAAGCTGGATAATGTAATAAGCGGGATAATGTACATCCAGGCGGTTGATATCGCAAAATAAAGCCCTTTACTCTTATACAACAGCCCTCCACTTTGCATCAAGCTGCTGATAAGCCTGTTGGGCTTTATTGCTGGAGCCAAGTGTAGCACTTTTTATAATGGATTGGACTTAAAATTCTCAGCAGCCATTCACTGCCATTACAAAGACTGGAAGAGCCAGGACATTTTTTTAATATAACTCTGATTGTATTTGTCTGAAAGAAGAAATTCATATTATGGCTGCTCCCTAATAGTTGACTAAACATTAGTCGATGAGAAGCGCCTTGGTCGACCAAAATTTTATTAGTCACAGCAAGTGGCAAAGTCACGCAGTCGATCTCAAATATGGCTCTTCATCTGAAAGATAAATTTAGTAGCAACTTCACAATGCAGCTCAAGCTAATGTTAACTTTGAAAAATGTGCACTATTGAAGTGTCTGTGCAGAGTGTTGAAGATAAATAGTAGTGGGCTTACTGCATGACAGATGGAGGTGCCAGTGCGGTCTTGCTCTTAAAATACTCCGTCATTTTTGGTCATACAGATAAGAGTAATACATCTTTCGAATGTGTAAGTTTTAGGGATGCTCATTTCGGTTAATTTTAATGACCGACAACCGCTGCTCGTCAACCGAACATTAACCGTTAACGGATCAAATTAGAATAATAAATTAGTATAAAATAAAAATATATGATGATACATAAAAATTACAAACAAATATTTTATTTTAACTCGCAAACAGCAGCATACACAGCAGCAGAGCAACAACAAAAATGTACATATCCTCAAATTATCACGAACCAGCAGAGAATATCAGAATAAAATTATATAAATAAAAAATAGGCTTAATATACTTTAATGAAATAATTATCTAATTAAGATGACACAACTAAAACACATCAAAGCTTTCTATGCGCTCTGAGTCTTGTTCTTCCCGCCAGACATAAAAACATATAGCAGGCCTACCTCGGGTCTGAAAGACGCAACACAACACCATCTTGCCACAAAGCACCGGCAAAAATAATTAACAATGAATGTGTCGGGGGAAAACAGTAAGGAGATATTTGTATGATCCATTAATAAACAAATGTATTCTGAGATAGTGTCGCAAAGACGCTGACTCACAATCTCCTTTTTGAATGTACCTTTAGAAAGAAATTACATAGCCTAATGAAATAGATTTTTTTCCGATTTGTTTTGTTTCGTTAAGTAATAATTTAAAGCTGTCTATTTATATATTCAATGAAATAAATTCCAATGATCGCGCTGGCGCCTCCATGTCCTGCAAAGCGGTTCCAGCTTCCACTCTCCAAAAATGATATGCACCTAGCGCACATTTATCTAGGTTAGCTACTTTAACTGTTTTAGATCTATAGATTTTATTTCATGCAAGTCGTGATGATTTGAGAAGGCAAATTGTTCAGACTATGAACAGTATTCCGCTGGCCGCTGTTCGTTACTTAAAAAACACAAAAACGTATATTTAACGAGCAAAAAAAAGCTCCAAAAATTTTTCAAAATTGACTTAATAAAAAAATCGAAACGAAATAGCTATAATCACTTTGCCATTACATACAAAATGTAACTATTTTAATAGCTGAAGGAGACGTGCATGGCGACATGCTGTAGGACTGGAGCGCTTTCTGTAACTGTTAGACCAGCGGCAAAAACACCATCACAAAAATCTGCGGTCAATTTGCGGTTCGGGGCTTCTCATCCACTGGACATATGTTTCTATTCATATTTGATGAATGCAGTGGTCAATCGGAGGCGGTTAAGTTACAATTCTCTCAGCACCCAAAATGCCGGTAGTGTTCTGTTCAGTTCTGCTCTACACGTTCGCGAACTATTATTAAAACAGAAAATGTAGACGTGATGTGAATAAGAGATTAATTGCGGAGTGTAAAGGTTCTTTTATTACTCTTTATTAACTTTGAGATAGCGATGAACTGCATCAAGATGTGTAACAGCTTTTTCAAGTGATTGTAAGGGAGCGCGCCCATTGCGCACTTTCTAGGCTATAATCCATTCAGAATCCTTTCACTCACGGATTCACTCTCTCATCCAATATTGCCGCTTGCCATTGTGTTGTGTATAGGCTGCATCAGTTAAGTGAAGGTGAAGCAGGTACTTGCTCTGCGAAATATGTCTGTATAGCCTATGCTGCACGTGTCGACACTCGCCTGTGAGTAAACAAATTCTTATGTATAGCATTGTTCTTTCACCGTGTAGCAAACGTAAAAAAAATATGTTTAAATTTGAATAAAAAAATTTAAAACGTTTAACTGATATCATTAATCGGTTAAAATTCTTAGCGGCGGTTAACGGTTAAACGGTCAATGTGAGCATCCCTAGTAAGTTTATTTTTGTGCTTTCTCAACAACGAAACGTTGTGCGTTTGTAAAATAATGAAAGCAAATGGGACACGCTTTCTTCCGTCTTGGTCTCTGTGAACTTGAGCGCAAAACGTCAAAACTCTGTGTATACTCGCCTTACAGCCATGAAAAATATATACAGAGAGAGAGAGTGAAATGTCTACTTTTGAACCAATTTAAATAGAAAACAAAAAGAGACTATGTAATTTGTATAAAACTGTGTATATCTCTTAAACTGAAAACAAAGAAAGCACTAGTTTATCAATAAATTATTAAAACGTTAATCCTTGCTGTTTTTTCGCTTGACATTTACAACTATGCTTTTGCGTGTGCTTGAGCGCTTATTAGGCTATGTAGACAATTAAAGACTCATCATTATGATTTATATGGTTTATTAATAATCGTGTGACTAATAATAGACTAATGCTTAAAATTAACCAGAACCAGAAAAATCTTAAGTCGAGGGCAACCCCAATTCTTATACACCTAGGATGTCTTAAGGGTTAGTAAATCATGGGGTAATTTATATACACATCATTCAGCTTTGTCATGCATTTTTTTTTTTTTTTTTTTTTTACTTTTTTTCCTCTTCCCTGTGCTGTCACTATTGGTCAAAACAAGAATGTGACCTCTCTCTCTCTCACACACACACACACACACACACACACACACATTCTCTCTCTTTCTCTTCCCTCCATTATATAAATTGCATAACATCCACTCCAGAATGGCTTCATTTGTCATATCTCATTCATTCACACATTGCCTCATGTTGTTTGTTAGGATCTCTGTCTAGACCATTCAATCCGATATATCCCTGCTCTAAACACAGCTTAATGAGTTCTGTTGTGGTACTTCCCACAGCTTGGATTCATGGAGTTGTTTGTCAGTCACAAAATGTTCTGCAGTCAGACAGACACTGATTTGAGGTGTTGCATATGTTTGAGACATCAGGATGCGTGTCTGATTATTTGGTTATCGTGTGGTTACACCCTATAGTGCCATCAACTGCTGTTTAAACATATTTAGACGTGAGTGTATGTGTGTTTCTGCGTTTTTTCTGTGTTTACTCATTTTCTAAACACAGTGCCACTTCAAAGGCTTTGGTGGCCATCATGTTGCGGGCACAGGATATGGTGATGATGTGAGGACAGCGCTTCTTAAATCAAAACTGTCAACATCTCTGGGTTATTCAGTTAGACTTTACACTACCCTTCTTTACTCTGGTTGGTTCAAGTGCAGATTTTGTGTTTCCTGTATAATGCATCATATTCAGAGGTGATTTGGATGGAATTAGTAAAACAAACAATTGCAGAAGGTCAAAAACTGCACTTTTGCTCAGATCTGTGTAAATATTTATGACCCAGAGTTCTTCTTCTAGAGTGATATAATGGTAGTTGTAAAGCTTTTTAATATTCATTTAGGGGTTTAAGCATGTAGTGCTAAAACCCTATTGTAATTGTTATAATGGCCAAGGATCAGCGATCTTCACATAAAACTTATCGGGCAGACCAAACCGTAAGTCCTAGAGACTTGAAACTTGGAGCGATGGTAGTACTTCATCGTCTACAATGTCTCCAAGGCTCGCCCCAATCAGCCGGATGAGGGGCGCTACAGGAATCAAAAGTACGAAATCACTCATAACTCCAAACCCGTTCATCGCAGGCTGAAGTGTCTTATGTCACTGGAATCCCCTCATGCCGGACAAAACACGCATCGGATTTGTCCAAAATTTAAAGTGACTTGCGGCAGAATTTTCGGGTATTTTGAATTTTTTTTTTTTTAAATAACTACTTTTGCGAACTAGTCCTAGGTTTTCTGCCCAATCAGAACCAAACCAGTGCAGGAATATTCTCTGGAAAGTGAATATCAATAATTATAAAAAAAAAGCTGAACTTTCAACCAAAAACGTTCGCAAAGGGACGGGTAATTTTTAAAAGGCCTATAAATTTTGAACGGAATAAGATATCTTCGCAAAACTCACAATGTGTGTGTAATGCTGCGTTCAAGTCCTCCTGGGATGTTCGTACTTACGAGTTGACAAGTCGTCATTACGACGTCCGGTGCATTTAAGTCACTGATGGCCATTTATCTTTTCGACATAAAATTCAATGATTTTTTAAAACTCTGCATCTACAAAATGACGAATAAAGAATGTGCGTAATTGTGCTTTTGCATTTTTCTGTTTTTACTTAGTTTATGAAGGTGATGTAAACTGCATTATTATATTCTATGGTAATTATACAATAATATAATATTTTGTATTTATGTAACTTATACAGTTTTATTGTACGTTCCAAAAAAAAATCATTATATTCATTTCAACAAATGTACAATCAATACAGAGCTGCATATCTATTGTTTCTGGCTGCTTCCATTGGATCCGGCATGTTTTTTCGAGTTTCCCACTCGTAATAATGACTTTGTGGTGGCGTTCATGTGCTTTCAATTCGTAAATATGATATATCCGACATGACTTGAACGCACCATTACAGAATATTTTGAGTTTCCCACTCGTAATAACGACTTTGTTGTGGCGTTCATGTGCGTTCAACTTGTAAATACGAACTATCCGACATGACTTGAACGCACCATAAGAGCTGAATCTGATGTCACATGAAAAAAGTCCTAGAGCTTGGCCACTAGGTGGCGCTATAAGAGGGAGAAAAGAGAAAAATGGTCATAAATATGTAACTGTTTGTCCTATCGACATTAATATTGGTACGCACAGTCTTGGTCCAAAGTGCCACAAGTGACTATAAGGTAATTTGCGTATATATATATATATATATATATATATATATATATAAAAACATGGCCACCATAGGCTGGTGAACTTAGAGCACCCATTAGACAAGGTTAAAAGAACACTCCACTTTTTTTGAAAATAGGCTTATTTTCCAACTCCCCTTGAATTAAACAGATGAGTTTTTTGAATCCATTCAGCCATTCAGCCGATCTCCGGGTCTGTTAGTAGCACTTTTAGCATAGCTTAGCATAAATCATTGAATCTGATTAGACCATTAGCATCTCGTTAAAAAATTGACCAAATATTTTCGATATATACCCTATTTAAAACTTGACTCTTCTGTGGTTACATTGTGTACTAAGACCAACAGAAAATGAAAAGTTGCGATTTTCCAGGCTGATATGGATATCAACTATACTCTCATTCCGCCGTAATAATCAAGGAACTTTGCTGCCGTACCATGGGTGCAGCAGGCACAATGATATTACACAGTGCCTGAAAATAGTCCCAGGCTAGGTAACTTCCAACGTGACCAGCACTAAGCCACTAAGGTAATAGTAAAATAGCTGGGGACTATATTCAGGTGCTGCATAATATCATTGCACCTCGCTTTGTAAACACTGGGTCAGTACATCCTCCTATGTCCAATATATACAGAAAAATCCTGAAATGTTTTCCTCAAAAACCTTAATTTAATAATTTTGTTCAGCAGTGATGCATTACATTGATCTAACGTGACAGTAAATATATTCAGAATGTTGCAAAAGATGGGTGAGAGAAGAAAGGGGGAAACAAAATGGCTGCAAGCCAGATTCGGACCAATGTTTCCCACTTGAGCACCAGGGCTCAGAAAGTCTGAGCATTTCTGAAGACTCTCAATTTTCCTTCAACTAAGAATCAGAAGAACATCAGACTGAGAACATATCATAACATATTTGTATACAGTGTTCTTCCTGAGGATGCATGCAGTTTTATTAACCGCTAGAGCACAAAAAGTTAAATTAATATTTGCATATAGCAGCTTTTCCCTTGTTGTTTGGCAGTCTAGTGTGGCTGTGTTGTGGCTGCTTTTTGTGGACCCCTTCTTGAGATTTCATTCATTTTTCTCTTCAGACAGACTTTCTATTGTGTCAGACAAAAGGGTCAGCTGTCAACTAGGGGTCAAATCAGTTGACCAGAGGTTATATACCCCTTTGAAGCATTTTGGCCAGAAACGCAAAATGTCTCTCTGTGTCCTCACCAACACAAACACACAAAGTGGGTGTTCGAGGCATTTCCGAAATGTTGACGACGCCCATGCGCCTCGGGGCATTAGTTTTGCTAATGAATCAAATGCAGAGGGTGGTCTCGCCTCCTCACAGAACATGACATCTCTACAATGAGCCTGAAGTGCTTGTCGTGTTTGCGTGAATATGAATGGAGCCACTGTTATGTGTGAACAGAAGATGAAAAGCTTATATTTCATATCTATTAATACAAAAAAAATGAGTAGTATTTTATGTATGCTAGTATGCTCTTAAAGGATGAAATGTTTTTCTTTAGGGTTTGGTCATGGAGAGGCAAGGTTAAATATAGAGATAATTAAATTACAGAGTACAACTTGTGCAAAGTGTATAGTAATTTACCTCATCAAACAGATCATGGATGTTCATGAAATGGGTACAAAATGTTCAGTAGCACTTTCTATGATGTAAAGTATTACTTTGACTTTTTAGTGTGCACAGGCAGTAGATTTTTCTGTCATTATATTTTTTTCATTTGGTTTTTAAGGAAAACATTCCAAGATTTTTCTTTAGAAAATGACAGATCTTTTTGCTAGAAAAGACCTTTATTCCTCGGCTGGGATTGTGTAGAGCCCTTTGAAGCTGCATTGAATCTGCAATTTCGACCTTCAACCTGTTGATCCACATTAAAGTCCACTATATGGAGAAAAATCCTGGAATGTTTTCCTCAAAAACCTTAATTTCTTTTTGACTGAAGAAAGAAAGACATGAACATCTTGGATGACATATGGGGGTGAGTAAATGATCAGGAAATTTTTATTCTGGAGTGAACTAATCCTTTAATGCCAATGAAGAACCTACAGTCAAAAGTTTACATACACCTTGCAGAATCTGGACAATGTTAATTATTTGACCAAAATAAGAGGGATCATACAAAATGCATGTTATTTTTTGTTTAGTACTGAGCTGAATAAGATATTTCACATAAAAGATTTGTACATATAGTCCACAGGAGAAAATAATAGTTGCATTTATAAAAATTACCCCGTTCAAAAGATTACATACACTTGATTCTTAATACTGTGTTGTTACCTGAATGATCCACAGCTGGTTTGTTTTAGCTGTTTGTTTTGTTCAGTGATAATTATTCATAAGTCCCTTGTTTGTCCTGAACAGTTAAACTGCCTGCCGTTCTTCAGAAAAATCCTTCAGATCCCACAAATTCTTTGGTTTTGAAGCATTTTTGTGTATTTGAACAATTTCCAACAATGACTATATGATTTTGAGATCCTCACACTGAGGACACCTGAGAGACTCATATGTAACTTTTACAAAAGGTTCAAATGGTCACTGATGCTCAAGAAGGAAAAACAATGCATTAACAACCAGGGGTAAACTTTTGAATGGAATAAAAATGTGTAGGTTTTTCTCATTTTGCCAGTTTTTTTTTTTTTTCATTTAGTACTGACCATTAGAAGCTACAGATGATACATGTTTCCCAGAAGACAAAATAAGTTACATTTACCTTGATCTTCAACAGTAATTCAAAAAGTTTTCACCCCCCACGTTGTCCTTGATCTGAAAAGATGGCTCTCAAAATCATACAGTCATTGTCGGAAATTGTTCAAATTCACAAAAATGCCGCAAAACCAAAGAATTTGTGGGACCTGAAGGATTTTTCTGAAGAACAGCAGGCAGTTTAACTGTTCAGGACAAACAAGGGACTCATGAACAACTATCACTCATGAACAACAAAAACACAGACGTGGATCATTCAGGTAACAACATGGAGTAAACGGTCATTTTTATAAATTCAACTATTATTTTCTCTGGTGGACTATATGTAAACATCTTTTATAGATGTAAGAAATATCTTATTCAGGTAAGTACTAAATAAAAAATAACATACATTTTGGTAAAATAATTTGCATTTTGCAGATTTTGCAAGGTGTATGTAAACTTTTTACTTCAACTGTATACTTTTAGGAGTGTAGAAGAAAGGACTTCAGAAATAAAGGTTCAGTAGAACCTCGAGGCGATAAAGGATGAGTGTTTGTGTGTGTTTGATTTCGCCGGAAGCCAGTAGCTGGATTCTTTGACCTTTGAAACGTTGTTATGACAATGCTCAATATTTATCCTTCACACATATTACAGTTCCTACACCAAGTGAGAATGGGTGGGGCGACTTAGCGGACAGTTGTTATTGGCTCAAGTCTACGAGAAACAGTGGAATGTCAAAAGAATCAAATGTTATTTAACCTAAATGTGAAAATATCACATTAACCTGTGAACTTCTATTTTTTTAAGATTCGCACATACACAAAAGCATGATGAAGGCTATTGCTTTGAACATCTGCTCAAAAAAGTGGATGTAAAGTTGCCTAGTGTAGTAGTGAGAAATGGTGGAGTTTGGAGAAGAAAAGAGGGTAGTGTGAAGACCGAGACCTTGAGAATGACAATCTGAAGGGCAGAGAGCACCGCCACAGTCAGCCATTGACATCTGGCTGGAGCTCTGTTTGCTTAATGACTTTACTGTTAGCACTCCATCGCCAGCTCTGTCACGTCTGAAGGTCAGTGTGTTCGATAAATGAACACACAGGAAGCTTTCTGGAATAGGTGCTACTGTTTGTAAGTGATATTTGCCATCTCCTTTACAGACTCAATTTCCTGAAGAAAAAGCTTTTTGGTATTTTCTCTGTAATGTTTAACTGTGGGCTGCACCTTCACACACATCTTTCATTTGCATTTGTTGTTTATGTTCGTGTTTGCTAAAACCAAAGTTACTAAATAATATATATTCAGTTGTGTTGTAAATGCAATAGTAGGGCTGCTAAAGTTAAAGGGTTACTCCACACCAAAATTAAAATGTCATTAATCACTTACCCCTGTGTCATTCCAAACCAGTAAAAGCTTTGTTCGTCTTCGGAGCACAATTTAAGATATTTTGGATGAAAATCGTGAGCTTTGGACTGTCCCATTGACTGCCAAGTAAATAACACTGTCAAGGCCCAGAAAAGTATGAAAGTTGTCATCAAAAAGTCCATCTGCAATCAGTGGTTCAACCATAACTTTGCGAAGCTATGAGAATACTTTTTGTACGCAAAGAAAACAAAAAATATCGACTTTATTCAACAATTCGTCACCATAGCGCCATTTTGGAGAGTATCCACTGGACGCAAACAATGTACGCTGTTCTCTGTCAGCTGCGTCACGTGGATACGCTGTTTTCATTTGAATGAAAGCATAAATAAACATAGAAAACGTATCCGTGTGCTGCATCTGACAGAGAACAGAGTACGCTGTTCGCGATTAGTGGATACTCTCCAAAATGGCACTACGGTGATTTAGAGGAGACGAATTGTTTAATAAAGCAATTATTTTGTTTTCTTTGCGTACAAAAAGTATTTTCGTAGTTTCGTAAAATTATGGTTGAACCACTGATGGCAGATGGACTATTTTAACAAAATATATTAAATTGTATTCCAAAGACAAACAAAGCTTTTACAGGTTTGGAATGACATGAGGGTAATTGATTAATGACAACATTTTCATTTTGGGGTGGAGTAACCCTTTAACGTGTTTATTTTTGCTTGATGGCAAAATGGTCTTTTTTGTATAGATGTATTCACGTATTAAAATAAATACATGCATAAAAATATATACACCTCTTCAATAATCAGCATGTTTTAATTTCTAAATTAAAATTCATTTAGATTTTTTTTTTGAGAGCATACAACTCCTGTTAGAAGCCTGTTTCTGCCACTAGATAAAAAGGTAATTGTGGCTTTTTATCTTGCAATTTTGACTTGTGTGATACAAACTCAATGTGTACAATGTGGTGTGACTAACCAAAAACATTTATAATTATATTTTAAAAAAATATACCTTACATTTTAATTAATTTATTTATTTATTTATTTTTAATTAAGATATAAAGAAAACACTATTATTTTTTACATGATGGTTTAACCACACATTTCATTGGTCACATTTTTTCTTCATCTTGCAAATTTGTCTTTGACCCATTCACAAAATGGAAATGACCATCATGTACAAACTTTTACCTCAAAATCTGCACAATAAAAGCAAACAGTCAAAAGATTCCATATAGGGGTGCATATCTGTTATATAGTAACATATTAGATTCTTACAGATATCTGTAAGATATATTATACATATCTCTATTTTTATTGATATGAGAAAGTTATGTGAGTTGTGGTGGGATTTACTGCATTCTCATAGCTTTTTTTTTTTACAGTTCTTGAAATGTTTGTTTGAGCAGCACTGCTGAGGCATTGTTAGATGTCTACTAGCACTTACCCATGACCCTGTATAAACCCATGGGAATTCAGATGTTTACTCCCAGGAGATGAAGCCACAGCTGGAGTTCTAAACCACCACTGCACCCTGCAGACATGGGACTGAGTTCAGAATAGACACAATTGAGATGCTCAGCTCTGGGACCCTATTTGGAAAAACAGACAGAGTGTGAACCAAGAGCAGTGA
The DNA here is from genome assembly GCA_033026305.1 of Cirrhinus molitorella. NCBI lineage: Eukaryota > Metazoa > Chordata > Actinopteri > Cypriniformes > Cyprinidae > Cirrhinus > Cirrhinus molitorella. Next base: position 25,783,513 of record CM065125.1, read on the forward strand.
TTTGCACAGACCAGAACCTCGGTTTCTTTTCAAGTTCAGAAATTTTTATGAACCTTGCTGAGAAAAAAAAAAACAGCTAAAACCAGCCTAAGCTGGTTTAAGTGGTTTTGCTGGTCTCCCAGCCTGACCAGCTGAGGATATGGCCAAAACCCCTCTAAAACAGTCTGCTGACCAGCTAAGAGCAGGCTGGAAGATCAGCTAAAACCAGTCAACTAGCTTAGGCTGGTTTAAGCAGTTTTTTTTCAGCAGGCAAACTATTATAAAATAGCACAGTGCATTGGTGCTTCAACTGACCAACTTTGTTCTGAATGATAACAATGGGCCTCAAGGTAAATTCTTCATGTGAAGTATATTCAAATATGACGTAATCCACAAAATTATTAGTGAATGAGATGCACTTTTATTTCTGAACTTAACGTTTTGTTGTCAGAGCTGCTGGTTTTCTGTCAACTGCAGGTTTTAGTGAGGTTTGATTGTAAAGAAGAGGCAAAGAGACATCCTCTGAAACGGCACCGTTTGGATCCTGTGATCCTTTCTCTGGCAAATGATAAAAGCTCGGCCTTAGATATGGAGCCACGTTTACACATTTCTTCTTTCTCTGGCCCTGCGGATACCCTCCACGATTTTGGACGACTTCCTTTATTGTTAGCCTATTTATTTGCTAACTTAATATAACATTAAACGGCGCATAAATATGTGTTGGCTGTGTGAACACAACCACCCTGTAATGATTAAAAAAAAAATCCAAGTTTTATTTTTATCACCATTAACCCAAATCAGTCTCATTAGGCATGCTGTTTATATTCTCTAAGTGAGACATCACATTGTTTAGGGGGCTGGGGCTGGGCGCCATAGCATTTTTGTTTCCAGGCGGAACATTAAAAAACATGACACACGTGTCTCCCGGAAATCCTGTATAATCTAACCAATCCGATGACGACTTCGAAACTCCTGAAATGTTTCCAGATAAGTGTGCCATATGCATCAGACGTTTAGCCAGTGTTCTGTTGGCGTGACATCTGAGGCTGAGACTAATTTAGTACTGACCTGAATAAGATATTTCACATAAAAGATGTTTACATATAGTCCACAAGAGAAAATAGTAGTTGAATTTATAAAAATGACCCTGTTCAAAAGTTTACATACCCTTGATTCTTAATACTGTGTTGTTACCTGAATGATCCATAGCTGTTTTTTTTGTTTGTTTGTTTGTTTTGTGTATAGCAATAGTTAAACAGTTAAACTCCCTGCTGTTCCTAACTGATCCTTCAGGTCCCACAAATTCTTTGGTTTTCCAGCTTTTTTATGTATTTGAACTAGGGCTGTCAGTTTAACGCATTAACTTAATTAATTAATTATGAAAAAATAACTTGATTAAAATATTTCAACGCACTGGCCCCGCCCCCAGATCTGCACGTCAGTACAGTTCAGTAAATAAGAAGTTCATATTGTGTTATATTTTAAACACAATACTATGTGTTTTTGCTCAATTTTTTGGGGAGTAATATCTCAGCCAAATTTGATGTGTGATTAATTTGCGATTAATTAGATTAATCAAAACATCATGTAATTAATTAGATAAAACAATTTAATTGACTGACTGTATGATTTTGAGATCCACCTTGTCACACTGAGAACAACTGAGGGACTCATATGCAACTTACCGAAAGCGCTCAAACGCTTACCGATGCTCCAAAAGAAAACACAATGCATTATGAGCCGGGGGTGAATACTTTTGAACAGAATAGAGAAGTGTATATTTTTATTATTTTGCCTAAATATCATATTTTTTTCATTTAGTACTGCCCTTCAGAGGCTACAGAAGAAAGTTTTACAGAAGACAAAATAGTCAAATTTACCCTGACCTTCAAATTCAAAAAGTTTTCACCCCCCGGCACTTAGTGCATGTTTTTTTCCTTCTGAAACATCAGTGAGTGTTTGAAACTTCTGTAATAGTTGCATATGAGTTCCTCAGTTGTCCTCAGTGTGAAAAGATTGATCTCAAAATCATACAGTCATTGTTGGAAAGGGTACCCATACACATACACATTGAAATACACATTGCTGGAAAACCAAAGAATTTGTGGGACCTGAAGGATTTTTCTGAAGAACAGCAGGCAGTTTAACTGTTCAGGACAAACAAGGGACTCATGAACAATAATCACAAAACAAAAGAAACACAGCAGTAGTTCATTCAGGTAACAACACAGTATTAAGAATCACGGGGTTATTTTTATAAAATCAACTATTATTTTCTCTTGTGGACTATATGTAAACATCTTTTATGTGAAATATCTTATTCAGGTCAGTACTAAATAAACAATAACATACATTTTGCATGATCCCTCTTATTTGGATAAAATAACAAACATTTAGCAGATTCTGCAAGGTGTATGTAAACTTTTGACCTCAACTGTACTAGCAAATTAGCCTGATATAGTATTATACCACTAGAATGCTTTCTTTGCAACCTTTGCTACAAAGTATTATCTGATCACCTTGAAGAAGGAATGGCTAATGCGATTTTTACAATTTGTGAGTTATCAATATTTAGTGCAGACTTTTTCTTGATGAAATGGTAAATGGTAAATATGTTTGCTGTTTAAACATTTAGTACGCTAGCATGTGCAGTAGATGGCCTCAGTGTTGACAGATAAGGACTGAAAACCATTTTTAAACGGGTAGTGAAATAACAGTACCCATGTGTTTCAGAAGCGTCATGCAGGTCTTTATGTGCTTCCCTACAGAGATCTTTTCAAAGGTCTATTCAGCTCTATCACAACAGCTGGCCTGTGTAGAGGTCACCAAAGAGAGATCGTATTGACATATTATGACAGACTAGTAATGTCTGACACTATGATTTAAAAAAATTAATCTGAAGATGCCCTTGTAAAAAAGTGCACTTTAACATATTTTACAAGAGCACTTGTTATGTTTTCAGTCACTTAAAGAAAATTCTGTCATTAATTACTCACCCTCATGTCATTCCAAACCCGTAAGTCCTTTCATCTTCAAAATACTAATTACGATATTTTTGATGAAATCCAAAAGCTTTCTGACCCTGCATAGACCAAAGTGCAGCTACTACATTCAAAGCTCAGAAAAGTAGTAAGGATATTGATAAAATAGCCACATAAAACAAAAATACTGACATTATTCAACAATTTCTCATGCCAGTTTTTGATGTTTATTCAGATAATATATTTAATACAATTGAGCTATAATAATAGTGATGCTTGTCTGAGCAAACAGCATGGACTTTAAGAAACTGGCTGGGAGAGAGTGTCAAATGATGTGTGAGAAAGAGTGAGAGAGGACTGAGTGCAGCACAAAGGCCCACTGATGTGTGTCTGTGTGTAATATACACAGTGTGTGGAGTCTCTGTATGTTTACTGTGGTAAGGGCTTGAACAGTGGCCTGTTTGTCTGTAGCCAACATAATAAGGGCAAGACAGAGACCAGGCCTCACTTTAAACCATCATAAAACAGGTAGAGGCCTCTTTTCCTCCTCACATCACTAAATGTCACAGCAGGATCGAAAATCTGCAGTCATTGGTTACTGGATGGTAGAAATGTGGTTGAATCAATATTAAAATGACTCTTGAAGCATGCAGTCAAGGTACAACCTCAGCGTGTGTGTCAGAGCCGCATGTGTTGATGTTTGTGTGGATGCGAGTCTAATGTGATGAATGGCTTTGGCTGCAGGAATGCACTCTAACCTTGTTATAAAGCCACTTTGGTATAAATAATGCAAAGCAGCATGGAGCAGCACACTTTCTCTGCTGAGAGAGTAAATAAATCAGCAGTTAAGAGTTCTCCGCTTCGGTCATAACATCAGTGCCTTGAAGGAATGATTGAAAATCTCAACTAATTCAATCATCACAGCTGTTTACTTTTGTGGTTTAATAAATCGAACACAGGTCGTTCCTGGAAACCCTGAGTTGTAGCTATTACAGGTTAGTCAGGCTGCATTTGTTTTCATTCTGGATTTATATTCATAACTTCATAACACAGCTATTTCCCCTTCATGTGAGTGCATTTGGACATATTTGGATGTTTCTACAGCACTTTAAGGGCTTTCAACTTTTTGTTAAAGGAGACCCATTATGCCCCTTTTTACAATATGTAATATAAGCCTGGGTGTCCCCAGAAGTTTCAGCTCAGAATACCGCACAGATTATTTATTGTATCATTTTGAAAATGCTTATTTTGAGTGGAAGCATATAAATGCTGTTTTCATGCATGTCTCTTTTAATGCAAATGAGCTGCTGCTCCTAGCCCCCTTTTCCAAAATAGGTCTGTGCCTTTACGGCTCTTAACTCAGATACTCTGCTACATCTGTACATCTGGTTTTGATTATCATGTCTGTTGCACTAAAATCATGCGTTTTAAATAGAACTGTGCGATACTGAAGAAAAACGTGATATGCGATACCTTGTTAAATAATGCAATATTTGATGTGCAATACGATATTGCTTTAAATGTGCGAATCAGTTTAAATTAGATTTTTTTAATATTTAAAAACGAAAATTATATAACCAATATATACAGTATCTCACACAAGTGAGTACACCCCTCCTATTTTCGTGAATATTTTATTATATCTTTTCACATGACAACACTGAAAAAATGGCACTTTGCTACAATGTAAAGTAGTGAATGTACAGCTTGTATAACAGTGTAAATTTGCTGTTCCCTCAAAATAACTCAACACACTGCCATTAATGTCTAAACCACTGGCCACAAAAGTGAATACACCCATAAATGAAAATGTCCAAATTGGGCCCAATTAGCCATTTTCTGTCCCCGGTGTCATGCGACTTGTTAGTGTTACAAGGTCTCAGGTGTGAATGCGGAGCAGTTGTGTTAAATTTGGTGTTATCGCTTTCACTCTCTCATACTGGTCACTGGAAGTTCAACATGGTACCTCAAGGCAAAGAACTCTCTGAGGATCAGAAAAAAAGAATTGTTGCTCTACATAAGGTTGGCGTAGGCTATAAGAAGATTGCCAAGACCCTGAAACTGAGCTGCAGCACGGTGGCCAAGACCATACAGTGCTTTAACAGGACAGGTTCCACTCAGAACAGGCCTCACCATGGTCGACCAAAGAAGTTGAGTGCACATGCTCAGCGTCATATCCAGAGGTTGTGTTTGGGAAATAGATGCATGAGTGCTGCCAGCATTGCTGCAGAGGTTGAAGGGGTGGGGGGGTGGGGGGTAAGCCTGTCAGTGCTCAGACCATACCCCGCACACTGCATCAAATTGGTCTGCAAAAGAAAGCCCGCAAACAGTTTGCTGAAGACAAGCAGACTAAACACATGTATTACTGGAACTGTTGCTGCATCCCAGTTCGCCTACTTATACTATGTCCTAAAAGTATGTACTCTTTTTGTGAAGAAACAATACATACTTTTGAGTATGTAGCAGAATAGTAGGCAAGCTTTGGGACATACTACTTCGTCATAGCTGTGTCTTTAACGGACGCTCTGTTGCTTAGTTACGTATACCTTGTCACTGTTTAAACTGCCCTGTCAATCACCTTTTCAAACCATTAACATCATCCACATTTCATTTAATGAACTCTGTTCATGTGTTTGCATAATGATGCATTTAAAAGGTAATGACCAAACGTATCATTATACAAGTTCACAATGTTGCTGAAGATGAAATAATGCGGATAACATTAAATAAATATTTTTTCATCAGGTTAGACACTGATTATCACTCAAACCCCTTTCTCTACCTTTCCATCGGTCGTGCATATCCACCATGTTTGTAGTTTTTAACACTTTTTTATACGCGTTTGTGTTGAGTTATTTTGAGGCAACAGAAAATTTACACTGTTATACAAGCTGTACACTCACTACTTTACATTGTAGCAAAGTGTCATTTCTTCAGTGTTGTCACATGAAAAGATATAATAAAATATTTACAAAAATGTGAGGGTGTGCTCACTTTTGTGAGATATTGTATGTTCCACATTCTTTCTTGGAAAAGAAAGCATCACTACAACTTCTGAAAGTCCGGCAGTGTTTTAGCATTACATAAAAAGTAATGTCATAAATCTGAAAATTCAACATCAGTGTAAATAAACAAACAAACAAATATAATGCTTTATATCAATGTAACATTTCTTTCCATTTATTACTTAGGTAAAGTACACTTTACTTCTTCAATACCACAGTAAAAACTATAGCAAACATGATTAAAGGCAATTAAACTGTCAGTAAAAAATAAATAAATACATACAAAAATAAGAACAAACACACAAATGACAAGCATAGATAAGTACAATATAACAGTTACAAATAAAAGAAGGTCTAACAGTAGTATTCAGCTACAGAAATGTAATAAGTGTAAAATAACACTGCATAGTGTTCACTGTATGAATTAAATGTAGGTTAATTTTTGGTAAAGCTGTGTTTTGTTGTTTGATTCACATTAGTGACATATAGACAGCAACATGTATTAATAGGCTGCTGCCCCTTTAAGACCGACTGCACAGATCCAGTATAATGATACACATCCGATTTCTTTCACAGCTGTTTACATTCATTTAAAACATAACTGGCTGTGTTTATGAGAATGATTGTCAAGGCGGGTATTTTGATATCATTCTATGTGTGTATGTTTATGTTCAAATAAAAGGAGATGTGAAAGACGAATCAACGTTTATTTGTGAGTGCACACACTTTGATCACCAGCTGCCCGAGATGTGTGCACTTCAGGCACTTCAGCAAGATGAGGCAGCAAGTTGTTTTCTGCTACTTGCACTTAACTCTTTTTAATGTCAACCAAGTCAGTTGCGTGCACAGTCTATTCTCTGCTATACCCTGCTATATTCTCTCTATATAGCAGAGAATATACAGAGAATTCTCTATATTCTCTGCTATACCCATCAAGCTAAAGCTTTGATTTTTGCAACGTTTTTAAGTAGCCTATTGTTAAAATAACTCAGATATCGCATGCTGTTGCGATATGCATATCGCAATATTTACATTTGCGATATTTTGATAATTCGGATATATGATGTAGCCCTAGTTTTAAACCATATTAAACTTCTAATGTAGGGTTTTTGGTGCACACATATCCGCATCACATGCAAAGAAAGCAGCTGTCACATGACATGTGAGTACTAAACTAAGTTTCATGTCTTATTGCGCTTAAACTGTCAAATACACACAAGAGGTACAAAAATAGTTGGTTAAGTCTGTAAAGGAAAACAGCTGGGAAAGAAATCATGTTTATATTAGATCTGTGTGGCAGCAGCGTAATATACAGTAAATAAATCCACATGCTTGCAGAAAACAGGCTTGCCAAAACAAACTTTTTCATGATTTCAGGGTTGGTAGATGCACTGGGGACTTGATTATAGCACTTAAACAAGGACAAATTCAGACTGTCACATGTCACCTTTAATTATACACAGTGTCTGTCAAGAGCTTGAGATAAAATGTGGGATGTGTGAAGAAAAAAAAAGAAATATTATTTAATTTTCAGTCAAGCTGCAATTTTGTAGATTGTGCAAGTAAATGTGTAAAAAAATTTAATAAATTTTGTATTGATACATAATATCTTTTTTTCTGTGATTTTGCAGTGCTGGCTCGACTGGTTTCAGACCTGCAGGCGTTCTTGCTGGTTCTGGACAGTGAGAATCTCAGTTATATCGCTCAGGCCCAGAAAAAATCCATCTCAGAGCTGCTATCTAAACTACAGGACAATAAGGACGCACCAGGTAACCACTTGATTATATAAAGTAAATGTGTGATTGTATAAGTATGCAATACTGTTGAAAAGTTTGGGTTGGTGAGATTTTTTTATGTATTCGAAAGTTTGCTCACCATTTATTTGATCCAAAGTACAGCAAAAAACAGTGTGAAATATTTTTACTATTTACAATAACTGTTTTCTATTTGAATATATTTTAAAATGTAATTTATTCCTGTGATTTCAAAGCAAAATTTTTAGCATCATTACAGTCTTCAGTGTCACATGATCCTTCAGAAATCATTCTAAGATGCTGATTTGCTGTTCAATAAACATTTATTATTAGTATTATGTTGAAAACAGCTTAGTAGAATTTTTTCAGGTTTTTTTGATGAGTAGAAAGTTCAGAACAGCATTTATCTGATTTATCTCATTTTGTAACAATAAAAATGCTTTTATCATTGCTTTTGATCAATTTAAAGCAAGGAAAAAAAAAAAATATATATATATATATATATATATATATATATATATATCCTGTGTAAACTTCGGCCCGCAAAGTTTTATTTATTTATTAATACTTTAAGATATTTTGACTAATATTTTGACTGTTGCTGCTCGTATCTTACTCGTTTCAATCTGCATCTCGGTGATGTCAGTGCCCTAAACGATGTTATAATGGATGATGAAGTTACTAAAGAGGAGGAGTCCAATGACAGTCTGTTATACAAAAAAGTGCGCCAACAGTTGCGCTGCACTCGCTTTTCTAAATGTAAACTAAAAGGTACACAATTCATGCTATCTAAACATACAAGGTGTGATCAAAAGTTCAGAGACTATGCCCATAAACAACCGAAAACAGTGCAGTATAGGGCATGAATTCAGCTTTCATATGATATTAAAACCTAAAAAAGGTCAAATTTCACAATGTGTTGGGTTTTCCTAGATCGCATCACATATTTTAAAAAAAAATGTATTGTTGAAATGTTTGTTAATTAAAATGATTCATTGATTCTGATAATTAGTGTTTAGGTGATTTGCTTCAAGTTGGTATTTTATACTTGTTGATCTTGAATTGTAATTAAAGGGGTAGTTCACGCAAAAATGAAAATTCTGTCATTAATTACTGTCCCTCATGTTGTTCCAAACCTGTAAGACTTACAGTGTACAATATTTGTGATGAAATCCAAGACCTTTCTGACCCTGCATAGACAGCAACGCAACTGAAAAGTTCAAGAGTCAGCATGCGTCGTGGTTCTCTCATGAATGTGTGTCAAAGACTGACACAGAAGAGAAGACATTGTTGAATAAAGTTGTTATTTTCGTTTTCTTTGTACACAAAAATATTCTCGTAGCTTCATAACATTACGGTTGAACCACTGATGTCACATAGACTATTTTAACAATATCCTTACTACCTTTCTGGGCCTTGAACGTGTCAGTTGCGTTGCTGTCTATGCAGGGCCAGAAAGCTCTCAGATTTCATCAAAAACATTCTGTACGTTTGGAACGACATAAAGATGAGTAATTAATGACAGAATTTTCATTTTTGGGTGAACTATCCCTTTAAAGAGTGTACTTTTGTTAAACATCCCATCTGTGCGCTGCCCCTGCAGCACAGCCTTTGTGATTTATATGCTTTTTCATAACTGTCATAACTGAGATCCACCTGCAGCTGTGGAGACTGAGCTGAACTGAGAGCATTCACAGGATAAAGAGAGTCAGTGCAGGGACACAAGAGAGTTTGAGAGGGACAGATGTTCAATTCAAAGACCGCTGCTCTCATATAACCCTTACATATACAAAAGGTCATCTTTACCATCTTTGCTGCTACATCTTTAAGACCTTCATATCTAAAAGACGTCTGTTATGAATGTCTGGTTTCTTCATTCTGCAGTTTATAGCTTCACTTCTGGGCTCATTTCTGTGTTTCTATTATATGTGTTTTCTGTTTAGCGGAGGATGCGGAGTACATGATTATGAACTGTCCCTCTGGAGGCCTCAGTGATCTCAGGGAAAGCACCATTGCTGAGGCTCATTCCACAGAGGAAGCTCTTCCAGTCACCTCTACTGACCGCCTGCCACCCGGGGTGAGTCCAGCCCTCCAGCCAACATCATAATATGCAGTAATACTTAATAAAAGATTTATAGACATGGTATGAGGCTCTAAATACAATCTTACAGCTATTAAGTATTTGGCTTGTCAAAGAAGAGAGATTTTTATTTTGTATGAAAGCCCATTTACATACAAGCAAATATTATTTGAGTTGGCATGAGCCCTGATTACATAATATGCGTTCCTAGTCTTATCATGCAGCATTCATCTGTTCATAGTCAGTTTTCTAAAGAAAAAAAAATGTTTGTCTTTCTAATCTTCCATCAGAATGTAATAACTTCTCCAGTCACATCACCAGCCCTCCAACCACGTCACCTAGCCCTAAATATTTTACTCATTCAGTATTTAGTTTTATTTAGAAATACATAATGTTAGTGTTCAGTGTTATTTTAATATTGTATACTATAACATTTCATGTTATGTTTGTGTAATGGGCTTCCAATGTTATTTGATGTTTTATTTTCGACTTAATATTATTTATACTGTATACTATCACAGTATTTATTAAAATATATTTTATTTTTTTAATTTCGCATTTAAAAGTTTGCATTTTAGTTAACATGTTAGTAATTGTGTGCTTTTGTTATTTTATTAGGCTTTTTTTATATTTCTATTCAGCTTTTATTTATTTTATATTTAAGTTTTAGTAATTGTACTACTTCAAATTCAGCTATTTCAGCTTTATTTCACTTAATTTAATGGTAATATTATTACACTATTACTGTATTTATTAACATTCAAATTAGCTTTTATTTTTAAATTTTCAGTTTTCATTTTAGTTTAAGTGTTAGTAATTTTGTGCTTTTGTCATTTTATTCGGGTTTTTAATATTGCTATTCAGCTTTCATTTATTTTTAATTAAATTTTTAGTAATTCTAGTTCTTAAACTATTTTGTTTTTAGTGTAAGTTTTAGTAATTTTGTGTTTTTGTCATTTTTATTAATTTTTTTTATATTTTCAGTTTAGCTTTCATTTATATTTTTTTTCAGTGTTAGTAATTAAATAAAATTTTTAATAAATTTTTTTAATTAATTCAATTTTTAGTAATTCTAGCACTTCAAGTATTTTGTTTTTAGTGTAAGCTGTAATAATTTTGTGCATTTGTTATTTTATATTTTATATTTGTTGTTTTTTATATTTTCAATTTATCTTTCATTTATTTTTTATTTCAGTTTTAGTAATTCTGCTAAAACTATTTTGTTTTTAGTTAAAGTTTTAATAACATTGTATTTTTTATCTTTTCTGTTTAGCTTTTATTTATATCTATATATATATATATAATTATATTAATAATTCTAGTGCTTAAACTATTTTGTTTTAAGTTTAAGTTTGAATAACTTCATAATTTTGTCATTTTTATTAGTATTTTATATTTTATATTTAATTTTAATTTATGTTTTAGTTCAGTTTTAGTAATTCTAGCACCTCAACTTTGACTATTTTAGCTTTATTGCACTTTTTTTTTTTTACTAGTATTAGTTGTAGTTAAAAATAATAGTTTTATTTTTAATTGGGTTTTATGTGAAGTTTTGGTCGCATTTTAAATGATCCATGGAACGCAGCTATTTACTTTGTGTATTACTTTCATCTTATTTTTAAGGATACACCAAGCACTTCTTTCACATTCTCCAGTCACCCACAATCCTTTACATACATTTAAATTCACACAAAAAAAACAAATGCAATGAATTTAAAACTGAGCTCTTCCAAATACATTATTTCAGTGCAAGAAAAAAAATCTGAAATAAAAGCATTATGTTTTCTTTTGTTTTAAATTAATCACATATAACTGTCCTTAATGTAAACCAGACCACATTCACTGAATTGGATAAGTAGAAAGTCAGTTTCTAAAAATATATTTAATATAAAATTATTTTTGGTACTTTTTGGTTTTTTCATGCCATGACTAGACTGTCTCATTCTAGTGTTTAATGTTGAGGAGAAGTTTAACCTGCTGCTAAACCATTTTATATTACACTGCTGAAACACTTATGGACAAATCAGAATCCAGGAATGGAAATAATCATTTATAATAGAAAATGTTAATGTAGTGTCATCACATTGCCAAAGCCTCGCTTACAGGCAAGTCAGATCCAACTAGAGGCCTTGATAAATGAAAGTGTTATTGTTCAACTGAGGAAGTGTTATTAGTAGTACAAGTCATATGCTTGTGTCTTTTACCAGCCTGAGGTAGCTGTATATTACAGCTAACAAATATTCTTCTCATATGTAGCTTTAAAAAAAAAAAGAAATAAACAATGGCATATTGACACCTGCTGCCATTCTCAGGCATTAAAGGCTGTTTTATGTGCATGTGGGTGTTTGAATCACAGCGGAGAATTCCAGAAATGCATTATAATGCGATTCAACCCAGCAACAGTACAAACAACACTGAGTCAAGGACTTAGTGTATGAATGGGCTGTGTGACAACAACAAGATATCAAAAATAACATTCCAGTGGTTCCCCCTTGAGTGATTCATGGTGAAAAAACATGGCGATAAAACAACAGCATTTGCTTCAAGAATGCAATCTAAATTATGAGTAAAATGAAAATGTTTTCATTTGTGTACAAGTAGGGGATTGTGTTGTGAGCAATCCGTTTTGCTTTGTGAAAAAGATTGCACTGATATGTATTATTTTTAGCTGAACACTATTTCAGGGTTTTATTTTGTAGTTCTGCACACAGGGTCTAAAAATGGATTGTGGTGAGTAAATAAAATGCCAGTTTACCGGTTTACAAAAGAAAGAACACAGAAGAGATAGTTCATCTAAAAATGAAAATGACCCCATGATTTACTCACCCTGAAGCTGTAGGTGACTGCGATTTTCTTCTTTCAGATGAATACAATCAGAGTTATATTAAAAATGTCCTGGCTCTGTTTTTTTTTTTTTTGTTTAGTGATAGTTGTTACTTTTTTTTTTTTTTTTTTTTTTACCTTTATTTTAGCAGGCAAGTTAATTAAGAACAAGTTCTTATTTTCAATAACAGCCTAGCAGGGGAAGTGTTAACTTATCCCGTGGGGGACAAACAAACACATAAGAAAATTATACAAAGATTACATACATGAAGCACATAAAAGATTAACATCTCAGTTAAGAACAGTTACAAATCGAAGTCAGAGTACATACCATGAGATTTTTGAATGTCAATATTTTTTGCAGCACATGCCAATCATTTGGAGCGGCAAATTCAAAGGCAAAACGACCATAAGAAGTTTTCTTTCTAGGAACAATTAAGGAAATCAAAGTAGCCGATCTAGTTGTATATATATTAGAATGAGGTTTTAGTAATATTTGAAGATATTCTGGTAGTGAACCTAATAAAACTTGTCCCTTGTTTGTCCTAAACAGTTAAACTGCTCGCTGTTCTTCAGAAAAATAATTTGGGTCCCACAAATTCTTTGGCATTTTTGTAAATTTGAACCCTTTCCAACAATGACTGTATGATTTTAAGATCCATCTTTTCAGACTGAGGACAACTGAGAGACTCATGTGCGATTATTACAGAAGGTTCAAACACTCACTGATACTTCAGAAGGAAAGAGTGCATTAAGAGCCGGGGGTGTAAACTTTCGAACAGAATGAAAATGTGTACATTATTTTGCCTAAATATCTTTTTTTTTTTTCATTTAGTACCGCCCTTCAGAAGCAACAGCAGATATTTACATGTTTCCCAGAAGACAAAATAAGTTAAATTTTCCCTGATCCTCAAATTCAAAAAGTTTTCACCCCTCTCTTAATGCATTGTGTTTCCTTCTGGAGCATCAATGAGTGTTTGAACCTTCTGTAATAGTTGCATACAAGTCTCTCAGTTGTCCTCAGTGTGAAAAAATTGATTTCTTTAGAGTTATCTTTGTTAGATTGAGTTGTGTTAAACTAGTTTATGTGAAGAACAGGCGTTTTTTTATATCATAGTTCTGTATACTGGGTCAATAAATGTGTTATGGTGAGTAAATAAAATGCCAGTTTACCAGTTTAAAAAAGAAAGAAAACAGAAGAGATCTAAAAATGAAATGACCTCATGATGTACTCACCCTCAAGTCATTTTAGGTATATATGACTTTCTTCTTTCAGACAAATACAATCAGTTATATTAAAAAATGTTTTGGCTCTTCCATGCTTTATAATGGGAGTGAATGGCTGTTGAGATTTTGAAGTCCGAAAAAGTGCATCTATCCATCATAAAAAGTACTTCCAAAGAAGGCCTTCTAAAGCGCGTAGTGTAACGCCACTCTCTTGTGAACACGAGCACGACAGCAGAAGCTGTAGGTTATGGTTTATAAAGTTTTAAATATGGGTATTTTTCTTACACAGTCACATCGATTCACTTCAGAAGGCCTTTATTATCCCCCGTAGTCATTTGGAGTATGTTTTATGATGGATGGACGCACTTTTTTGGGCTTCTCAACAGCCATTCATTGCCATTATAAAACTTGGAAGAGTCAGGATATTATAGTTTTAAATATGGATATTATCATTACACAAATGCATTGATTTGCTTTAGAAGGCCTTTATTAACCTCCCAGAGTGATGTGGAGTACATTTTATGAGTTAGGGATCCAGTATATTGGACTTCAACATCTCAACACCCATTCACTGTCATAATAAAGCTTGGGGGAGCTAAGATATTATAAAGTTTTAAATATGGGTATTTTTCATACACAAACGCATTGACTCACTTTTTGAAGGCCTTTATTAACCCCCAGAGCCATGTGGAGCACTTTTTATGATGGATGGACGCACTTTTTTTAGGCTTCAAAATTTCAACAGCCATCCACAGGACATTATAAAGTTATAAATATGGATACTGTTTTTACACAAATGCATTGATTCGCTTTAGAAAGCCTTTATTGTCGGCGCCGATAGCCTTGGGGGCAGTGCGCCGACATGCAGTGCTGTTGCGCTACGGGCGTCCCGAGTTTGAGTCCCGGCTCGAGGACCTTTCCCGACCCTACCCCCTTCTCTCTCTCCCACTTCCTGTCAATAATGATCTGTCCTGTCATAAAAAGGCCAAAAATAAATCTTTAAAAAAAAAAAAGAAAGCCTTTATTAACCCCCTGGAGTCATGTGGAGTACTTTTTATGAGGTAGGGATCGAGTATATTGGACTTCAAAATCTCAACACCCTTTTACTGCCATTATGAAATTTGGAAGAGCCAATATATTATAACGTTTTAAATATGGGTATTTTTCCTACACAAACAGATTGATTCACCTCAGAATGCCTTTATTATTGTCCCAGGGCCATGTGGAGTACTTTTTATGATGGATGTATGCACTTTATTTTACTTTAAAGTCTCAACACCCATTCACTGCCATTATAAAGCTTGGAGGAGCCAGGACATTTTTTTAATATAACTCTGATTGTATTTGTCTGAAAAAAGAAAGTCATATACACCTAGGATGGCTTGAGGGTGAGTAAATTATGGGGTAATTTTCATTTTTGGCTGAACCATGCCTTTAATTAATATTTGTGAGGTCTAGATATATATGTTAATAATATGTAAATGTCAAAATATTTAATATATGTACATTTAATGAATGCACATTTTGGCTATTCATGTGATCTGAATGTATCTAGTATTGTATTTTCATGGCGGACTGGAAATAATTATGGTGGGTTAATTTTCCTAATTCACCCACCATGTAGCAAAAACATTTTTACTCTGGCTTCTATATAATCTAAAGATCTCTAATGAGTCTGCTATGAAGTATTTTTAGGAATTGTAAAATTAATGGTGCCTGGGACTAAAATGTAATGCTTCCCTCGGGCCCAATAAGTACCCTGTACTTTTGAGCACCTCAGTGGGCCCCTCCAGTGACAGGAGCCGGGACAGTCCCGTTATTGACTGTGGTGTGTTTGACATTTGTAAGGGATACAGATGTATAATGTAATGAATACCCTAAAAGCATCATGTGCCATGATGTGTACTTTAGAGTAGACTAGTGTTTGATGGTGTTGTAATGTATACTCTGAGCCACACTACAGTGTGTACTTGCGCTCTGATGTGTATTTTAAGAGACACTAGCTCTATGGCCATAATAACAGGGCAGATGGGCAGGCTGCACACTAGCGGTTACGAGGCCCAGAGCGCTGGGTTGGAGCAGGGCTTGTGTTGTGGCCACCTGATGAGTATCTCCCAGCTTCAGCGCAGCCTCACTGTGGTCTTGCCCCCTCATCTCACCCAAGGGTTGAGCAGGGCATGGGGTCAGAGGTCAAATCCTGCCTCGTAACCAAGGTTTTTCAAGTGGGCAGCCACATATAAACAACATGGACGGGAAGAACTGAAAGCGAAGAGCAGGAGGAAGAAAAATGTATGAAAACACACTCGTAGTTGTTGAGAAAAGCCACTTTAGTGAAAGCTGTGAAATTTTCTGACAGTCAGCAGCAAAATTGTGTGACCAACTTGAATTTGTTGCAAAGTCTGCACACTAATTTCCCGCTAGTATAGATTTCTATTGAAATAACCCGTGAAAATGTGCCAAGCAATGGTAAATGTGACTTTAGAGTTATCTTGGTTAAATTGTGGTTAGTTGAGTTGTGCTGAACTAGTTTCTGTGAAGCGCAGTGAGAATATTTGGGAGTGTGTTGACACTGGCTTTTGTTTGTTTGTGCAATGTACTCTGTAATCTGTGAGATGATGTCCTTCCACTAAATCTTCAACACAAAAAACACTGTTTCCTCTTTCTGGCAGAATAGCTTTAAATAAACAAATTAAATCACATTTGCTGACTCATAATGAACAGATAAAGCAGGCAAATGTTTAATCCTGTTTTCCAAGGTGACATTTCAAGAATTTCTTAAAGGAATAGTTCACCAAAAAAAAAAAAAAAAAAGCTGTTAGCTGCTATTTGATGCTTTTTAAAAGTGTAAAACAAAATAAATAATAAAATTCTTTGCATTGTAGTGTTAGATGTTATTTAAACCAGTGTTTTTTTTGTTATTTAGTATTTTTTTTAGTTTTTGTTCATATTTTAAATTATATTTTCTGTTTTCACTTTAATTTTATTTACCGTTTTGGTGATTTTGTTGTATTTTTGTCATTTTGTTAAGTTTTCTGTCTGTCCAGGTTTTAGTTTTAATTTAAGTTGTTTTAGTACTTCAAGTTAACCTAAATAAAAATGAGCTGAAATTAAATCTAAAAAACTTTTTTGTATTTAATTTATTTTAAGTTTATTTTCTAAAACGCATTTTATTGGGCGCTATGATTAACATTTTATGAAAGTCATAAATTGTTAAAGTTTTGTTAAATTCATTTGATTATTAAAATGTCGTTGGACCATTAAAACATAATTTAACATAAAATTTAAATAAAAAACACAGAATTTGGCAAAAATAAAATAAATACAAATGGGAAGAAATAAAACATATTACAAGGACCTGCATAAAGCCATTGTATGATTTAAAAAGACTTTGAATGAATTTGGCTAAAATAAAATAAAATAAAATAAAATAAAAATATGGGAAGAAATAAAACATTTGAAAAAAATGATCAAAAAATCAAAAAATGATTTAAGAAGACTTGGAATATAAAACAAAAGTTATGTAGACTACATTTGTTATTTATTTATTTATTCACAACCATAATGACTGTGACATGACATTAAATGAGGAAAAATATTTAAATTAGAATTAAAATAATCATAATAATGAATATTATTCTAAAAAAAAGCAGCCTAATAATCAGTCAATAAATGAAAATAACATTAATGTTTTTGGAAAAAGCCTCTTCTGCTCACCAAAGCTGCATTAATTTGATTAAAAAATACAGTAAAAACAGTAATTAAAGTCTAATTTATTCCTGTGATGCAAAGCTTAATTTTCAGCATCATTACTCAAGTTTTCAGTGTCACATGATCCTTCAGAAATCATGCTTATATGCTGCTCAAGACACATTTCTTTTTATTATCAATGCTGAAAACAGTTATGCTGCTTAATATTTTTCTGAAAACCATGATCGTTCAATTAACAATTTCATGCAAACTTGATGAAGTATTAATTTCTTTCATGAAATTGCATGTATGTGCAAACGTGCTGCATAATGTCTTCATAATTTCTTGTTTTTTATTTCACTGACAAAAGCACACAGTTTTAAACCGATGAACAAATAATGCCAGAATTGTCATTTTTAGGCAATATGTTCCTCTAATGACATCACTGTGTTTCCTCTGCTGTGTTTTCTTCTAACTACCCAGCATTGGCATTTCTAGATCACAGCAATTAAGTGCAATAGGAAGTTCACCTAATTCCAGGACCCAGAGCAAAATCAAAAGCTTGTTTGAAAAAGATTGAGGGGGAGGAAGTGAGGGGGACGGGCCCTATCTTTAACAGGAAATGCCATGTTTAAGCGAGAGGCCTGGTTCGGCGACCCAACGCTGTGCTGTGATTGGCTGGAAGGGAAGCGGAAGGGGGAGAAGAAGACTTTGGGAGGATAATTATTGCTGTCTACGTGAGAGAGGACAGTGATGGAGTGATAGAGAGATGGACCGATAGAGCAACCGCACAGAGGGAAGGAAGTCGGATGGTGCGAGGAGGATCTCCTGGGAAGTGTGGGAGGAATGAGGTCACCCGAAAAGTGTGCACCAAAGTCCTGAGGCCAACCAGGCAATTTTAGTCCCGTGAGCATGTGCACTCAGAGCCCGTAGATTGGGCACGTATGCATGTTTTGAATGTTACGGCCATCGCACAGAGTATATACCGTACTCATAATGAGTGGAAAAAAACACAGAAGATGGATTGTTTTTCCTTCTGGAGCATCAGTGAGCGTTTGAACCTTCTGTAATAGTTATATATGAGCCACTCAGTTGTCCTCAGTGTGAAAAGATGGATCTCAAAATCATACAGTCACAGCTGGAAAGGGTTCAACTACACAAAAATGCAGAAAAACCAAAGAATTTGTGGGACCTAAAGGGTTTTTCTGAAGAACAGCAGGCAGTTTAACTGTTCAGGACAAACAAAGGACTCATGAACAACTATCACTAACAAACAAAAAAAAACATAAAATAAAAACAGCTGTCATGGTACTTATAAATCCACAGGTAAATCCAGACAGGCAGGTAACTCCACAGACAAAAAGGGCAGGAACACACGTACACAACAATGAGACCGGACCACAAAACTTAGAACAGAAACAACTCTTAAAGGGTACCTAATGAACTCAGACAGGTGTGGGTGATTGACTAATAATGACATAACGAGGGCAGGAACCAAATTTGGGCAAACAGGAACTGGAAGAAACCAAAACACAAAAGGACTAAACCAATATGAAAGACAGAAACAAAAACACAAACAAGTTCATAACTGTTACAGTTCACCCCCCTCCTGGAATGCACAACCTCGCATTGTAGAAGAACCAACGGTGGAGGGAGGGTGGGGGTTTAGGTGGAGGATGGACATCTGAGAGAATGCCAAAGAAAGAAGTTCAGGGTGGAGGAAGGAGCCAGGAGGGGCCAAGGTGGATCAGGCAGAGAGAGGAGCCAAGGAGAAGACAGGAGGGATTTGGAACAGGAGGAGCCAGGTGAGACCAAGCCCGCAGCCACGACGATGGCCCACAGAGGAGCCGACAGAGAGAGGAGCCATGGTGGAAGAAGGGCTGATGACTCCAGGGGGGCGACCGATGGTGGTGGAGCCCGAGGCAGAGACAGAGAGCTGATGAGCCAGGGTGACGCTGAGGATCCGGAAGGCCAGGGTGGAGACCAAAGCTCAGGCGACTGAGGTGGAGGCAGAGATCCGGAGGTCCATGGTGGAGCCGGAGCGACAGTGGACTGAGGGGGAACTGGAGGGAGGGAGGAGCCCAACAGAGCGACAAGGCGCAGCCGGAGGAATAGATTCCTGAGGCGATGGCGGCTCGACGACCGACCAAAGCGGAGCCGGAATGGACAAGGGAGTCCGGTGGAGCTGGTGGGCTGACAGGCAATGGTGGAGACGAGGGAGCTAAGAACCAGGGTGGAGCCGCTGAGTTGAAGGGCCAGGGTGGAATCTGGGACTCAGAGGGTGGAGGAGGAGATGAGGGATCCTCCAGCCATGACGCCGATGGAGACTGGCAGACCCCCGGCTCGCCCACCTCACAGATGGTGGGCTGAGGGTGAGCTGAGGGGCTGTCGGACAACAGCAGTGGCAGAACTGTGCAGTGGGGATGATAGATGGAGGCAGGAGAGGGTGGATGGGTGGTAAATCCAGGCAGGTAGACAATTTAGGGCAGACAGTGAGTTCAAAGAAGGTATAGAGTTCAGACGACGAGAGGAGGATGGGTAACTCACTCTGAAAGTCAATTAAATCTCCCGAGTCCAGGTCTTGCACACCCCCAGCGGTGGTGCAGTGGGTGTGGCTTTCCATAGCCCCCTCATGCTCCACTGATACTCCCACCGTCGCATGCTGTAAAGCCGACTCTCGCACCTGGCCGGACATGGTGGGCTGAGGCTCCGTGGGGATCCACACAGTCGCTCCATTAGGCGATGGCTGTCGTTTTGGGCTCTGGTTCTCCATCCATGGTGGGCTCGGGCTCATGCTCCACGAGTCGGGGTGGTGGTGGTCTGGTCTGGGTCGTGAGTGGGGCTGGTGTCATCGTCTGCAAAGTCCACGGTCATTGTGGAATTGCAAAACACAAACTCCCACTTAATGTATGCGACAAAGTTTCCCAGAGGACAATCTCCAGACAACTGCACTCTGCACTTGTTGTTCAAGCTGGTCTTATAGAAAGTGCAGTGGCAGTAGCCCGGGTAGTGTGTAAGGTTGGAGATTTCAACAAACAGTCTCATATGGTCCTCGAGGAAAAGGCTCCTCTGCTCCAGCATGAGGAGGAGGCAGTCAGGGTTATTCATGATGAAACAAAAAGAAAAACTGACAGAATTGAAAAACAAGACACGAGGAAACACGGCACTTTACTGTTTGGTATAGTCTGGTCTTCCGTCACAGTACTGTGAAGGAAGGAACGCAAGACGAAGGTAAATGTTCAAGATAACGTTTTTTTAATATAAATCCACAGTTAAATCCAGGCAGGCAGGCAGGCAAGCAGGCAAAAAAATTGAGAAAGAAGAAGAAGAAAAAACATCCAAAAAATGTATATATTACTGGATTTCCTAAGGTTTACATTTAACAGTGTTATTAAAGGGATAGTTCACCCAAAAATGACAATTACCCAATAATTTACTCACCCTCAAAGGTGAACGCGGTGACGAGCGCATGGGAGAGAGCAAAACAAAACACTGGTCATGAATTAGAAGTACGAAACAAAGATTTATAAAGAAAAATACTGGAGGATTTCGATATAAACCAAATTCGATGTAAACAAAACTTGGTTCTCATGAGACTAGAATATTCTCAATGGCGAAAGCTAGAGTTTATGGTTTAAAAAGTTTTAAATATGGATATTTTTCTTACACAAATGCACAGATTCACTTCAGAAGGCCTTTATTAACCATGTGGAGTACTTATTATGATGAATGGATGCACTTTATTGGACTTTAAAATCTTGACACCCATTCACTGCCATTATAAACCTTGGAAGAGCCAGGACATTTTTAATATAACTCTGATTGCATTCGTCTGAAAGAAGAAAGTCTTTTACTCATTTACTCATCCTCAAGGATAGCTTGAGGATGAGTAAATCATGGGGGCATGTCGAAGTTTGCTGCACACACACCTGTAGCTCTGAGATACAGGTCTTATGTAAAGCATTCTTCTAGTGGTCCTTACGTAAGGCGAGATTGTGTGGGTCAGAAAGAGGTGGGGGTTTACAGGCTTAAATTGGTTCCTCCTGTGCTTCATGAGGTAATGTAACAAGCTCAATTTGACACGGTTGCAATGACCTGCATGTTTTAGGATGTGTGTGTTTGGCTTCTCCTTGCTTAGTGAGCATTCATGACCCTCTTTTCAACAGTACCACAAACCTTTTTACTTTCACTTTTGTCACAGTACTTCTCCACATAATCTGCAATGATGCATTTTCAATGAATGATGGTTTGCTCCCTCTTTAAAGTGAAAATGTGTTGCAGACTGCAATTCACATTGACTCTAGGGCTGCCACTAATGACTATTTTTAGATCGATTTATCTATCAACTAATTTATCGATTAATCGATTAATCTAAACAACTAATTTCCCACAAAAAATCAACAATTTTACTTTATCCACAGTAATTTAATGAGTATGTGGACATCAAAAAGTGTAAACTCAGAGTGAGGATTTAAACTTTTATTTTGAAATAACAAAGAACACTTAGCATAATGATGAAATGGCGCATGTTGTGTTCCCAGATGAACGTTATGATAAACCCAAACTCACAACAACATGCAGAGAGTTTGAGATGCTCCACACATGTAAATGATAACATATGATGGATTGTCAACCATAGTGTAACAAGACTTCGTGAAGATACAGGAAAAACAGACTGCTTAAATAGACCAATGGGTAGGCAGGGCTGGATGGTCAGAGAGGCTCCATCCAGAAATGGGCCACTTACTCAATGCAAGCAAAATGAAATCTACGATTTTAAATAATCAAATAGTTGTTTAGAATCAACAAATCGCAACAGCCCTAATTGACTAATTTCTGCATTTTTCTTTTTTAGCTTCTTACATTTTTGGTTAAATTTTTTATCCTTTTAGCTTTTGGCTTCCTTTACAAATGTGTTCCATTCCTGCATCTGTATTTCTTTCTAGGTCTCTATCCCTCGTTACCTCATGTACCCATGAACACACAAAAACTCCTTTCATCTTTCATTCACAGATATGTATCTGATCCCCTGAGCTGTACAGGCTGTACTCGCAAACACAACTACGCCTCCCCCAACAGCCAGAGAAGGGGAAACAGAAAGAATGAAAATATGCAAGAGATAAAAGGGAAGAAACACTCAGAAAAGATGCAATTAACATTCTGAAATTCTTCAGTCGAACACCCACCTTCCAACATACAAACATTGAACTGAAGATGGGGTATAAAGGAATCATTAACACACTTCAAGTCAATCCATTTCAGTCTGTTGTTGATATTAATAGTGAAGTGTGTGATTTTTCTATAATAAAATGCTTTTTACTATCCCAGCAAGAAGTAGATTGTTGGTTAATTTGGCCATTTAAATTCTACATATTATCACAATGTAAAATGAAATTTTCTTATTTTAATATACATTAAAATCTAATCTATTCTTGCGATCAAAGATAAATTTTCATTTGCATCATTACTGCAGTCTTCAGTGTCATATGATACTTCAGAAATCTTTTTAACATGCTGATTTATTATCAGTGTTAAAATATGCTGAATATTTTTTGGAACCAGTGATACCTTTTTTCAGGATTCATTGATGAATAAATAGTTAAACAGCATTTATTTAAAACAGAAATATTTTCTAACAATATACACAAAAGTTTAAAAGTACATTTTTATTAATTTTTTTAAAGAAATTAATACTTCAATAAGGTTGTGTTAAATTGATAAAAAGTGATAGAAAAGACTTATATTGTTAGAAAATATTTATATTTTAAATAAACACCGTTCTTTTGAACTTTCTATTCATCAGAAGAATCCTGAAAAAAGTATCACAGGTTCCAAAAAAATATTTGGCAGTACAACTGTTGCCAACATAGATAATTCTAATAATAATTCAGCATATTAGAATGATTTCTAAAGGATCATGTGACACCTAAGTCTGGAGTAATGGCTGATGAAAATTTAGCTTTGCATCACAGGAATAAATTATATTTTAAAGTACATTAAAATAGAAACCATTAGTTCATATTGTAATAACATTTTACAATATTAAAGTGTTTTTCAGTATTTTTGATCACATAAATGCAGCCTTGATGGGCATAAGAGACTTATTTAAAAAAAAACATTACAAGTCTTACTCATTCCAAGCTTTTGAACAGCAGTGTATATCACAGTATTTTATATTTTATATTACTCTTGAGTACCTACAGAGTAGTATTGCATCCTTCATATATCCAAAAAGTCTTTAGATTTATCATATTTACAAAAGAAAGATACAGCTTTACAATTCTCTCCCTTTAAGCAACAATTTCTACTTTCCATTAATTTTTTTTTTAGGTTTCTCATTTATTATGTTTTATTTGAACTTTATTTAAATAAATGAAAATCAATGATTTTTTTTTTTTTAGATTTAGTTCTAGTTAACAATAACAACACTGGTGTGAAGTGTGGCTAATTAAATATAAATTCACACTGAATTTATTTGGTTTGGTAAACCTGTTTGAAAACAGTTATTATTCTTACAGTTCTGGTTTATGGTGAGGATTTTGGCTCATCCCAGTGACTCAAACCAGCTCTGAATCAGTTCACTAAAAAAGTGATTCATTCACTGACTTTTTCTGTAGGTTATGTTGTGCCAGTTAGTGGCAACAGGTGACTTTGCTTCGCTTCCTGTCAACTGTGATCTGTCCAATCATAATAAAGGCAAAAAGCCAAAAATACATTTTTAAAAAAGTCCCTTTAATTTTATATTGAATTGTGCTTTAAATTTGCTTTCATTACATTCAAGTGTGCTTCAGTCAAAACTAAAAAATAATTTCCTTAAATTGACACCAATTTATTTACCAGAGAAATCTTATATACGGTCAATTTAAAGGAATAGTTAACTTCCAGAATAAAAAAATCCTGATCATTTACTCACCCCATGTCATCCAAGATGTTCATGTCTTTCTTTCTTCAGTTAAAAAGAAATTAAGGTTTTTAAGGAAAACATTCCAGGATTTTTTCTCCATATAGTGGACTTCAGTGGGGATCAATGGGTTGTAGATCCAAATTGCAGTTTCAGTTCAGCTTCAAAGGACTCTACATGAAAATGTATATACTTTTTAACCACAAATGCTCATCTTGCACTAGCTCTTCACGCATTAATCACATTGGAAAGATCACGTGTGGTTAGCTTTTCGTCTGTGTACTTCGGTTCAGAAATGTAGGATAGGGCAAAAATTATTCTCCTTTAACTTAAAAATCATCGGACATCATTGTTTTACCTTTTTTTGTAAAGGGCATCTGACTTGACATGTTTACTTTGTAAACACTGGGTTCACGCATGACCTTTCCAAAATAATTACATAATGCATCAAGCTAGTGCAAGATGCGCATTTGTAATTAAAAAGTATATTTTTTTTTATTTGTTTTTCCGAAAATGACTGATTGTTTTGATAAGACCTTAATTCCTCGGCTGGGATCATGTAGAGCTCTTTGAAACTGCAATTTGAACCTTCAACCTACTGGACCCCATTGAATCCACTATATGGAGAAAAATCCTGGAATGTTTTCATCAAAAACCTTAATTTCTTTTCGACTGAAGAAAGAAAGACATGAATGGTGAGAGACATGGGGGTGAGGAAATTATCAGGAAATTTGTATTCTGGAAGTGAACTAACCTTTTAATATGAACAAGAATTACTTCAGCTTCAACAGCACAGGACTTGAGCTTTAAAAAATCTGCTTTTGCCTTTTTGTTTTTTCCCAGAAGACTTTGTTTCACTGCCACTGATTTACCCTCAATGTCCGACTACAAATTACTGACCCCAGAGCCGACCACAGCCATTGTCCTTCAGCTGTGCTCCTCTAGAACAGTCTGCACCAGACTCACATAAACACTGTGGACCGACTGACCCCTAGTACAACTAAAAACACACTCTCTCTCTTCCTGTAACTGCACAGCTGCACTTGGGCAAAACTCTGGGTTTTGAGCTCCATATGAGAAAGATATCATCTCAGTCTTGTTTTCCTCAGATATGATGCTTCTCATGTGCACATTCAGGTGATCGCTCTGGCCAGCTGTACTGGCGTCAGTTCTGGTTGTGTGGTTGCCATGAGCAGCTCATGTGAAAGTGTCATGATTGATCAGCATCCAGATTTTGGTTGTGTGGTCTTCACTGTGGGTTAATGAGTTAGAGCTTTGCCCGGACAACATATGCCACTTTATTTCGGGGCTGTTCTTAAAAAGAATTTTCAAAAACAGCTACCCAGAACGTCCCTCGACAACTAATCAACTATTTGGTCTTAAGTAAAATGGTTAAAACGATTAATAATATTTATATAGAGAGAGAATCCTGAAAAAAGTAACATGGTTTTCACCAAAATATGCTGCAGTACAAATGTTTTGAATGATTTATGGAGGATCATGTGACACTGAAGACTGGAGGAATGATGCTGAAAATTCAGCTTTGCATCACAGGAATAAATTACACTTTAATTCAAATTCAACTAGAAAACCATTATATTAAATTAAAATAATATCTCACAATATCATTTGACTGTAATTCTTATCAAATAAATGCCTTGATGAGCAAAACAGACTTCTTTAAAAAAATTAACAATGGTGTCCTTTCTTGGTGTGTTTTCAGTTTATGAATCCCCCACATCCCCCGAGTTTAGAGGAAGAGGACTGTTATGAGGAGGCAGAACCGCTTGTCACGGCCAGTCAGTCTATAGGTGAGTGTGACAGTCGACGGTTATAAGACAAAACAGCTCATTTTTAAAGGATTAAATTTATCTGAAAATAAAAATACTGTCATTTACCCACCTACATATCATTCTAAACACATATGGTACATGAAACGATTCAGCCATTTAATTAAACAACTGACATCCACATGTAATGCTAAAATACCCATCTTTGTCTCAGAAAAAGTGGACTCAGACAGCAGTCACTATGAGTCGTATGGTGAAGAGGATGATGAGGAGTTTGTGAAGGACAGAGCTCACTACATCCAGTGGAGTTCCTCTCAACCGTGTTTAAGACCAGTGCCAGAGTCTCGCATCTGTGGATACCTCTGGAAGAAGAAGTGGTTGGGTCAGTGGACGCGCCAGCTTTTCATTATTAAGCACAACTCACTACTGGTAAGAGCCTCAATCTGACTATTCTATAGTGCTTTGCATTTTTGTCCACACATTCTTGTGCTCTTAGGTGGTGTGTTCTATGTCCAGTTAAAGGGGTAGTTCACCCAAAAATTAACGAATACAATCAAAGTTATATAAAAAATGCCCTGGCTTTACCAGGTCCAAGTTTTACATTGAAAAATATTTTTTACAGAATGTAAGTTAATAAAAATGTTTAGGTTTAATGATGTACTAGAACATTTTTAACTTAGATTAACAAATGCTATATAAATATTGTTCATGCTGACTAATACAGTTAATAACAACAAATGAAACTGTTACTAAATATATTATTTCAGTAACACTTTACAAAAAGGTGTCATTTGTTAAGATTAGTTAATGCATTAACTAACATAAACGAGCAATGAGCTCTATTTATTTTATTTATTCATCTTTGTTAATGTTAGTTATTAAAAATACAGTCCATTGTTTGTTCATGTTAGTTCACAGCACATTAACTAATGTTAACAAACACAACTTGTGATTTTAATAAATGCATTAGTAAATGCTGAAATTAACATTAACTAAGATTAATAAATGCTGGAGGAGTATTGTTCATTCTAAGTACTAGTTCATGTTAACTACTGCATTAATGAACCTTATTGTAATTCAGTAGATTCACAACTACTGTATCTATATGTACATTTTGCATGTGTTTTCTACTTACATTTATGTATTTACATAGAACTACATGTGGTAAATAACTGTAGAGTATATAATATATACTTCATTTTACCCTGGCAGTGTTTTAAGTGTGCTAAAGACCTGCACCCTCTGCTGGAGCTCAGCCTCACGGGTTGCTATGTGGTCTACAAATCCAAGCACAGTAAGAAGATGCAGCACGAGCTGAAGGTGGTGGCTGGTGCCGAAACAGTCATCTTGGGCTTCCAGAGCAGCACGCAGGCTGAAGAATGGAGGAAGGTCTGACCAAGCCTGAACACACACTTGTATTTAACTTAACCTTAAAGCAACAGTTCGCCCAAACCTGTATGAATTATTTTCAGCTGCTGAACCCAAAAGAAGATATGTTGAAGAATGCGGGTAACCAAACAGTTCAGTAGTATAGAAAAAGATACAATGGAGGTTAATAGTTACCATCTACTGTTTGGCTACATATCTTCTTTTGTGTTCTCCAGAAGAAGGAAACTCCTACATGTTTGAAACAAAATTGTCATTATTGGGTGAACTGTCCCTTTAAAGTTGCAATGAAATGGAAGAAGTAGTTTCTTCCTGGTTGTGTTGTAAAATTACTGTAATGATTATTGAAAAAGAAAATGTACATTTAAATAAACCTAAGGGTAAAGGAAAAGTAAATTCATGTCTGTACAGTAGAACTGTAGGAGAAGGAAGTTGAACACTCTTCAGCAATGAGAAAAATGAAGCACAAATGTTAGTTAATCTAAAATAAGTTTTGCTTCTTAGTATGGTTGAATTGGATCAACAAGGGTCAGTAATGCGTTACTTTACTAGTTACTTGAAAAAGTAATCTGATTACGTAACTCACATTACTTGTGTCCTACCTCAACACTGTGTCCTAATATTGTGTTAGAATCTCCTACAACAGGTTTAAATGTATCTAAGGTCAGAAAACATTTAAATTAGCAAGTTAGTGAGTGCTACCATCTGTGTTGCCAAGTCCACGGTTGTTTTTGATATCCGCAGGTTGAAGCAACCCAATAACTTTATATTTAGCCCCTGGAATGCAAATTTACCAGGGGAACCCCCGATAAAAAAAAGTGTATTTTAAACCCCGAAATGCAATTAGGCTAGTTTTGAGTAGCGATTGGGCGGGTTTTGTTGTAAAAACCTGGCAACCCAGATGCACCTTTACATAAAACAATAATATAGTGCTCCAGTCTGTTCTTAAAATAACGACATCAAAACATTTTGTTTAACACTAGAAAGCAAATCATGCATCAACTGATGAAACAACACAGTTTTAAACCAAAATATGTCTGAGATACTTTCTTTATTATTAAACAAAGTAATTAGAACAGCAACAGTCTGCATTAATGTACACATTAGTAGGAAATAGTGGGTTCATAGTGAATTATCAGAACTATTTCAGTAAGACAGTAATATCGTGGTTTACCTAGAAACCTGAAGCTGCACTTGGTATACATCACATATTAGCACAAAAAAACTAGATATTTTGAGCACTCACTGGAAAATGTACACATAACGTATCATTTGTACTTACAGGTTGTGGTTCAGAGACGGTATAACAGATATTTTTCGAAAACGCATATGACCTGCTTTTTATCACGTAACTGTTTTTCTGTATCTCATTTGTAGATAATAGAAGAAGTGAGCGGCTCCTCTTATTACGAGCCTGAATCCCAAAGCTCCTCATCCATCCTGAGGAGCGAGAGGCTGGACTCTTGCAGGGTAAATTGCACTACTGACACCATGCCAGTTTCTGCTATCTGTGTTAACATTGTTATCAATGTGATGGACACAGCAAGAAAGCAACAGCGTAACTTCATTTCTCTGAATGAGATGTTACTGAATTAGCTTGGTGGTTAATCATCTGCAGACCTTTCCCTCACATCCATTCCACAGAGTCTCTTTTTATGAATCTTCTGCTGGCCTGAGCCATGTACTAAACTGATTTGCAAAGTCTTATGTTCCATCTTAAGCTAATTTGTAGGACTGACTTACCTATGTTGGAGAACATTCTGTGCTTGCTAATGTCATTGAGTTCTTACAGTCTCTCTTTCTCGCTGTAGTCAAGTACCGTCCTCCATACGGACTCGGATGAAGAGAAAATCTCAAGTCTTCCGTCTGCCGTCAGCAGTGTGGAAATTAAAGACAAAGACCTAGGTGAGCAGACAAAGGAGTTTGTTGGAGACCTAGCGGTAGTGTTGAGTTCGAGTCCACCTATGTCGAATCCGAGTCTTTAACCAATCGAGACGAGTCCAAGTCCAAAATGGGCCAAGGGACTCAAGGCAAAGTTTGAGCAAAGCATGCTAACTGTTTTATCGTTGGCTGCAGAGACGAGCACAGAACACTATTTCAAGCCTCAGCCTCAGAGGAAACGAGAGCAGTGGATTTATTGATTGTAACGTGTTTTTAACATAAACTTGTGTGTATTTGACCGTTTAAGCGCAATAAGATGTAAAAGAGAACTTATTTTAGTACTCACATGCTGTGTGACAGCCGCTTTCTGTGCGCATCCTTCAGATGTGTGCGCTCAGAAAACCCATTAGTTTAAACTAATATGGCTCTAAAACGCATGATTTCAGTGCGATAGACATGATAATCAAAACCAAACAGATGTTTTTTGGCGGAGTATCTGAGGTATGAGCTGTAAAGGCACAGCTCTATTCTGGAAAAGGGGGGCGGGGAGCAGTAGCTCATTAGCATTTAAAGAGACATACACGAAAACAGCATGTTTCTCTTTCCCCCTAACCTCACCTCACTTACCTTCCTTTTGCTCATGTTTTAAACTCTTTATTTTTAAAAATCCCAGAATTTTGCATTTTTAAGTTGCTATCTGAAGCATAAAAGTTGTTTTTTAATCATGTTTTTTTTTCAAATTGAAACATTTTCATAGTTCAATTGTAATTATTTTACTAAATACATTTAGTTCATTCTTCAGCCATATTTGCTAGTCCAAGACCAATAGTGAAATAGTGTATAATTAATAGAAATAATTGAAATAGTGAAATACTGGAAATTTGACATTACCTTTTCCATAAATGCTTTTTTTATGCTCAAATAAAATTAATACATTTCAGGTTGGACCAGCCAGTCTTTCATTAGCCAGGGTTGCCAGGTCTGAAAATCAACACCCGCCAATTTGTTTATCAAAACTAGCCCAATCAGAGACTTCAAAAACAGCCTGTAACAACAGTGTATACAATTCTAACAGTAGTCCAATTCTGCTGTTATACCATGGACTTGGCTACCCTGTTTGTAGCAGCTGCAGTGATGCAATGACTTACAATAGTTCATCCAAAAATAAAAATTCTGTCAGAGATGAAAGATCTAAGACCTTTGTTCAGAACATAAAGATATTTTGGTAAAATCTGAGTGCTTTCTGACCCTGCATAGACAGCAACTACCACACTCAACTAGAACTAGCCCTTTAAAGTCCTCATAAAATCAAAATTAGCTCTATTTACTGTACTTTGTTAGCATACATTGCTAGCTTTGAGGTAAACAATTAAGCCATGCAAGTTAATTGACTGAAGAAATTGTTTGCCTTGTTAATCTTTAATCAAAATCTAAACATTTGCTTCCGCCCTGGAATGGCATTCCTACTCGGATGTCAGTTTGATGGTTTGGGCAGAATATCCTCAAGCCTCCAACCGTTAGTTTGCGAGCAAGGGATGGAGAGCATTTTGATAAAAAATTAGGAAGGTAGTGTTTTGTAGTTTTGAATAAATTGCAGTGATGAATCATTCACCATAAAACCAGAAATACATTTTTAGAATGGATCAGTTTGGATTTCATGGACTGTTTAACGTCTGCATTTCCCACAGTTCTTTGTTGTCATTCCATAACCTAATGCTGTTTCTAATTAAAGACGTGTACCAACAACATATGCTTTATACCCCACATGTGGAGAAGGTCTGCATACGTTGGGTCTGTATTAGCACAACTGTGGCATTGTTCACTCGCTAGTGTTTTGGTGTTATTCATTAGGGGCTAAATTCACTGCGTGCCGCACAGGACACAGGCTGGGTGTTTTCCACACTGTGCCATTGTCTGTGGACGGATTCCTGTGAGATTTGATTGTCACCTTTGACACCGGGGTGACAACCACAGTAATGACCTCAGAAGTCTGGTTTGTAAATATACGGGTGGACTTTTTGATAACGGCTCAGCGTTTATAGAAGAAGAACGTGTATTTGTTTATAAAGCAGCAAAGCCGTTTCTTTTATGAAAGAAATAAGCAAATGAGATTTTGGAGGACATCAAAAGTTTTGTTGAAACTTAGAAGTGGCTGCATCTTACCACTCCCTGAGTAATGTTTTAATGTTTTGTTATTGAAAACGTGCGCTCGCTGATTAGAGACATGTGTAGATGTCTACTTTATGTGTCTCCACAAACAACTTGAAAGGAAAACCTTCAAACAAGTTTATTTGTTTATTTATGCATTTGCGCAAGCGTACTTTGATTACCGACCCACCAAATTTAGTTTTAATCTGTAATGTGGAATTTCTGCAGCGCTGTCATCACTCAACTGAATGACAAAAGTAGTTTGCACTGGTTGAGTGTACTAGGTAGTATACCTGTGTGTGTACTATTTCAATACTTCTTATGAATATATTGGCCCATTTTTAGTGTACTTCAAGCATAACAGACGTAAACCTTGAGTATACAACAAGTTTAGGTTTTTCTTGTGTATGGCAACTGAACTGTAAACTTTGCTACAAGTTTAAGTACTTCTTTTTTTATATACTCTTAGTAATTTTTTATGCTGCAAATATATTGTGGTTTTCTGTTCTGTAAGGAAATGAGCATCAGACTTCTAGTTTACAATTTCCATATTAAGTTACTATTTACAGGTGCATCTCAATAATTTAGAATGTCTTGAAAAAGTTCATTCATTTCAGTAATTCAACTCAAATTGTGAAATTTGTGTATTAAATAAATTCAGTGCACACAGACTGAAGTAGTTTAGTCTTTGGTTCTTTTAATTGTGATGATTTTGGCTCACATTTAAGAAAAACTCACCAATTCACTATCTCAACAAATTAGAATATGGTGACATGCCAATCAGCTAATCAACTCAAAACACCTACAAAGGTTTCTTGAGTCTTCAAAATGGTCTCTCAGTTTGGTTTACTAGACTACACAATCATGGGGAAGACTGCTGCTCTGACAGTTGTCCAGAAGACAATCATTGACACCCTTCACAAGGAGGGTAAGCAACAAACATTCATTGCCAAAGAAGCTGAGTGCTGTATCCAAGCATGTTAACACAGAGTTGAGTGGAAGGAAAAATTGTGGAAGAAAAAGATGCACAACCAACCGAGAGAACCGCAGCCTTGAGAGGCTTGTCAAGCAAAATCGATTCAAGAATTTGGGTGAACTTCACAAGGAATGGACTGAGGCTGGGGTCAAGGCATCAAGAGCCACCACACACAGACATCCTCTTGTTAAGCCACTCCTGAACCACAGACAACGTCAGAGGCTAAAGAGAAGAAGAATTGGACTGTTGCCCAGTGGTCCAAAGTCCTCTTTTCAGATGAGAGCAAGTTTTGTATTTCATTTGGAAACCAAGGTCCTAGAGTCTGAAGGAAGGGTGGAGAAGCTTAAAGCCCAAGTTGCTTGAAGTCCAGTGCTCATTTTCCACAGTCTGTGATGATTTGGGGTGCAGTGTCATCTGCTGGTGTTGGTCCACTGTGTTTTTTGAAAACCAAAGTCACTGCACCCATTTACCAAGAGAGCACTTCATGCTTCCTTCTGCTGGCCAGCTTTTGAAAGATGCTGATTTCATTTTCCAGCAGGATTTGGCACATGCCCACACTGCCAAAAGCACCAAAAGTTTCTAAATGACCATGGTGTTGATGTACTTGACTGGCCAGCACATGCACCAGACCTGAACCCCATAGAGAATCTATGGGGAATTGTCAAGAGGAAACAAGAGACCAAAAAATGCAGATGAGCTGAAGGCCACTGTCAAAGAAACCTGGGCTTCCATACCACCTCAGCAGTGCCTCAGGCTGATCACCTCCATTCCACACCAAACTGAAGCAGTAATTAAAGCAAAAGGAGCCCTTACCAAGTATTGAGTACATATACAGTAAATTAACATACTTTCCAGAAGGCCAACAATTCACTAAAAATGTTTTTATTGGTCTTATGAAGTATTCTAATTTGTTGAGATAGTGAATTGGTGGGTTTTTGTTAAATGTGAGCCAAAATCACAATTAAAAGAACCAAAGACTTAAACTACTTTAGTCTGTGTGCATTGAATTTATTTAATACACAAGTTTCACAATTTGAGTTGAATTACTGAAATAAATGAACTTTTCCACAACATTCTAATTTATTGAGATGCACATGTAGGTATTAATTTTTAGACATTAAATTGAACATATACCTTTTACTGTACTTAAAGTACAGTTAAAAGACTTGCAGTTTATGCCACCATGATTTGTGCCTATGATTTATGTAGTACTGGCTCCATTTGCTATTTAACTTGATGTTTTATGATGAGATGTAAAATGTATTGATTCTAGTAATGGCTCTTAAGAAAAGCCAGTGTGAATATACAATACTCTCACACCTTGAAAGAATTATCAATGAAATCAGTCAAGTGTTTATCAGTTTCTGTGTGTGTTAAGTGCAGGGTGACAAAAATGATCAGATTCAGTTCCACCTGTAATATTTGTGACCTTGGATCACAAAACCAGTCATAAGGATCTATTTTTTGAAATACATAATCTGAAAGTTGAATAAATAAGATATTGGTGTAGCAATTCTATTGATGTATGGTTTGTTAGGATAGGACGAAATTATTCTTAGATACAACAGTTTGAAAATCTGGAATAATAATTTTTCGGATTATTAGTAAAAGCTCCAAATAAATATTGGTCACAGACACAGAGATTTACATTAAATTTCATCAAGCTGATAACACACTAAAAACTCCCACAGATCATGTTTTCATGCCATTTTAAGTCTTATTTTGACATCATAAAGTGGTTATATCTCAAAGTGTAAGTTGTTTACTTTTTTTACATTAGTCTTCCCATTAACGGCATTATATTGTTCAATCAGGCTGATTCGTGAACACAGAACGTGTGCGAACACAAGAGGCGGGATTTGTTGCATGAACTAATAACAGCGAACATAACCAGTCATATAACCAGTCAATCATATCACGATAAAGGCATTGCCTCCTCTAACATGACTTTCCACAATTATTCTTATTGAATCATTCTTAATTATCCCCACCAAACTCACCGCATGCTTTAATGGGTCTGTTAAAACTCAATGGGCTCAGGAGAGGCGAGAGAGACGCAGACTCCCACTGTAACTTTACCTGCTGGTGTCACTGTTGGACAATGTCTCTTTAAAAAAGATTTATACACAACTTATACACAGCTTAATTTATGGTATGAAATGTAATAAGCATTGTACAAATATACAATGCACACAGATTATTGTCAGGCATGTGGACACGTGTGTCTCTCTGTCCTCAGCGGGCTTCCTGAACGTGCTGATGAACTGTCAGTGGCAGAGTCTGTGGTGTCGGGTGGAGGATGGGGTACTGAAGATGTATCGGGACGAGGCATCAGAAGAGACCCCTCAGTACACGGTTCAGCTCAGAGGGAGCGAGGTGCGACCTGGTCCGGATACAGCACACTCGTACCGCATTACCATCACACAGCATGGGGACCAGGTGGCTGTGCTAGAGGTAAACTTTTTTTTTATTTATTTAATTCTTTTGTGCATGTACCTCGTAATATGGGCCGTTTTACAGAATTGGTGCAAACTGCTGTTCCACAACCAAAAAAACACATTTAAAAAGCAGTATATAAATTTGAGATGTTTACCAAGTTGTCCTTCTATTATCTATTGAAACCCACAATAATTTTTTAAATATCAGTAAGCTTAATATAAAATCATCATTAGGGCCCGAGCACCGCGGTGCGAGGACCCTCTTGGAATTGCTCCGTTTCTTATTATTCTTCTTCTTCTTCTCCGAAATGAATCGCATTTTAGAGGGCCTAAACATGCTTGAAAACTCATGAAACTTTGCACACACGTCAGGACTGGCGAAATCTGATATGGGTTTCAAAAGTGGGTGTGGCAAAATGGCTCTGTAGCGCCACCTAGAAAACTTTAACGGAGTGCCCCTCGAGCTACGTTTCACGTACGTGTACGAAACTCGGTACATATGTGTATCACACCAATCCCTACAAAAAAGTCTCCTGGCACAACATCCCAAACCCAACAGGAAGTCCGTTATTTGTAATTTCCTGTACGGTTTTTGTGCAGTTTTTGCCATTTTCAGACCTCGTATTTTAACGAACTCCTCCTACAGTTTTTATCGGATCATCTTCAGATTTGGTGAGTGTGTTCATAAGGCCTTTGTGACGCTAAATTGCGAAGCTTTTGCGTTTTCGTCGAAGGGCGTGTCCCTGGCGGCCTGACAAACTTTGATGTTTCACCATGAAACAGGAAGTTGCTGTAACTCAGGCAAGCAATGTCCAATCTGCCCCAAACTTCACACGTTTATTAACATTCATGTCCTGAACACATGTCCATGCCAATATTTAGTCATAGTCATAGCGCCACCTGCTGGCAACAGGAAGTAACGTTTAACACTGTTATGGTCTCCTAGCAGCATATTAAAAAGCATCAGCAAGTGTAAAAAAGGCTAGCAACGTGTTATACACATTCTAAAACATGCTAGCAATACTTAGCTAAGTGCTAAAGGATGCTATTAATGCAATGAAACAGGAAGTTACTGTAACTCAGGCAGGCAGTGTCTGATCTGCACCAAACTTCACATGTATGATAAGAGTCCTGACTTGAACACATCTAAAGGCCAATACTCTGTTACAATCATAGCGCCACCTGCTGGAAACAAGAAATTGCTATTTTTACACATGCAGTGTCTGATCTGCCCCAAACTTCACTTGTTTGATAAGAGTCCTGACTTGAACACATCTAAAGGCCAATACTCTGTTACAATCATAGCGCCACCTGCTGGTAACATGAAAATCACTCAATAACTCAACCATACAAGGTTCAATCTGCACCAAACTTCATATGTCTGATGACAGTGCCGACCTGAAGATATCTACATGCCAATATCAAGTGATAGTGATAGCGCCACCATCTGGCAGCAGGAAGTTTGGTACATATAGAAGGAATATTTCAATCATTTTTTAATTTACCCCATTAAATGCATGAATTGGTCAATGTTTGCTGTGTTTCTAAAGCCACCGGTCGGCGGTGAGCCCGGGTGCGAGGGCCCTTTCATCGCTGCTTGCAGCTTTAATTTTTTATTGTAACTTATTTTAAAAAATGAAACTTTCATATATTCTAGATTCATTACATGTAAAGTTTTTTTTTTTTTTTTTTGATGATTAGAGTGTACAGCTCATGAAAGTCAAAAATCCAGTATCTCAAAGTATTAGAATATTTACATTTGAGTTTCATTAAATCACCACCCCTACAGTATAAATTCCAGGTATCTCTTGTTCTTTGAAACCACAATAATGGGGAAGACATGGTCCAGGAGACAATCATTGACACCCTCCACAAAGAGAGTAAGTCACAGAAGGTCATTACTGAATGGGGTGGCTGTTTACAGAGTGATGTATCAAAGCATGTTAAATGCAAAGTTGACTGGAAGGAAGAAATTGGGTAGGCAAAGGTGCACAAGCAACAGGGATGACCGCAAGCTTGAGAATACTGTCAAGTAAAGCCAATTCAAACACTTTGGAGAGCTTCACAAGGAGTAGAATGAAGCCGGGGTCAGCGCACCAAGAGTCACGAGACACAGACGTTTTCAGGAAAAGGACCACCAAGCCACTTCTGAAACAGAAACAACCTCAGAACTTAACTGGGCTAAGGAGATAAAGAACTGGACTGTTGCTCAGTGGTCCAAAGCCTTTTTTCAGATAAAAGTAAATTTTGCATTTCATGGTCCCAGTCTGAGGGAAGACTAGAGAGGCACAGAATCCAAGCTGCTTGAAGTCCAGTGTGAGGTTTCTGAAGTCAGCAATGATTTGGGGTGCTATGACGTCTGCTGGTGTTGGTCCATTGTGATTTATCAAGTGCAAAGTCAATGCAGGGATCTACCAGGAGATTTTGGAGCACTTTATGCTTC
The DNA here is from genome assembly GCA_033026305.1 of Cirrhinus molitorella. Taxonomy (NCBI): domain Eukaryota; kingdom Metazoa; phylum Chordata; class Actinopteri; order Cypriniformes; family Cyprinidae; genus Cirrhinus; species Cirrhinus molitorella. The sequence goes on from CM065125.1 coordinate 25,821,012, forward strand.
CATCTGCTGACAAGCTTTATGGAGATGCTGATTTCCTTTTCCAGCAGGACTTTAGCACCTGCCCACAGTGCAACAACCACTTGCAAGTGGTTTGCTGACCATGATATTACTGTGCTTTATTGGCCAGCCAACATACCTGACCTGAACCCCATTGAGAATCTTTGGGATTTTAAGAGAGAGATGAGAAACAGTATATCCAACAATATACAGATGATTTGAAGGCTCAATAATGCCTCAGCAGTGCCATAGGCTGATCACTTCCATGCCACACTTCACTGATGCTGTAATTTAGGATCTAAAAAATGTGTCCCGCATTTTCATGTCACTGCTGAAACAGTGCATGTTTTAGTCCATTTGCTGAGACTGATTTTAACTACAGCCCTACATTTATGATCAGGAAATATGTATGTATGTCCCCCTCTCTCTCATAGCTACAAGGTGAGTAGATAGGCTCCATAATTTTGATGTAAATGTGTTCATAAGTATGAACTATCTGTGTGTAACTTTAAAGAATGTCACCACCGAATACCATTTTTCTATAATTAAACACTTTTTTGGGAGTTATTCCATAACATTTCATTTTTAAATGTGTACAACTGCTCAGAACTGTGCTAGCTAACCATGTGCTGATTAGCATCTTTGAGCTACATTCAAAAGTATCTAAAATTGTCACTACCGAAACAGTCATGACTGAAACATTTGGTGGAGTTTCAGTAGTGACATCTTTTTGGGTGTTATTCCATATAATTGCCATTACCGTAAGAGTCATTGTTTCGGTATTGACAAAAGGAAACACATAATCCTTTATTTGGGGAAAATAAACAAAATTCTAGTACAGTTATGCAAATTTTCATAACGGAAACATGGGATGTTTTATCAAAAACGTACACAGAATTATCAACTAAGATGTTGTGACAGTGTTTTGTTCAGTGTATATTCAAACTAATGAATCCTCAAGTTTGAAATCAGTATGATCAACTTTTTGAGATTCAAAATAAAAGAATCTCATAAATCACACTTGAAAATTTGTTAAAACTGTAATTGTTATTGGTTTACGTCTGAAAACTGTTTAAGTAGTAAGCTAAATCTTAATAGGTCAAAATAACCCTTCTTATTAAATAATATATTACTGTGTTTCGGTAGTGACAAATTTGGGGAGAGGACAAATTCCAAAACTTTCTGAAAAAACAATATGAGAATTAACTGCACAATTACTAGAAATGTGTACCTTGGATATTATACATTTGCATACATGCAAAATGTGTGGGGGAAAAAAACTAAAAAAATTTCAAGATGTTTCCAAATCTGACTTTACACCAATTATGTAGAATGGCCCATATATGAAATTGCAACAGTATCACAATATGATACTATTTCTGTACCATAGTTCTGCAACAGTGCTCATTATAATATTATAGTATTATGAAAAGATAATACTAAAGTTAATTCTTGTTGTGTTCTTGACCTGTTGTCGCTGTGAATGATTGTAGTTGTTATTCTTTGTGTGTGAATGTGCAGGCGAGTTGTGCAGATGATAAAGAGCAGTGGGTTCAGCTCCTGCAGGATGGGAGTTCTACTGCAGCTGGTTCTCCATATCAACACACCAGCCACGAGTCACTAAGGTAAACACACACACACAAACTCACATTCACATGCTGTCTGTCAGTCTGTCAGCTGCCAGCATTCCATGTGAACTGAGCATGAATCACTGAACGACACACACTCACAAAAACACTCACATTCTTTCCGCATCCTCTTTCCATTTTTCTGTTTCCTCTGTTCCTCAGTGGTCTGAAAAGCCGCAGGTTTCCCACCTCAAACATGTACATGGACGACCCGTTTCAGCAGCTGTGCGGTCCATCAGTCCACTCGCAGCCCATATATTCAAACTCATCCATACTGGAGCACATGGTACAGTCCAGCGACATAAGCTATATATTGCAAAGTGTTGAGGCATTTTTTAATCAAAACAATGAATTTGGTTTCACACTAGTGAGCTTGGGGTCAGAAAGATTTTTTAAAAGAAATTAATACTTTTATTCAGTAAGAATGCGTTTATTTGAATATTTTGATCAGAAGTGACAGTGAAGACAATAAAGGGTTGTTCTTTTGAACTTTCTATTCATCGATCCTAAAACTTTATATTCATTATATGGATATTTCACCAAAAAATGAAAATTACCCTGATTTTCACCCTAGGTGTATATGACTTTCTTCTTTCAGACTAATAGAAGCAGAGTTATATATAAAAAAAAAATGTCCTGGCTTTTCCAAGCTTCATAATGGCAGTGAATGGGTGTTGAGATTTGAAGTCCAATAAAGTGAATCCATACATCATAAAAAATGCTCCACACAGCTCCGAGGGGTTAATAAAGGCGATGTGTTTGTAGTGATGCGTTTGTGTTAGAAAAATATCCTTCACCCCTACACCATTTATGAATAAACAGTATAAAACAAGGATTTGTAAAGAAAAATTAAGGTCTTTATTAACCCTCCGGAGCCATGTGGAGCACTTTTTATGATGGATGGATGCACTTTATTGGGCTTCAAAATGTCAGCAGCCATTCACTGCCATTATAACGCTTGGACAGTTTTTACTCCAATTGTATTGCCTGAAAGAAGGAAGTCATATACACCTAGAATGGCTTGAGGATGAGTAAATCATGGGGTAATTTTCATTTTAAATGAATATTTTTTGAATATGACTGTTTCCACAAAAAAATATTAAGCAACATTGATAATAATCAGAAATGTTTTGTAATAAGCATATTAGAATGATTTCTGAAGGATCATGCGACACTGAAGACTGGAAAATGCAGCTTTGCATCACAGAAATTAATTAAATTTTAAAATATATTAAAATAGAAAACAGCTATTTTACAATTTTACTATTTTAGTATGCTTCATCAGAAAATTCTTTCAAAAACATTAATAAAATCGTACTGATCCTAAACTTTTGAAATAGATGTATTACATAGTAAATATAATGTTTTTTTTTTTTTACTTATCAGCATCAGTCAGTATTAGATATGTTATAGCTGCATGTTTCTCCATATTTTTACATTTACTGTCATCTAATTCGGTTATGATTTAAAAACACTACAAATTTAATAACACTGTTAAATGTAATCTTAGCAAATGAGAAAATAAATATCATTTTTTCTGTACATTATAATGGTGTGATGTTTAAATTTGCATTTAGCAATAATACAATTAATATTACTTTTTTATGATTAAAAATGATTATTTACGAAAAATAAAAAGGTTTCAAAGCAGGTTGTCACATTTTGATGAAACACATGCAGTCAATTTTAATTTCCTGTTGTCTTGTTTTGAATTCATGGACAGTCATGCTTGTTCATTGCTACTCTGACAAACGAACATTATTTATAACTTATACATCTGTTCCATCCATTTTTCAGTTTGAGAAACCCTACAGTGGTGGAAACGGAGAATCGGTGTCATCCAAGGATTCTGCCAACTACAGCAATAATGAAATCTTCAGCAACCACAGTGAGTCAGTCATATTACCCCAGTCGCTAATCCTGAGTTGCACTTTTTTTAAGAAAGGAAACGCATTAAGATCAAAATATACTGTACATTTATAGTTCTCTCTCATTTTATCCCATTTTCTGCCTGGTCCCACTCACTATGTCACCAACTTGGTTGGTTGTAAAAGTCATTTTCAAACTGCTTTTACTTTCATGGGAATTTTTTATCCACTCTAACCTCATTGCTTTAAGCAGATCAGCGTCATCAGTCTTTCCAGGTCATTATTCTCTCATAAAATCTTTGGGAATACAGTAATGCATTTGGTCAATAAAATGAGAGATGCAAATGGTTGTTGGAAATTGTAATCTACATTTACAGACCACCTCACGGGCCTTGGGCGACCACCTATATGGCCTATAGGACAGGCTGGTCCTGTGACCAAACATAAGCTTATTTCCCTTTGAGCATATAAACATATGATTATGACATACATACGGCTTTCCCAACCATCGCTCCCTCATCCACAGCAAATACTTGACAATTCAGAGGCATCTGCTTTTAATTTGAACAGTGCTAAATAATTATATAGTGGCTAGTGCCGGAGCTCAAAGCGCAACGTTCCATGCTTTTGGTTTATGGATTTGCATAACATCCCAGAGCATCATTTTGTGCCGACGTGCCTTTTCGCATGTTTTATTTGCTTAATAAAGACCTGCACTATAATATTACACTTGCACAAATTGACACAGTGTGGTGTTTCTATTGACTTTGATTCATTTGATTATGATTATGGACCTCTTTGTGGTGCTGTTTCTCTCATCAGGTTTGTCAGATACAATTTAGCAGGAAATGCCATTTGTGCCTAGAGTGTGTGGCGATGGTCGATGGAGATATTTGATCATATTTATCATGGAAACATTTACCACAGAGTGTCATGCAAAATGACATTTACGCTAGAAAAAAGCATTAAAAAGATATGCATTTAAATTCCTGAAATTAGTTCGGGAGGGAAATCCAATGCAGTCATCATAGACTACTATTTAAAAATTTGGGGACAGTAAGAATGAAAGAAGGTTCTTTTGCTCACCAAGACTACATTTGTTTTTTCACAAAAATACAGTAAAAGAGTAATATTGGGAAATATTTTTACAATCTGAAGTATCTGTTCGCTATGACAGGCCATTTCCGCCCCACTGAATAAAAAATGAAAAAAGGTAATTGCGCGTTTTTCTTGCAATTTCATAATACAAACTCGCAATTCTTTTATATAAACTTGCAATTGCGAGGTATAAAGTCAGAATTGCAAAATATAAACTCAAATTACGATACATAGACTCACAATTCTGACTTTATTTCTCTGAAATTAGTTTTATCTTGCAATTCTGACTTTCAGATTTTTGAGTTTATATCTTGCAATTCTGATTATTTCTCAGAATTGTGACTTTATTTCTTAGAATAGCAAATTTATATCTTGCAGTTCTGACTTTATTTCTCAGAATTGTGACTATTTCTCAGAATTTCTTACAATACGACTTTATTTCTCAGAATTGCTACTTTTTTTCTCAGAATTTCGAGTTTATATCTTGCAATACTGACTTTATTTCTCAGAATTGCTACTTTTTTCTTAGAATTTCGAGTTTATATCTGGCAATACTTACTTTATTTCTCAGAATTGCTACTTTTTTCTCAATTTCGAGATTATGTCTTGCAATACTGACATTATTTCTCAGAATTGCTACTTTTTTCTCAGAATTTCAAGTTTATGTCTTGCAATACTTACTTTATTTCTCAGAATTGCTACTTTTTTCTCAGAATTTCGAGTTTATATCTTGCAGTACTTACTTTATTTCTCAGAATTGCTACTTTTTTTCTCAGAATTGTGACTATTTCTTGCAATTTTGACTATTTCTCAGAAATCTGAGTTTATATCTCGCAATTCTGACTTTATTTCTCAGAATTGAATTTATATCTTGCAATACTGACTATTTCTCAAAATTGTGACTATTTCTCAGAATTGCAACCTAATATCTTGCAATATTGACTATTTCTCAGATATTTGAGTTTATATCTCGCAATTCTGACTTAATTTCTCAGAAATTTGAGTTTATATCTCGCAGTTCTGATTTATTTATCAGAACTGAAAGTTTATTATCTTGCAATTCTTACTTTTCAGAATTGTGACTATTTCTTAGAATTGCGAATTTAAATCTTGCAATTCTGACTTTATTTCTAAGAATTTAGTTTATATTTCACAGTACTGACTTTTTCTCTCAGAATTGTTACTATTTTTCAGAATTTCAAGTTTATATATCGCAATACTGACTTTATTTCTCAGAATTGTGACTTTATTACTTTGAATTAAACATTTATATCTTGCAATTTTTACTTTATTTCTCAGAATTGCGAGTATATATCTCGCAATACTTACTTTATTTCTCAGAATTATGTCTTTATTTCTTAGAATTGTCAGTTTTTGTCTCGCAATTCTGACTTTATTTCTCAGAATTTCAACTTTAAATCTCACAATTCTGACTTTATTTCTCAAGCTGGCTGCACACTTGACGATTTTCAAATCTGAACCGATTTAAAAACCATGGGAGACCACAGACCTGAAGACAGTTTCCTCCAATTTTTAACCTTATAATCCTCAATGCGCACACTAGACGATTCCACCAGACCACAAGACCACACACTTGACTGTAGGAACGATTTCACAGTGACACGAGATCTCACTGAGACTCGCAAGATCGAATGTAACATTTCTCAGAATTTCGGGTTTATATCTCGTAATACTAACTTCATTTCTCAGAATTGCGAGTTTATTTCTCAGAATTGCAAATTTAAATCTCACAATTCTGACTATTTCTCTGTATTGTGAGTTTATGTCTTGTAATACTGACTTCATTTCTCAGAATCACAATTCTGACTTACAACTCGCAATTGAATTGAATTGAATTGAATCACAATTCTGGGAAAAAAGTCAGAATTGCAAGTTTGTATTATGCAAATCTTAAAAAAAAGTAAATTGCGAGAAAAACAAAACAATTACGTTGTTTATTTTTTGTTCAGTGGCGGAAACGGGTTTCCATAGTTCTCTATTTTAATATATATATCTTTGTTTGAGTCTTCAGTGTCACGTGATCATTGTAATATGCTGCTCAAGAAACATTTCTGATTATTAGCCATGTTTAATATAGTTTTGCTGCTTATATTTTGTGAAAACTGTGACACTTGAATAGAAAGTTTAAAAGATCATATTTTATTTGAAAAACAATCTTTTCTAACTTTATGAATGTCTTTACTGTTGATCATTTCTGTAACAAACACTTGTACTGTGTACTGAATGCTAGTGCAAGAGCCGTGTTTAGAAAGCGTCAGTGTGTGAGCGTGTGTTTTATAGTCTTGTGTACTATAGGGCATGTGAGGTGAGGTTTAGACTCTTTGTGTTTCTGGACTGTCTCAGCAGAGGAAGGCAACACTCTTGTGCTCCCATTTTGGTAGGGATCAGCGGCGGCTGGCGCTTTTTTCTCCCGTGTGGTTTTGGTCGCAGTGCAGGGATGTAGCATTGTGGCGTACACACACATACACACATCCTCTAAGATTCTTCAGTCAAAACCATGAGAATATCATGTTTTCTTTTTTAACCCAACTTTCCAGAACATGCTCTACTCAGGGAGGAGATTAAGAGAGGGTGAAAAGTGGAAAAGTGAATAAACATCCACAAAATCCCTGAAAAATCATACACTACCTTTTAGAAAATAAACACTATGCATACTCAAACTAGTTTAATTTGCATACTAACAGTGTCCAACAGTAGACACACGTGCATTAGCGGGGAATTCGGTTTATTTTGCTGAAAGTCATGAAAATTAAAAGCATTCTGTGGTAAAATAATTCAAAAATAATACCACTTGATTGGAAACTATGCACAGTAACATCACATTTCTCATATTCTGTCTCAAGCTCTTCACTAGCACTGTTCATATCAAATGTGTGTGTTTATGTTTTTAGGTACAAAAATGTTTGAGATTGAGAGGGGTGTGCAGAAGCTGGACCTGACAGGAAAGAGGCGCGTGCAGTTGCGAGCAGGGTCAGAGGTCAACCTTGTGAGTGTGGGGACGAAACCAGCTAAACGAAATTCCTTCAGACGCTCCCTCGCTTTCTGCACTGAACGGGCACAGGTAACTATCATTCTAAAATAAAAGCACTGTGCCAGTATCATGGTACAGTGATGACATCACAGTATCACTTTAATATTATAGGTACTGAATGATTACCATATTCATGCATCATGGCATTTGTTACTCCAAGGCACTTCATAGAATACCATGGCCGTTCCACACTTACTACCATGTTTTTTTGTTTGGACATTTACCACAGTAGTGCAAATTCATGATTTATATCATTATAATATCAATTTAGTATCATTAAGACAATATTATAGTTTTTATTTAATATTTTACCTTTTTAAAATATATTTAGTTTTAGTAGTTTTGTTGTGTTTTATTCATAATAAAAATGATTAATAATAAAATTATAAAACTATATAAATGTTTAGACATTTACCATAGTAGTACTTTCCATTTAATACTATGTAAATTCATCGTTTATATTCATATAGTATAAATTTAGTATCATTAAGATAATATTAAAGTTTTTATTTTATATTTTGATTTTTAAAAATATATTTTTAAGTTTTAGTGATTTTTTTTGTGTGTTTTTATAATTTTTATTATTAATAAAAATGACTAATAATAAAATATAACACTATGGTAAATGTGTAGACATTTACCATAGTAGTACCTTATTTTCCTGGGAATACTGTTTTTACTTTTACTACTTTTTTCATTTTAATTTTAACATTTTAATGATTTTTTTGTGTGCTTTTGTCATTTTATTATATTTGTATAATGCAATTTTAATTTAAAGTTAAAACTAATTTTGTGTATTTTTATAATTTTTATTATTAATGAAAATCATTTTAATTGTAAAGTTTAAGTATTTTGGTGCGCTTTTATTATTTTTATTATTAATAAAAATGATTAATAACAAAATTCTAAAACTATGTAGTGCCTTGTTTTCCTGGAAATATGATTATAAAAATGATTTATATCAATATAGTATCAGTTTAGTATCATTGAGAGAATATTATAGTTTTTATTTTATATATATATATATATATATATAGATATAGATATTTCATTTTAATTTTAAAGTTTTAGTGATTTTTTTTGTGTGTGTGCTTTTATAATTTTTATTATTAATAAAATGATTAATAATAAAATTATAAAACTATGTTAAATGTTTGGACAGTTACCATAGTAGTACCTTGTTTTCCTTGGAATACAATGCCAATTCATTATTTATAATATACTGATATTATTAGATATTATATATATATACAGTATATATATAAAAAAAAATTTTTCAGTTTTAGTTATTTTAGTACATGAAATTAAACCAAATTAAAATAAAAAAATGTTGTAACTAGCTGAAATTAAACAAATTTTACTTTTAGTTAACATTTGTTTTATTTCAAGTAACACATTTTTTTATGATTTTAGTTTTACCCGATGATAACACCACGGTAACCTTAGTACATGGCAAAAAACATGGTAATACTATAGTATTTTGTAAGTGATAATAGGAGTACTTTAAAGTGGAAATTTGGTGTCAGTAGATGACTAAACCGCTGAATTGGAAGTTTTATTATTACACTGCCACCTGTTGTTTGGATTGTGTAACTGCAAAACATTGCTACAAGCTAATATTGATTTGCAAAATCAGTTACATGACACAAAGACGATATTGTTTTGGTTAATTGGTCAGTTTTCAATTTCAGTGTTTTTCACTATTTTTAGTATTTTGTTCCAAATGAAAACATTTTTGTCTACTAGTCCTGTTGGTGCTTTGTTTGTCGGTTGTTGCTGCCATTGCTAGTTCAGTAATTACAGTGGGTTGGATTGGGAGCCACTTCCTCCCAGAGGAGCAGAGAATAATGCTCAGATAAGAGCTGTTTTAACCCACCATTACATCCTACTTCATCAAGCAAAGATGAGTGGAGACTCACTGGAGGAATCTGATGACTTTTGGCTGTGACTCTTCTTTGAGTCATGTAGGATATTTCACAATTTCATCCTATAAAAGGAAATGTGCATAACACACACTCACCTCTGTTTTTCTTTTTTTCAAAGGGGGGCTTCCTGACCCCACTCTTGAGAAGAACTGCCTCAGCAAAAAGCACCCTAAAGAAAGCCCCATCTGCCCTGTTTATCGAGCATGGCAGGGTCTTCCAAAGGAGGAAGGTAAGATTTCTTGGATGAGGATGAGTTGAATGCAGAGTCCCTCATGAATTTGTGATTATATTGGATTTCCAGATGACTCAATAGAAGAACTGAAAAAGCTAATTAGGGGCCAAGCACAGAAGGTGCGAAGGCACCTCTTGTATCCGTTAGATTTCTTATTATTATTATTCTTCCTTCTTCTTCTTACATTTCTTCTGTTCTTGAGTCTGTGGCAGTGCATAGAACCGCTTGCAGGGAAGTTATGAAATTTGGCACAAATAGAGGACAGTCTCAACATTAACCATAGCAAGTTTGGAATCTCTAACTCAAACTCTCTAGTGCCACCACTTGTCCAAAGTTTCACTCATGTTTATGCTAATAACTTTTGAACCGTAAGGATAATTTTTTTCTTCTAAATCCTTGGCTCCTGCTGAGTCAAATAAACACTAAAATTTAGAAATTGTAAGATTTCGCTATTTGTAATAGTTCTTAAAACCTACTTTTTCATACTCTTCCTAGATGGTTTATCTGATTTTCACCAAAATTGGCTCAGATCATCTTTAGCCCATGCTGGCACAAAGTTATGGAATTCAAGTTGATTTGTCAAACCGTTCTCGAATAACGTGTGAACGAATTTGACGAAGAGCACGCAAAATGGATGTGAGGCTATATCTACGTCAAATGTTTAATGTTCTGGGAATGTTCTTGGCGTTAGGTTTTATTTTAGTTCCCAGAATGTTCTGCTAAAAGTTAGGATAACATTCTGTAAAAACATTCTGTAAATGTTTATTGATAACGTTGTTAAACCAATATCCTCTAACATTCTAATAAAGCGTCCCATCACACTAGATGTGGACTTACATTGCTCAGATGTCAAATTTTGGTTGAAAGTGAAAATCCAACCTTTGTTTGATGTCAAGCTTCAGTGTCATTAAATATCTCCAAAAACAAAATTACCAGCTTCACTTATTACAAACCAGATAGACTTTATTTCTGTCAAACATTTACACAAGTTTTTATTGAGATTAACAGAGGTTTAGATGTTGATGTCTGTTTAAAAGTGTTTGGTTTGATCTCACCATTATGGTGAAAAGTGTTTGCTTTGGTTGGGCAATTGACTCTTGACTTCTGGATGATCTCTAGATGCTGTAACTATGTTTGTTATGGCAAAAGCAACAAGAGAAAATTATGTGATCAAATAATGTTGGCTACTTGCTGATGTTAAAGCTGCAGTCCATAACTTTTTTGGTTAAAAACTATACAAAATCAATTTTTGAGCAAGTACATAACCACCCAGTGTTCAAAACTATGGTCTTACTTTAGCCCAATTCAAACGGTTAGCTTATAATAATGTTTTTTAAATTGAGTAGTACAGGTAGGTTTTCTCAGGAAATTCAAGCATGCCACTGCGTCATTACGTCACGTCTGTAAGCATAAAGAAGGCGTCCCGGCTAGTAACATAATCGCATGTGAGAATGCTGCAGGTGCCGGATAGTTTATGGCCTTTTCTCACAGCAGCTGAAATAATTTAATTTATCATTTTGATTGTGGAATGTAATCCAAAACATTTGTATTTATGAAACATAAGTGACTGAATTTAGATTACTCCAGTTTTAAATGTGCATTTGATTGCAGATAGCCTACGTGGGATTACACAAGTTTTGTATTTTAAAGAGAATCTGTCCTAAGGAAGAATGATTTGCTTTTTCAGCTGAAAGAATTTCTTCATATGAAATTTGAATTTTATGTCAATCAGAGTACTGTACAGAAACAGAAACGCTAATAGGCCTATACACTACATACACGTAGTTACGCAATGCTGATGTTGTGTTAACATGAACAATTTGAGAACAAAATATAACAGTAATAATAACTTGCTAGGTTGATGTTTTTCCTCAGTTGGTCAGAACAAAAGTTTTAGACTTGCTACTTACTCTTAGATGACAATATCTGGTGAAAATTCATATTTGGCCCATATATTTAAATCTGTTAATCTGTGATTCCTAAGTACAGTGAATATCCACAGCGATGCAGTGACTGACAGCTACCAAAACATTAGATTCATCCACGCCGGAGCCGTGCCAGAGCACAACTCACATGGAAGATAATTACGCACTTAACTGCAATTGCAGGTTTTCAGACAGAGATGGCGACAAAGAGGCAAAACTTACAGCTTTAAAGATATCATCATGTAGTGATCTGATCAACTGTTCTCATCTAGTGTCTAATGCTATTCATTTTATGTTAGTGACAGTAGTAATGTATTTCAACAACACAAGGTCCTGCACTGTTCTCTCAGACAATCTACCTGTAATTTGTTCACACTCCACTTTAAACTATTGACAAATTAGACACACACAGACATCAAGAACCAGTGTATGAATCTTAACAATGGTGACATGCTTCATGTCGCAATGCATTCTGGGAGCCCTGAATGAGTTTTGCATGATGCGCCCAGTATACATTGAAGCATGTCTACATTGTTGAGATTCCTACACTGATTCTTGAATAGTGTTTTTTTTTATCCTTTAAATTATCTGACTAAATTCAGTTTGATCTCAGTCTGTAGAACCATTGTACTGCTATACAAACTAACACAATAGATTGGACTGAATATAATCAGAGCAATACATAATGACATCTTAATCACCAGTAAGTAGTCAATACCCTCTGATGACACTTTCTTTTGCTGTTTTTGCCATAACAAACAGTTACAGCAACTAGAGAAAACCACCCAAAAGTCAAGAGTAAAATTGCTCAACTAAAGCAAATGCTTCTCACCATAACTGTAACATCAAACCAAACTATTACTTTCAAACAAACATCAACATCTAAACCTCTGTTAATCTCAATAACACCTTTTGTAAATGTATAACATAAATAAAACAAATCTGATTTATAGTAAATGAAGCTGCTAATGCTGTTTTGGGATTTATTTAATGAAGTTGGAGCTTCATCAAACAAAGGTTGGGTTTTTACTTTCAACTAAAATTTGACATTTGAGTCCACATCCAATATCCAAAGAGAAGCTTCCCGCTTAAAACTTTATTAGAATGTTAGGGGATAATGTTCTAACAATGTTATCAATGTTTTTAGATAATGTTATTCTACCTTTTAGAACAATATTCTGGGAATTAAAATAAAACTTGCCGCTAATGGAACAAAAAATTTCTAGCTGGGCTGATGTGTGTTATAACAAGCATGATCTGAGGCTACTTGCACAGTTTCAGAGCACCGACACCCAGTGGTTAATGAAAAAAGAAATGAAAAATGTATATTTTTGCTTATAGCTTTTGTATAGTACCACAACAAATTTGAGGCATAATGCCAGATTATGTCTGAGGCTGCATCTCTGCTAAGCTTTGACATATTGACCCTAAACTTTGTGTGTGCCATTGTCTCCTTACACTGACCACGCCACATCAATTTGATCAAAAGCGATAAGCCATTAAATCGTATTACTAGTAGTTTTATATGATTTTTTTACCATTTGGAATGAAATAATCTTTAAATGGCCTCAATTACTCATTGCTGCAGTTGGTCTGATGCTTGCTGCTGTAGTGCTTGGCTCCGTAATTGCTGCTTGCAGCTATATTTAAAATGATTAATACTTAATATCAAATATTTGTAAAAATGATTTTAGTAGCTACATAATAGTAAACTTAGACTGCTGTGACCCTTAACCTCTTTCTGTTTGTGTTTGTAGGAGTGGGAAACCAAAGCTTCAGGTTGACATCAAGAGAAGACTCTCATATTCCCCTCATTTTGTCAATATAATGTTGCACTGAAAATAATATTCTCTCCAAGCATGTGGATCATGCAGTGGTTTGGATTTGTAAACTTTTTATTCTTTTTTGGGGTACTTAAAAACAATAACCTTTCAAACAAACTCTTTTATCAGCATATTCTGTCTGTATGCAAAATTTAATCTTCACACACACAGGGTTGCAACTGCAAAACATTTTACATTTATAGTAAATGTCTATTGAGATAATGCTGATGTACATTTCTTTAGAAATTAAAGATCAATTTGACACCAACATTTCAGGTATTGAATAACTATGTCTAGAGAGTGGCACATTTAATTAATACAGATTTTTATGTTTAGCATCACAGTATTTATCCTTATGTAAATCACTTTGCACTGTTTTGAACCTGACCTGGTTTTCGTCAGTGTGAAGATCAGAGAGGATATGCGTATCGCTAACTGACTATTGATTATTGAAGAGTAATTACCTCTTTCTTTTTTATTTTCACAAGACTCACAAATCTGTGGTAATTTATCAACATTTGTACTTTTTATTCCAATGCACATACAGTATATAATGTGTTGAGCTTTTCTAATAAGGTGCCTTAACCGTGTTGTTTTTTTTTTTTTTTTTTTATGAAATGTTGATTTGTCTTTACAGCTGAAGAGATTTTTGCTGGTATTGAAAGGTTCTTCTGTATAGTTTGGTAGCTTGATTAAGACAGGATGGCCTAATATTGCTGTACAAAAAATAACTGTGGAGAACCAAAATACCACTGATGAACATATTTGTACAATAAATAAAGTCATGCTGGATAAGGCATTATTTCTGTGTCTACAAACCTTTTCTGCTTGTTTTCTCTAGATACAATTATCATTACGATTATGTCAAACAGTGATGCTATCATCACAACATGAGTTTGCATTTTAATTTTCTCTGATGTGAAATCATATTGCATCAATAGTTGCCGAAATGTTTTAATTTTAATGGGACTTGATGACTTTAATGTGACAGCCCCATAAGCATGCAGTCTGAGCCGAAAAGAGAATTGATTAGTTCGTCTCTCGCAGGGTTGCCAAATTTTCAGATCAAAACTCGCCCAATTGCTACTCAAAACTAGCACAAAAGTAGCCCATAATCGCGCTTTGATGGGGGTCCCCGTTACAAAAAACCATTCCAGGGGTAAAATACACGTTTTTTTGACGGGGTTCCCCTGGTAAAATTATCATTCCAGGGGCTAAATATTTGCCTTATTGGGGTCGCTTCAACCTGCGGACATGAAAATCAACCCGCAGCAACAGTGATAAAGTAGCCCAATTCCGCGGGAAAACCACGGACTTGGCAACACTGATCTCTTGAGTTCGGATGTTCGGTTTTCGGATTTGAGTCGTTCGTTCATCACGTGACAGCCCCATAAGCTTGACCTATGCAGTCTGAGCCGGAAAGAGAATTGATTAGTTCGTCTCTCGAGTTCAGGTTCGAGTCGTTCATCATGTTACAGCCCCATAAGATGAACAGACACCTCGAAAAACTCGAAATAACAGGTGAATTAACAGAACCTATAGAATGTTGCGCATGCGCGACTAAACGAATCATTGCCCGAGACGACTTGTTCTTCCTGGCCGTTTCTCAATATGCGTACTTGTCTGGACTTGTGGACTTGTGAAACGTCTTCTGTCGTCGCCCAAGTACTGTTCCAATTCAAAGTTCACATCTAGCCAAGTACAGTTCAAATCCCCGGATGTGTTCTTGCTCCGCCCCTTTTATCAAGGATGCATCGAGAGGTGACTTTTGCGAACTTGAGGCAGTCAGGTATCCCAGAATGCATTTCGTACCAACCAGCGAGCGTTAATGGCGGATGAGAAAACCAACGTCATTTTCAAAATTTTGCTGTTATTTTGTCATGGAATGTATTTAAGCATATTTCAGGCGAGAATGTAGTTGTTTAACACTCAAATCCACTGTTTATTGATAAAGACAGCGCCTATTTGAAAATTTGCTTCGCCGATTTCGGAGACGTGAGTTCCAGACGATCAGCGGATGCTCAGTGCTCCTGTATCCCACAGAGAGCGTCTCAACTCGGCTAGTCCTTCTGACATTTGCCGCTGGTTCTGATATCTCTGTAGTAGATAAACATGAGGTATAATTCGTTTTGGGCAAATCTAGGTAATTTTTTGGTATTATGAATATATTATTTGTTCTAGGTCTTATCATTTTGGCTGACGACAAAGTTATGTTTCTTAAATTATTTATCAATCGTAAAACAGCGCTGACTTTGTAGCATGCATTTGACTTAATTGTTTGCTTTTATCCTTATTTCCTATTACATACGGATCTTATACTTTATAATCGCTATTATTGTTCATTAAAACTGTCATTTAACAAAAAGGCAGAGTTGTGTTTGTCATATTTTTTAAATGAAAACGAAAAGAGGGTTGTGGTTTATATTTTGAAGAAAACGAAAAGAGGCAGTGGTGTTTGATATAATTTCTTTCTGTTGTATTGCGTGTACGTGTTGCATGAACCATATTTTTGTGGCTATTAATATGTTTAAATGTTAACAAAAATAGGCCGTGGTGGTTTATATCATTTCGTCTTATTGTAAATCCATAGTGAGGATAGACGGAGTAGAAAAGTCGAGCTGACTGACGTTATCAAGTACACAGCTGTATCATGTGCAGAATTACCAGACTTGTGTCCTCCCGTCCTTGGGAGTTCGCACTCTCAAGTCGAACTTGTGAAGTCCGAACTACCAAGGACGCAAGTCCGAACTTTGTGTACTTGGTATTGAGAAACGGCCCCTGAGTCACATAAAAGATTCATTCAAAATGAATGAATCGTTCAAGAACGACCTATCACTAAGTTGCACCAGGCTGGGGAGAAAGCTATTGTAATAATGTAAATTATGTGAAGAATAATGGGTTTTTCGAACCACCAACCATGAGAGCATGTTCTAGTGCACCCCAAAACAAAATAAAGACTGTAAAAGAGCATAATAGGACCTCTGTAATGGTTTATAGCAACCCCACCCGATCTCTGGTTAATCACTGTTAACACCTGCTATAAACCATAATTATGACTAGATAGAAATCAAATACGTAATTAAAGTAATGAGGAAAATAAATGACCAAAGATTTAAAGACATGAAACGATATTCAATGAAATGCAATAAACTCAGAACTGAAATGGAATGATTCTTTTGTTGTTGTCTTGATTTAAACACTTTAAACTCATGATTCAAATCCAGCAAAATGTGATGCGGCATCCAAAAACGTCAGTGCATGCTTACATAAACTTGAAATATAGTCAGAATACAAAAACAATTAAATCTGCCACAGACTGGACTGCAGACTATCTTATGTTTAATTATAGCCTATAGAAATCAGTGGCATAGATTTTTTTTTAATTATTATTAATTATTATTTTATTTGGCCATGGCAATGCAGCGTTTGCACAGTTTCCAAAAATTACGCCGTCTACGACAGCAATATAGCCTTGCAAAAAAGGCTATATACACTACCAGTTAAAGATTTGTAATGTTTTTTTAAAATAAGTCTCTTCTGCTCACCAAGCCTGCATTTATTTGATCCAAAATACAGCAAAAGGGAAAATATTGTGAAATTGTAATTTCTGTTTGAATATATTTTAAAACGTAATTTATTCCTTATATATGGCCTATATATTTAAATAACACAGTTGAGTACTTTTTTCACGATTCTTTGATGAATAGAAAGTTCCAAAGGTCAGCATTTTTAACATTTTAACAGTTTTTGTAACATTCAACACTATATTCAAAATCTTGGGAGTCAATCTTGGAGTTTTCTGTTTTTTGGGGGAAAGAAATTATAGAAATGAATACTTTTATTTAGCAAGGATGCATTAAACTGACCAAATGTGATGATAAAGACATTGTTACAAAAGATTTCTATTTCAGATAAATGCTGTTCTTCTGAACTTTCTATTCATCAGAGAAACCTGAAAAAATTCTACTCAGCTGTTTTCAACATAATAATAATAATAAATGTTTTTGAGCAGCAAATCAGAATATTAGAATGATTTCTAAAGGATAAGTCAATACATTAAAATTAAATGTTTAATTTTTGTAATATTCCTAGTCTTCTCTGTAGTGTACGCTGTCATGTCAGTGGGGGTCAGTGTTTGCTATCTACTGCAGGCAGATAATATCGCTCAAGCTAAGCAGCCACATAAACAATGTTTACAATCTCCTCTAGCGCTGTATAACGGATATAAAGATGTCCCAGTCTTCATATAGAATTTGATCAGCTCTGCTGGGATCCAGCCATGGACATGTTTAACAAAGTGACGGCTTTTCTGCAGCAGGCCTTGGAAACAGTGAGTAAACACTGACTTTTGAATGTCTTCAAACTAGCCTGTTAGCTTAGCCTAGCTAAAGTACAGCTCTCAAGACACTTACCTGTTGCACAACACAGAAAAACTTTATAAAAGTGTTATAAGCGTATTTAACTGCTATATATGAACGAAATATGCACTTACACAAACTGCAAGTGTGTTGTCACGTCGTTCAGTGCTTTATGTGAAAATATACACATTGTCTTAAGTTTAGCTTTTGTGCTACAGTAGTTAAACACAGTATACTAGACTGCGGTGATTTAATATTTTTTATTGTTTATTAAGTCCATAAATCAGTTTTTTATAAACGGTGAAGGATATATGTAAGGTTTTTTTATGGGTCACAAACTGTTGGGTTTGTCGTTTAAGAGTTTGTTCACGTGGAAGGTGCAGAAATGCGCAGGTCTGGACAAGTTTCTGACAGGAAGAGAAAAAGTGTCATTAAAACCACACACACCCATACCTACACTCACACAAATACATCCATATACATGTATAAAATATTTTAATACCTAAACCACACCTAAAATGTCTGGCCGTTATAACAAAACATAAACCAAGTGGCAAAACAAAATTTTTCTTAAACATTTGAAATCTTCTAACCATTTTCTATTAATTTAACTTGTTTTCTGCGTATTACTCAGGACTACCTTTATGTTTTACAGTGAAGGATTTAGCATTTACAGGAACTCAGTGTTTAATACTCATATAGAATTAATAATAGTAATGAAAATGTAATTGCAGTAAAATACAGTTGATTCTGTTCTGATTCTTACAGAGGGAGCCGTCGATAAACCTGCTGGACTCTTTTGTGGATCACTGGAAAGCAATAACCAACTATTACATTGAAACTACAGGTAAAACTATATGTGTAAATTCAGATTTAGCAGTTATTTGCTATGCTTTTGAGTGTTTATAACACACAAAGTATGTTAAACTGTGAATTATGCCATGCCTTAGGGAAAAAAAAGGATAGTTTCAAATACATGTTTGTCTCATGTACAAAGATGAGTCTCGTCCGGTGAAGCAGACAGACATCCCATGGCGGCTCAGACAGATGCTGGATATCCTGGTGTATGAGGAGACACAGCAAGGAGAGGAAACAGGCCCCTGCATGGAGTACCTGCTCCAGCACAAAATACTAGAGACACTTTGCACGCTGGGAAAAGCACAGGTATGAAAACATAACCTCAAGATAGAGATGAATGATATTTACAGCTGTCAATGAACATATTGCTTGTTTGTACAGTATCCTCCCGGCATGAGTCAACAAGTGATGGTGTTCTTCTCTAAAGTCCTGAGTCAGATCCAGAAACCTGTGCTGCATTTAATCAACGTCTATCGGCCCGTACAGGTATGACTTGAACCGTTACTGTATGAAAAAAGAGCTTTTTTTTACACGCTTTGTTTTAAACACTACGCTTTTGTGTTTAAGTAATTGATTTCAGTAAAATACAAACCGATCAGTTTAGAGTTGGTAGCATTATAATATTTTTTAAAGAAGTCTCTCTTGCTCACCAAGCTGCATTTATTTAATCAGAAACACAGTAAAAGCAGTAATATTATTGCAGTTGACTATCTAATTTCAATTTAATTATAATTTAAAATGTAATTTATTCCTGTGATTGAATGCTGAATTTTTTAGCATCATTACTCCAGTCTTCAGTGTCACATGATCCTTTAGAAATCTTTCTAATATGCTGATTTGCTTCTCAAGAAACATTTTTATTATAAATATTATTATCAATGATAAAACCAGTTATGCTGTTTAATATCTCAGTGAAAACTGTGATACATTTAATTTGTTCAAATGAACCGCATTTGTTTTAAATAATTTTTTACCTGTCACAATTTAATGCATTCTTGCAAAATAAAAAATATTGTTTACAAAAAAAACTCATAACATTTGAACAGTGTAATTAATGATTTTTTTGTGAATGAATGATTCCACCTATAACAGTGAGTGAACACTCAAGCAATAAAAAATGTATTTTTTTCTATATTTATATTTATTCTTTTAAAGTTATTTACTATTTATTATTTTATTATATAATATATATATATATATTTTATTTTGTTTAATTCTGTACACTTTCTATCACCATGATTTCTCTTTCTTTTTTTTTTTTATCAGAGTGTAGATTTTTAACATTTGGATAACATATACACTGCTGTTCAAAAGTTTGGGATCTGTAAGATTTGAAATTTTGTTATTCTTATTTTTTTTTTTAAAGAAGTCTCTTCTGCTCATCAAGGCTGCATTCATTTGATCAAAAATACAGAAAAAAAATAATATTGTGAAATATTATTGAAATAAAAAAAAATGGTTTTCTATTTTTTAATATAAAATTTAAAATATCATTTATTCCTATGATGCAAAGCTGAATTTTCAGCTTCATTACTCGATTCTGTCACATGATCCTTCAGAAATCATTCTAATATGCTGATTTATTATCATTGTTGGAAACAGTTATGATGCTTTTTATTTTTTTGGAACATGTGATAAATTTTTCAGGATTTTTTGATGAATAAAACTTTAAAAAGAACAGTATTTATTCAAAATAAAAATCTTTTGTAACAATATACACTACTGTTCAAAACTTTGGGGTCAGTACTTTTTTTTTTTTTTTGTAAAATTTTTTGAATAAAAGCTGTTTTAATACTGCTTTTTTATTTCTTTATTCATCTAAAAATTTTTTGAAAAGGATTAAAAAAAAATATGAAGCATCTAAACTGTTTCCAACATTGATAATAAATCAGCATATTGGAATGATTTCTAAAGAATCATGTGACAGGCTGGAGTAATGATGCTGAAAATTCAGCTTTGCATCACATTAATAAATTGTATTTTTAAGTCCATTAAAATAGAAAACCAGTATTTTAAATTGCAATATTTAATAATATTACTGTTTTTTCTGTATTTTGATCAAATAAATGCAGCCTTGATGAGCCTAAGATACTTGAATAGATGAAACCTCCAAAGATTGAATAAATTTAGCTTGCATTACTGTGAAGTGGACCCTCAAAAATAAAATTTAAATTTTCCTTTTTTGTCCCTCTGTTATAGAAACTGATCCATTTATGTGGACTCCCTGATTCAAAGACTGAAACCGAGGAGTCTCAGTTTATATTTGCTGTTTGCACTCGTGTCAAAAAAGACCCTTATGTCCTCAACTATATCCTGGAGGTATTTTCTTCATGTCTTCTTTCACTGCTGTGGTGATTGGCATTTAAACTCATTTAGAATGTGAAGCTGTGATAAATGAATAACAAACACATCCACATGTTCATCACAAAGCTTACCAAAGACTCTCAGAAGAAGTGCAGCTCTACCTCAGACGAGGCTGTGGCGGACAGCTGCAGTGGAGCCTCCAGTCCTGAGAGTGCTCCCTCTCCACCGCCTCCCTCCTCCAGCACTGCCTCCTCCTGTTCAGCCCAGAGCGAAGCTCATCCCTCCAGCTCACCTCAGACAGCCACAGGCATTATCCCTGTACTCATGCACCTGGGGAAAAGTCAGGTGAGTCATCATGAGAGATATCAGATGAGTTGGATGTGCAGCTAAACAGCTGTTGAGGCTTAGTTTGACCTGTTAAGTTTTAAAGATATTTAAAATTACACATGCATCCCAATGAGCTGCTTAAGAAATTAATCCTATTGACAATAGTCTTTTAAGGACAAAAAACATACAAATGTCTCAACATACATCACACATAACCGTAGTATAAGCGGATTAGTTGATTTAGGCTCGTTGAATTCTTTAAAAAATAATTATAATGTTAAATGATAAAGTTAAAGTTAAAATTAAATTAAAATTGCATTCAACTTATTTAATGAATATCTTAGGATAACATGTTAATTCTGACATTAATTCTATTGAATTTATTTTAATGTATTTTGTTCAATTTAATTACTTTTTTAGTAATTATTCATTTTGACTAAAGAAGACAGAATTTGGCCACAACCTCTTAGTTTGTTAAGAAATAAAATGTTTTTTAGCAGCTTTAAAAGCAGTAATTTTTTTTGCAATTGTTTTTTTATTAATACACATTTAGTTTGTTACATTTAATTTAACTTTTAAACTTTTTTTTTTATTAATTATTAATTGTGTCTGAAGAAGGCCTAGAAATTGGCCACAACCTCATAGATTTGAAAGAAATCAAGTGTTTTTTTTGTGTTATATTTTTTTATGTTTTATTTTTTCGCTAGTTTTATTTTAATTTATTAATACACATTTTGTTCAGTTTAATTACTTTTTTAGTGATTATTAATTTTTTCTGAAGAAGACCTAAACATTTTTCACAACCTCATAGTTTGTTAAAAAAAGTGTTTTGTTTTTGTGTAATTTTTTTAGTTATACATTTTTGCATTTTTTATTTTTAGTATCTTTTATCAATACACATTTTGTTTGTTACATTAAATTACTTTTTTAGTAATTATAAATGATAAAGAAATAAAGAAGGCCGCGAAATTTGTTAAAAAATAATGTTTTTGTGTAATTTTTTTATGTGTTACATTTTTGCTATTTTTATTTTTTTGTATATTTTATTAATACACATTTTGTTTGTTGAATTAAATTACTTTTTTAGTAGTAATTCATTTTGTCTGAAGAAGGTCTAGAAATTGGCCACAACCTCGTAGTTTTTAAGGAATAAAGTTCTTTTGTGTGTGTGTGTATTTTTTTTATTTTTTATGTTTTTATTTTTTTTGCTATTTTTGGAGTTTTGGAATCTCCACTACAGTTGATAGAGTGCCTACTTTCCGAATCTGGGGCATTTAATTTTTATGTACGATTTGATTTTGTCCACTTTTTTTTGTGCACTATTTTTAGGATTTAGATACATATTAGAAACATAATACAGTAGAGTCACCAAATTTTGACCCAGCGTATTTATGAAACATTTGTCTTCAAAACACTCTGTGAAGTGGACCCTCAAAAATAATGTCTTGTGTGGATCGTTTTTGTGTAAAATCTAATTTGAAAAACTCTAATTTGACTGGAGTTCATAATGATTGTTTTTAATGAGACTCTCTGTCCCTCTGGCTTTCAGAAAAGTCGTGTCATGCTCCGTTCCATGGAGAGTTTGCTGCTGCTGGTCAGTTTACCACAGGAAGACACTGGACATCTGCTGGCTGAGAAAACGCCACTGTGTCATCTACTGTCTCAGAGACTGACTGAACTTTACTGCCTTATTCCCTCATCACTGGATCCTGCAGACATTCACAGCTACTCCGGTGCACAGTGGAGGTGTGCGTTTGTTATGGGGCGATGAAGTGTTTACACTTACTTTATTTGTGGACGTGTATTTTTATCTGCTTATTGTAAACATTAATCTTGAAGACATGTTGTTTTGCAGGGAACAGTTCACACAGGACAGTACAGAGGAGAGCCAGTCATTTCCTGGCAGTGAAAACGTCCACAAGTTCTTCTGTTTTTTGGACTACTGCAATGAGCTCACCAAGGAAGCACCAAGGGTTCGACAAAATCATTATTTTTGTGCTGATAGTGTGTGCGTGTTTGAAAAATGTCCAGAATAAAATTGACTTGGCTGAGTGTAAGACACTCTTTCCAATTTCCAAAAATAGCTAATAATAAATTAGCTTGAAACAACCTTGAAATAACAGTAAGTAAGCACTACAAGTGATTAAAAAGTGTTCATATTTAATATCAAAACCTTGACAATACTTAAAAATAACCAGACTTTTAACTGTATTTATTTTTGTTTTATTTTCTGTGAAAGAAGTTAAAAAAAATAAACGATTTAATTAATTTTTGTTTATTAATATACATTTGTTTGTAAAATTTAAATACTTAATTAGTAATAATTAATTAAAGTTACTCTTGTGTCAGGCTTTTTGAATCTGGAGCATTTCATTGAATGTACAATTTAATTTTGTACACTTTTAAACAGCATTTTTAACATATAAGCAACATATACAGTAGAGTCACCAAATTTTGACATGAAATGAGGCACTCAACGTTTCTGTTTGCTTTTTGTTTTGTGGTATTTGAAGGTTGTTTTTAAGTTGTTTGTTTTTTGTAATTTTTTTGGTATTTATGATTTTTTTTTTTTTTTTTGTGAAAAAAAAAAAGTATTTAATTTATATTTATTTATTAATACACATTTTTTATAAATGTAATTGCTTAATTAGTAATAATTAATTAAAGTAAATTTTTATGTCCTGCTTTTTGAATCTGGGGCATTTCATTTTAATTTTGTACGCTTTCAAGCACCATTTTTAAAATTTAGACAAATTATAAAGTAGAGTCACCAAATTTTGACATGAAATGAAGCACCCATCGTTTCTGTTTGCTTTTTGTTTTGTGATATTTGAAGGCTGTTTTTATGTTGTGTTTGTAAAGTATTAAAGTGTTTCATTTATTTTTATTTATTAATATACATTTTGTTTAATGAATTATTACTAATTAAGTATTTAAATTTAACAAAGTAATTTTTTTTGTCCTGCTTTTTGAATCTGGAACATTTAATTGTATGCACAATTTAATTTTGTTTTTCATTTATTGATACACATTTGTTGATTACATTTAATTGCTTCATTAGTAATAATTAATTAAAGTTAATTTTTTATGTCCTCCTTTTCCAATCTGGAGCAGCAATTTTATCTACAGTTTAATTTTTGTACACTTTTAAGCACCATTTTTAACATTTAGACAAATACAAATTAGAGTCACCAAATTTTGACATGAAATGAAGCACCCATTTCTGTTTGCTTTTTGTTTTGTGATATATGAAGGCTGTTTTTAAGTTGTTTTTTTTAGTAATTAGGATTTTTTTTCCGGATGTTTGAAAGCTATTTTAAATAAGTTGTATTAGTTTTTTTTTCTTATTAAATATTTATATATATATATATATATATATAAAAAATAAAAAGTAATAATATAATATAATTTTTTTTTTTTTTTTTTTTTGCTTCATTTTGTTTGTAATGTTTAAGTTTTTTGTTAACATTATATACTTATATATATACTTTTATTACTTACTTATTATTTTATTACTTTTTATTTTTATTATATATACTTTTTAAGAATTAAGATAAATAGTATAAAAATTGTCATACTGATTATAAACGTATAATTATGCATTTGTATTTTTTCCTGTAGATACTTGGTGTCAAAATGGCTAGAACAATTCACCTCCAGTGGCTTAAAGGAATCATTCAGCCTCATCTGCTCCAGATGTGAGTAGAAAACATAATTGTGAATCAGAAATGTGAGTTTGCAGCATGGCAGGAGGAGTAATGCTCATTTTAAACTCTGCTTGTTCAGGTCAGAGGTTGTGATCCTGGTACACACTGCTCTGCTGTCCTGTTCTGTACGTCACATAAATTCTCCTGCGCTCCTGGAGGAACTGGTTCAGTTTCTGCTGGGCAGCGACACACATTGTGAAAAGCGTCAGGACACGCATACACACATACTACGTTACCGACTTATTGAACACTGCAACCACATCTCAGACGAGGTAACTGGGCTAAATGATTAATACATTTTCACTGTTGGGAGCACCACTGTGTGTTACAAATTGCCTTTTGCTCTTTGTCAGATCAGTATCACAACATTGCGGCTTTTTGAGGAGCTTCTACAGAAACCCAACAAGAGCATCTTAGTTAATCTGGTACTGCGAAATCTTGAGAAGCGCAGCTATAGGCTGCCTGGATCAGGTGTCATGGATGAGACACAGAGAGTGGAGAGTGATGTTCTGGAAGAGTCTGAGTGAGCAGAGAGACTGAACACAGATTCTCTTACTTCTCATGGTGGATTATTATTGATCTCTCAATGTTTTTCTCCTTTAGGGAGTTGGAAGAGGATCCTTTCTTCACAGACATGTATGAAGACAGTGGATTTGGTGGCCAGGAGCCTCTTCTGTCTCTGCCAGAGAGAAACAGTAGAGAGATGCGTAATCCCAGTGTGCACACAGAAGTTGCTGACATTGTCAACAGGTATCATAAGAAGACAATTAAAGGGATAGTTCACCCAAAAATGAAAATTCTGTCATTAATTACTCACCCTCATGTAATTCCAAACCTGTAAGATCTTTGTTCATCGTCAGAAGACAAATTTTTGATGAAATCCGAGAGACCCTGTATAGACAGCAACGCAACTTAAACGTTCAAGGCCCAGAAAGGTAGTAAGGACATCAATAAAATAGCTCAAGTGATATAGTGTTTTAAAGTTAAATGAATATTGTTTTTGTTGAAATAGTTCATGAAAGTGCCATGTTGTTATTTTTGTTTTCTTTGGTCACAAAAAATATTCTTGTAGCTTCATACAATTACACTTAAACCACTGATGTCACAAGGAGTATTTTAATGATGTCCTTACTACCTTTCTGGGCCTTGAAGGGTGTCGGTTGTGTTGCTGTCTATGCAGGGTCAGAAAGCTCTTGGATTTCATCAAAAATATCTTGATTTGTGTTCTGAAGATGAACGAACGTCTTATGGGTTTGGAACGACATGAGGGTGAGTAATTAATGCCAGAATTTTCATTTTTGGGTAACTATCCCTTTAACTTTTGGTTTTGTAATATAAAACCTGTTTTATTTTAAAGGGCAAAGTTTATTTCTGTATTTTTCTATATTGTTACAGTAAAGTTCAGCTCATCTTTAACCAAAGCCTGTGAATTTTTAATAATTAATGCTTGATGCATTGAACTGATAAAAAGTGAAAGACATTTACAATGTTACAAAACATTTGTTTTAAATAAATAATAAATGCTGTACTTTTAAGCATTCTAGTTAACAAAGTTCTAAACTTAAACTATAACTTAAGTTATAAAAATTATATATATATATATATATATATATATATAGATTATATAGATATATATAGATAGATTTTTTTATCTTTTTTAAAGAAGCCTATTCTACTCACTAAGCTCACTCTGTACAATTTTGAAATATTTTTACTATATTAAATAACTGTTGCATCTATTTTAAAATGTAATTTATTCCTGTTATTTTAAAGCAGAATTTTTAGCATCATTACTCCTGTCACAAGATCATTCTAATATTCCGATTTGCTGCTCAAAAAACATTTATTATTATGATGTTAAAAACGGCTGAATATAATTGTTTCAGGTTTCTTTGATGAATAGAAACTTTAGAAGAACAGCATTTATCTGAAATAGAAGTCTTTTGTAACAATATAAATGTCTTTATCATCACTTTCGATCACAGGAATGAATTACATTTTGATATATATTCAAATAGAAAGCCGTTATTTTAAATGGTAAAAATATTTCACAATATTACTGCTTTTGTATTTTGGATCAAATAAATGCATTCTTGGTGAGCCTTTTCTTTAAAAAACTAGTAATGTATGCATCATGTTTGATGTTGGCCTATTACTAGTCTACACATTGATTCTAATTGTGTTTGATTTTATTAGCTTCTTGTGTTTAGTGCCACAAGAGGCAAAAACATCTCATCTGGTGCAGGGAGCAGGATATGACACATACGTTCATGATGCACACAAACTGGTAAGTTGACACACTGAAAACAAAAAAAAGCTATGTTTTTGTCTTATGTACTGTGTTATTGGGTTTACTTCATGCAATCGTCAAGCCAAATGCATAACTACTGTAAACTGTATGCAAAAACTCACTGTTTTCGCTTTTCAGGTTTGGTTATTCAAACATTCTAACACTGAAAGTGTCCCCTTTTCTCTCTCCATAGTTAAAAGAATGTACTGCTCTTTCACGGGACTGGAACTGGCCAGATTCTGCCAAACCCACTGAAACCAGCCCATCTACAGACTTTTATGAAGGGCATTTCTTACTAATCCTGTTTGACCGGATTGCACGTATACTAGAGCAGGTAGAGTAGTAGACAAAACAGATTTTAGTTTTATTTTGTCTTACTTTTACTTTCAGAGTTGCTTGCAGCCTAGCAAAACGTGTGTGGAATTACGACTTTTTGTCAGGATAGATGCTGAAATGTATTCAAAATGTTTGATAGCGTATCTAAATACTTAATGGGACCTGTAAATTGAATGTATAGTCAATAAGTTTGGTTTCATGGTTTTTCTCAATTTGTTTCCCTCTATCAGCCATATGAGCTGAATCTGCAGGTGACGTCCGTTCTCTCCAAGTTAGCTGTGTTTCCTCACCCTCACCTGCATGAGTACCTGCTAGACCCATACATCAGCCTGAGCCCTGGAGCACGATCCCTCTTCTCCACTTTAGTCAGGGTGAGAACCATATTAAAAGCTTCCAGGATGTGAGAGAAATGCTTATGTTGTTGGGAATGAAAGCTTGTTGCTCGATATATTGGCTACAGACTTTCTGAGCAACAGCCCTGTTGGCCTCATTCATCTGGAAAACACGAACATTGCGTTCTCTTATAGGTGATCGGGGATTTAATGCAGAGGATCCAGCACATCCATAATGTGACAGACAAGCTGATGATGGTCAGGAGACAGCTGATGGGAATGGAGGAGGAGACTATGTAAGACAGTCACTGCATGTGTTAAAGGGAGTAAAGGGTATTAAGACTTGTATGGCTAAATTTAACGTCAGTGATGTCTCTATATGTAGTAGAAAACACATATTTACATTATTTAAAATATCCACATTATTTTATACATATTTTGGAGTATGGGGGGTGCCCCATGTTGCATTATTTCGATGATGTGAAATGGTTGCACTATATATAATACTGATATCCTGATGCTACTGAAAGAGCTTACAAATGGCAGAGACAAGAAACTCTAGATGCCATCCTGGCAGAATGTAAACATGTCAACGCTTGTCATGACACCGCAGCCACTGACAGAGTTTCTCAGCATGGATTTCACTCAATATCTGGGGGTGTTTCAACTCCTTGTGGGGAAAAAATGATGGTACAGCATTTGGTTTATATCCATCGCCACCTGTAAGCTCTTTCAGTAGCTATGATCATCATATCAGTATTTTATTTTCCGAGTTGTGTTGAGGTAAAAAAAAAAGTAGCGCCAGTAGCTCACTGGGTGCAACATTTCACATCCTAAGTCCAAAATATGCATAAAACGATGTGGGTTTTTTAAATAACGCAAATCCTTCATGGTTTTTCTTCTGGATATTTCAGTAAGATAAATCATTTATGTTATGTTTAGCCATACAAGTTTAATAACTGGGGTTCAAAAGGGACAGCTCCAATTAAAATAAAATACTTTGCATGATTCATTTAAAAATGTCTTCCCATAATTTTTGTGTTTGAAATCGAAATGCCCAAGCCTTTTAATTGTGACTTTTTCACTGAATGCCTTTAAATCTAAAGTCTAAATCTAATCTACTTTAAAACTAAATCTTGACTGTATTTTTTAACAGCACATAGAGTTTGCGCTGGTGCAACTTGTTAGTAAATCCAGCCCTAGGAATCTTGTACTTGATGACTTTGTAAAAGGTTAGAGAAAAACTGGGCATCAAACAACTGAGGATCAGAGCCTGGTTGCATGAAAGCGCTTAAGTAATTCGACTTAACGGTATCCCTGAGGGGGAAAAAAATCCCTGAGGCAAGGGAGTTCTTTAAGAGAGAAACAGCTATTTTTAGGTCTTTCCAAAAGCGCCACCTGTTGACCGATGACTGGAAATTTTCTAATGTGAAAATCAGCCCATGTTTTGAAACTAGTGTAAACTAGTGGATCGGCAAAAAGATAATGCATTATAAAAATCTAAACAATTGGGACAGTAAAATATATTTATATTGTTATTTAATTTGTATAATAATTGATTGATAACAATTGTTTAAATTAATAGAATAACTGATACGACTCATCCATTTTCTTAAAAATGTATATAGAATTTTTTGTTTTTGTGAAAACCCATAAGTCATGCTTTTTACAGTCATTTTACAGTTTAAAATGCCCTACTGCGCTCATATGGTATTAATTTTATTTTTGCAGGTCTTAAAATAGGAACTAAAAAGTCCTTCAGTTTAAAAATGTACATTTGAGCTTAAAAATCTTGCAGATACTGAGTTTAAGATGTTTTAAGGGAACTGTTTTGCTCCCTTAAATTTCTTAAGGTGAAATGGACTTTGTAAGGACTTTGTAGCAACATTAAGTGAACACTTAGATAATTAAGGGAAATACTTAATGACAACCTTAAAGTTCCTTAAGTTGACCCTTAGGTTTTTTTTTTTGCAACCCAAGTTTCACTAAGGGTGCCCTTAACCTTATAACTAAGGTATTTCTTAGCTTAAGGGCTTTCATGCAACCGGCCCAGACTTTTTACAACAAACTCATGCAGAAACATGCCTCTTGTTGCTAGGAGACACGTTCATATAAACAATGTGGCTCAAAATTTTAAGCATGATATTCTCCAGTTGAGTGGAATTAGGCCCTGTTTACACCAATGCATTTTCGTTTTAAAATGAAAACGTTCCTCGTCTACACTGTGTTTCAGAAACGATCTACACTACACAACCAAAAACGGATGTCACATGACCATTTATAATGAGCATGATGTTATTGTTTACACGGTCGTCAAGAAAAAGTCTCAGTTTTGGTCTGTTTACACTGAAACGCAATGCCAAGTTTTCAAACTAAAAGGGGGTCTGCAGTGTTTGCGAAAGTCTTCATTTTCGAGGGTCAAAAATGCTGGAGTAGTGTAAATGACAGGAGTTTTAAAACGAAAACGCACTAGTGTAAACATAGCTTTAGAGTCTTCAAAATTTTCTATGAAGTCTGACAACTCAAATCTGTAGACTGGCTCTGACTTTAGGCAATTAGTTTTGAATTGTCCAGACTGTAAATTGGCTAAAAAATCTTGACGAAATTTGTGTGGTGTATTCCAGCATTTAAATACAACAACGTTGTGATAACTATTTTTAAGTGTACTATCCCTTTAAGAAGGATTCATACCATGTATGTCAAGTTTTTTTTATACAACATCATTATACATGGGTCTGTTCTCTCTGTCAGGGTGGATCATGTGACCCTGTTGAAAGGTGTGATAGTTCTGGAGGAGTTCTGCAAGGAACTGGCTGCCATAGCGTTTGTCAAACTACCCATAGAAGAGCAGTGAACACATGATGCTGAAACCAAAGACAATAAAAAGGATCGACACCCAACATCATCTGTTGGATGGCTCCATCACTGAGAGAATGGATATGCACAGAAGTGAGTTAAGTGGCAATATTTATAGACAT
The DNA here is from genome assembly GCA_033026305.1 of Cirrhinus molitorella. Classification (NCBI taxonomy): domain Eukaryota; kingdom Metazoa; phylum Chordata; class Actinopteri; order Cypriniformes; family Cyprinidae; genus Cirrhinus; species Cirrhinus molitorella. The sequence continues at coordinate 25,852,050 of CM065125.1, forward strand.
ACAGATCACTCTTGTTGAATGTTGTCAGGGAGGATTCAACCCGTCTGATGGCAGTTTTGCATAAGAAAAATATTTTAAGACATCAGACTGGTGCTAAAGGATTTTCACAAAGACACAATGTGATGTACAAAGTCGCTTATTCTCCACAGCTCCACTGTGCTGAAAGATTATATTTCACTTCAAGTGGAAGCAATAGAAAGAAATATTTATCTCTTGCACAATATTTAAATTTTTTACTATGTACTATATTTTATAGTTTTAGCCCCAGTCAGTCAGTTTTCTTTGACTATTATGGTCATTTACATCTATTCAGATATGCACATCAAAACCTGATCTCAGATCAGAGTTGGTACACTATGGATTTTAAGCCATTGCACATCCCCTCCTCAACTTTTCTTTCTGGATTATTAACTGGAGTTAAGTATGTCATAATGGTGTGTAAAGTCATTTTATTTATCTTTAATCTACTTTTCTAAAGCCTGTGAATAATCAAGTGTTTTATTTTTCTGTATGTTATATGGCTGAATCAAAGGGCCAGAGAGGTACGCAGATTTGTTTGCTTTGTGTGGTTGTGGTTTGCCATTGGCCGATACTCACAACAGATCTTTATTTTCTAAAGAGGTCTTATGTGACGATTGTACGCAATACATGCTTATTTCTGCTGTCACAGCAATAAACTCCTAAAATATCCATGCATATTTCATTGCATCCAATGTCTCTGTGGTAATAACTCATTTAAATGCAATTGAGATTCAGAAACTAAATCTAGTTTTAAAAAAAAATGCTAAAATACTGATAAAATCAGTGCGTTGCTCAAAGGTCTCACCTCAGTTGTAGTATTGAGGGTGGAGAGAGCACTGATCATTCACTCCCTATCAATATCGATAGTTTATCAATAAACTATCAATATTGGCATCCATGTGGTACTGATTTTGCTATTTTTTTATTAGAGGTTGAAGCGCATAGTGCTGAAACCCTATTGAAATTGTTAGAATGGCCAAGGATCAGCAACCTTCTCATAAAACTGATCGTACAGACCAAACCGTAAGTCCTAGGGACTTGAAACTTGGATTGAGGGTAGTACTCACATTGCCAACGACGTCACCAAGGCTCGCCCCAATTGGTCTGACAAAGGAGCGGTCAAAGGTATGAAATCGCTCATAACTAAACCGTCAGTCACAAGCTCAAGTGCCTTATGTCAGTGGATTCTTGGCTCAGTTTTCATATCAAATGATAAAACTTTCCGGACAACTTTGCCTCAAGAACAATTGCTGTCAATCAAATCGTTTGTTAAATGAAAACCAAATTCTCTTAACTCTCTAGTTCAATAGTTATAAAAAAAATTAATTCAGTGTACCCTTTGGGAAACTATAACAGGGTAGTTTAGAAAAGGGGCCTGTCTAAATTTACCCAAAATCCTATCATTGATTTAGGTGGTTGCAGGCTTGCTAAATAATGTCTTTTTTCTAGTGCTGTCAAACGATTAATCGCATCCAAAATAAAGGTTTGTTTATATACTATACATTTGTGTACTGTGTATATTTATTATGTATATATAAATACACACACATGCATGTATGTATTAAGGAAAATATTTTAGATTTATATCTATATATATTTATTTATAATCTAAATTGTATACAGGTATAAATATATATATATATATATATATATATATATACATACATATACATATAAATATTTTGTGTTAATATATACATGTGTCTGTATGTACTGATATGTACATAATAAATATACAAAGTAAACACACATATAGTATGTAAACATAAACTTTTATTTTGGATGCGATTAATCGCAATGAATTGTTTGACAGCCCTACTCATATGTGCGTAAATGTGCCGCTTGCAGCTATATATATATATATATATTTTATTTTTATTTTTTTATCATAATGTGACAACTTTCTGAGAGAAACTGGATATTCTTTGGGAAAACTGGAGACTTTTTCTGTTTATTGGGAATTAGTTGAAATTTTAAGTGTAGGATAGAGCAAAACAAAACACCAGTCACAAATTATAAGTACAAAACAAGGATTTGTAAAGAGAAATTGTGATGATTTTGATATAAGACAACAGGAGACTTGTTTTCTTTTGCTGAAAACAAAGCTTGGTTCTCGTGAGACTAGCATATTCTCACCGGAGCTTATGCTACGTCTACGTCCTACGTCATCTGCTGGAATGCCACCTTCTCGTGAACGTTTAGCGAAAGCTAGAGATTATGATTAATAATTAATTTCTTACACAAGCGGAACGATTTACTTCTGAAGGCCTTTATTAAACCCAAGAACTGTGTGGAGCACTTTTTATGATGGATGGATGCACTTTATTGGACTTTAAAATCGCAACAGCCATGAAGGCTGGAAAAGCCAGGACATTTTTTCAATATAACTCTGATTGTATTCGTCTGAAAGAAGAAAGTCATATACATATATATAATCATTTTTGGATGAAATATCCCTTTAATAATATGTCACATAGTTAGGCCGCGTGGCCACCAAAGCATTTTTAACCAGCTGAAAACGCCGAGCTGTGAGTGCTTGAGAGCTCAGAGCGTTTTTTTCTGTTGAGACGCTGTGGTTGCTATGATACAAAATATCTGTTGAAGTAACAGCAAACACATTGCTAATGAAATGTTTCTCCAAGCATTATTTTTTGTAACAATATTATGGTAGTCTGGCAATTCCATCTGGTAAAGACATAAATACTCGAAGACAAGCAATATTAACTTCTGCAATTGTTGTTCAGCCTTAGTACAAGCAGAGTGGTCGGTAGTCCCGCCCCTTCTCCACTCTGATTGGTTAGCTGACTAGAACGTAACAGTGATGAGTGCGGCGTTTTACTCAAAGTTCTTCAACTCTCTGCGCCAAGAAAAAAAACGCCCGAATGCTCAGCGCTCGACACGCTCCTGGTGTTTTAAAAAAACGTGGCACTTCCATTAAGAACAATTGAAAAAATATGCGGGGAAAAACGCCTTGGTGGACACGCTGCCTTAAGGTAAAGTTGCCGTAATAAAACTGCAGACAGAGCAAAATATATAATTCACAGCAGCACCATGTTGAATGTCTTCAATAAAGCATCCAAGAGAAGTTCTTATTCATAGGCTTTGAACAGGCAGGATTGACCCTTCTTGAATCTTCTGCAGTATCTCAGTCCTCAAGTTCTGATTGGTCACTTCATGCCATCTGAAACCATTCTCTGTTTTTGGTGGACTGCTGACACTGATTTCCTCCTCTTCCTCCTTATACTCCAACAGCACAAGAGTGTTTAAACACACCCCGTCGGTTTGGCCGGGAACTCTCCCGTTGTGCTGCACTCCCAGAATCCCACAGGTGTTCACACTTAGCTGCTCATAAATGGAGGGCATGCAATACTTAACCAGCTTTTTTGCAGTGATTATGAGAGTTGGTGCTTCAAATGAGGCTGCAACAGGAAGTTGAAGGTCATTGCTCACCAACAGCCATATGCGTTCTTCATCACTGTTTTCAGGGTTAGCGTTGCTGGAGGTGAATGCAAGAAGAAGCCTTTGACACACAACATCGCAGGGTAAGTCAACAGGCTGTAATTCTGAGAACCAGGGATTTTGGTGGTATCTTATCCCAGCATCAATGAGGGTGAGAATGTCACGTTTACGGATGTTCTTGGGCAGAGATTCACGTTCGTACCACTGAGCTTGCAGCGAGTCAGCGTTTGCTTCTTCTGGCGTCTTCAAAGAGCCCCCTGGTGCACAGAAGAAGCAATGAGAGAACTACTAAGCAATGGTGTAAAAATTATATAATTAAATTAAAAAGTGATTTGAAAAACGTTTATATATCTAACCTGTTTTCTCAGCCAGAAATACAAAGCGGATCCAGCTTGGCCCTTTTTCTTGAATTTGCAGTAATGTGATTGGCTGACAGTCTATTCCTGCCTCCTCTTTCACCTCTCTCTTTAGGGCTTCTTCAATACTTTCTCCATCTTCCATACGACCTGCAGGGAGATACCATGAACCAAAACAAACTCCTTTTGCCTCCTGAATCATCAACACCTCGTTCTGTGAAACAAAGACACATATGTGTAACTAATATACAGTTGAAGTCAAAAGTTTACATTCACCTTGTTCACCAAATAAGAGGGATCATACAAAATGCATAACTTTTTTTAGTATTGACCTGAATAAGATATTTAAATAATAGTTGGATTTTTAAAAATGACCCTGTTCAAAAGTTTGCATACACTTGATTCTTAATACGGTGTTGTTACCTGAATGAGCCACAGCTGTTTTTTGTTTAGAGATAGTTGTTGTCCTGAACAGTTAAACTTCAGAAAAATCCTTCATGTCCCACAAAGGTTTTTTTTTTTTTTTGTGTATATGAACCCTTTCCAACAATGAATGCATGATTTTGAGATCCATCTTTTCACACTAAGGACAACTGAGGGCTACATATGCAACTATTACTGAAGGTTCAAAAACTCACTGATGATCCAGAAGGAACACCAAACATTCAACTTCATGCTACATAGCCAAAACTACTTTTCTCTCACATGCATGTTATTTTCTGTAAAATCTGTCCTGACTGACTAATTATTACAAGTTTATCAAAGTGTATTTGGGTTATAACATGGTGTAGCTTTAAAGACTGAGACATTTTCTATTAGTCATGAGAAAAATCTACTTAAAAAAAAAAACACCACTGGCTCTGCACCCCTTTACTTGAATTCATTACTTCAGACTTATGTGCCCTCTAGAAGCTTGCGTTCTGCAAGTGAACAGTGCATTATTGTGCCATCCCAAAGAGGCACAAAATCACTTTAACGGACTTTCAAATTAAATGTACCACCCTGGTGGAATGACCTGCCCAACTCACTCTGAACAGAGTCCTTAGCCATCTTCAAGAATCGTCTAAAAACTCATCTTTTGCATCTTTATTTAACCCTCTAACTCTAGCACAGTTTTTTCTAATTCTACTTTTTAAATTATGCTCTTTTAGATTTGTACAATTAACAAATAAGCTAACACTAGCTTGCTCCCCCCCACCCCCAATCGCACTTGCATGTTTTGTTGCTCTTTTGTTGATTTCGATTGCTTCCATTGTTCTCGCTTTGGATAAAAACATCTGCTAAATGTAAATGTACTTTACATGAATACATGTGTTTTGACTTTATCTTCATCTTTTAACAGCCCAAAAAAAAAAAAAAGCACAAATAAGAACTTTTAAGAATATTTTTCTGAACCTATCCACCTTATTTTTTAACACGGAAGTAAGCCTATGGGCGAGACTTTCGGTTCATTTGCCGGGAAATAACATAATAACAATGTGCAGTAAACAGTAAAACTGTTTGCACTACAATCCAATGTGTTCATAATTAAGATAATACATTAAAAGACACACCAGTTTGCAATATTTTGGCCCCCCTAAAGATGGCTTCATCCCCCTTATGGACGTCAAATAGGAACTATACTCTTATTCTGGCGTAATAATTAGGGAACTTTGCTGCGGTACCATGAGTGCAGCAGGCGCAATGATATTATGCAGCACCTGAAAATAGTCCCCGCTAGGTAACCAACGTGACCAGGGGTGCTTCTCATTTCTTATTTGTGCATCCTTGTTTCCTTTCCTCGCTGCCTTTCCTCATGTCTTAGCTCCACCCCCTTAGGATATGAGGGAAGGATGCAAGGAAAGGAATTGAAGACGGAGGAATCAAAGGGTGAACATTGGAATATTCCTGACCACTCAAGCATCACTTCAAAGCGTCATCAGCTGTGCTAAAGGGATCTGCCCTTATGTTATTAAAGTTTGTTACATAAGACATTTATAATAAATATTAATAAAGCAAGATGAATATGAATGTAAATTATTACAACAGACATGAAAGGGGAGGAGAATTTACACGTGCATCAGTTTTTTTGGCAAAAAAGACTTCCACTTAGGAAAGTCCTCAGAAAGCCTCCTCATTCCTCGCCTGCCCATGGTGCAATTAGAGAATTGAGATGTCCTACAAAATGGCTGAGTTCGACTGGTTTCCGGGTCATAGGCTGGAGTACAGACGAGCGAGGAAACGAGGATGGATATTGAGAAGCACCCCAGCACTAAGCCACAAAGGCAGGGGTCACCGAACTTGATCCTGGAAGGCCAGTGTCCTACAGAGTTTAGCTTCAACTTGCCTCAACACACCTGCCTGGAAGTTTAAAGTATACCTATTAAGACCATGATTAACTGGTTCAGGTATGATTTATTAGGGTTGGAGGACACCGGCCCTCCAGGACTGAGTATGGTGACCCCTGCACTAAGGTAATAGTAAAATAGCTGGGGGCTATATTCAGTCGCGTACCCATGGTACGGCAGCAAAGTTCCTTGATTATTACGCCTGACAAAATCACTGGGGACAGCACATCACATGCATGTGCAAATCGTGAAAATTAAGAAAATAAATCTAGGAATTATTTGATTGTTGGATTTTTAATCAGCGGGGTTGAGGCATCAGAAGTAACTAAATAACTAAGCAGTTTTATGGATAGTAACTGTAATATTATTACTAAAATCGTATTAGTAATTAGTTAGTTACACTACTAGTTACTGAAAAAATAATATTATTACAGTAACTAAGTTACTAATAACTAGTTACTGCCCAACACTGCTTATTAAGACTTATTGAGTGATTTGCCACCACCTACTGGTGCTTTTAGTTTTATATTTAGAGTATTGTTTCTTTTTTTATTTTTATGTTGAATTAAATATTTTCTTTATAAAGCTACTTTTTTATAATGTATATTCAGTGCTTTTCTAATTTAACACAATGCTAACTTTAATTTATCTTTAATAATAACTTTACTTTTACTTTTAATTAACTGTTCATTAATTAATCGAATTAGCCACTCCAGGCTCTTTTCAAGAAGTTTGCACACACTAGGCTGTTTCTAATTTAATAACAAGGAACATATTGAGGTCTAAACCAGCTAACAAAAGTATTTTCCAAGAATGTTTTGCCAAAGTTCTCCTTAAGTTATGAAAACGTTATTTCTGAATGTTCTCATCCAGGTTTACAAATGTTTTTTTTTTTTCTTGGATATGCGAGCTGTAAGGGAACGTTAGCCTATATATATATATATATAAGCATTTTGCGAACTTTATGGGAACACTACTTTTAAAAACTAGACAACTTTGAACCAACGTTCTATTGATTTTACTGAAAGAACGTTTGTTTGTAACTTCCTACCCTTAGACAAAATTCTTAGAACGCTCCCTGTTAGCTAAAAAAACGGAATTGTTATTTGTTAGAAAGGTTTCGTAAGACGTTTTCTATGTAAAGTTTGCACTAGCAGTTTTGACATTACCTTAGAGTTGAAGATGACTGCACAGACCGCGAAGCATGTGTTTTTGCGTGTCACTGGCTTCGTTTGTTCAGGAGCTAAGTGAAGCTCCGTCACCTCCAGTCCCTCTCCCTTCAAAACCCTCTCCACTGTCTCCTCCAGGGACATGATGAAACCACCTTAAAACAGACGCTCGAAACATGTAGAAACAATATCTATTAATAATGCGTATCTATTAAATATCTATTCATAATGCATAACATTGGTTAGCGATTCTTATTGGATAGCGTCAGCAGCCTACAAACAACCTGTCAAGCTGTCAAAACACTTGACAAACCTGTTGCTCCTCGCACATATCTCAAAAAACAAATGTCAGTATAAAAAGCAAACCGAGAAAATTATGTTTAGGTGTTTATGTCAAACGACTAGCAGAAGTCGACTGTTGCAGCACACCGTCTTTACTAGAGTTATTTCATTCAGCTAACAAAGTGTGACACAGTGGCATGTTTATTCAGAATATAAATACACGTATTTTATTTGAATAAAATTTCATTCTGTAGAAAAACACGAGGTTTATAGAAAGACTTGCCTGGTAATCGACGTCACAAGACATAAAATATGTTTTAAGTTTTGGGTTCTCGCCGTACATCGATCGGCATCAAGGTAATGACAATGAGGTAACTTTCCCTTTCGACTTCACCTGATTCCTGTTTCCGGATTTTTCAACGCATGATGAACGGCAACGATTTTGCTCAAACGAATTCCATTGAGATTTCTTGCCAAATCTATGAATAATCTATGTGAACATTTATTAGGTCATTTTAAAATGTTTCAAACACTCCTTTAACAAACTGATTTAACATAGTAACAAAAACACCCATCAACGTTAGTGCAAACAATATTTATTACAAAATATTCAGCAGGATATTTATTTTTTAAAGTTATGTATTTAGACACTTAGATGTTTTAATAAAGTATAACAAGATATATAGTTAAAAAAAATGTAAAAGTGATTCAAGTTTAAACACTTTCCAAGCAGCAGACAAACCAACCCTGAAAACCTTGTAACATCCTTTCCTCATGCACATAATAATCCACATTATGTGAAATAAACGATTGATTATATAACTGATAATGCAACTTAGAACTTATTATATATCTTATTTAATAAAATATTAACCAAACTGACTGACATGGAGGTAGAGCTCTTTTCTCAGAGGTAATGGTACATCCACACTGGTCCTTGAAACCATAAGAAGTGAATAAAGTGAAAATATTTGCTGTACTAGCTAATAATGTAATATGCAAATATAAAAATAAACAGAGATACTTTGAAGCTGAAATACCCTACAAAGATGGACTTAGGAAATAAAGGTTTGCTAAACTCATATTAAATATCATAATTTTACAGTATCATCAAACATACACCCATGTAACATGACATTGTTCCCAACAGCATTCATTTCTATAAAATTGTTCCTATAGATGACTAAGGTGAAGTGCTATGTGTTGTTCAAATAGAGCTGACCTAGAGCGATATTCCCCATCTATGAGAGGTCCTTGTGAAAAAGAAATTACAGAAATAATATACTTTATAATAATATACTTAAGTATGAACTAAATAATGTTTTTGGACACTTTATTGCATGTTATTTACATTTTAATGAAATTGTATTAAAGTTTAAATTAGAGGTTGTACCCTTTAAAAAGGAGCTAAAATATAGGGGTAAATAAGGTACTGTCCCAGTAACAGATCTTTTTTTTTTTTTTTTTTACTGTACTTGACAATATACTTTTTAAATGTCATTATTTAAATGTATTCATAATTACACATTTGTAATGAAGTTGCAATTTAGTACATTTAAAATATATTAACTTTAAATATATCATTTTATGCTACACTTTAAAATATTTTGTTTTCATATGCTACTCATAAGTTTCTATTTAAGTACACTTAAATGTCATTATTTCATTAATAATATACCTGCAAGTACAGTTTTTAAAAATATACTTTTAATATTTGAAGTACACTGCCAGCCAAGTTTTAAAATAGGAGGATTTTTAAAATATTTTTTAAAAGAAGTCTCTTCTGCTCACCAAGCCTACATTTATTTGATTCAAACTGTGAAATATTTGAACTATTTCAAATGAGAGTTTCCTTTTTTGGATACATTTTAAAATGTAATTTATTCCCGTGATCAAAGCTGAATTTTCAGCATCGCTACTCCAGTCTTCAGAGTCATGAAGTAAAAAGCTTTTCTAACATTATATACTATACTATACCATTCAAAAGCTTGTAGTCAGTTTATTTAGTTATTTATTTATTTCTGTGGGGAAAGAAATGATAGAAATGAATACTTTTATTTAGTAAGGATGCCTTAAATTGATCAAAAGTGATTATAAAAACATTTATAATGTTATGTTATGACAAATGTTATTCTTATGAACTTTCTATTCATCAAAGAAACCTGAAAAAATTCTACTCTGCTGTTTTCTGTTAATAATAATAATAATAATAATAATAATAATACATGTTTTTTTTAAGCAGCAAACCAGAATATTAGAATGATTTCTGAAGAATCATGTGACTGAACTGGACTCAGCTTTGGAAACAAAACAAAAAACACAGGAATAAATAACATTTTAAAATATATTCAAATAGAAAGCAGTTATTTTAAATAGTAAAAATATTTCAAAATTTGACTGTTTTTGCTGTACTTTGGATCAAATAAATGCAGGCTTGGTGAGCAGAAGAGACTTTAAAAACATTAAAAATCTTCCTTTTCAAAAACTTTTGACTGGTAGTGTACACAAGTGTGCAATCAATACAATTAAGCGCACTTCCTCTTCACAAAGGGCTATATATTTCACACTTAAAATGCCTATTTTTAAAAATCTATTATAATTGCAACTGTAGTGGAAGTATGTCAGTGCATATTAAAATTAATATTTGGTTACATTTCACCGAAGCAAAGAGCAGACTTCAAATAGGGAAAGATGAGTGAAGCACACATCTGAAAACTCTGTATGGCCACTGAACATGCTTTATACACATTGAGCCTTGGTGCTCATATGAAAGATGCGGGTTCAGTTCTGGCTCAGAGCATCAGTATAGACTGTGAACAGGCAGCACGGACTCTTCTTTAATCCTCTGTATTATCTTTGCCCTCAGACTCTGATTGGTCACCTCAAGCCATTTGTAAGCCTCACCCTCCAATGGTGGTGGGCTGCTGATTTCAGCCCCATTCTCTGAATTTTCCAACAACACAAGCATGTTGAAGCAGATCCCGTCTGTTTTCCCTGGAATTCTCCCATTGTGCTGAACTCCCAGAATGCCACAGGTGTGAACGTTTATGGATGACGAAGGCAAACACGACTTTAGCAGCCTGTGTGCAGCCCCCGGGATAGTGTCGAATGCATTAACTGATACTGCTATAGGAAGACTGGGATGAGAAGTGGCATTATTGCTGCTCAGCAGCAGCCACAGGCGGTGCTCATCGCTGGTGTCTATGTCGCCGGAGATGAATGTGAGGAAAAGTCTTTGGCAGATAACATGACATGAGATGTCAACGGGTTGTAAAGTAGGAAACCAGGGATTTCGGCGATATTTTATTCCAGCATCAATGAGGGGCAGTATGTCACGTGCGCGAAGAGGAAGTGGGGATTCGCGATCCCACCACTGAGCTTGAAGGGATTCAGAATCTGCCTCTGCCGTCGTCTTCAGAGAGCCACCTGGTGGCACAATGACAAAAAAAAACTTTTTTTTCTTTTGAAAAGTACTTGTTTTATAATGTACTTAAACTGGATGACATTTTTTTTAGCATTTTCTTAACAGAAGTAAAAACAATGTGTTGGCTTGTTACAAACTTAAATGTAGTGAGTGACAAGCACATTACAAATCTATGTTGGCTTTTTAGAGTCACTTTAAAAATAATAAAAAAAAAGATTAAAGTCGCAATCTTTTGAGAAAAAAGTCAAAATGACAAAAATAAAGTTGAATAGTTTCGGGAATAAAGTCAAATTGTTTTTTTAATAAAGTCAGAATTTTTTGAGAATAAATTGAAATTCAGAGGATAAAGTCGAAATATTATGAGAATAAAGTCGGAATTTCCAGAATTAAGTTGAAATTCCAAGTATAAAGGCAAAATATTACGATAGCAATGTCGAAATGTTTTGAGAATAAAGTCGAAATTGTTTTCATGAATAAAGTCGAAATGTTTAGAAAATAAACTCTAAATGTTTCGAGAATAAAGTCAAAATGTTTTGAGAATAAAATCTGAATTTTTGAGAATTAAAGGTAAAATTCTGAGAATAAAATTATAATATTAATAAAGTTGAAATATTTTTGAAAATAAAGTCAAAATTTCTATAATAAATTCAAAATGTTTCAAGAATAAAGTCGAAATTTTTCAAGAACAAAGTCGAAATGTTTCGAGAATAAAGTCTAAATGTTTTGAAAAATACCAAGTAAATGTTTTGAGAATAAGGTCAAAATTTTGAGAATAAAGTCGAAGTGTTTTGTAAATAAAGTTGAAATATTTCGAAAATAAACTGTTTTAAGAATAAAGTCGAAATGTTTCAAGAATATTGTCAAAATATTTTGACTTTGTTCTTTAAATATTTTAACTTTATTATCTTTCTTTTTTTTCCTTCATTCTCAAAATACTTTGACTTTATTATCTAAATATTTCACTTTTTTTCTTTTACATTGTTGCACTCTCATACAAATCAGGGTTGCATGATATAAAAAAGTGAACAAAATAACATTTTATTTTTCTGCAAGTTGTGATATGTAAGAATATTTTACCAGATGATTTAAATAGCACTATTTGGAAAAAAATAATAATTCTAGAATAACTGATGTGATTTTGTTGGTGAGTGCGTCTTCTGCAAGGAAAAAAAATCTGAACTTTTATAGTGAAGACTTTTTGAAAAGAACATTGACTGAAAAAAGCTTTCAGGGCTGAATTATTTTGGTAATTTGTTTTTAATCTTTGAAGGAAAAAAATCTCTTTCCACTCAAGTTTTCATAGGCCATTTTCCCACTGTTTTCGACCAATTCAATATGACTATAAAATATTAACAATTACGATTTTTAGTAATACAAATGTTACTATTTTACTGTAAAATATAATACTAATAATCATATTTTCTTAATTTTCAAATGGTATCCACTTTAGAGCAGGCACAACATTTTAAATTTTATGGATCAGGCTTCTGGTCTCATTCGCGTCCAGCTATTTTTAGCTGTACAAAACAGCTCATTCTACTGCTTGATATTGGACATTGGTGTCTCCTACCATGTTATTTTAATATATTATCTTAATTATGAACACAATGATTTGTAGTGCAAACAGTTTTACCATTTACTGCACACTGACACATTCTTCTTGCTATTTCTCTATAGCGACTAATGAACCAAAAATCGTCTTACTTCCGCATTACAGAATAAGGTGGGTACCATTAAGGTTTTAGTTTGATGGATTGGCTGCTAATAAATATATGCACTGCCGGATTCAGGCTGCATTTACATTGTGTTTGAACATCTCAGAAGGGCTCAATTCATAGTGAATGTACCAAGTCATTCTGAGAAACTTTATCAATACCACAATTCACTCTGAAACCACTAGCATATAATTAAATCACAGTATGCAAGATTTAAGAGGCGCACTTTGCCATATTGTGATGCAATTTTTTTTTGTCTAAAATCAGTCACACATTCTAACCTGTTTCCTCAGCAAGGAAGACGAAGCGAACCCACTTTGGCCCTTGTTCTTGTACCAGCAGCAGTGTGATTGGCTGGCAGTCTATTCCTGCCTCCTCTTTGACCTCCCTCTGCAGCGCCTCTAGAATACTTTCACGCTCCTCCATGCGACCCGCGGGGAGATACCATCTGCCGTAACACTCCGGCTTTGCCTCCTGAACCATTAACAACTCATCCTGTATGACACAAGCAAACAGACATGCACAACTTTTTGTCTAGACAAGTTGACTTTAATCACAGATTAAAATATATACCTTGCAGAATCTGCTAAATGTTAATTATTTTACCAAAATAAGATCATACAGAATGCATGTTATTATTTTTTTTTATTTAGTACTGACCTGAATAACATATTTCACATAAAAGACATTTACATACATTAAAATGACCCAAAAGTTTACATACACTTTGTTTTTAATACTGTGTTGTTGCCTGAATGATCCACAGCTGTTTTTTTGTTTGTTTAGTGATAGTTGCTCATGAGTCCCCTGTTTGTCCTGAATAGTTAAACTGCCTGCTGTTCTTCAAAAAATCCTTCAGGTCCCACAAATTCTTTGGTTTTGCAGCATTTTTTTTGTATTTGAAGCCTTTCCAACAATGACTGTATGAATTTGAGATCCATCTTTTCACACTGAGGGACTCATGCAACTATTACAGGAAATTCAAACACTCACTGATGCTCCAGAAGGAAACACAATGCATTAAGAGCCAGGGTGAAAACTTTTTAAATTTGAAGTTCAGGGTAAATTGAACTTATTTGTCTTCTGGGAAACATGTATATATCTTCTGTAGTTTTTGAAGGGCAGTGCTAAACGAAAAAATTAGATTTTTAGGCAAAATAAGAAAAATGTACACATCTTCATTCTGTTCAAAAGTTTACACCCCTGGCTCTTAATGTGTTGTTTTTCCTTCTGGAGCATCAGTGAGCATTTGAACCTTCTGTAATAGTTGCATATGAGTCCTTCAGGTGTTCTCAGTGTGAAAAGATGGATCTCAAAATCATACAGTCATTGTTAGAAAATGTTCAAATACACAGAAATTCTGGAAAAGCAAAGAATTTGTAGAACCTGAAGATTTTTCTAAATGGCAAACAAGGGACTCATGAACAACTATCATTAAACAACAACAAAAAACAGCTGTGGATCATTCAGGTAACAACACAGTATTAACAAGCATTTTGAACAGGGTAATTTTTATAAATTCATCTATTATTTTCTCTTGTGGACTATATGTAAACGTCTTTTATGTGAAATCTGACCTCAACTGTATGTTCATATTTTCAAATCTATCTTGAAAATATCTGGGTATCTGGATTATGTCTAAGATGACCAAGAAGGTTTCTATTGAATAAAATGTCCTGAACGTTTGGATAGTTATTTTAATTGTAAGATATAACCCCTTTAATTTCATGCCTTGCTAAGAAACTATTTTCTGCCTTTAAAAGAAAGAATTGTCATGCTCCCAGTGAAACTGTACAGCTCCTTAGTGAAACTAATTAAGATTCATTTGGCTGAGGGCTGTCTGTACTAAACAGACACTGGACAGACTCTAAAAGACATGCAAGAATGACACCATCCTTACCTTTGAGTTGAAGATAACTGCGCTGACAATATAACACACACTTTTCCTCAGCGTGACAGGCTTCACTTCTTCAGGGACTGAATTAAACTCTCCTACCTCGAGTCCCTCACCCTTCAAAATCGTCTCTAGGTTCTCCTCCAAGATTTGTACTGTTGAGTCCATACTGAAGCTGCCTTGATTCCACTATTATACAACATAATGAATATGATTATCAAATAATAGCTGTTTGCCTACAGAGACCGCATGTTTAGGCATCATCACACTTAAAACCTTTAAAGTTCCACAACAATATGCTATTTTCTATGTCCTTATGAATCCATCTATGTAAAGAAATCAGAAACACACTTCAAAACCTCTGCTGTTAGATCTTATAACTGGAATTACAAACATATCTGCTTTTAAAACACGTCCATTGTTACAAATATTACAGATCGTTTCATAATTGTATATGAAGAAATGAAAGTAACCTGGTGTGTACACTTAAAAGTTAGCGAAGCCGCATAAACAGACCGTGAAACAAGTAAAGTCATCCTAGATAATTAAGCATTCGTATTAAAAATCAATCTTATATATGTCCATTCTTTAAAAACCCAAATATATTTATACTAACCTAACACCTCCCGTCATGAAAGTGAAGCTAAATATACTAAAACCAAAGCTTAGGTTTGACTGAAAGCGTCATTGTTGGAACTCTCGCGATAAGGCACGACAACACTTACTTTGGGGGCCGAGACAAATTACAATATGTGTAGTTTCGCTTTGTTCCTTAATGTTTTACAGTTTTATTTCTTTTGTGATTGTTTTGTGACAGTGAATAAATAAACCTGGCTCAATTATAAATAAACATAAGTTGTTTTAAAAGAAGTAAACGTTCAGTTTAATTCAGTTAAGACAAGAGTTAAATGTATGTGTAGTTTTTAGACGATCCCTAACTAAACTGCTATCATAACAGACAAGCGTACAACTTTTTAAATACTTTTTATCATTTTTCCTTTCCTTACTTTACCTACTAGCCACCTGAAGTAATTAAATGCATATGTGAATTAATGTACTAATATTATCACAGCGGGCCGAAGTAAGGGGTTAAAAACCAAACTGTTCAGTGACGCATGCTCGGTTTCGCCCTCTACAGTCGGGGCTCATTGGCATTGCAAGTCCAAACGAATAGCCTAATCCAAAGATTTCGAACAGAGAACTGAAACAGCGCCGTTTTCTGATAAACAAACACAACCCGATCAGCAAGCTTGTGACGAACTACATAACAAACTTGTTACAGATGGATAAAGTGTAACAACATGACCAGGTAGCTGAAACTGTGCGGAATCTATTTTTTCTCTCCACGGAACGTTATGTGGAGAGGGCTCATTGCCATTGCTTGGAGGACAACGCCTGGATAAGGAAGAGAGGGCAGCATTTGACGTTACTTCGGGACGGCAGTTCGTTACGGATACTTTACAGACATGGTTAACGCAGTTTGTTCTCGTCTTGCTAAAAGCGCCTTTATGTGGCTGATGCTCCATGCGCTCATCGACTGCAGTGGAGGTGAGAGAACAGTGCGAGTACGGAGCCATTGCGAGTGATCTAATGTCCACAACACTTACTAGGGTTTACTAGGCTTTGATTTGGGCCGTTAATGTTTACTTTCAATATACTGACATATAGACGCCACTATGGCAAGCCGTTTTAACATGTATTTCTTAAAACTAAATAGTATCTTTGTTAGTAGTACTTTATAAGTTGTAGCAAGTAATCCTAATATTTGTTTTCAGTTCTGCTAGGAACTATTCAGTAGCTGCCTGAACTTTCTATCTATTTGTTTAGCCACTATTATGAATGTAGTAGGCTATGTATTCCTTACTAATTTGCTATTATTGTTACCGGGTAACAAACTGAACATTTTTGCCACTGAATTATAGTAGAATCTACAGTCAACTGTTCACTTCCCGCTAGCATGTGTTCCACATGTTACTGGTACCTGTTTGTAGTTTTGCCGTGAACGTATACTAGTATCTGTTTCAATTTTTCAAATGGTCATGGACTGCTGTATGTCATAGTTACTTGAATGGTTACTTTACATTTTAACAGCAACAACAACAACAAAAAGTCTTATTGCTAAAAACTGAAATACACACTATTGCATTTAGATTATCACATATTTTCACCACGTGGAAAACGCAGACAGAATCCAGTCAAAAAATGTTATTTACAGTATAGTGCGGAATGTCACTGAAATTAATTGTTTGTGAATACTTACTTAAGTGCAAAAAGACTGCTGTTAAAATATTAACTTCCTGTGCTTCATCTCCAGAGCAGCTGAGAGTTCACTTCACAAGTATTTGACCATTTCATTTAATAAAAAGATTTCATCATATCGTGTATATATATACTACGGGTGCAATGATAAATTGATTAATGGAGTGTTTCTGGGCTGTCTTTACAGTTATCCTGAATCGTAAAATCATAAAAGCCCGAGATGTGAATCGAAAATCGATTTCAGAGAGAATCATGATGCATTTGGAAAATTTAATTAGATCGATTTATCCTTGCACCCTAATACATACCCAGAAACTCAAAAACCAAATTAAAAATGTAACTTATTTGGTTTGATGTAAAGAAATTGTGACATAAATGTATTACTATTGTAGAATAGAATGTTCTATTTTTGATAATAAATTCGTAGGGCTGTCCCCAAATAGTTGAAAAACTGTTAGTCTACAAGAAGAGGCTTGGTCAAAATTGTATTAGTCGCAGAAAAAAAAAAGTTATTGTAAACAATTGTTGTACAAGTTGTTGTACAATTAAAACAGCAAAAATAATAGAATCCAGAAAATGGAAGGAAAAAAAAGTAAAAAAAAATAAATAAAACTGATTTATATGACAGGTAAAACGCAACTGTAACTGTGTGATAAGTAAAGTTATGAAGAAGACAAAAACAATTGGAACATAGTGTCATAGTCATCCCTTACTAATATCTTTAATGTTCTCATAGTATCTCAAATATTGGTGAACCTGGAATAAAAACCAGTAACTATTAGTTATTAACAACTAAGTAGACTAAGTACTTATTACACATGTTAAAGACAAGTTAAATTGTTAAAGTAATAAAATAGAAACAAACAAATCAATTAGCAATAGCATAAATAAATAAAACTGAACAAATGTCAGGTACAGAAATTAAAATGAAAAGTTTAAAAACTGCGTAGTTTTCACTTCATCAATAAAATATTGATTAATCCTCATTAAATTTACGAAAGATATTCAGTCCTGCATCTGGACCGCTGTTTTCCGTGTTCGCGCT